>CM028356.1:16851139-17451139 GCA_016618105.1 Dendrobium huoshanense
GAAATAAAAAATTTGGGAGAGGGCTTCAAATTTTGCCCAAATTTTTGATCACAAAAACAAACTCTTTCTAGTATGATAGAAAGACATAAAATACTCAAAATTTGACAAAATATAACTAACAAAACAAAACACAACTTTAATATTATAAAAGGACTTACAAACAAGGACTCTTACAAACTTTGACGCTTACAAACGTTAGACAAATTTATGACTTCAAAACAAACACCTAAAAAAGCTTTCATCCATTAGAAGGATACAAGTGAGGTGGTACTTGCGGAGAGACGAAAGAGGTTAGAAGCCGAGAAGAAGGGTGGAAAGAACTCGCAAGTCTCTCCAAGAGATAGAAGAAGAAGAAGTGGACAAAGTTCGCAAGCTTTTCCAAGAAGAAACACGCAGATTTACATCTCCAAAAATCATTCATATATCATCTCTTAAACAACCACAAAACATCTACTATTTATAGACATGAGAGGGGAATACAAACAGCCACTAAAACTTAATTAAAAACTAATTAAAATAGGAAGATAGAAAGGCCAAAAGTTACTCCAAAATAGCAGCTCAAAAGTCACCAAATAGCAGCCTAAAAGCCACCAAACAGCAGCCCAAAAGTCACCAAACAGCAGCCCAAAGGTCCTTCAAACAGCAGCCCAAAAAGTCACCAAACAGCAGCCCAAAAATCTTCAAGCAGCAGCCCAACATTGCACAGGAAACAGGGCATCAATTCCACAGGAAAAGCCCCCCAGCTACTTCGGGAAAACAGCCCAGACAGGGAACCAAGGAGCCAGCCGCAGGAAATTAAGAGCCAACTGTGGGAACCAAGGAGCCAAGGCACGGGAACCCAAGAGCCAGCTGCAGGAAACCAAGAGCCAACCGTGGGAACCAAGGAGCCAAGGCACAAGAACCCATCAGTCATCCACGGGAACCAAAGGGACAACAAATGGTGGAATAAACATCAATTTATGAGCTAAAAAGGCTTCTACTAGACATTAATGAGCTGAATCTAGTAGAGGACCAAAAAACTCACCAAAATAAAATCTTACTTGTTTTGACCCCCCCCCCCCCCCTGTCTACATCAATATGCATTATTTAGTTTGAATAATTTTGAACATTAAATGTTTGCTTCATTTTTTCCCTCCCTTTAGGAGGGATAAAGATATATGTATAAGTTAGCCAAACAAAGATATAGGAGAAGGATTTAGTTCAAGTGAAGTGTATTAAGGATGAAGATCAAAAATTACTTTTCTTAGAAGATGATATTCAACAAAGGTGGATGAGGTATTTTGCTAAACTTTTTAATGAAGAATGTGAAAATGCGATTGACTTTAGTGACTTTATCACCCTAAATGAAAATAAATATTTTTGTTTTTATCGACGAATAAGTAAAATCGAAGTTAGAGAGGCTTTAAAGAAAATGAAATGTGGAAAAGCTGTTGGACCTGATGATATTCCTATAGTGACGTGGAAATGCTTAGGAGATGAAGGAATTTCTTGGCTTACAAAACTTTTTAATACTATTTTGAGGACTAAAAATATGACAGATCAGTGGAGAATGAGTGTGTTAATTCCTATTTTTAAGAATAAAGGTGATGCACAGGAGTGTGAGAATTATAGAGGAATTAAGTTAATGTGTCATACTTTAAAACTATGGGAGCGAGTTATGGAGCGTAGGTTGCGACGTGATACTAATGTTTCTTAAAATCAATTTGGATTCATGCCAGGTAGGTCTATTATGGAACCCATACATTTATTGAGAGGTTTGATGGAGAAATATAGAGAGAATAAGGAGGATCTACATATGATATTTATTGATTTAGAGAAATCATATGATAAAGTTCCAAGAGAAGTGCTATGGAGAGTTCTTGAAAAGAATGCAGTTAATAATGCTTATATTCAAATCATTAAAGATATGTATGTAGGAGCTATTACTTGTGTTGAAACACAAGGTGGTTTGACCAAGTATTTTCCTATTTCTGTTGGATTATATCAAGGATCACCCTGAAGTCCATATCTTTTTGCTTTAGTCATGGATGTTCTCACTAGACATTTGCAAGAGGATGTACCTTGACGTTTGTTTTTTGCTGATGATATTCGTCTTGTGGATAAGACTAGAGAGCAGGGGAGGAACTGACCTTAGTTTTTAGGTGGGGCAAATACTTAAAAAAAATCAAGTTTTTATGCCACATTTAGCTATATATATTTTTAAAATTTTTAAAATTATAATGATTTAAAATATCTGTTAGTATTTTATCAATTTATTTAATAACTATCATGAGTAATCACATGTCTAATCACATTTACTCAAAATATAATGATAGCACTAAAAAAAAATATGAAGCTTCTTTAATAATTCTGCAAGGAGGACAAACGGGTTTTAAATAGTTTATTGGTGGATAAGTAAGAAATGTTAATCACATGTCTAATCACACTCAATCCTGAATGCGGGCTGTTGCTTCAAGCCTGACTGTAGGCGAGCTAGGGACTAAGGGTCAATAGATGATATTTATGGGGGCAAAATTAGATTATTAACCTAACTATAAGATTTTTATTTTTTTTCAAGGGGGGGCAATTGCCCCCCCTAGGCGATAGTTGGTTCCGCCACTGCTAGAGAGGGAGTTGAAGGTAAACTCGAATTATGGAGGTTAACTTTAGAGTCTAAAGGTTTTCGCTTGAGTAGATCTAAAACTGAATATATGGAGTGTAATTTTGGTAGCAGTAGACCTAGTGATGGGATTGTGACTTTGGGGGATTAAGTCATTAAGAAGAGTACACGTTTTAGATATCTTGGATCTATTGTTCAGAGTGATGGTGAAATTGATGGGGATATTATCAGTAGAATTCAAGGTGGATGGTTGAAGTGGAGGAATGCATCGGGCTTATTGTGCGATAGAAAAGTCCCCCTTAAACTTAAGGGAAAATTCTATAAGTTGAGGGTGAGACCTACAATGCTTTATGGTGTCGAGTGTTGTCCATTAAAAGAGAAGCATAATACTAAGTTAAGTGTTGCAGAGATGAGGATGCTTAGGTGGATGAGTGGCTTGACCCTTAGAGATAGGATACGAAATGAGCATATACGTGAAAAGGTTGGAGTAGCTCCAGTGGAAGATAATATTAGAGAGAGTCGCCTTAGATGGTTTGGTCACATTAAATGGAGGCCTTCCGATGACCCGGTTAGGAAAGTTGAGGTGTTAGATTTGACTTATGTTAAGAAAGATAGAGGTAGACCTAAAAAGACTTGGTTAGAAAATATTAGAAATGATCTTTCTTTATTAGATTTAAATGAGAATTTGACTTTTAACCGGACACAATGACGAAAAAGGATTCATGTAGCCGACCTCACGTAGTGGGACAAAGGCTTGAAGTTGTTGTTGTTGTTGTATGAGAATTTCCTCACTAACTGGTTGCATCATTAGACTCATATGATTTAGGCTTCAATTTGAATATCTTTCAAACTGAATGATTATTTTGTTATCCACATCATATTATAGACTAGTTAGGGGCACAATCGTCTTACCTAATGCTCGGTTTGGTCTAATTTCCATAAGAAAATTCAAATAGTGATTGAAAAGCTCAATGATGAATATGAAATTCTGCAATTTTATCTCTCGTGATGGCAATTTTACTCATTAAGAGGTTCAAATTTTACGAACTTGTCACTGGTTTGCAGAGTAACATAAGGCCAAAATAGCTGTGTGATGCGAACTTTTATTATATGATATTTTTCCTTCTTCATTTTTGGTGTAATGTTGTCAATTAGAGATGAATAATTATTTAAGCAATTCAACTTATAATGTTCTCCCTAACAAGTAGCTATCTCATGTAATATGTATTATCTATCAATTGTTCAATTTGGTTATCCGACATTTTTTCTCTTTATCATTCTGGACAGTTGTACCTATTACGCATCTGCCTATATGGCTGTACTAGGAGATCTCTATGAAGGTTGTCATGATAAAGTTCTGCCTTTGCTTACATATGGGCACAATCAGTAAAATGGGTCTTGTATGTGGCCAAACTTTCATACTGAATAATCAATAGTTTTTTTATTGAATATGTTTTTTTTGGCCTGAAGAAACAGTTGCACAATTTCTTGCAAAAAACATAAGGAACACATGCTCCTAATTTGACATCTTCTTCTGCTGCCAATTTTTATGTGATATATCTTACACGTTTTGTGCTTGTTCTATTTTGGTTTCTTGCAACAAATTACTATATACATTTGAATTGTATACATAAGGCCTATTTATTGTGCTAGTGGTTGTGCAAAACCATCAATTTTGCCTCCAAATTTCCAAATTTGATGAGAAAAGGTTGAAGTTTGATGTTTAGAAAAACTGCACATCATGCAATTTATGTTCACATTCTTGAAGTGAATCCAAATTTAAATTTAATGAGTGCTAGAGTACTCAGAAATGAGGATCCATGCTTGACTTTGGTGAGAAATATGCCATGATGTATTTTGAGCTCACTCTTAACTAATGACCTTGATATATATCTTATTATAGTGAAAAGTATGCAAGTTTAGCTAGAATGTTGTCTGTAAGTCTTGTACTACAATGTCTAATCGTTTGAGAAGTAGCAATGGTTGACTTGTTCTAAAATTAAGATAAGTTTTTTTTATGTCATGTATGTGAACTTTGATTGGTAAGATGAGAAAATAATAGGAATTATGATTAAATGAAGAAGAATGATTTGTCTTTTAGAAATTAAATGTAAAGGAAAAAAAAAGTAAATATCTTGGGCAATGTCTAAGATAATTTTATCTCCAAGATAAATGATATAAAGAAGATAGTGATGATAGTCGAGGGAGAGTTGAAATATGAAGTTATGGTATCGGGGTAGTAATAGGATGACTAATATTAAGTATAGTTATAAGTGAGGGCATTATTAATAATTTAATATACTCGGTCTTAATATTCTACAAGTTGGATTAGAATGTAGTGTGAAAATTCAATTTTGAGATAGGGTTAGTAATAGGTTGACTAATATTAAGTTAGTTATAAGTGAGGGCAATATTAATATAGTTATTCTTAATATTCTACAAGTTGGATTAGAACATAGTATGAAATTTCAATTTTGAGAACAGATGGTTGAAATATACAATGCATATCTAAAGCAAGGAGGATCATTAATACAAGGGACTTAAATGAAGATACAAGATTTAGTAGGATGAGCTATGAGAGCATTCATAGTTGGTACAATGGCACGAGATAAAATGTGATGGTAAAGCTATACTTAAAATTTGGTGTAGTGTACTATCCTATAAGAGGTAAAGTATACTTTACGAAATGAGGAAATCACTTAATTTTTTTCAAAGTTGGTGCCACCAAATCACGAATAAACTTTATTTTTTACTCAAAAAGCAAGTTAAAAGTTGTATGATCATTGCAAGAGGAAGTTTGGCTGCACAACGTCAAGTAGCAGTTTTGGATTTATATTGTACAGATATAGAGAAGATTGTTAAAATAAATAATGCCTATAATTACATGGTGGTATTTGAAAGGTGGGAAATTTCTAATCTTTAAAGATAGCCCATTAAAGTTAGTTATAAGTGAGGGCAATATTAATATAGTTATTCTTAATACTCTACAAGTTGGATTAGAACATAGTATGAAAATTCAATTTTGAGAACAGATGGTTGAAATATACGATGCATATCTAAAGCAAGGAGGATCATTAATACAAGGGACTTAAATGAAGATACAAGATTTAGTAGGATGAGCTATGAGAGCATTCATAGTTGGTACAATGGCACGAGATAAAATGTGATGGTAAAGCTATACTTAAATTTGGTGTAGTGTACTATCCTATAAGAGGTAAGTATACTTTACGAAATGAGGAAATCACTTAATTTTTTTAAAGTTGGTGCCACCAAATCACGAATAAACTTTATTTTTTACTCAAAAAGCAAGTTAAAGTTGTATGATAATTGCAAGAGGAAGTTTGGCTGCACAACGTCAAGTAGCATTTTGGATTTATATTGTACAGATATAGAGAAGATTGTTAAAATAAATAATGCCTATAATTACATGGTGGTATTTGAAAGGTTGGGAAGTTTCTAATCTTTAAAGATAGCCCATTAAAAAAAATAAATTGGATTTCTTTAGTTGAGCTAAATTTGATTTGGGATAAAATAGTAGATCCATCAAGAAGATTTCAATGGAAGTTCAAAGAGAGATGATAAATATATTGTACATAAAAAGTTTTTGGGTGGAGGAAGCAAACAAGATTATTATTGAAAATAAATGTGCTTTTATAATGGCAAAAATAAAAGCTATATAGGTTTATAGTGATTAGAAGAAGGTTGAAGCTTGCAAAAAGGGCGAAGGGCAGTAAGCAAAGCAAATATTAAATCTTTTGATGTTTTTTATGATAAGCAAGGCACTAAAGAAGAAGACAAAAATGTATAAAATAGCTTAGTCAAGAGAGAGCACAGAGCAGTGATCTAGGGCCTAAGTTAGATGTAGCAAAAGTAAAGATAATATGACAATAGATAAAGATGTAAATGCTATTTTTAGAAATTATTAAATGTAATTTTCATGAAAGAAATATGTGTTTAAGATGATAAACACATGATAAGATATTCTATAGAATGATTTAAAAAAGTGAACTATAGAAAAAGATCTAGAATATTAAATCTTTTCTAAATAAGATACTTATTGCTGCTCGAGTTCTAGGTGACATTACAATGGTTTGGTTTACACTAAAGAGAATTGATTTTGTGCTTATTCAGAAAAATGGTGTGTCAAAGATATATTGATGTTATTAAAGATATGTTTGATGTAGTATTGACTAATATTAAGCCAATTGTGGAGTAATCAAAGAGTTTCCCACTACAATAAAATTATATCAAGGATCAACATATAATTTGCATCCTTTTGTATTGTTTTAAAGATGCTTACAAATTCTATTCAAAATGAGGTATTTTAGTGTCAGCTCTCGTGGATAATATTATTCTAATTAGGAAGACAATTATTGAAATAAGTGCAAGTTTGAAAAATGTAAAAGCTATTTAGAAGATAAATGGCTTATGACTAAAATAAGTTATATAAATCTACAATTTGACATTCTTTTTAATGGATCTATATTTTTTATGATGACATAGTCACTAATGATCAAGTTATGTGCAATATAAATGTGAATGTTAAAAACATTGTATAACAAAATAGAGATATATGACTAAAAATGATTGTATTATAAAGATGTTGGAAGTAGTACATATTGAAAATATGGTAATGAGAAGTAAATTTAGGTGGTTTGAACCTTTACAATAGATAGTAGAAAATGCACTGCCAATGAGGAGAAGTAAAATTAATTTTGAAGGGTTAGGAATGAAATGGGTAAGTGCTAAGGTAACATGGGTATAAATTGGGTACAAAGATGTACGCTAGATAAGCTTAATACCTGAAGTAATAGAAAATAATGACAGTAAAGATACAACTTATTTTTAAAATAATAATGATTATATGAGAATGCATCATTTTTTATATTATACTTCACTAGTAGAGGGAAGATTTGGAGAAATGATTTGGTTTGTCTTATTTGTGACTTGGAGGTCATGTGCTTGAATCATGAAATTAACCTTTTTGTAATGCAGGGTAAGCCTATGCACATCAATTCACTTGATGAAGGTCTTGTTGATGCATCATCTTGTTGCTCTTCTTCTTTTTTAAGTTTTCCTTTTGAATTGCTAGATTCTTGCTTGAGCTATCCGTTTAAAAGGGATGGATTTTATTTAGGTTTGGAGCGAGAGGATAACAGTAATTGTAAGTATTAGGAAAACCCACTATCTAGATCTAGCATTGAGAAGAGATTTCTATGAATGAGTTTTTGTTGGGAATTCAGAAAATATAAGAAGGAATTTTGGGATTTATGATTCTCAAAAGTAGAGAGAAAACATCATACGTGAGAGGGGATAGAAGACAAATAAGAGGGAATAAAGGATAAGTGGACCCTTGAAGTCATAAGCTTTGAAAGTGTGCATAGGCCATTTCTTGTAACTTGTAAGTTTGATTTCCATAGAGTTGGTGATGGAAGAACTAGTTAATGACTATCTCTTAAAACGTTGACATGTGCAGTATAAATATACGCTTGAGATTCATTAATCTCCATGCATCATACAACATTTTAAGATTAGTGCCATGGTTTAGGGTCCCATTGTTGCATGTTGATGTTAACAAAGAACATGAATTCAGCTTGCATGCTTGGTGAGGAAACATAAAATAATTTTGGAACTTATGGAATAACCTATATATTTGAGGAAGAATTTTGTAGGAATACATGAATATGTGGATCAATCTTTTATTTCATTTAAAGGTACTTGTCAATAATAATAGGGATAGAAGGCATCTCAGGCTGTTACTCAGTGATAAGGTCAACCACAATCTTAAACTTAGGATCATTATTAATCTCAAGCCTCAAGTTTATGTTTGATCGATTGCTGATAAGTGATTAAAATCATCAAGCTCATTTATAGAAACGTGATGATCAGGATGCCATTCCTCAAAGATCCAATCAATACAAGAATCAAGTAGATCTTTAACAAACATTTGACCTAGGTGGAATTGACATGTGTGCTTGAAGTTCTGGAATTGACATAATATTTTTTTAAATTTTAGTTTGAGAAATTAGTTTCTGATATAATCCATCATCATAATGAGATAGTTTTGAATTGGAGATGAATAGAACAATCATATATACGGTTATCATATGATCTGTATTGATTTTGATATTCATATTTCTTTATAGAAGATATTTTCTTAATGAGCATTTGCATCAAAATTAGTATATCTTTAAGATTATTTATAATATCTATTAGATTAGTTATGATCAAAATATGCAGCTTGTCTTTATCTATTAGTTAAGAGCTTTGGCTATCAACTAAGAGGTCTTGAGTTCAAAGCTTGCGTATGTGATGTGTGTATGAGTTTACCTTAATTGGCTCTAAAATCCCCCCCCCTCCCCCCCCTCCCCCCCCATCCAAAAAAAAAAAAGTTATGAGCAAAATGATTGAGATAGTCATCGTTATAAATTGCTTACTGTAATCTTGAGATTCATTGTAACAATATTCGTTATAATATGATTTATTATAATTTAACTCATTGTGGTTGTCATATTGATAAGGATAAAAGAGCTATGACCATGTGTAATTGTACGAGAAACTTAAGTCATTTGTGTGATAATTGTTTGATCCATTACTTTCTTCATTTATTATCTTCTTGTAATAATTTTTCCATTCATCATAGGACATGGCTTTCTTGATGTCACTTTATGTAGAATATGATTTTTGATATTAATCCATAAAATGGCTATAATAATCAACACATAATTTTTCTTAGTATTTGTAAAATCATTTTGACTATCAATGGCATATTCTTTTGTTTTTGAAATATTAAATAAGTTAATTATAAAATCATTTTGAAGCTAATATATTGGTACCTCGAATTAGAGAGATGATTGCTAAGGTGAAAGGGGTAGTGTCGGGTAGGTTGAGGGTGGAGTTTGGTTTAGGTATTAGGGCTAGGGTTAGAGCTAGATTGGCGGTAATGTTTTAAATTTTTTAACTTTATGTTACAATTTTTAAAATTTGATATAAGATGTGTAGGGCATGTAAGGTTATTGAAAGGGGAGATATACCTTGGGTTTAATGCAAGTACTTTTGAAAAAAATCTCTTTGATACTAATCGATATAAGAGGTTTCACTCTTAATACCTATGATGCACCGACCCTTCCCCTCAAAGAAGCATGCAGTGTTCGATACTTATCCGACACGACACGCGTCCGGCACATCTCCGACACATATTGAACACGCTGAAACGTGTATGATTAAAAAATATTAAATACAACATGCGTGTCTTAAATATATTTTGATTTTTTTAAAATATAAATTTTTGTATTTAAAAATTTTATTTATTTAAAATATAAAAATTAATTTTTTTTATTTTCTATCCACAACACCAAATTGATTGCCCCACTCAATACCCCATTCATCAAATACTCTCATTTTCATTTCATATGGCGGGTCCGACTTTGGTCACACAAGAATGCCCGATGTTATCTCAACATTGACATCTGACGTCGTTAATATATCGACATTTCAAAATCATCTCAACATCAAAGTCTGACATTGTTTTGATATTGATGCTCGACTCTGGCAATTTCTACACCTATTACTTGATAACTCATCTTTGTTCGACGTTGTCTTAACATCGACCACCAACGCCCTCTCAACATCGACAACAAACGTCCGATACTTACTGCAAAACATTGATGCTCGACTCTCGACATCAATATTGTCTCCTCTCTCAATGTCTGATACATGACATCGATAGCCGACTCTTTATGTCTTAATATTAATAATTTTAAGCACAAATTCTAGTTAAATGACTTGTTATTTCTAAATTATTTTTAATATTATACTTATTTAATTTTTATACACTTTTTAAAATATAAAAATTATAATACCGTGTTCAACCGATGGCCGTGTCCTATATTTTCAATAATTGACATTTCTCATTTCCGTGTCCATGCATCATAGCTTAATACCAAGTTGATAAAGAACTTGGTGGATCTTCATCTTGCTCCACCCCTCTGTTTTTCTTGAATTTGCCTTTGAATTGCTAGATTCTTCCTTGAGTCATCCATTTAAACTATAGATTTCTTTAGGCTTTTAGAGTGAGAATTTTAAAGTAACTAAGAGGAATTTTGGCTACTAGAAGAACCCAATAGTCAGTATGTGGCTTGGAAGAGATTTTGTGAGATGGGTTTCTTGGGAATTGGGAAATGTAACTAGGAATCTTATGATTTGTGATTCTTAAAAGGAAAGAGAATATAAGGGAGATAGGAGAGAGAAGAGAGAATAAAGGAGAATAGCGTGAGTCTTGACTGAAATTTCAATTCATAATTGGATAATTAAATTACAAGTATTAAAATTCTTTTTTATGTATATAGTTACATGATAAAATTAAAAATTAAAAAATCAATTAAGATAAGTCTTAAAATTTTATCATCTAATTTAAAAAGAGGATGATCCTAAAAGTAATTACATTAAATGAAATAAAACTAGTAGAAATAGTCCAAAAAATACTATAATAAAACAAAAAATGCAAAAAACATTTCTTAAATATTCATGATGCATTTTTTTTTTAAATATTCATGATGCATGTCTTGTACTACATCACCTCCGTAGGCCCTGTATTGGCGTGTGCTTCAAGCACTTCATATGCCTTAGTTTTTTAATAATGCTTCACTAGTATCAATTTCTGAACCTTCGCTAGCACAAGGTTCCTACTGCAGTGTGCAATTTTGTCTATTTCCAATAAATACCACGCCACACTCAATTTTCCACCATATTTTTTTTCAATTTTCCACCATCTTTATATTTAATTGACTTGAAAAGGTTATTTTTCAATTTAGTAATTTATAGCTGTTAAATTTGTTAGAACCTAACTAACTGATGTTCCAGCTTATTAATTTTCCTTGGATTTTTAGTCTTTTATTAGAATTCTTTTTATCATGCAGGAATGTTTCCATGCCTGTGTTGCAGGCTGTGGTTTTAAGGTCAGTACTTTTTGGAGCATATCAAATGTTGTTTATCAAGCTATGTTCATTTTAATTTCTGAAATTTCTGTTATGTTATTTCAATTCTATGGAGTTGTATAACTTTCTGCTAATTAATCAAGCTATAAAAAAAAGAAGTTTGTGTCTTCGAGATTGTCATTTAAGTGTTCTTGTTGTTCTGTATAATGATTCATTATAGTTTAAACAATTCCACTACCTTATTTAATTTGTATAAAAATGTGACTAGTGATTGGCTATATGATTTACGCTATTTAGTTGCATGTAGCTTATTATTGAAACTTTATATGGACAATTTCTCTGATAATTATGTCTTGTTGATGAATACTATAGCTCCAATATGAAATTGATGATGGACACTTGATTGTATTCTCATTCTTTATTTTTCTTCCTTGTTTTCTTAAGTGAACTTTTGAATTGCTGATCTTTTGCTTGAATTCATTTTTAGTGGAGAGAATGATGACTTAGGCTTGTAGAGAGAGAAATTAGGAGAAATTTGACTACTAGTTGGGAATTAAGGTCAGCTTTTTGGACCTATGACTTGCTTGTTTTGGTGTTTGAGAGAAATCATGAGAGGAATTTACCGGAGATGGAGTGGAGATAGGGGAGAGAAGGAATAGGAATGACTTTGAATTTTTATGGTAGGATATTGAAAATTATGTGCATTGAAATACTTATTTGTAGAAATTTGGTTACATGATTAAATTACATTACTTTTAAAATTTAGATCTGGATCAATTTAATGAAATATCAAACAAGATAAATCCTAAAATAATTATAAAGAAAAGGATATTTTCTTAATTAATGTCATGAAAATCAAATGAATAAAAATGAAATAAAAAATGCTACAAATAGTCTAAAAATACTAAAAATCTAGAAAATAGTAGAATAATCTAAAATATTCTTGATGCATGTCATGCACTGCATCTCTCATACTCAACCACAATTGTATCATAGAAAAATGTCCTCGTATAAATGTTTTTAATTGCCAAAGAATATAAAAGTATCTTGCTAGGAAACAATTGTAGTAAACAAGAATTCCCCTGCTGAATTTGAATTTCAACCCTTCCCAAAAACAGATTTGAGAAGGATTTAGAAGAAATAATTAGAAATAAACCTTTTAAATTGATAATACTAGAAGAAAAAAATAAGATACAGTTGGATCTTTTCTTGGAGAGGAAGATCTGGCTCTTGCAATTCTCTAGACTCCGCTAGAGCCCAAACGAGAACAAAGACCTCCAATTTCAGCCAAAAATCAGAGATGCCAAAACAAACCCTAGAAGAAAATCCCTCTTAAACAATATTAATTCCCCCTAATTCCCAAATAACCCTCTCTATTTGAAATTTACCTCCTAATTCCCACCCTTAATTGGGCTTGTGGACCCCACCTTCAAGGGGGCGACAATGTTGGGCGGAACCACCCTTATTTCGCCTCCTGTAGATCATGACCAGTTCTGGTTGAACCGGCTAGACTGGTATAGTGACCAGTCTAACATTACTCCCGTCCCAAAGAGTCACCTTCTTCTCAAGGTGGAAGGAAGGAAACTAATGCTTTACCCTCTCATATGCTCATATGTGGCATTTTAGTCAGGTAGGTTCTTCCACTTAATCAACACTTGGAGTTTCCCTGGCGTACCCCCCTAAGCTCCAGTGATTCCAAAATCACCTCTAGATCCTCTGTTAGTGTCCCTGGTAAGTCTGAACTAGCTACATTATTACCAGCATCTCTTCTTAACTGTGATACATAAAAAACAAGGTGTATGGAAGTGGTTGAGGGTAACTTCAAGCGATAAGACACTGCTTCAATCCTCTCCAATATTTCATAAAAGGCCAATCTACCATGGGACTAGCTTCTCATTCCATTTGTTGACTATTGTCCTCTATCTGTAGGGCTGCAACTTTAAGAACACCCAATCTCCAATGGCAGACTGCATGTCCTTCCTGTGTCCGTCCATCTATTTCTTCATAATTTGTTGGGCCCTCAGCAGGTGTCGTTTTAACTCATCCAATACCTTATCCCTTTCTTCCGAGTACTGCTCTACTGAAGAGACTGGTGTGCGACTCTGCCCAAAATGCACCAAATGTGGAGGGTCCCTTCCGTGCAACACTTGGAAAGGAGTCATCTATGAAGCCAGTGGTACAAAGTGTTGTACTAGTATTCTACCCATGCCAACAACCTAGCCCATAACCTCAGTGTTTCTACAGTAAAACATCATAATTATCTCAACAAGCTCCAGTTCACCACTTCGGTCTGCCTGGCTGTCTATCTGAGGATGATAGGCAATACTTTTCTTAAGCACTATCCTCTGTAACCTGAACAGCTCCCTCCAAAAATGACTGAGGAACACCTTATCTCTGTCAGATACTATTGATTATGGTATCCCATACAGTCTGACCACCTCTCAGATGAATGCAATCACCACTGTCACATTCGTGTAAGGATGTCGTAAGAGGATGAAGTGAGCGTACTTGCTCAATCTGTCAAGTACCACTAGAATCACTGTAAACCCTTCAGATTGGGTTAACCTATCAATAAAGTCCACGGTGACCTCCTCCCACATCCCGACCTGTAGGGCTAGGAGTTGAAGTAATCCCCCAGGAACCATGGCCATGTACTTGTTCCACTGGCACACCTCACATCTAGCCACATTTCTTCTACATACTTGTGCATTCCTTTTCGATATAGCTCCACTGTCAGTCTCTTATAAGTCTTCTGAACCCCAAAGTGACCCCCAACCACGCTCCCATGGAACTTCTACAGTAGTTGTGAGATATGAAGTAAGGTCTGAGGCATCACAAACCTCCCTGAGACTGGAGTCTCTCCCCCTCTTGAGAATAGCAAGGGTGATTGTTCTCATCCCTCAGAAGTTAAGCTCTAATTCTACCCAACTCCTCATCCTGCATGCTCTCCTCTTTGATTGCCCCCCATCCAACAGAAGTGGTATTGGCATAGCTAACTCATGAAGCTCCCTCATGCATCTAGACAAGACATCTGCCGCTATGTTCTCCAATTCGGACCTATAATGAATCTCAAAATTATAGCTTAAAAGATTTGACAACCACCTCCTATACTCCTCGGTCACCATCCTCTGCTCAAACAAGAAATTCAAGCTCCTCTGATTCGTCCTGACGATGAAATGCCTATCCAACAAGTATGGTCGCTACTTATGAATGACTAACACAATGCCCATCAACTCCCCTCATAGATGGACTTCAAACTAGTTCTGGTTGTTAACACTTGGCTGAAGTAAACTATGGGTATGTGATTTTGCATTAGCATGGCCCCCAATCCATATCTTGATGCATTTATCTCATCCAGAAAAATCAGACTGAAATCTGATAGGGCTGAAATTGGTACCGTGATCATGGATTTTTTCAATCTCTCAAAGGCCTGGGTAGCTGCCTCTCCCCACAAGAAGCTATCATTCTTCAGTTGCTCTATTTACAACCAAGCTATGGTGTTTTGTCCATGACAAATCTTATGTAGTATCCAATTAAGCCCAAGAAGCCCCTCCGCTCTCTCAAATTCTTGGGTAAAGGCCACTTCTGCATTGCCTCAATCTTGGCTTCATCCATCACTACCCCTTCCTGAGATACCATATGCCCCAAGTATTCTACACTGGCTTGCGCAAAACAAAACTTCTTCAGATTGTCCCTCAACTGATGTTCTTGTAATGCTTATAGGACCACTTTCAAGTACTCCAAATGCTCCTCCATTGGATTGTTGTACACCAATATGTCTCAAAGAAAACAAGGATGAACTTTTAGAGATATGGTTTTAATACCCTGTTCATAAGGGACTGGAAGGTAGTAGGGGCGTCAGTGAGGCCAAATGACATCACTAAGAACTCATAGTATCCCTCATGCGTCCTGAACATAGTTCTCAGGACATCCTCTTCTCTCATCAATATATGACGGTACCCCACCTCTAATTCATCTTTGAGAACACTATTGCTCCACACAGCTCATCTATCACTAGAATGAAAAACTTATCTGACAGTCTCCTAATTTAGGGTCCAATAGTCTACAACTCACATCCTTCTTTTTGACCAGTAAGATTGGGTATGAGAAGAAGCTCAAACTCGGTCGGATGATCCCAGCCTCCAACATTTCTTGGATCAACTTTTTAATCTCATTCTTCTGAATCTAAGGGTGGTGATATGGCCTGACAATGATTGGTGACACTCCTCTCAAGGTAATGGCATGCTCCCGCTACCTCGGTAGTAGCAATCCTTGAGGTGGCTGAAAAATCTCACTAAACTGCTATATAAGCGGCTGCATTGATAGAAAAATGTATTCCTCTTCCTCCAATCTTCCCCCCTCTAAGCTCTACAGCTCCACAAGAAATCCACCTCTCACCTCTTGTAAGGTCCTCACCATGATTTTGAGCGACATCATTGCTCTGGATAACCTTGCATCACCTTCGATCACCATTCTCCTTCACTCCACTACCAATTGCATTATCAAAGCTCCCGAATTCATCTTGGTATCTCCCAAGGTTTGTAGCCACTTCATTCTCAAGATAATATCAGTGCTTCTCAATTATAAGGGAAGGAAATCCTCCCTCACCTGGATCCCTTGTATGGTCAGAATCACTCATCTACATACTCCTCTACCAGTCTCCACCTTTCCAGTGCCTATCGTCACCTCATAACTCCTTGTGTCCACCAACTTCACCCCCAATTGGTCAGCGACCTGGTTGAAGTGAAATTGTGAGTAGCCCTATTGTCTATCAACATCACCACCTTCCTATCTACCATATCTTATTTCACTTTCATGGTCTGATTTGGAGTGAATCTCTCCACTGAATTTAAGGAGGCCTCTGTCATGTCAAGATGCAGCTCCTCATCTACCACCGCCTCGTTCCCAGCTCCCTCAGCTTGCTCGTCATTAAAGACAGTGAGAACCTGAAGAGTTCGGTCATTACACGTGCACCCCGGGGTGTACCCCTCATCACATCTAAAATATAATTCCTTCGCCATCTTCTCATGCAGCTCCTTTTGAGTGAGCTTTTTGAAATTTCCCCCGAGTCCCCCTCTTGCAGGCTTCTTGTTTGGGGACTCACGAAGGCTTCTCGTTGTTGGCTCCTTGGGCACTAAGAAAGTGGTGGTCATCCTATACGAGCCTCCTAAATTGCTATCTCTGGCCCTTCTCTACTAACTGTGCTAGCTCCATATCATCTCCCAAGTCACACCACTCTAACTGCTGCCCGGATCTCTAGTTTGAGACCCTTTATGAAGTTCCCCTCTAGCATAGTTTCAGAAAGTCGATCAAGTCGGCTAGCTAGGTACTCAAACCTTTGACGATACTCTACCATCGAACTCTCTTGCGTCAGAGCAAAGAACTGCTCATAGAAGTCCCCTCCCTTGCTGGTTCGAAAACATTCCAACAAGCAATTTTTGAACTCCCTCCGACTCCGAATTGGTCACCTCATTTCTCTCCACCGATATTTGGCCAATGCCTTCCCCTTCAAACACAAACCGGCTGCCGTTAATCTCTCTTTTGTCAATCCATTAATGGCGAAATATTCCACCTTGTAGATCCACTCATGTGTATCCTCACCCTCAAAGGTGGACATCTTCAACTTTCTTACCCTCGGATCCTCTCCATTTTCCTTGAATCCACCATATCCACCCATTTCCTGATCCTCCCTTTTGTGCTCGTTCACAAATCTTTCTTAAAAAATCCCCCCTTCCTTTCTCAAATTCAGCACCTCTTCGCTCATAATCCCCCCCCCTTCTTGCATATTCATCCCGCATCCTTTCATACCTACTACTCATCTCCTCTTTAGAAATAGACTCTAAGGGAGGCATCTCATCTTCCCCCTCCAAAATCTCCACCTCTTGGTTTTTCCCTCTCCTTAGTGGATTAGGGTTTCCACCACTTCCTTGGCCCTCGATGGCTCCCTTTGCCTCCGGTGTCGTCATTTTGGGTTGAGCCGCAAGCATCTTACTCAACATTTCTTCCACAATGGCAAACTTCTCATCTATCTTTTAATGGACAGCTGAGAACTGGTTTTCAAATTCATAAATCTTATCCACAAAATTTGATTTTAATCGTCCCATCTCTTCTTTCAATACTTCCACTTTCCTCCTGGCCATAGGTACCACGGATTGATGCTCTAATACTAATTTGATAGAAAATGCTTGTAGGAAACAAGAACTCTCCCAGCTGAATTTGAATTTCAGCCTTTCATAAAAACAGATTTTAGAAGAATTTGGAAGAAATAACTAAAAATAAACCTTTTTAATTGATAATACTAGAAGAAAAATACAAGATACAGTTGGATCTTCTATTGGAGAGGAAGATATGGCTCTCCCAACTATCTAGACACTGCTAGAGCCCAAACAGGAACAAAGAACTCTAATTTCAGCCAAAAACTAGAGATGCCCTTAATAGCCCTTCTATTTGAATATTTCCTCCTAATTCGCCCCCTTAATTGGGCTTGTGAACCCCATCCTCAAGGGGGCCGAAATGCTGGGGCGGAACCCCCTTTGTTCTGCCTCCGGTAGATCACGACCGATCCTGATTGGACTGGCTAGATCGGTCTAACATATATGTACTGATTCAAATCTTAACTGCACTAAGGGAAAAACAATTTTTCTTACTGACATATGACAGACCAGAAAATGTAATGATTTGCATCCAAATTGGAGTGGCTTGCATTGATGTATTAAGATATTTTCAATAACAGAAACTTTGCTTTGCTGGCACCTGAAGCAATCAAAGGTGGTTACGCTAATGAGTTTGGGCCTTTAAACATATCTCTCGTAGTTAGCTCATCAAAATACAACATTGATTGGAAAAGCAAAGTGATGAATTAAAAAAATTATATCAACGGGTTCATAAAATGATAATAAAAACGAACAATCAATATATAAACAAGCCAATAAATCTTGTAACTCAGCTTCCTTTAAAAAGGAAAATCATGTTTGGATTCACTTATGTAAAGAACGTTTTTTTCCTGGACCTTTTGCAAATTAACTAAACCAGCTTTTGTTAATTTTGGCGAACTCTCCAGGTTGAGGACTCATTGCTCCGCTGAGCCATATATCATCGCCTGCCAATAGACAACTCAGTGTGATTCACCCAATTTATAGGATTCTCTATCCTCACTTTCGATATACGATGGAGATTGATGCTCTTGCACGCAAGTATCTAATCTCTGTTGGTAGCATCATCGAGGCATCATTTTCGACGCTCAAGTACTTCATGGAGCTCAATTCTGTCTCCTATGATCAACTATGGCGGTTTGATAGGGAGGGACTCCATGCAGATCTAATTAAAAAGTTATACGATAATAACTTCATCTTTACTTTTTGAGAGAATTTGTGTCATCACTCCGTTGAACCTTCATAGACAATCAGAGTAATTGACTTACATACAAGTGAAACAAATTATAATCATATCAAAAAGAGTTACATTTCTCAAACATAAATTATATATACATTACAAGCAAAATATTTCAAAGAAATAAAAAGTGGATTTTGAATTCATGTGAAGTGATAATCATTTATGAATTTTGAATCAAAAAAATGCTATACTAAAAAAAATCTACACAAAAACTAATACCACCTCATCAAAGTTGAGTAGATGGACCAATACAATTTTTTTACAAGCAAAAATGAATGATACTACCAATTGGGAGTGTGAAACACTATTCTAAAATTCAACGTATTAAAAAACTTTAAATTTTGACATACTTCAAGAAAAAGAAACCATAAAAAGTGACAATCAGCATCCACATATTTCGACATGTTACATATCCTTATTTGATGCATGCAGGATTACCACAAAAGAGCTCAAAAAGATAATAAAGAAGGAAAATTTTAAAAATATTAAGAAATAATAACCTAATAAATAACCCTCATGTATAAAAAGGTGATTGACCCTTCTAAAGGGGGGTCATCTAACACCAAATACAATATTAAAATCTCATAGTAAATGACCTAATAAATAACCCTCACATATGAAAAGGAGATTGACCCTTCTAAAGGGGGGTCATCTAACACCAAATACAATATCAAAATCTCATAATAAATGAAGAAGAGTATTCACATTCATGGTAAATTTTATTCATACCAAAAAGTTATTTTACATAATTCATAAAACACTATTTATAGAAGCAAGCCAAATAGCAATCTAATCACATATTATCAAAAAAATAATTAAGTTTACCATGTTTTTGAGATAGCTAATGCATATGCACATCGTCAAATCCATTAATAGGTTCATTTGACATTTGCAGCCTCAGAAGTTTGTTTTCTAGCCTGCAGTTCATCGAAAACTTTTCTTATTTCCAGCAACTTATTCAAGATGGAATTTTCAATCTCTTCTCTTCTGAAATGAACGTTGAAGAATGCAAGAGTTTGAAAAGGCTTGTTCTATTTAATCTTATGTATATATACACTTATATTAAATTGCTATACTATGAATGAAGGAGAACCATTTACAGCTGCATCTTCTCATTTACATATCTATGTTCTCTTCATATTTTATTTTGCTTTAACATTTGTGATGCAGGCAATACTTATTTAATAGTAGCACAATTTTTTTTAGTTTAAAAATTTTTCATAATAAATATTATTTTAAAAAGTAATAATAAAGCCATCCCAATTTAAAAGATATGTTAAGCTAGTGAATAATAGATGGAAGAAAAAATTTTAGTTTTTGTATGAATTAACACAACTCCTTGTTTAGAGAGGAATAAAAAAATGATATCCTGAAATTAAAAAAAAAATGCTATAGATATTTATATGAAACAATAAAGAAATTTTTCTTAAGATTCCAAGAGATTGATCTCTCCTTCCTCTCTTCAAATCCCTTATCCTACTTTGTGAGTATTTTGGTTATTAAAATTTTATTTGAGATAGTTTAATTTTTTACCACTATTTTTTTATTTTTTTGAGAAAATATTACTTTAGGAAATAATAATAAAATTTTAGTAAACAAAGCCTAAAACAAATCGATCTTGAAAAAACTTAAATTTAGATATCTTAAAATCATACGATTTGCATCGAGATTAGCGTAATAAAAGATAAATGATATAAAACAAATAAAAATGAGCTTCAAATTCCTCAATTTAAGTTAAGATTAATGTTGAGAAAGCAATTTTTTAGAAGCTGCTGTTGTAGAAAGTAACTTTCATGCACAAAAGAAAAATTGTTGAAAACAGTAAAAAATAAATAATTGTCAAACAATAATTATAAGTACGATTTGAAAACAAAACAATAAAAAACCTATTCCAAATGAACTGTAATCGATATTTAAAATTAATGAAAACTAGAGCATATAACTCTACTGCTTTCAATATTTTTTGTCTACAAGGAGCCATAAACACGTATAATATTATTGCAATTAGTATATGATATCACATGAAATAATGAGAACAGAAGTGATTAAGGGCAACGTAGAGCATCATGCAGCTAATTTAACCATAAAAATCAAACAAGACAGTAAACATCGCATATAGAAAATTAGAGAAACTAAAATAAATATAAGCTTTGCATGATAAAAACTACTAATGCTTCTTTATGAGGAAGGCAAGAAACATTAAGAACATTCAAAGCTTCATTGTACAGATTTAATATCCATTTGCAATGACAGTATCAACAGTGACATCTAAATGAAGATCAAAACGAGAATACGCCCCAAGCTCTATGATTTTCAAAAGATCGTCACAACAAAAAAGTGAGAAATTTTAGTTTTTCAAACAAATCCCAAAATTCTGTCATCCATTAGAGAAACATGCAGTAGCCATGGCCAAAATGTATTTCTGAATCAATAGTCTTCAGAAAATATTTTGGAATGAACTAACCCCACAATTTCACACTCTGAAGTACAATATTGATTTGAGGGTTACATCTTAGGCTGCTCTGATGTTCTGTGACAAGGCCTCATAGTAACGCTTTTGCTGCAACATGCAAATACAAAAAGAGGGAAAACAAGTTCAGAATTTGTGTAATGAGGTTCAACATAGCTAGCCAAACAAAATCAACATAAACAAAAATCAGAGGAACATAAGAGGCCCACAAACAATGAAAAACGAAGGTATATGATCATTTTAATCCCATAGCATAATATTGTTTCAATTTAATCCATCGACTACACAAATTTAATCCAAAATGATCCCTTTGAGATTAAATTCGGATAAATTTTGTAAAGTTGATGGACTAAATTAGGATCAATTTTATATCATAATTCAAACATGAGAGCCTATTTATGATCAATTTTGCATAGTCTATGTACTAAATTAGGACAACATGATAATATGAGATTAAATTAGCTCTACACGAATGGTCTGGGGACTCTTCAATGATTTTTTTGATTAAAAAATGTAATGTATTAGTTATTTCTCTTTTTAATACCTCCTCTGAGACTGATGGGATAATCGTTTCAAGAGCCTTCTCAAAGTGCGATGTCTTGATCACCAACGGATCATCATATGAAATCCCTTGAAACGGTGTAAAAGCTTATAGCCATTCTAAGAGATAGAGAAAGTGAACATCTCTAGGGTTAGGTCTTCCCTTCCCTTAGAATCAAATTCCAAATTCAATCTTCTAAGGTTAGGTCTTCCCTTTCCTTAAAATTAAAATCTAAATTCAAACCTCTAGGGTTAGGTCTTCCCTTCCCTTAGAATCAACACCCAGACTCAATCCTCTATAGTTAGAAGTTCCTTCTTCCTATAGGATCACCCAGACTTTCTTCTCCTTAGGGCTAGATGTTCTCTTTCCCTTAGGATTAGACTCCTTAATGATGGAGTATGCCCCTGTGGCACCATCCTGACTTTAATTTCAAATTCAAAATTCAAACATTTTTCCCTTGAGGTGTAGGTTTTCCCTTCCCTTAGGACCAAATCTACTAGTGGTAGAGGATGCTTTCCCAGCACTACCCTAATATCAATTCAAACCCCGATTCCCCAGGGATAGACTTTCTACCTTCCCTTAGGATCAAAATTTCAGACTTGACCTTTAAATTCGGTCAACACCAATATGTGAAGTTTAACTTCATTTTACTACACATATTGGGGGTCCATTTGTTGACCTCATTTTTTATGAGGTTAGTAAGGACCCTTCCAGACTCCAAATCAATCCAGACCTTAGGATCTACTCTAGACCCTAAGATACCTCCAGACCAACCTAAACTCTAGGATTCTCCTAGAGTTAGACCCTAAGATTCGCCTGAAAGCTTTTGCACCGTTTCAAGGGATTTCATATGATGATCCGTTAGTGATCAAGACATCGCACTTTGAGAAGGCTCTTGAAACGATTATCCCATTAGTCTCAGAGGAGGTATTAAAAAGAGAAATAACTAATATATTACCTTTTTTAATCAAAAAAATCTTTGAAGAGTCCCCAGACCATTCGTGTAGAACTAATTTAGTCTCATATTATCATGTTGTCCCAATTTAGTACATAGACTATGCAAAATTGATCCAAAATAGGCTTTCATGTTTGAATTGTAATATAAAATTGATCCCAATTTAGTCCATCAACTTTACAAAATTTATCCGAATTTAATCTCAAAGGGATCATTTTGGATTGATTTTGTATAGTCGATGGATTAAATTGAAACAATATTATGCTATGGGATTAAAATGATCATATACATTCTTTTTTTATTGTTTGTGGGCCTCTTATGTTCCTCTGATTTTTATTTATATTGATTTTATTTGGCTAGCTATGCTGAATCTCCTTACACAAATTCTAAACTTGTTTTCCCTCCTTTTGTATTTGCATGTTGCAGCAAAAGCGTTATTATGAGGCCTTGTCACAGAACTTCAGAGTAGCATAAGATATAACCCTCAAATCAATATTGTAATTCAGAGTGTGAAATTGTGGGTTAGTTCATTCCAAAATATTTTCTGAAGACTATTGATTCAGAAATACATTTTGGCCATGGCTAATGCATGTTTTTCTAATGGATGATAGACTTTTGGGATTGGTTTGAAAAACTAAAATTTCTCTCTTTTTTTGTTGTGACGATATTTTGAAAATCATAGAGCTTGGGGCGTATTCTCGCTTTGATCTTTCTTTAGATGCCACTGTTGATACTGTCATTGCAAATGAGTATTAGTTCTGCACAATGAAGCTTTGAATGTTCTTAATGTTTCTTGCCTTCCTCATAAAGAAGCTTTAGTAGTTTTTATCATGCAAGGCTTATATCTATTTTGGCTTTTCTAATTTTTTATATGCGATGTTTACTGTCTTGTTTGATCTTTATGATTAAATTAGCTGCATGATGCTCTACGTTGTCCTTAATCACTTCTGTTATCATTATTTTATGTGGTATCCTATACTAATTGCAATAATATTATACGTTTTTATGGCTCCTTGTAGACAAAAAATATTGAAACCAGTAGAGTTGTATGCTCTAGTTTTCATTAATTTTAAATATTGATTACAGTTCATTTGGGATAGATTTTTTATTGTTTTGTTTTCAAATCATACTTATAATTTTTGTTTGGCAATTATTTATTTTTTACTGTTTTCAATAATTTTTCTTTTGTGCATAAAAAGTTACTTTCTACAACAGCAGCTTCTAAAAAATTGTTTTCTCAACATTAATCTTAACTTAAATTGAAGAATTTGAAGCCCATTTTTATTTGTTTTATATCATTTATCTTCTATTACGCTAATCTCGATGCAAATCGTATGATTTTAAGATATCTAAATTTAAGTTTTTTCAAGATCGCTTTGTTTGCTAAAATTTTATTATTATTTTCTAAAGTAATATTTTCTCAAAAAAAAAAAGTAGTGGTAAAAAATTAAACCATCCCAAATAAAACTTTAATAACCAAATTACTCACAAAGTAGGATAAGGGATTTGAAGAGAGGAAGGAGAGACCAATCTCTTGGAATCTTAAGAAAAATTTCTTTATTGTTTCATATAAATATCTATAGTATTTTTTTTTTAAATTTCAGGATATCATTTTTTATTCCTCTCTAAACAAGTTGTGTTAATTCATACAAAAACTAAAATTTTTTCTTCCATCTATTATTCACTAGCTTAGCAAATCTTTTAAATTGGGATGACTTTATTATTACTTTTTAAAATAATATTTATTATAAAAAAATTTAAACTAAAAAAATTTGTGCTATTATTAAACAAGTATTGCCTGCATCACAAACGTAAAAGCAAAACAGAATATGAAGAGAACATAGATATTTAAATGAGAAGATGCAGCTGTAAATGGTTCTCCTCCATTCATAGTATAGCAATTTAATATAAGTGTATATATACATAAGATTAAATAGAACAAGCCTTTTCAAACTCTTGCATTCTTCTACGTTCATTTCAGAAGAGAAGAGATCAAAAATTCCATCTTGGATAAGTTGCTGGAAATAAGAAAAGTTTTCGATGAACTGCAGGCTAGAAAACAAGCTTCTCAAGCTGCAAATGTCAAATGAACCTATTAATGGATTTGGCGAGGTGCATATGCATTAGTTATCTCAAAAATATGGTAAACTTAATTTTTTTTTTTGATAATATGTTAGTATATTGCTATTTGGCTTGTTTCTATAAATAGTGTTTTATGAATTATGTAAAATAACTTTTTGGTATGAATAAAATTTACCATGAATGTGAAGACTCTTCTTCATTTATTATGAGATTTTGACATTGTATTTGGTATTAGATGACCCCCCTTTAGAAGGGTCAATCTCCTTTTTATATAAGAGGGTTATTTATTAGGTTATTATTTCTTAATATTTATAAAATTTTCCTTCTTTATTAGCTTTTTGAGCTCTTTGTGGTAATCCTGCATGCATCAAATAAGGATGTGTAACATGTCGATATATGTGGAAGCTGATTGTCATTTTTGATGGTTTCTTTTTCTTGAAGTATGTCAAAATTTAAAGTTTTTTAATACGTTGAATTTTAGAATTGTGTTTCACACTCCCAATTGATAGTATCATTTATTTTTGCTTGTTAAAAA
Organism: Dendrobium huoshanense; assembly: GCA_016618105.1. NCBI lineage: Eukaryota > Viridiplantae > Streptophyta > Magnoliopsida > Asparagales > Orchidaceae > Dendrobium > Dendrobium huoshanense. The sequence continues at coordinate 16,876,650 of CM028356.1, forward strand.
ATTTTATTGGTCCATCTACTCAACTTTGATGATGTGGTATTAGTTTTTATGTAGATTTTTTTTAGTATAGCATTTCTGTGATTCAAAATCCATAAATGATTATCACTCAACATGAATTTTTCTTTAATTAAGTTTATAATCAAATTAAGGTAGCCTTGTACAAATTCTTTAATGTATTTTTTTTGCTTGTAAAAAAAAATTTTGGTCCACCTACTCAACTTTGATGAGTTGGTATTAGTTTTTGTGTAGGTGTTTTTTAGTGTAGCATTTCTTTGTTTCAAAATCCATAAATGATTATCATTTCACAGGAATTTTTCTTTAATTAAGTTTATAAATTAAGGTAGCTTTGTACAAATTCTTTCCTCAAAAACTTAAATTTTAATCATTGTCCTGATAAAACTCCTTGACATTTTCTTATTCCACTTTTTGTTTCTTTAAAATATTTTGCTTGTAATGTATATATAATTTATGTTTGAGAAATGTAACTCTTGTTGATATGATTATAATTTGTTTCACTTGTATGTAAGTCGACTACTCTGATTGTCTATGAAGGTTCAACGGAGTGATGACACAAATTTTCTCTCAAAAAGTAAAGATGAAGTTATTATCGTATAACCTTTTGATTAGATCTGCATGGAGTCCCTCCCTATCAAATCGCCATAGTTGATCATAGGAGACAGAATTGAGCTCCATGAAGTACTTGAGCGTCGAAAACGATGCCTCGATGATGCCACCAACAGAGATTAGATACTTGCGCGCAAGAGCGTCAATCTCCATCGTATATCGAAAGTGAGGATGGAGAATCCTATAAATTGGGTGAATCACACTGAGTTTTCTATTGGCAGGCGATGATATATGGCTCAGCGGAGCAATTAGTCCTCAATCTGGAGAGTTAGCCAAAATTAACAAAAGCTGGTTTAGTTAATTTGCAAAAGGTCCAGGAGAAAAATATTCTTTACATAAGTGAATCCAAACATGATTTTCCTTTTTAAAGGAAGCTGAGTTACAAGATTTATTGGCTTGTTTTTATATTGATTGTTCGTTTTTATTTTGTATTAAGATATTTTCATTAACAGAAACTTTGATATCTGCTTCTAATCAAAATGGCCCATTTGTGCTTTGCTGGCACCTGAAGCAATCAAAGATGGTTACGCTAATGAGTTTGAAAGAATTTGTCTAGAGTGGTTGGCTTTGTGCAATATAAAATGAGATTGAAACATCTTTTCAAGCTATATTTAAGCAGGAAAGAATTGGACAAATGGGGAGAGAAAACACATGCAATTATCTTTTCATATTCCCCTCATTCAAAGAAGGGAGATTTTCTTAGCATTCTAGATTTTGTCAATTTGCTTGCACTTCTTTTTTACTGTTAAATATAGAAAATACCGGTTAGGTGAGCACATTGCTTTGATAACGGTACACATCAGATCAAGATCATTTATAGTTTAAGCTTATTTACAGATCTATGTAGGACCTTGAAATCTCACTGTATTTTTTCCTTGAAGTATACAATTTTTCCTTTAATTGTCACTTGGAGATGATTTGGAAAACCATCTTTGGATGCATTATGAAGTATTATGGACGTAGTATTTTCACTATATCTCTATGTGTACGTCAAAATAAAACGATAGATCTGAGGCAGTTGATGAGATATGTTGGCCATATTAAGAGAAGGAAATTGCCGTCTTCTTTTCTTAAACAATGCACATATTTAAACGAAATGCTTTCATAATTATAAACTTGTTAAGATATACGATTTTTTGCTATTTTGGTTGCCAAAACTGTTACACATTTTGTTTCTGTTATGATGATTGCATTTTTTTGATCGAGGTACTTCCAATTTATAGTTTATGCTCTTAAGGGTATATTCATAACTGGATTGCTATTTCTTCTTCATTATTTGATTATGGACCCTAAAATTCTCAACTGGCTCTTGAAAATTTGAGCATCGAGGATAACTTTTTAGGAAATATATTAGATTATAGATAAAACATTATTTAAAAAGGTTGTTGGCCTAATCAAAGCATCCTTATTAGGCTCCAAAATTTCATTCTCCATGAACTCTTCGGTTCTCGATTGCCAAGTCAGTAAGTTGCCGAGCTTTCTTACTCCACCCTTTGCACTTCCTTAGCCCTTGTTCTTTATCACCTGTTGAACTTTTTATAATTTGGATTAGTTCATTGAACTATTGTTGTTGGTGTTATTAGCCTTCATTCGGAATATTCTATGCAAATTTGGAATGATGAATCTTTATCATTCAGTTTAAGAGGAAGTATTAAAATATAAAATCCCATGGATTAATGACTTGGTTGAAACAAGAGAAAAATCAGCTCAAACATAATGAAGCGATGGATTGCTCTATCATTTTATTATTGTATTCATGCATGTGGAAGAAATAAGAAAAGAAGGTCTGCTTCCATGAATTGGTGACTTAGGCTTCATTTGAGACGACTTTTTTTACTGCTTTTTAAAGCGGCTTTTTAGTTCAAAAATTAAACTTTTTTGTAAAAAAAACCGTTTTAAGAAGCAGTAAGAAAGCTGTCCCAAACAAAACATTAGAGGAGTATTTGGTGCTAGAATGGAATGTATGAATACGAATTTTACTATGTGGGCTGATGGCCATTCTAGGTAATTATTTCTCTTCTTAGGAATTGTATAATTTCCTATTTGGCATGGGCATCATTTGTGTATGAATACCCATTGGATGAGCAAACAATCCAAGCTTTATAGCAACTTCTTTTCTAGAACATATATTATAGAAACTATTAAAAAATGTAATCTTTTGTTTTGTTACATTTTTTTATCCATTTAAAAAATAAAAAAAAAAATCTAAATACTCAATCATAACATCTTGTTCGATCTCCCCAACTTCGACTGCACTTGTCCTTGACCTTCAAAAAAATATTGAAGCGTGCATCTTTAATCCTTTGGTTTTATTCTTGGAAGCACTTGAAATTCATGTCTTGATCTATCAAAGATTATTATTTGTTGTTGTGAATTTGTTAGATTTTATACTCGTTCCATGAAAAACAAAACCTGATGCTTCTAGGGTTGTGAAGGCAAAGGTAACTCTATAATTCTTGTTTATTTGTCTGGACTCTAATCCTATTAAGTTTCAGCTGCAGGATTGTTTTCAAAATCTAGGCTTTTGGTTGATTGAAAAATGATTTTTTCTAAGTAAAATTTTGAGGAATGCGAAACTCATTCCTTGTTAAATTTTATTGTATTCCAAAATCGGTCAATTCAAACAAATTTTGAATATATCGCATCACCTTTCCCACGTACGCTTGCCGACCATCGACATCATCCGCTACTTGTCACCAACCACAATTGTTACTATCACTGTTGTTGGCTTAGTGCATTTTAAATGTAGGGTTTAAAAATTTAGGCTTTTGGTTGATTGAAAAATAAATTCAAAGTAAAATTTTGAGGAATGTGAAACTCTTAGTCTTCCCTTAGTTTAATTTTATTGTATCCCAAAATCGGTAAATTCTGGAGATTTTTAAATATATCACATATTCTTTCTTGTTTGCACTCGCCGACCATCAAAATCATCTACCACTAATCACCAACCACCTGTGCCACTATCACTACTATCGCTAGCCACATCTATCACCATGATTGCTGGCAATCATCTGCTAACAATGGTCGCGACAATTGCTGCTAGCTGCCTATTCACAGTCGGCCACAATCACCTCCTACTCCCCACCTATTGCCACCTACCACTATAGTTAAATTTTTTGATATTAGTGTAATAAAATTAATTGCTATGTATTGCTTTCATGTCAAAATTTATTCAATAGCTTTAAGGCCCATCTTAATTAATTTTGCATTACACTATCCTCTGCTTTTTAGATTTCTTTGAAAACGTTTAAGTGAAATTTAGGCTCAAGCTTACAGTGAATTTAACTAGAAAATTCTACTTTCTTGATATGATTCAGTTTGGCATCTCACCTGAGAAAGTTGATCAAGTTCAACCAAATAGGCCAATATCATTGCCACCGCCACCACCACCGTCACCCCCATCACCTATGCCCGATAAATCAACTTCAACATTGGATGCAGAACCAACCTGCGACGATTTGCCAGGCACCTCTGCATAGTTCCCCAGAATATGAAATAACAGATTTGATCATCTTAATCATGTGAGCTTTTTTTAAACAAATGCCTGCGTAGAATTCGCTATGCAGCTTATAACTCTTCTACACCCTCAAAATGGCACATTTTTCAGCCAGACATTCTGGGACCATATTGCAGAGAATCTTACACTTGATTTGTACTGGCGAGGCTTGTAATTTAGAATGTAGATTTTGTAAGAGATCAATTCAGAATTTTCTAACTTTGAATGATGTATGCTAATTTAGGCTTCGTTTGAGACAGTTTTCTTACTATCTAAAATAACTTTCTAGTAAAAAAATTTTGTATTAAAAAGTTATTTTAGAAATTAATAAAGTTGCTGTCCCAAACGAAACCTTAGTTATTTATCCGGCATGAATTATAACGTTCCATTTGCTCATATTGAAGCTTTAGACAGCAGTTATATGAGATAGTTGAGATCAGCATCTCTTCTATTATTCTAAAAAGCTTTATATCTGCTTTTGTTTTGTTTGGTTATTTTTTTCGCTCCTGTCATGCAATTCATGGTTGCAGTTCCAGTTCATTTGTGGAGTTGCAGTGGTTACCCCGTTAATTTTATAAAATATTAGTTCTCGAAGTATTAATGTAGGTGGGATTGGAAAATTTAGACGATAATTTTCGAAGATATTTATAACTAAATCAGCTGGCAAGGTGACACCCGCTGCAAAGGACAAATTATTACATCCGGTCACCTGACGGAGAGATCTGTTCGGATCTCTCTGTCTACAGTAAAAGCGCAGGTACTGTAGCATACCTGCGCTTTATTGTAGACAGAGAGAGATTCGAACGGATCTCTCTGTCAGGTGACCGGATGCAATAATTTGCCGTTGCTAAGGCTTCGTTTGTGACAACTTTCATTCTATTTTTTTTTTAGATCACAATTCTAATTTTTGTTTTTGAGCTGTAAAGAAATTTTTGTAGTACAAAGCTGCTATATACAATAGCTTTAAAAAATGATTTTCTTTATCATAAATTTACAAAAATAATAAAAAAGTTGTTTCAAATGAAGTCTAAATCTATCAACCTGAAAACAAGCAAAATCCAAATATGGGTTAAAAGGAAAAAATTTGTGAGATATTTTGATATAAATGGTATCATGTTGAATTTAAAAATTATTAAATATGTTTTAAAATTATAATAGATTAGAATAACCGAAATAATTTTTTTAAAAGGGCCAATCGAATGGTTCTTAAGATTTATTCTACATGAATTAATTAAGTGATTTATAATAATATTTCTCAAATTTGAATTTATTAAATGAATTATACATAGGGGTGTAGCTAATGCCTTGTTGAGGATCATTTTTTTTTATTTTTAGGTAACAGTAATGATAAATATAGTATTTTTAACTATTTTTTATTTTTTAAATTTAATAAAAATAGATTATCTTAATTTTTCAAAATATTTTTATTTCTAAAAATTGATTAAATACTAACCTCTAAGCTCTGCATTTTTATTAGGTCCGGACAGCTGACACAGCTCTACATCCGGATGCTAATAAAATTTCGCCACGTGCTTTTACTCTTTACCACGCGGCCCGACGACCCGACCTAGACTAAAACCCAATATTGCTATGTATTAGCTGATTTGTACAGACCAGGGTATTGCTAGGTTTTGCTCGGTAACGATAAATACCATTATGTCAAGACCAATACCGAGCAATGCCTAGCAATATCGAGCAATACCGAGCAATACCCCGGTATTGCTCGGTATTAATAGGTATTGCTCGGCATTGGTCTTGACATAGCGGTATTTCTCATTATTTCCAAGCAATACATAGCAATACCGAGCAATACCTAGCAATACACGAACATAGCAATACCGGGTTTCCGTTTCGGGTCGGGTCGTCGAGCCGCGAGGTAAAAAGTAAGAGAGTATGTGGCGACATTTTATTGGCGTCCAGATGTAGAGCTACGTCAGGTGACCGGACCTAATAAAAATTCCTAAGGTCTAGCCTTTGCCTCCCTACCTTCCAGTCATTAGCCTCTAGCCTCTGAATGAAACTCAATGCCTCTTATTGGTCACCAGAAGTTTTTTATTGCCATCTTTTGAAATGTCACCTTATAGGATTGAGATTTTAGCTTGAATAATACTCGAAAATTAAGTAGACTTCTTTGCTTGAATTGACTTAAATGAGCTGCGAACCAACTTATTTTATTGATCCGATCTTTGTGTCAATTTTGAATTTTGTTTGGATTAGATTGAATTGGTATTATTGATACATACAAAAAAAATCGCATTAATCCAGCACGAATTGTGGGGGATATCTCGATTGAAAAATTTTTAAATTAAATTTAGGGTCATCCAATCTCACCAAACTTATAGTCAAATGGAACATCTTGGAAAGACAAACCCAATGACACCAAAATTGGTCCAATCTGAGTCCAAATGGGCTCAAATTAATAAGTTGAAGCATATTTGGATGTTTTAGAATATTAATTGGGTGATCAAATGATATCCAATATAGCATGCTTATAGTTGAATTGAGCAACTTGATGAGACAAATCCAATGAGCCCAAAATCACTTAATTCTAATATCATTAAGGAACTTAAATACTTGAGAAATGCTCTATGATCAACGGGGATCAATATGAGCTATTCGATGGTGCACTTCAAATTTGTCCCGAATCTTCCCCATATTCACAGAGCATGCAACTCTTAAAATCTATAAATAGACCTCTACACTATCCATGAAAATGAACTTTGTATGGAGGAGGGGCTTGGACCTTGGGCTAAATATTCAAAAGAGCTTTAAGGCATGAATCCCGGAGCACCATCGCCAACAAACCCTCGCTACCCTGTAGCTGTCACCAAACTGCTATCGACCGATTGTTGTCATGCCTCCGCCCAACTTCCATAGGTGAATCTCCGCCCGACCATTGTTGTCAAACCTCCGTCAGGCTGTGCACTGATGGGTCTCAGCCTTCCCTCTATCGCTTGACTATGGTCCCTCCTACCTCAATCACCCAACTATGGTCCCTTTGACCATAGTAATTTATTGACTATGGTCCATAGGCCATAGTCGCCCCCAAATTACAGTCCTCATATCATCATCACCGGACTATAGTCCCTCTAACTACAGTCGTACATCAACTATGGTCCTTAGGATGCAGTCACCCGCAATCTGTAGTCCTTGGACCACCTTCACCCAACTATGGTCCCTCCGACTACATTTGCCACCAATTATGATCCTCAGACCACCTTCACCAGACTACGATCCCTTTAACCATAGTTGCTCGTCGACTACTGTCCTTAGACCATAGTCACCCACCGACTATGGTCCTTGGACCACCTTCACCCAAATACAATTCTTTCGACCTCAATCGTCCATTAATTATGATCCTTTTGACCTCTATCACCCACAAACAACGATCATCAGACCACTATCAACGACTACTATTTCTCAAACCACCGACACCCGACTATGGTCTTTTCAAATACAGTAGTCTGACTATTATCCTTTCGACCTCCATTGTCCACTGACTACGGTCCCTCAGACCTCCATTGCCCAAACATGATTCCTCTGACCTTCATTGTTGCCAATTACGATTCTCAGACAACCATCATCCAATTATGATCCCTCTGACCTTCATCTCACGACTACGGTATCTTCGACCACCATCGACCAGATATGGCCCCTTTGATTACTATCACTTGACTATCTTCTCTTTAATCTCCATCACCTGACTACGATCCCTTCGGCCACTGTCTTCTAATTACAATCCTACCGACGAAATGAACAGAATTACATTCTCTGCAGAACAACTCTCATATCATTGTATTTTTTCAATTCCAAACATGTAATGTGCTTTATATGATGTATATATGGTATAGTGAGCCAATGCATTTCTCAATAGAAAAGTATAATTTGTAACCAATGACAAGCACTTGTTAAATTATTTCAAATGATCAGGCCTCATGATTTTTAATCTTTTTAAAGATTTTTCACTTAAAAATCATGTTGTCTCTTATGATTTTGGAACCCTCTCACACATCTCGGCGATAGAGTTTTAATTCTACGTCTTAGCGTTGCACGGATATCCAGCTCACACATAGAGAACACAAGATTTTTTTATGTAGAAAACCTCGGAAAGGGGAAAAACCATGGGGCCTACCAATTTGAAAAGATTTCACTAGAATTTGAGTTGAGTACAATGGGCTGACTCGTCCTTGAGGGCGGTCAAATTACAAATGTCAATCATATATTTGAAGTCTAATGTCAAATCTAATGTCACTTGGAAGTTAGGGCGTCAATTAGTAGTCCGGTAGTGACTTGGCGGAACTGGTTGAGTTTAGGGCCTCAAGTGGTGGTCCAACGAAGGTAAGGGCCTCAAGTGATGGACCGGCGAGGGTGAGGTCCTCAAATTGTGGTCCGGCGAGGGTGAGGGCCTCAAGTGGCGGTCTGGCATAGGTGAGGGCATGAAGTGGTGATCCAGCGAGGGTGAGGGCCTCAAGTGGTGGTCCGGTGAAGGTGAGGGCCTCAAGTGGTGGTCCGATGGAGCAACGACATTAGGTGGTGGTCCGGCGAAGGTGAGGGCCTCAAGTGGTGGTCCAACGAAGGTGAGGGCCTCAAGTGGTGGTCCAACGGAGCAACGACGTCAGGTGGTGATCCGGTGGAAACTCAGGCGGTGGTCGAGGAGGAGTAAGGAGGCAAGAGTGATCTCAAGTCTCTCTCTTTGAATCCTTTGGCTTGGGGTCCCCTTTCAAAGAAAGGAGGGATCTATTTATATATTTATGGAGTGACATGACCCATAAATAGGTGAGAGATCAAGAGTAAATGGGGAGTGGTTGGATGGACGACCGATATTGAATCCCTTGATCAAGAATTGTTTGATGGACATTTGAATGTCTTGGTGATGTCGGAATTTGGTGATCTTGGGCTCGTTGGATTTGTCTCGTCGAGCTGCTCGATTCGACTATAAGCATGTTATGTTTGAAACCCATTTGGTAATCCAAATTGTGGTTCAAACCTTCCAAAAGAGCTTATAACCCTTGATTTGGACCCATTTGGGCTCAGATTGGGTTGGATTTAGTGTCGTTGGGTTCGTATTCTCGAGACGTTCAGTTTGAATGTAAGTTTGCTGAAATCAAAGTTTGGATGGTCCCAATTTTAATTTCAGAAGTTTCCAACTTGATTTTATATTGAGAGTCGTGCCCGATCAAGATAATTTTTTGATTTTGTGTGTGTGTGTATATATATGCACGCGCATTTGTATGTGTTTAAATGTACAAACAGACATATTAAATATTTGTTTAAATTAAAACGAAAAGAAATAATTTTAAGTTAATTCAATTCAAATTTGAGCTAAATTAAAACGAAAAGAAATAATTTTAAGTTAATTCAATTCAAATTTGAGCTGGCTCAAAACCTAATTAATTTGATCAATAAGATGATTTCAAGCCAGCTTTTGAGTATGAAATGCATCAGCTCAAAATCAGATCATTCGCACCCCTAGCAACCATTGAGTATGAGCCACTATTAGTCCCTTTCAATCTCTCAATAGTACGTTCTTCCTATTACTCCCAGATCTCTCTCTCTCTCTCTCTCTCTCTCTCTCTCTCTCTCTCTCTCTCTCTCTCTCTCTCTCTCTCTCATGAAATTAAGAAAAGTTGCACATTTACATTTTGCGAATCCAGAAATATATTTTAACTAGGGCACATAGAAATTTTACTATTGGAAGCATCAAATAGTTGGATTTTATTACTTCTTGTGTTTACATAAATCCGTGCTTGACAGACTAAAGCCAAGCTATTCTCAACTCAACTAATTAGCCAAATCTAAAAATATTAATTTTAAGTATAAAGTTCTTAAAAAAATTAAATTTGTTAATATTATTATGTTATCTTAATTTATTATTTCTTATTTATATTATAATTTTTCTTTTTTTATATAAATTTTTTATTATAACTCGTGTAGTCCTTCCATCAATATAATATTATTATATCTCTCTTATAATAGCTCTATTTATGGAGAAATTATTATGTGTTGTCACACGACTGTCCGGAGATAAATTAGGATGCTCTACGTCATCCGGTACATAGTGTACAATAAAGGTGCACAACAAAAAAAATGAAGTGGCACATCTTGATTCATCTCCGAGTGACATTCGATAATCGCACAGAATAATTTCCTCAATTTATGAGCTGAAATTCAAGTAAATGGATAAAATGCCAACTCTTAACTTGCATTTGGTATGCAATTGAGAAATTATTATGTGCGGAGACCGAACGAGAAGAACTATCTGAATTTGCTGCACTTTAATTGTTCTTTTGCTGCGCTTTTACAAATACTCAGCAAAAGATCAGTAAATATGTATTTATAATTGCACTTTTGCTGTCCTTTTATAAAATTACAATAAAAGACAACCCTCTTGCTATATTTTTGTAAATACACAACAAAAAGATAACAAAAGTATAATTATGATTGAGTATTGACTATCTTTTTTATGAGTATTTGTCAAAGTATAATAAAAGGGCAATTAAAGGAAAAAAAACTAAACGATTCTTGCAATCCAGCCTCCGAAAAGAATAATTTATGCAGTTAATGATTTCGACAGCTTGCTTCTCTTTTTTTTTAATGATGAAATACTGTTCTTAGGCCAATAAAAATCTCGATCGACCTAACATGCAACTCACACCAATTTATTCGAACCAACTTAACACTTTCACTACTTATTCTCTTTCAATGTCGTACTTAGGCAACCAAACAGGGCCCAAACTTTCCATTCTCTCACGTCTTTCTCACCCACACTCTCTCTCCAGACAACTCTCTAAACCATCCTTGGGTTTACCGAATACCGTCTTCGAAAGCGATGGACGAACGAGATCTTCCGTAGTCGTTTTCTCTGCGTATATTCTTCTACCTTGTTGTCAACACGAGCAAAAGCGACGCCGCAGATAAGTCATTTCAAGAGTTCTGATTCACCTTTGTTTCTCCCATTCGTTCAAAGACCAGCTATTGTGGACTGGGTTTTTCTTTGAGAATTTTGGGAGAAGGTGGACGATGGCCGCTTGTTTGAGAGTATGCCTTCAATCGACGCTAAAGATCTTGAATTCGGTTATGGGGTTGTTAGGGATGGCCATGATTATGTACTCTCTATGGATGATTCGAGCTTGTCTCCGGCAAATAGGAGAGTTATCACGGGGGTTCTCTGAGTCCAGCTCTAGCCCTTCATGGTTTGCTCCTTTATTCCTTTTTTTATAATTGATAGGGTTTTCTCTGTCTTTAATACCCCTAAGTTCTGAAGGTTTCTCTTTATGAATTAGTTATGGAGTTTCAGTAAGTAGTTATGTTACCCTTCCTATTAAGGGGTACTGATTAGCACAGCCGCCAGGCTAAAATACATGGTCTCTCTAACTCTCTTCTCTCGGGGTTTAGCTGTAAATGCCAAATGGTAAGTAAGGTTGAGTTAAATCATGCAAATAAATAGTTAATTTAGCTGTGCATGTCTGTTTGAGATCTATGATTTCACTTGTGATTTATGAAGGAAATAAACAATGAATTAAAATAACTTCTTTGCTTCACTTAACAAACATAAAATAAATCTTAATCCATGGGGTTGTTTAGTGTTAAGTAGGATTTTAGTAATTCTCAAAAACACAAATTTATTTTGATGCAAGTAAGAGAGTTCATTAAATTCTTAAATCCTTCACCTTCAGGTCTTTTAAATCCTGCCATTAAGAGGATTTGCTAGATCCAATAGTTAGCCCATATTTAGCCAAATCCTGGATTTTGGGAAGCCTCAAAAAATCGTTTGGCTAAATTTGGCCTAAATCTAAATTGAATCCTCTATAAATCTTGATGTATAATAGCGCTAAATTTTGAATTTTCTATGAATGAGCATCATAGTGGCAACATTAGTATTCTTTCTTGTAGACTCGTCTCTTTGAATGTAGTTGCTTGTTTAGGAAAACATTCATGCTTCAACCTTCTTTAGAGGTCATTAGGTATTTTTAGACACCAATTATCAAGTAACCTCTTGGATTATTAAGTCGATGAGGTAGTGTTTGCTTCTTCTTCTTTTTTTTTTTTTTTAATTTAAACATGGTATTGCTCATTGTGAAATTTATTTCAATTCTATGCTTCTTCTCAAAGTGGATGTTGTGATTCTATGTTTTCTTTGTAGAATTTATGACACTGTTTTTTATTTAAAGATTGCTTCATGCAAATATAACACTACTTTTGAACTAAATAAATAGTTTTAGACTTTTAGTTGGAATTTTATAGTACGCTAAAAAGCACCATGAATTAGGTGATGAGATAAATGGTAGTTTATTTTATATTCTTACAAAAGACCAATTTGTGCTTATCCTCTATAAAACATCCTAATTTTGCTTATCCTCTTTTATTTTGAATTTTTTAATAGTAACAGTGCCACCTCCTCTTGATTGGCCCCCTTGCCAACCTTCCGCTAACTCCATCACTAAAGAGAGAAAAAAATATATTTATTGTTCCATTAACAATATATCAGTTTATCCTTACTTGGCAATCTAAACAAAATATTTAGAACTAGCATAATAACAATTCGATGGAGCACAAGGATGTTATAATAAAGGAAGTTGATGAAGATCAGAAGACATTAGTTTTTTTAAATAGAAAACCTGTTTCATATGTATTGCATAAAAAATATTCAAGGTATAAATGCATAACCTTGCATGAATTAGATAAAGAAGCTTATTATCTTAGTTTATTTTGTAATTTTATGGAGAAAATAAGTTGGTCCAAATAAAATTTTTGCATGTTTTTATCACCTACTCTAGTTTCATGCATGATGATATGGATGCCATGTTATTAACTCTATTTTTATTTTGCAACTAAAATTGGAGGTTATACATACATGAAAGTTACATTTGAGCTCTTCTTAGTGTAACTTTCCAAATTAATCTGTTAGGCCGGCCCAATGAGGGCCGGCTGAACCGGTCTATCCAGGATCGGTTTAGGTGTACAAAAGGCGGGTCAGGGGTGGGGCAGAACCAGGGAAAGAGAGAGAGAAGAGGGGGGCGGCTGGTGTGATGAAGTCCACACTAATTAGTGATGGGTTGGAGGGAAAATTTGAAATTAAGGGTTATTTAGGGATTTAGTAATTGTCCTTTTGCTTTAATTACTTTCTTCTTGCTAGGGTTAGGATTATCTTCAATTGGAAGGCTGAATTTGAGATCTAGGGTTTGCTATTGGGCTCTAGGCATTGGCTAGAGATTTGGAAAGTTGAATCTTCCTCATGAATCAAAGATTCTTGTATCGGTTGTTGTTATCTTCTTCTATTACTAAATTTGAAGTGATTCTTCATCTTATTTCTCTTCCAATCTCCAAAAATATGTTCTGTTTTGTTGTTTTTCTCTAAAATTCAGCAATTTTTTGCATTATTGGTTGTTGTTTCCTAACAAATTGGTATAAAGCACGTCGATCTAAGGGATATCAATGGCCAGAAGGAAGGTTGAAGTTTTGGAGGGAGAACTTGGGCAACTCAAATTAGATTTTGAGGAGAAGATTTCCGATTTTCAAAATCAAATCACATCCATCAACAAAAGGATGGAGGGAAAGTTCGTCGTGGTGGAAGACATGTTCAACAAATGGCTGGAAGCTAAACCCAATCTGGCGTCATCGGAAGCAAAGGAAACTACTGACGACCATGGAAGAGGCGGGAACCCTAACATGTTTAGGGGAAAAAATTCAGAAGTGGAGATCTTGGAGGGCGAAGACGGAATGCGTCATTTAGAACCACTTTCTAGAGAGGAGATGAGCATTGTCTACGAAAGAAGGGGTGTTGATTTTGTAAGGAGGGGACGATTTTGATCGTCGGGGTGATTTCTAAAGAAGAAGAGGGGATTTTGATGTAGGGTTTGGGTATGATCGCCGGAGGGAAGATCGTGACAATTGGGGAGTACCTCCTCTTTGAGGAATGGGATGCTATGGAGGATTCAGAGGAAACGGGGGTGACCCAAAAGTGAGGAAGCTGAAGATGCCCATCTTTGAGGGCGACGACGCACATGGCTGGATCTATAAGGTGGAGTGATACTTTGCCGTCATCGGGCTGACATAGGAGAAATTGACAGCTGCAAGATTGTGCTTAGAAAGGAAGGCACTGGCATGATACTAATGGCGAGACATGAGGCGACCCATTTGGAGTTGGAGGGAGTTCAATGATTGTTTACTTGAACATTTTTGAACCAGTAGGGGAGAGGACTTTTATGAGAAATTCTTCGCCTTAACGCAGGAGGGGACCGTGGCAGAGTTACGTGACAGGTTTGAATACCTTGCTAGCCGGCTAGATCGACTCTCAGAGACAATACTAGAAGGAAATTTTATGAAGGGGCTTAAATCGGAGATCCGAGTGGCAGTTAAGGTGATGAGACCATAAGACTTGGGGGAAGCCATAGAGCTAGCATAGTTGGTGGAGGATCAGAAGTATCTAGAGAAGGGGTTGGGGGGAGCAACTCAGAGGGGTTATATAAGATGACCACCACCTTCTTAGCTCCCAAAGGGACTTCTCCAGGGAGTTTGAGAGAAGTACCAAAGGAGAAAACTGGAGGAGGGGGAAATTTCAAGAAGCTTATTGAGGAGTTACAGGAGAAGAGGGCAAGGGTGTTGTGCTTCAGATGTGATGAGAAGTACACACCAGGGCATAGGTGCAATGACCAAACTCTTCAAGTTCTCACCATCTATGATGACGAGGAAGTTGAGGAGGGAGGTTAGAGTGGGCTAGTGGTGGAGGAAGATAAGTTGCATCTGGACACAACGGAAGTCTCTCTGAACTCAGTGGTGGGATTTACCCCAAATCGCACCATGAAAGTGAAGGGAGAGATAGCTGGTAGGGAGGTGGTGGTGCTGATCAATAGTGAGGCTACCCATAATTTCATCTCTAATCAGATCATATATCTATTGGGGGTGAAATTAGTAGACATTGGAGGATATGAAGTGATGATAGATACTGGGAAGGTGGAGATGGGTAGAGGAGTGTGTAGGGGAGTATTATTAATGATTCAAAGGATTCATGTGAGGGAGGATTTTCTTCAATTGGAGTTGGGGAGTACTGATGTCATCTTGTAGATGAAGTGGCTGCAGACCCTGGGGGAGACCAAGGCCAATTGGAGAGCACTAAGGATGGAACTGGTGGTAGGAGGAAGGAGGATGGTGATCCAGGGCGAAGCAGAGTTGTTCAGGGCTAAAGTATCTCTCAAATCCATGATCAGGACTATACAAGAGGTGGGAGGAGAATATTTGGTGGAATTGCAATGCTTGGAGAGGGTTAGTGTGAGGGAAGAGGGAGATATCCCTCTTATAGTACAACCACTCATATAGCAGTTCGATGAGGTGTTCCAGCCACCTCAAGGCTTACCACCACCCAGAGAGTAGGAGCATGCAATCATTTTGAAGGAGGGGGTGTCACCGATTAATATACGGTCATACCGTTACCCCCAAATTCAGAAGGATGAGATTGAGAAGTTGATTTGGGAGATGTTGGAAGCGTGGATCATCAGACTAAGTGTGAGTCCTTTTTCCAGTCCTATTTTACTGGTCAAGAAGACAGATGGAACTGGAGGTTTGTGTAGATTATAGGGAGTTGAATAAGGAGACTGCGCTAGATAAGTTCCCCATCCCGGTGATCGATGATTAATTCAATGAGTTGTATGGAGTAGTGGTGTTTTCCAAGATGGACTTGAAGTCAGGCTACCATCAAATCAGGATGAACGAGGACGATATTCAAAAGACGGCTTTCAAGACGCACGAAGGGCATTACGAGTTCTTGGTGATGCCATTTGGGCTAACAAATACCTTGCTACCTTCCATTCATTGATGACATACTTGTGTATAACAGGACTAAAGAGGAGCATCTGGAGCATTTAAGTGTGGTCGAGGGAGAGAGGCTGTTGTACCAAGGGAGATTTGTGATGCCAAGAACCTCCATACATATTCCCCATCTACTGCAGGAGTTCTATGAGAGTGCGATTGAAGGCCATTCTGGAGTGCATAAGACATAGAAGACTATTGGTTGAATTATACTGGAAGGGTATGCATAAGGATGTGGAGGAGATGGTGGCGAGGTGTGAGGTGTGTCAGAGAAACAAGCACACAACGATAGCTCCAGGGGGATTACTACAACCCTTAGCACTTCCAAACAGGGTATGGGAAGAAGTGTCGATGGATTTCATAGATTGCCTACTCCGATCTGAAGTGTTCATAGTCATTATGGTGGTGGTTGACAGGCTGAGTAAATATGCACATTTTATTCCTTTATGACACCCCTACATCGCCGTCACAGTGGCTGCATCATTCATCAGGGAGGTGGTTAGATTGCACGGGGTTCCAGAATTGATAGTTTTTGTCCGAGATAAGATATTCCTCAGAAAGTTTTGGATGGTGTTGTTCAGGTTGCATGGTACAATTCTTAAGAGAAGCATCGCCTATACCCTCAGACGGACAGATAAACGGAGGTAGTCAAAACGAGCTTGGAGACTTACTTGAGGTGTTTTGCTTTTGAAACACTACGGATGTGGGCCAAGTGGTTAGCATAGGCCGAATATTGGTACAATACATTGTACCACTCAGCTTCTCAGATGACTCCTTTTAAGGTTTTGTATGGAAGGGACTCCCCACACTTGGTGCATTTTGGGCAGGGAAGCACACCAGTTTCGTCAGTGCGGTACTTGGAGAAAAGGGATGGGGTGCTAGAGAAACTAAAGAGGCACCTGTTGAGGGCACAACATATAAAGAAGAAACAGACAAATACATATAAAAGCGACATCCATTTTGAAGTAGGTGAGAGGGTGTTCTTGAAACTGCGATCATATAAACAAAAGACAGTGGACCACAGGAGGAATGAGAAATTGGCCCCAAGGTATTTCGAGCCCTACGAGATAGTGGAAAGGATTGGAGCTGTGACATACCGATTGAAGTTACCCCCAACCGCCACCATACACCCAATATTCTATGTGCCCCAGTTGAGGAAAGCTCTAAGGGAGCATTAAGTTAGTTCAGAGCTACCAACGACACTGACAGAGGAGTTAGAAGTGATCGTAGAACCGCTGGAGCTAAAGGGGGTGAGATCAAATAAAAGGGGCAATAAAGAAGTTCTGATTAAATGGAGGGGCCTTCCAGACTTCGACGCCACTTGGGAACCGTATGAGAGGGTGAAGCATCAATTTCCTTCATTTCACCTTGAGGAAAAGGTGAGTCTTTGGGAGGGGGTAATGTTAGCCTGCCCAAGGAGGGCTGGCTAAATTGGTCCATCTAGGGCCGGTTTAGGTGTACAAAAGGCTGGCTAGGGGTGGGGCGGAAATAGAGAGAGAGAGAGAGAGAGAGAGAGAGAGAGAGAGAGAGAGAGAGAGAGAGAAGAGGGGGGCGGCTGGTATGATGGGGCCCACACACTAATTAGTGATGGGTTGGAGGAAAATTTTGAAATTAAATGCTGTTTAGGGATTTAGTAATTGTCCTTTTGATTTAATTACTTTCTTATTGCTTGGGTTAGGGTTATCTTGAATTGGGAGGCTGAATTTGAGATCTAGGATTTGCTATTGGACTCTAGGCTTTGGCTAGAGATTTGGAGAGTTGAATCTACCTCTCGAATCGAAGATTCTTGTATCGGTTGTTGTTGTCTTCTTCTATTACTGAATTTGAAGTGATTATTCATCTTATTTCTCTTCCAATCTCCAAAACTCTTCTATGTTTTGCTGTTTTTTTTCTTCTGAAATGTAGTAGTTGTTTGCATTATTGGTGGCTGTTTCCTAACATAATCAAGAGGAGATAGAAATTTTATCCAATAAGTCTAAGAGTTGAATATCTATCATTGATTATGATATGATGTGATGAAGAGGCAAATGTTTGTAACTCATATATGTCTATAATTTTACTTAATTATGACTTTTTATGTAATCCCTTTATATTTTAATAGATTTTCATTTTCTTCATGATGTAAAGTCTATATATAGCCATATAGCCATAGAAATCTAGGATGTAATACATTACATTTTAAAATATATCTGAGATTACTCTCCTTTTTAGCTTGGTGTCAAGTTTGATGTTTCTTCCTTTGGTGAAATTGAGATTAATACTCATCCTTTAGTAAGGATGTGGTGTTTATCCTGTTACCTTCATGTTAGCTTTCTTGTATTGCTTGTTTTCTTCTTCCACAATTCTTTAAAGCTAACGCATCATATCATAAGTTGGTATCAGAGATAGGTTTAGACTAGGGGTGTCAATTCGGGTCAACGGGTCGGGTTCCGGTCGAACCCGAAATTGACCCAACACTATTCGGGTCAACCCGAACCCGACCCGATTCGGGTCTGGGTCAACCCGACCTGACACGAATGATCCAGGATTGACCCAAAATTGCTAGTTTTCGGGTCAAAAATCGGGTCAATCTTCGTTTTTCGGGTAAAAAATGGGTCAATCTCGAGTTTTCGGGTCAAAAATGAATTTTCATGTCAATTTCGGGTCATTTTCAGATCAATTTCGGGTTGCTGGGTCAACCCGAACCCGACCCGATTTTTAAAACGGATTGATTTGTTGAACTCAAACCCGACCCGTTTCGGGTCTGGGTTGACCCGAACTCGAATTTTTTCGGGTCGGGTTTCGGGTCGTGTCAAAAATTGACACCCCTAGTTTAGACAATGGAATACACAATATTACCAAGATGCCGTCAAGTAAAGGCTTAGATAGGTTTTGTGCTAACTTGCTTAAGGTTTAAAATTTTATATAGAGATAACTAATTTTATTGGATGCAAATATCCTATCATCTTAATAGAAGAAACAGCATGATAATAATTTTAATATCACAGTAATAGATATGAGAATGGAAAGCAGCCTTGTTTTTTGCATTAATGTATTTCAGATAGGGTTTGTACCCAAACTCTACATTTTAAATGTACTATTTATTGTAGCATTTTGGCATAAACGTGAAAAGGTTGGAGTAGCGCCAGATAAGATTAGTCTTCTTAAATGGTTTGGTCACATAAAACGGAAGCCTTCCGATGACTCAGTTAGGAAAGTAGGATATCATATTTGACTTATGTTAAGAAAGGTAGAGGTAGTCTAAAAAGACTTGTTAGAAAATATTAGAAATGATCTTTTTTTATTAGATTTAAACGAGAATTTGACTTTTAAACAGGACACAATGGAGAAAAAAGATTCATGTAGCCGACCCCACGTAGTGGGACAAAGGCTTGATATTGTTGTTGTTGTTGTTGTAGCATTTTGGCATGCAGGTTACCACTTGCACGAGAGCTCTTGTTGAATAGAAAAATTGCTTACAGGAGAGATACCATCAGAAGAACACTTTAGAAGATACAATTGCAGATTTGGGTAGGGTTTTTATTGCAAACCCTTATAGATGCATTAATCAGGGTTGCAAGTGCTAATTTTGTTTCCAAGAGGGAGATTTTTGAGGTAACTAGTTTGTTACATAGGGGAGGGTATCTGCACATAGATTTAGAGAAGTTTATGTCAATAGGGAAGAATCAATTTAGTTTTATGTTAGGAAGATTGACTCTCCCTTTATTTTTATAGATTCATTAATTAGGGAGTTAAGTACGATTGTTTACCCCTTTGTGGTTATGCGTTTTGTGTCAATGGTGTCTTTCAACATGTTTCTAAATCTCTCATTTCTTTGGAAATTTCTTCAAACTCTTATAGTGCCTCCAAATTGAATTAAAAATGGTGTAGCCACAATGGACAGTTGGACGAATTTGGCATTGTTTGAATGAAGAGATTATTATGGGATGTCGAATTCAATTCACGGTCTAGAGACCAACCAGAATGCGTCATGTCAGCGGTACCGAGCCATGGTACCGAGCAGTACCAAGCCGTGTACCGAGTAGGAGGTGACGTGACGCATTCTGATTGATCTCCGAATGGGATTCGGCATCCGCACAGGTTAATTTCACATTTCAATGACAATTTTTAATTAGTTATTGTGGTTGAAATATTTTACTTTATTTATATTGTAAATGTCGATCCCTAGTCGGATAAAGACTTGATGTTGTTGTTGTTGTACATTGTAAAATTTAGCGCCAATCTCCTGCACGTTGTACTGTTGTTCATTTTCCCTTCATGTATTGAAGGGAGTATTAGTATGTCTCCAAATTTGCTGATGCAATCATATATTACAAGTAACATATGATATTAACAGTTCAAATGTTCTGTTGTGTTCTCGGAAGTAATTAATTGCTATTATGCAGGTTCATTTTTGCCTTTCTTGGATTAGGAATCTTATTGTGTGTGCTAACATGCTCAGGACATATAGCTGCTGAAACCATTAACAGCCATTGCCTTTCTTGTGTATCCTCGACATAGAATTTATACCTGCTGTATTTGTTAACCTTACTGGATCATTTCCAAAACATGATTTGCTTATTGACATAATTAAACTTCTTTGTTAACCTTATTGGATACGTAGTATGCAGCGACCCTCATCTTCCTGCTTATTCTAGAGGCTGCTATCACTGCAGATATATTTCTCAACAGGAACTGGGAAGAGGTATGCATCTTCTTTATCAATTTCGCTCTTTGTATTATGAATATTTGATTGTTTTATTTTGCACTTGTTAGGCCTTTCCGCATGATCCAACGGGAAGGTTCAATCAGTTTAAAGATTTTGTTCGATCGAATTCAGGCTTATGCAAATGGATTGGCCTATTGGTTGTGGCTGTCCAGGTATGTTAAGTTGAATTTCCCTTTTAAAGCACTTAAAGCTTTGATGTACTAACATTGAATGTTCATCTTCATTCGAAGGCATTGTCCATCTTGCTGTCAATGGTTCTTAGGGCTATAGGACCAGACCAGGGAGAGTATGATGAAAGTGACGATGATTCCTCGCCAGCAAGACTGCCTCTCTTGAAGAACCAGGCTCATATCACTCATGCAGCTAACCGTAAATTTCTGGGGAACAATGATTCTCGAAGTGTCCAGATTGATGATACGGTTAGCATAATTTTTTTAGAGAAAAAATTGGGTCAGGATGCTATGAATCAATTTTTGGCCAAAAGAGATCTCAGATTCATTGAATTTACTTTTGAGATGAATGCTATATAAATTTTGACCAATGCTCATCTCAAAGTAAATTTAACAACAATTTCAAGCCTTTATCCCACTATATGGGGT
Source organism: Dendrobium huoshanense (assembly GCA_016618105.1). Taxonomy (NCBI): domain Eukaryota; kingdom Viridiplantae; phylum Streptophyta; class Magnoliopsida; order Asparagales; family Orchidaceae; genus Dendrobium; species Dendrobium huoshanense. The sequence continues at coordinate 16,897,882 of CM028356.1, forward strand.
CGGCTATATAAATCTTTTTTTCTACATTGTGGCCTGCTAAGAGTCAAATTTCCATTTAAGTTTAATAAAAAATATCATTTCTAATATTTTTTTAGCCAGGTCTTTTTAGGTCTATCTCTACTTTTCTTAATGTATGTCAAATCCAATACATTACTCTCCTAATCGGGTCATCTAAAAGTCAACGTTTTATATGTCCAAACCATCAAAGGTGACTCTCTAATTCAAAGGCGACTCTCTAATTTTATCTGTCATTTGAGCTACTCCAACCTTTTCACGTACATACTCGTTTTATATTATGTCTCTAAGAGTGAAGCCACTCATCCACCTGAGCATACTCGTCTCTACAACACTTAACTTTATTCTTCTCATTTAATGGCCAACATTTTGCACCACCATCTTATAAAATTTTCTCTTAAGTTTGAGAGGTACTTTTCTATCCCACAACAGGCCCGATGCATTTCTTCAGTTCAACCATCCAACTTGAATTCTACTGATAATATTCCCATCCATTTCACCATCATTTTGAACAATAGATCCAGGATATCTAAAATGTGTACTCTTATTAATAACTTGATCGCCCAAAATCACAATCACTCATTAGATCTATTACTACTAAAATTATACTCAATGTATTCAGGTTTAGATCTACTCAAACTAAAATTTTTAAACTCTAAAGTTGATCTCCATAATTCAAGTTTTCTTTCAACTCTCTCTCTAGTTTTATCAACAAAAAGAATATCATAAAAAAAGCATACACAAGGGAACATCCTCTTGTAAATTTCTAGTAAGAACATTCATGATTAAAACAAAAAGATATGGACTTAAAGTTGATCCTTGATATAATCCAACTGAAATAGGAAATATTAGGTCAAACTATTTTGTGTTTGAACACAAGTAACAATTTATACATAAATATCTTTAATGACTTGAATATAAACAATATTAAACTCTTTCTTTTCTGGAACTCTCCAAAGCACTTTTTTTAGAATTTTATCATATATTTTCTCTAAATCAATAAATATCATCAAGCCTCTCAATAAATGTACAGCTTTCATAGTAGAAATACCCGGCATGAATCCAATTTGATTTTGAGAAACATTAGTGTCAATGAATTAAAATTTAATTATAACATCATGGCCATTTTTTTTTTTTTTTTCATGATGGCAGTTTCTTTTCTTGTTTTGTCTTGTCTTATTTTCTCTTTCATTTCTGATTTGTACATCTTATCAACAGGTTAGCAGGTAATAAATATTCAATCAAGTTTCAGGATGCAGCCAACTTCCATTTTAATCAGTTTGGCTCTTCTGCATCTCAACTGACAACACATCTAAATTTTAAATAGATGAGGAAATATTAATCTTATCTCAACACAAGGGTTGGTATTGTTTGACTTGAATGAATCAAGGCTAATCTACAAATGTAAGGATCTACTGATTTAACAGCTAATGAAATGAATTACAGAGATCATCCTTGTGATCAGTGATTACAAAACTCAACCTATGATATATTTTTAAACTACCATTCTTGTTATTTAGTTACCCCCTATTTATATGCAAGTTCTGAATTAGCTATTTGTGCTGGCCTGTCTAATTGCATAATTGGATTTTATATGCCATTAGAAACCTATTGGAAGGGGCAAAAAATCACATCAGATATCAAATGTATTTGATGGAATAACAAACGAGCATGTTAATAAACACAAATAAAATAGTACATTTGTGTTAGAATTCTTAGAATGTGTATCGAGTTATTGAGTGTATTAGTTCAATTACAACTTAATTTAAAAGTGGTATCATCTTCACTTACCATTCTTTTTAGCTTTGTGAAATGTCTTCATTTTAAGAGATTATTCTATGCGGACATCAGACAAAAATAACCGTCCAATTTTATCTCTGAATAATAAAAGCATAGTTCACTATCGGTGTTAATAAGTAAAACTTTCTTCATCTAAATCAATGGATGGAACTGTAAGCTATCATGCTATTGAACAACAGAAACATTTGCAGCTTCGATGAAAAACAATAAAAATTTAGTAAAACCTTTCAACTAGCAAATTGATGTGCAATCACTCAGCACATCCAACTAGTTTCTCTTAAAATATTAGGATTTAAAAACATTTCACCACAATTAAATGCCTCAATCTGCTAAAGTACCTCACCATTATCTGAAATATCCTACATGTATATGAAATAACTTATTTCAAGGTTAAAATGCATAACTCAAAGAACAACTGTACAGAGAATTTACAAAAACTCAGTCCACAATTTTTGAAATATAAGCTGAGACAGATTTCATATTTGGAAAGCTTCTCAGCTTTGAGGGACAGATAACGGGAACAATCATTTAATTCAATCAGCTGGCAAACAAAAGTTGGCACTAGCTGGAAGAAGAGCTCAGAGCAGAAGAGAGAATGGATTCAATGGGTAATTAACAGTAGATTATTTTACATGAGAATCATACGAGTCGAAGACAGATTCTGGGATGATGAGAGGAAGCTTGTCTATATACATAAACAACCGTAGCAGATTTTCTCTGGTTACAGTTGCCATGTCTACTATATCTCTGCTGTCAGTCAAGATCCACAGGTCACCACAGCTAACTCCCTTGAGGCTATCACGGCAAAAAGGGCAGGACTGTGACCTTGAATGCCTGCAACAGGCGAATGTTCAATCAAATAGATTTAAATTGTTTTTAAGAGAAAGAATAAAATTCTAATCTTTCTACCTGTGAATCCTTTTTCTCCATTGTGTAATATTAAGAGTCAAATTCTCATCTAAATCTAATAAAGCAAACAGTTGATAAGAAAGACAATTTACTAGATTCCACCATTTGAAATAGTTTGTAGTTAAAAATCAACAGTTTGTAGTTAAAAATCAACGGGGACTTTAAACTCAGCAAATCCCTGTTTTGCAAGGATTCCATTTTCCACAAAAAAAAAAAGTGAAAACAAACTCAAACAACTATTTTAACAACATCTCCATCGAAATAATGGATTTGAAATTCATAATGACATTATTTTAACCAAATTACTTAATTTGGTTTAATAATTCTTCATGGAATTTGATTTCCACTAAATGCATCAAAATGCTCCCCCCGCTCCCACCAATCCAATATAATCGATGAAAAATAGGAACTTTTGTGTTTCTTTTGGTCCTTGTTTTTTGTACACAATCAGAAATGGGTATTGTACCTCGCCACCACCCTTACAAAATTAAGTTGAGATTGCAGTACAGAACAAATCAGTGTTATTTCTAAATCTAGTGGTCCCATATCATAACTAAATCGACTATATAAAAAACTTTGTTTTCCAAAATGAGAACTCAACTCACTCCCAGCACACAGGAAATTTTTTTATTTTTTTTCATTCCTTGCTTTTTTGGCAGGGATGAAGCATCCTAACTAATGCAAAATTGCAAATATGTCAATTCAGAGCTTTAGGTTTCGTTTGGGACAGTTTTCGTACTGCTTTTTAATACAAAATTTTCAAATTCAAGAATTTTTTGTACTAGAAAGTTGTTTTAGAAAGCCGTCCCAAATGAAGCCTTAATAATAACTAGTATAGACCCCTACAACAAATATTTAGTACATTTGATGATATGGGTATGATAATATTCCCCCTCAAACTTAAGGTGGCACATATAAATCTGAGTATAAAGAAAAAATAGTAACCAGATCGACAAGATGGTGACGCCATCGATAGGAAGGAGTCGGATAGTAGTGGGTGATCTTCTTGGATAATAAGTAATGAATAACAGGATCAATGAGATGGAGAGAAAGAGATTCTGCATGTGAAAACTAACAAAGGATATTTCAATCAGCAATGGGAGAGCCAACAGACTCATGGAAACAGAGGTCGATATAAGGAGTGTGTGGTTGGGTCAAGAGGGTTTCTCAGCATGAGAGGGCTGCAAGAGACGAAGCAATAGTAAAAATGAAAATAAAAATTCTAACCAAAATGTCTTAGTTTGAATTGGAAAGAAGAGAGTTAGGGGTACACTGTAGATCAACTACAATAGTGAGAAAAGTAAGGTTGAGAGCAGAGGTGAAGGATAAGAAGCAAAGTGTGACTATTGTGTATGGAGAAACAAACAACAAATCTTTTTTTTTTAGGAATAGTCCCTAGAGATAGAGAGATGACTGATTAAGGTTGAATAAGCAAAAGTTACTTGGTGGCATTGAACTATGAATTTGTTAGTTGTTAAAACTAGGATTTGAAGGAAATTGAGGTTCTCAATTATGTTACAAGGGAGGATGTCAATTTGAAGAAAGATAGGTGGTAGCGCTTTATAGACTTTTAGTTTGGCAGACAAGAGGGGAGATTGTAATGCAAGCTGGTTTCCCATGGTTAATAGTGTAGGAGTGAATCACTAGTCGCTTGGATATCATGAAGGGTTGTACACTTGTACACCTTGGTTAACAGTTTAAAGGTGGATGTGTTTGATTAGGAGATAGGAAGGTGGTTTCTATCGAGATGGAAGAAGGTTTGACAGACTATAGGATGATATATATATAGAGAGTGTGTGTGATGAGGACATCAGAGATCAACGGCTACGATCTTGAGCTATTTATTTATATGTTTTTGTACTAGTTTATTTCATATTGTTGTTTTTCCCCTTATACCCTTATGGGTGGTCATGTAGTATTGTAGCCCGATGGGCATTTCAGTCTTTGTTATTTTTCTTCTCATGAGGCCTATTTATAGGCTAGCTTTCTTGTATTGAGGGGATGATTATTGACAAATGAAAATTTCTACTTTGATCTCTTTGTGAGTTCTACATTTCATGTTCTCTTTGTGAGTGCAATCCTCCTCGATCTCTTAGTGAGTTCGTTGGAGAAGCTAGATCTCTTTGTGAGTTCTATGTTTTTCTTGTTCTTATATTTTTCTTTATTTCTCTTGATCTCATTGTCATCATGAAGGTTTGGGTGGAAGCAATTGTGGAAGATTGGAATTCATTCTTTGAATCCCCAGATTTTTCCCTACCTCTTCCCCTCCCTTGCTCTTTGCCGCCGCCCCCTACCTGGATTGCCAAGGCCGCCGGCCTGCAGCCCAGCAGCCCGCCGACCAACAGTCGCCGGTCAGCCCACCAGCCCGCCGACTTCCCCCTTGCCGCCGCCTTCCCCCCTGAACCCTGGATTCAAATTTTAGCTTTCATGAAGCCCATTACTACCTTCCTAATTTAGTTCCTTGATTTGAGGTCTCCAAATTAATTAGATTTCAATTTGAATTTGAAATTCAAATTAATCTTAATTAATAACCCTCATACTAGGAAACTTTCATTGATTTAAAAACCTGAAATATATTTCAGTTTTTATTAACTCTTTGTTGATTATGTGGGCCCCATTTTACTTAACACCAAGTCCCCTCTCTCTCCATGTGGCCGGCCACCTCACCCCCATTGCTTCTCTCTCTAATTGCCACCTCATCACCTCTTAATTACCTCCCAAATACCTCCCATCTCAAACGGAATTTCAATTTTATTTCAGATTTCAAATCTGAGATTTAAAAATCCCTGAAATTCTGCTCCACAATTGGCTGTCCAGATTTCTGAACTGGTTCTTTTTGCTGTCTCGAATTTCAGGATCTGGAAATCTGCTGTTCTGCCCTTTCGAATTCCCTATTTTTCTGTCCTAAAGGTTCCCATCTACCGTCCATAGACTCCAGCAGGCTTCACGTGTTCTTTCTCCAACCTGAAGACCTCCTAGTTGCAGTCCATCGAAGATCAAAAGCTGTCCAGCCGCTTGGAAGGATTCCCACCCGCTGCCCAAGGATTCTAGACCAAGGTTGGTGGCTGTTCTCCCCTCAGAAGTTGCCAAACGGCTGTCCACAGTCAACTAAGAGTTGAAGGCTGCCAACCATCTTTCAAGCATCCAAACCTTCGCATAAGAGGTCTACTGATGAGGACATCGTCAGCATTTTCGATGCCGGAGATCGACGATCACGAGCATGAGTTGTATTTTCATCATCTTATGTAGTAGTTTATTTTTACTTTATGTTTTTCCGTTTTTTCCCTTATGGGTATTTGATAGCTATTGTAGCCCAAGGGGCATTTTAGTCTTTTGTTTTTCTTTGACATTGTGAGGCCTATTTATATGGCCATTCTCATGTAATAGTTAGTATTTGATGAAATGAAAATTTATTCTCCATTGTTCTCTTAGTGAGTGCATTCCCATAGATTTCTTAGTGAGTTCGTCGGAGAAAACTAGATCTCTTAGTGAGTTCTAGTTTTCGAATCATCTAATCTTGAGGAAGTTCGAAGTGGAAACAAGGGAGGTTAGTAAATCCGTCGTCGTCGAAGCCTTGAAAATCCCTTGTTCTTTTTTTTTTTCTTTTCCCCTCCCTTCCTATTTCGCCGGCCAGAAAAACAACCACCACTGGCCGGCCACCCGCCGGCCAGCATCCGGCCATCCGCCGGCCAGATCCATTCCGGCCAATCTAGCCGCCACCTTCCATACCACCGGCCCCTTTGGTTTTCCCCTTGCACATTTGAATTTTCCATAATTACCTTATTAATTGAGCCAATTAATTTGGGGAATTAATTAAGAGGAGTTACAATTGTTTGAAAATCAAATTCCCTCCCAATTTCCTTTAAATGAGGGAGTTACATGACATAATTAAAATCTGAACTTTAAATTTCAGATTTTGATCAATTAATTGTGGTCCCCACCTATTTAATTCCAAATCTCTCTCTCTCTCCCATATGGCCGGCCACCTTTCCCTATCATTTCTCTCTCTACTTGCCACCTCATCACCACTTAAACACCTCTTTAATACACCTCCCTCTCAAGTTTAATTTCAGTTTTCTCCAAGATTTTAATTTCAAATTTCAAAATCTGAAATTTGAAATCAATTCCTCACTTCCCCCTTGAGAAAGAATTGAAATTCCCTCACCACCACACCGGCCACCCTTCTCCCCCCGTCCTTAGCCGGCCCCTACTGCTTGCTGCCCTCCGTTTTGGGCAGTTGCTGCTTGCTGGTCTGTGATCCCAGCAAGGTTAATTTGCTGCCAAGCAATTCCCAAGAATGCCAGAGATGGTCTACAACCTCTGTTAATGCCTAGCTGCTGTCCGAGCTTGCTAGAAGTCAGACACACTGCTGCCAATCAGATTTCTGCACTCCCATGCAGGCAGGCCAGCCACTGAATTCATCCCATCACCGTCTAGACCTTCCATGGTTGCTGTTAGAGCTTCGAGCACTTGAAACCTGCTGTTCGGGCAACCTGGAACGTATAATCGCTGTCCAAGAATTGCAAGCTTCGGCTACCTATCCAAGAACGACGATCTAAGGGTCCTTCTTCCTCGGAGTGACCTCGGTTCTAATGTGGAGACGCTTCTTCCGCTAAAGCCTAGATTAGTTGAGCGTATGGGCTCCAAAGGTGAAAGTTCTCTTTATTAATTCGTGGATTCTTGTTTATTGTCATAGCGTACAATTATTCTTTGCATTTTCTTGAATTGATTGGTTAATCGAATGTCGCTCTTCGTTGCCTAAGCGAGTTAAAACTAAGAATTCTTAGGTTCACTCTTTTATTACAAATGATAATTTTAATTTGGATTACTTTGTTCAAATTGCTCTCTATAATTTCCTAAAGTAACTCCATCGCATGTACGTTTCACATCATATACATTATCTTTTCATTGGGTAAAGCTCTTCTTGGGACTCTCTCATGTCTTATCTTCCTAGTTTATTATTCGTTTATGGTTATTAATGGATTCATGAAGATCATGTCAATTATTCGCCGCTAGAACCTAGTAATAGGAAGAGTTGTGCGAGGGATCTTCTCATAGCGGCTAATCTCATTGTTATTATTGGAATTTATTGTTGGAACAATCCATGTATGCATTGTCGGATTAAGTTGGCTATCTTTTTTTGGACTTAACTTTTATTCATGTGATTTAACCAAAGCTAAGTGCCTTTTAATATTTATCTTATCGTTCAATTCCGCATAAGATCTTGCTTATTATTGCTTCTAAATCTAAGCGTGCAAACTTTCATTAAGAAAATCATTTTCGCATGGGATTGTTTCACATCAGTGTGTGTGTGTGTGTGTGTGTGTGTGTGTGTGTGTGTGAGAGAGAGAGAGAGAGAGAGAGAGAGAGAGAGAGAGAGAGAGAGAGGTGAGAGAGAATCAAGAAGGAGAAAATAGGAAGTTTGGAACAAGGCTCTGATATCATGTAGAAAACATAGAAGTCTACATTTTCACTTAATTGATTATGTTTTTATATCATGTAGTACAACATCTCTCTCTCTCTCTCTCTCTCTCTCTCTCTCTCTCTCTCTCTCTATATATATATATATATATATATATATATATATATAGGCTCAAGAAGATAGAAATAAAGAGAACACAATAAAAAAATATCTTCAATAATGAAGATATATTACAATCATAAGTATTGCAGATTACTACTATAAATATTTAGCACATGTGATAATATAGATATGTTAATAGCTTCCTTAGCACCATCATAAGGAATGCTTGTTAATACAAGGAAATATAGTTCATGTACCTTCCAAGATAGCTACACCATGCAATGAACACGTTAAACATTTTAATGAATGGATTGAACCACAGGAGAAGAGATAAATAAGATCTTGCAGTAAGGCCTTCCAAAAATATATATTGAAACACAAAATGTCCAGTATGTCTCAAAATAAAAACTTCACGTCAATATCCAGAATAGGTTAACATGCTTGATGCGTCAATTATAATGCACCGTGCAAAAACCTTAAGGAAATATGGTTCCGATTACAAAAAAGGATCTATATATTTTTTTATTTCTTGAAAATATTGTCCATTATAAACAAGAAGGATCTTGAATTTTTATTTGAAAGATCATAGGGTTCAAAAAATATATGTACTAGTTTTCTCACAAAAAAACGGATAGAAATTATGTTCTTCCGATGGTTACAAAACTCAAGAGAGTCTATTAGCTGTGCGCTCACATAGAGTGGCACATGTTTTATCAGAAGATGAAGTTTCAAGGGTAAGCAACCAAGTTTCCATAAGATATAATCTGATGATGAATGAAAGGTCTAAGAAGGTCTTTCAATATCAACGACCAAATATAAATAAATGAAACTTAGAGAACTCAAGATTGAGGATGACAAATCTGCAACAGTCAGCTGGATTAACATAAACATCAAAGGGAAATAATTTGTGCAAGCAATGCTTGGAATGATATTTGAAATTAAGATTGATAAGGAAAGAATGCTTGAAATACCTTAAAAGCACTATAAAGTATCATACAAAAGAAGGATGACGGAAATGAAATCAATTAGTCTGTTGCTATGTTGCACGGATACTCCTATTTACGAGGCATGCTGTATCGGATACGTGTCGGATACGGATACGCCTCCGATACGGCACGGATACGTGTCGGATACGGCCTTGCCGTGTCCGATTAAAATATTATTTAAATTTGACTGGACACGCGTATCGGATACGCATGTCCTATTAAAAAAACACTGAGCCACGATTTACTCTTTTCTTTTCGACTTTCCACCGTTTCCGCTCAATATCCATATTCATTTATGCGGCTGAAACATTTCAAAGAGCTAGGTTTTTCGTTTTCACACACGAGTTCATCTTCTTCGTTATAGTTGAAGGAGCGGCTCGATGACCCGAGCATAGAAGCAAACAGGATCATCCTTTGTCGACAAAGAGGCTTGACGACGCGAGCATTAAAGTCGATAGGATCATCCTTCGTCGACGAAGCGGCTTGACAACGCGAACAGTGAAGGCGACGTGAGCAGTGTAGGTTCGTTTTCTTCATCGTTCTTTGTTTTCTTAATCATAGGCTCGGTATTGAAACTTGGTACCGCTTGGTACCGAACGTTACTAGAACTCGGTATTGCTCGGTACTCGGTACCGAGCAGTATTAGAACTTGGTACTGCTCGGTATTGGAACTCGGTACCGCTCGGTATTGGAACTCGGTATTGCTCGGTACTACTCGGTATTAGAACTCGGTACTGCTCGGTATTGGAACTCGGTATTGCTCGGTACTACTCGGTATTGGAACTCGGTACCAAGCGATATTGGAACTTAGTACTGCTCGGTATTGGAACTCGGTACCGCTCGGTATTGGAACTCGGTATTGCTCGGTACTACTCGGTATCGAGCGGTATTGGAACTCAGTACTACTCGGTATTGGAACTCGGTACTACTCGGTATTGGAACTCGGTATTGCTCGGTACCTCTCGGTATTGCTCGGTATGGAGGGGTACCGAATGGTATCGCTCGGTATCTTTCCATAAAAACAACTTTAAAAATAAACAGCACTTGGACCCCCGGCAGAGTCGCAACATATCTACACTTTCACTTAAATTTTTTCATGTTTCAAATTCATATGTTTTAATTTGTATAGATCCTTTGTAGGATAATGAGTTCTAGTGGAGCAGGAATTGGTTCTGATGATGGTCCATCAGAAATTAATATTGAAGATAACAAACCTTTATGGGGTTATGTTATAAAAATAGGTAAAACATCATAAGGGGGAGGCAATATTGCATTCAAATGCAATTTTTGTAATGCATCATACAAAGGATCATATTATAGAGTGAAAGCTCATTTGTTGAAGATTAGTGGTCATGGAATCAAAGTTTGCCCGAAGATAAGCTCATCACAAATGGCTGAATTACAAAGAAAAATCAGTGAAGCTGAGCAAAGGATTAAAAAAGAGCTTCCAAAACATATTCCACTTCCAAGCACTCATGCTTCCTATCCTTCATCATCTTCTTCAATTAGATGTGATGACAGTACTGTAAACAAATGACCTTTTCGAATGGAGGGATTTGAACCAAAAAAAAGAAAATATGTTGTAGATAGTGTTTTGGAGAAAGCATTTAATTTACAAATGAGAGAACAACTAGACGGGGAAATAGCTAGAATGTTTTACTCAGCTGGACTTCCTTTTAATCTAGCAAGGAATCCACATTATAAAAATGCCTTTACATATGCATGCAATAACACTCTTGCAGGATACATGCCACAAGGATATAATGTCATTAGAACGAAGTTGTTGCAAAGAGAGAGGGATAATATTGAGAAGTTGCTCGAGCCTACTAGAGGAGTTTGGAAGGAAAAAAGAGTTACTTTGGTTTGTGATGGGTGGACAGATCCACAAATAAGACCACTTATCAACTTCATGGCTGTAACAGAAAGTTATCCTATGTTTATCAAAGCTGTAAACTGTGAAGGACAGTACAAGGATAAGTTCTTCATTTCTAATTTAATCAAAGAAGTTATCATGATGGTGGGGCCTTCAAACATCATTCAGGTCATTACTGATAATGCACCTATTTGTAGAGCTGCAGGTCTACTTGTAGAGCAAGCATATCCTCATATTTTCTGGACACCATGTGTTGTGCATACACTTAATCTTGCTTTGAAGAATATTTGTGCAGCTAAGAATACCGAGGCAAATGAAATCACCTATAATGAATGTCATTGAATCACAGTGATTGCTGGAGATGCAATTGTAATTAGAAATTTTATTATGAATCACTCCATGAGACTCTCTATGTTCAATGATTTCTCTAATTTAAAGATGCTTGCAGTTGCTGAAACTCGATTTGCCTTAGTAATAGTGATGTTGAGAAGATTCAAAAAAATAAAAAATACTCTTCAAGCTATGGTGATCAGTGACAAATGGACATGTTATAGGGAAGATGATGTTGGAAAGGCTAGGTATGTAAAAGAGAAGCTTTTAGATGATTTATGGTGGGATGAGATTGAATACATCATAAATTTCACAGACCCAATTTATGAGATGTTGAGAGTAGCTGATACGGATAAGTATTGTTTACATCTCATTTATGAGATGTGGGATTCAATGCTAGCCAAAGTAAAAGAAATTATATATAGACATGAGAGGAAGACACTTCATGAAGACTCAAGCTTTTGGGATGTTATCTATGCTATTCTAAAAGATAGGTAGAGCAAAAGTAATACACCTTTACATTGCTTGGCTCACTCACTAAATCCAAGGTAAATTTCAACATTTTTTCATTATGAATTCACAATTTGTTGTTTTGTAATTTCAACATTTTTTCATTATTTCATTTTAATGTTATTTGAAGATATTCAACTAAAGAATGGCTTCAAGAGGATCCTCAAAAAGTTTCTCCACAGAAAGATTTAGAAATTTCAAATATGAGGAAGACATGTTTGAAGCGTTATTTTCCAAATGAGGAGGAGAGAAGAAGTGTCAATATTGAGCTTGCTAAATTTTTTGGTTATTTAGAGGACTTTGGTGACCAAGAGTCATTGCGTGATAGGTGGAGAATTGATCCGAAAATGTGGTGGATTATACATGGAGCTTCAGCACCTCTACTACAAACAATCGTCATAAAATTGCTTGGCCAAGTTTCATCCTCATCCTGTTGTGAAAGAAATTGGAGCACATACTCATTCATTCAATCAATGAAGAGAAATAAAATTACTCCACAACGGGCTGAAGATTTAGTTTACGTGCATACAAACCTTCGACTTCTCTCAAGGAAAACTCCAACTTATATGGAAGGAGACAACAGGATGTGGGATGTTGCTGGAGATGGATTTGAATCTCTTGAGGATATGGGAATATTAGAAATTGCAAATCTTTCACTTGATGAGCCTGAATTAGAAGCTATGATATTTATTGAAGATGATATAGAAACTCAAAGACAAATCACTGAAGAAGCTAATCCTATCATTCCTTCTATTGAATAGTTGAAATTTCATATGCTAGGTAATTTATCTTCTTGTTTTTGTTGTTGTACTAGACATTTCAATACTTAATGCTTACTTTTATTTCAATTTTTTTGTCATTTCAAATATTATACTTTGATTACTTTATTAATTTTTATGTATTATTTATATATTATAATGCCGTATCCGCGCCGTATCCGTATCCTGTATTTTTAAGAATTGGCGTGTCCCGTATCCGTATCGTGTCGTATCCGTATCGCCGTATCCGTATCGGTGCAACTTAGGTCTGTTGATATTCAAAGTTTGTTGGAGATTAATGATTCTTATGATGCTATATATGAAAATTCATAGGATGGATGTGTTGCATCTTTGCTACACCTAGGATTTAGTTTGATTAAGTTTCAAAAAAAAAAAAAAAAAAGTTTAGTTCGATTAGAAGATAACTACAATTTTTTCAAATCAATTTCAAAAATAAGGAAAACTTGGTAAGCTTCTTTTGCATAAATGTCTTGTCTAAGTTTGCTGATGTTCATAAGTTCGTTAAGGGGAATAGTGATTGTGAGGATGCTCTAATAGAAAATTTATTGAATTTCATGTGTTGCATTATATCTAAATCTAATATTGTGTCAGATTAGAAGATAACTACAAATTTCAAATCAATTTTAAAGGTAAAAACATTGCAAGCTTATCATTGATAATAGGAGTTGCAAAAATGTCAAGTCTAAGCTTATCATAGTCCGCAATCCGCATGAATCTAAAGACAATAACCAAAGTCACAACCAAAAGTTCTAAAATATATTTTTAGACAGCTCATCTTTTTATAAGGAATTACCTATCTAACCCTTAATAAATTTTGGCTCAACTATAGAATTCCAATTTGCACATGTTAATAACTTGTACACATGGACATTATACAAGTTTCTGTAAAAAAAAATTATATAAGCTAGAGCTAACACGACATGAAGGAAATATAAGGACTCAAAGTTAACCGCAAAGAGTTGGGATAAGACAAATGATGAAGATGATTTGTCATTGAAACCACCAAGATTTCACAATACAATGATAAACATATTTGAACTTTTTACTCTTAAGTTCTGCAAATAACAAGAGGAACATACCACTCATGATAACACTTCAAGCACATACAATGGTTGCAGTTGGGCAAAACAATCCTACTGTTTAACTCCATGCAGATCCCACATTCCTCCTCTCTCTCAGCATCTACCTCAGAGAAATGCATCCTGTCATCATCATCTCTTCTCTTGTACCTTTCCATGCATATTGTTTTTTGTTTTGTATCCTCCATATCAGTTATTCCCTTATGTAATTGCATCAAAGATGGAAAAATAACAGCTGCCATAAAAGAAAATAAGGTGAAGTGATATACTATAAATGCAGAGAGCTGGATCATAAAGCCATGAAATTCAGTGTAACTAGAAGCATAGTGAATTACCATAGAACTCCTTAATGCTTGCCTTCTTTTCATGGGTTAACATTGTTGTTGTTCCATCAATATAAACCTGCAGAAAGCAAAGGTTACTAGTGAACAAAAAAAGAAAAAGAAAATTCAGCATTTAAAAAAAAGCAATCAATGTGGAAAATATAAGCACATCTTTATTAGAACCAAACCTTGTATACCAAAATCCTCAGAAGTCCCAGAGCCCCTGCAAGACTACAGTCCATCCATTGCACTAAAAATAGAAATAAAGGGGCCGCAGAGCTATAGGACATACGCATTTGAAGACGGGCACCATCTTTTGGAAATTCTGACGCCCTATATATCCAGTAAAGGATTAGAATCAGCACTACAAATCAATAACATATTTGGGATTATTTTCATTCATGTTTGATGTGAAAAGTAAAAAAAAACCAAAGAATGTCAGAGTAATCAGCACAGTGGAAACCCAAAAAAATAAAAATAAAAATACACAATGTGAACTGTAGAAACTTATACTGCTATTATTGAAACGTTATTCAACGCTTCCAACACCCTTTCACATCCTATGTTTTTCTTCGAGGAAAAAACAACCCAAAATAAATTGAAGGTAACCATCATAGTAAGAAAAGTAAAAGATTTTAAAATACACCAATGAGGCATAAGTAAATTGTAATCAGGATCAGCATTTCCATGATATCCGAATTGCCTCTAGGATAAAAAATATTGAGTGAAATTTTTCAAACATAATAATAATAGGATAAAAAATCCATAAATCTTGGCAGAAAGAAGCTTAGATCGGTCTCTGCACATTTCAGAAAGGCTGACCATAAACAAAGTAAAATTGAATAATCCTCTATAAATTAACATTATAGATTCTAAACGCCGACAGAAAACTCATTCCCTCTAACAAAATCCACGCAATCAATTTCTTACACAAAATAAAATATTGAGAAGTTCGAGCTGAGTATCTGGAACCATTAAAAGTTTATAGGAGCGGAAGGGAAACGATCTGTCTCACTAATTTCTTTAAAAAAACAACAAAAAATAAAACTTTCTATTCAGGAACAGGAATTCGCGCTGCAATCAGCCAACAGAACAATTGATACATTCTCTAAAATACAATAAGAGAAACAAATGTCTCCATGCCCAAATTACACTTTCCCTGACGACCAACGCCAGTCGCCAATCTTCAAATAAATATAGAACAAAGGGGGAGAAGAACGAAAGAGTGATCGAGTGCAGGAAAGAACTTACAGCGTGTTGGCATGCTGGATGTCAGCTTCGAGACCTTTGAGCGAATCCTTGAACGATTTCCGCATGTAAACCATGAACATCTCCACCACAAATCATCCAGCAGAAAAGAGAAATAAGCCCCAAACCCCTTCCCTTCCCAAACCCTAAACCCCCGGCTCTCAAAAACCCTAGCTTCACCCTTTACCCTCCGCTCTCTCGGTCCATCTCAGTACACTTTTTAGCCTTTTGAAGAGCGAGCTAAAGAATCGGTTCGTCCACTGCGACGCCGAGGTGACAAGTCGTGCACGTCAAAATTCAGATAACTATAGCTGACTACTTTCACTATTATTTTTGACACAAAACCCGACCCTATCCAGCCGGAAGAATAGCTCAACGGTGGCGTTGGGTGAAGTTGATAGCTACAGTTGCTGTATCTCCATGCCAGCGCCTACCTTATCCATTTAGGTACAAGGATTAAAATCAGAAGGGCCCACGGCTCGGATATTTTTTGGGAGAGATGACGAAAATGCACTCGAGTTCTGCCGGTTGAGCCGTTGAGAGATGGATATAATAGGCGTATTATAGCCATTTTTTTAATTTATTATTTGGCATTATCTATTTTAACATCGTCTCAGCTTTATCCAACGCTAATCCGTCGGGATCAAATGAACGGTTGGATTAGAGGGAACTGTGCCGTGCATTTTGTCCGCTTTGAAATAAAATATAAGACAATTCGACTTTATAAAAAATCTAATAGTTTGTTGATTTTTTTTTGAGACATTTAGGTCATTTAAGTTAAATTCACACCTAAACATATACACATGGACTCGAACTTTGGACCTCTTAGTTGGAAGCCTAAGCTCTCAACCAATAGGCCAAGAGGAGTTGTGTATAGTTTGTTGATTTCATACTGAAAAATTTTAAGAAATAAATAGATTTTTATGTATTAATTTTGTATGAAGATTTTACGCATACACAAATAAAAGAATTGAAGATATATATTATAACTTTTAACTGGAGTATTTGAAAAGAGAAATAATCATGAAATCTACCCCATATTATAACACCCCGAGTCCAAAAGGCGGTACACCCTGGCATCACTGGACACGATGAATAGATAAAACATGTATGGTATTCACAAAGAGAACATGCATATACAAATGATACAACATGATATATCATGTGCACACGCATCAGAGTACACGGATGGAGTCATTAAAAATTAGTCCATTAATAAAAGTTCAAATACTCAATATATCTAAAATAGCAATAATTATGATACCAGTTCAAAGAAATATAAATATAAAAAAAAGGAAAGAGACTATCCAACCCTCAGAACAAAATCATAGACATAATAAACAACTACAAAATAATAAATATTAAAAATAGTTTACTGCTGGTAATCCTGCTCCTGAGGTGGCGATCCACCAAACACGTCTACAGGACCTATTGAAAAAGGCAACGGGCAGCAAGCAACTACTATCTATCAAAATATAAATGACAAAGAAGTGTGGCATGCAGTATGAACAATCAATGAGTGAAAATAACCTAAAGTCACCAAACCAAAGAAGTAGCGACACATGTCATGCTCCATATAAGAACAATATAATATACTAGTATTATTAATGTATGTATTAAACTAAAATCAATGCAAGTTATTTTAATGTCCATAAATGCAATTACTCTTGGCATCATCATTTCTGAAAATAACCTATCAGTAATTTATTGCTTCCAATAAATATCCACTTATTCTTTCTTATATTTAGCATATATTTTTATTATATGTTCATCATATGCCCATCATCGGAAAGGCAAACATCAATTTAAAGAAATATAGTAATTTTCTGTAGAGTCGTCACTTTAAAGGCCCATTGACCCCGACTAGCTAAAACCAATAAGGCTATATTAATATATATACAATCACACAATGCAAGAGTTATTACAAATAATCAACATAATTTTATGTAATTCAATATGACCATTACAATTTATATAATCAACATGATTTATAATGAGAGTGTCATATACTGTAATAAACAAAATTAATGTGCTTTACCAACATAACATTTATTGTATTCAGATAAGAACATGCATTAAAATACAAAATTGATGCACATGAAGTTATGCATCAATATATCAAGAATATTTCATTTATGAAGTTTGCATATTCGATATGAGCAATGATAAATATTTACTACTTGTTTGATCATGCTACAGAAGTTAATATAGATTTGGCAATCTATATAGTTATAAAGGAACCTAATACAATGGGCACGGATTTCACCCCTAATAAAGAAGGGTACACTTTTACCAAAATAAATAACAATTACTTATAGTGGTTGCCACAAACTCCAACCTTGAAAGTGGCTTGCTCAATTCCACCAAACGATAATCCTACAACTAGCAAAACTAAAATATCATTAAGCATGTTCAATGAGGCATAAAGAGGAATATCCTAATCAACCATAATCAAGCTAAGAACACCAAAATTATTCATGAAATGATACAATATATAAAAATATACAAATAACCTAGGGCTTGGTCAAATCAAACACCAAACCTAAAATGAGGACTCCTTCGAAATAAATTAAAATCCATCATGATGATGAATAAAGTCAAAATCAAATCAAATCTAGTTAAAATACTACAAAAGATGATATATACTACTATAACATGAGAATAAAGAGAAAGAAAGAAGGAGAAGAGAAAATAGAATATTTTGGACTCAAGAACTTACTTGAGACTGTTGTTGCGAGCAATGAGCGAAGAGGGAGGAGAAGAGAAGATTTTGGTGGCTGCTACAAGGGAGAAAGAGGAGTGGAAAGTTTCCCTAAGTTATATTTCTCCTTAAATGGAGAGAGTGGTGACTAAGAGAGGGAAAATTTACAAGAGGCGGAAGAATCACGTGATTTGCGAGATTGAAGAGAGAAAGAACTGCGGCTTGTCCGCGTGCATAAGAGGTGAAGGAGTCGGATGACTAGCTTGCGTGTGCGAGAGAAATTCCAAACTGGTTCGGTCCGATTCAAATTATGACACATATGAAATGAATCAATAAGTAAATAGAGATTACAAAGCTAAATTTATCACCTCAACTGAAAAAGATGGGCTTACAACTATTAAAGCACTAACTTTACCTCCTTTGGTAGTTGGGATTGTTTGATAAAATTTATGAAAGCATTTGAATGATGTCAAATGAGTGTTGGCATTTGAGTGATGACAATCGAACTAAAGGAGTTAAATGATAAAAGTTAGATGATAGTGCTTTTGCAACAACACTTACATAATGATAATCAAATGAGGTCGAAAGAGTTGTGAGGGCGGTCAGGTGATGTTGGACTGGCGTCATAGTTGGCAATGACAATTGGATGGTGATAATAGTTGGCGGTAAACATTAGCTTCGAATCATGTAGAGCTCTAAAATTCATCAAATCTTCAAAGTCCCTCCAATCTTAAGTTAATGTCCTCTCATGTGGAGAATTGGGATCTTGTTATAGTTCTTTAGATTGGTATTTTAATAATTCTAGTCAAAATTTCATAACATTATATTGAATGTCATATATTAATTCATTTGATCATGGATCATTTCTTTAGCATTGTAGTGACTTAAAGAGCTCAGAATTAAATGATCCCGACCTCGTTGGATTCTTCCTATCGGCGCTTGATAAAATTATAATCATATCAAAATTGGATATCATTTGGTCCCCAGTTAATATCATGAAGTTTTCAACTACACTGAAATTTATTGATTTAAGTTTATTTATAATTAGACAAAATCACTTTTTAGCGTTGTTGAATTCATCTTATCAAGACATTTAATTAGACTATAGATTTGTTATATATAGAATTTGGACAATCAATATTTTAATATTGAAATTTTTTAATTTTAATACTATCTTTAAATTTATGCCAAATCAAGTGAATCTTCACATGACGTATAGTTGTTGACATCTAATAATTGTAATAAGAGTTTATCATTACGAATGCATAAAAATTCATGTATAAGTGAATGATGCAACACATGCATTTGTAAATTGCTTAAATCAATAAATTCTAAATACATCAAAATTGGACTTGATAATGAATTTAAGATATACCAAAATTTTATATGAATTTATTTTACTTTATTCTGAAAAACTCACATTTGAAATACTTTACATGTATTTTACTTCAAACAAAATAACCCCAAACATTTAATAACAACGCCACATTTGTTATGTCATATGAAGACATTTTGCATGCCACGCTACTATTTGTAGCTTAACATATTGAAGAGATTTTACATAACTGTCCTAAAATTTTTATACATTTTCATATCTAATATTCAAATTTTTATATTTATTTATATAATATTTTATATCTTAATTCTATTAAAAAATATAAATAAAAGATTTATTTTACTTAAAAACTTAAATATTAATAATATTTATATTTAAATAAATTTTTTAAGTATTACATAGATAAATATAAATATTTAGATATTAAATATTTAATTATTTAAAAAATTTGTGTTATATATGCAAATTCCCTTTTAAAAAAATGGTCAACCCCACCATTGAACCTCAATCGAACTTGTAAATTTCCTTGCACCTTTTTAATATTTCAGTGAGTATACTATGTAATTCCAATAAAAGTGATTATAAGATCTTAGAGATTTTCTTTAACAAAATTATCTTAATTTATTTTATGCTAGAGGATTAATTCTCTCATAAGTAAAAACTCTCATAATTAATTATATCCATCCCATAAAAAAAAAACAATCATCATTAAGAATGTCACTCACAAGATTATCCAGCGATGACCCAAGGGGAGTATTAATGACTAGTCCAACTAAGATCCTATAGTTCTATCATGTTGGGTTAAACTTTAATCAAATTTGCCTTAGCCCGATCAAATGTCATTCAACTTATTTTGAGCCGAACTTGAGTCAATTAAATATCGAATAGTTCACGTCCCTACTCGTTATCATCATCATTTAAAAAAAAAACTCTAATTGATGATATTAAGGCTCATCTGGGACAGCTTTTGACTATTGCTTTTTTGCTGCTTTCAATAAATTTTTATACTGACAAGCTGTTTTAGAAAACAGTAAAAAAATTATCCCAAATAAAAAATGAAACATAACAGGGATTCAGAAACTCCGATTGTGGTGTGACTCAAAATCCCATCCAAATTGGAGAACAATTACCTGATAGATACAAGAGCAGTAGTTCCTATTTTTCGTCGCATCAGAAAGAATTGGAGGCAAACCTTAGAATTTTTACTGTCCAGCCATTATTAGACAAAGCTTTGAACATCACAGACATTGAGTTGAACAAATCCATGCGTTTTTATCTTTGATAAGAGGAAATGATCCCAGTCTTCAAACTTGACGACAACCGCCTAAAAAACACCAATTCTGCAGTCATCCTGCAGAAATTTATTTGCATCAGAAAATCTCAAACAAGTTGCAGCACAACCAAGTTCTACTATCATGCTGAAATTTTCTCATAAATTTGCAAAATCGGATGCCTAGTCCTTGATCGAGGAGGAACAAAATCTGTTCTGAAATATTTGAAAAGCAAACTTCCCGAATAGAGAAATGCAATGAGGTTCTGAATACATGGGGATTTTTAGTACCGGTGTTCTTCTCTTTTGCGGAATGCAAATCTGAGTTGGAGAGGTTAGCTTGTACTAATCCGTTTATTGCCAACATGTATTGTACATTATTATACTTTTTTGGAAGAGTAGGAATAAGGTCAAGCATGGAGATGTTGAAGATAGTCCATTTATTGCATCAAATGTGATTAGCTTTGTTGCTTCTTCTTATCAATACAACCTTATATCGGAACACTGGGGTGTTAATCAGCTTCCTAAGCTGTTTTGCAATCATTGGTACCCTCCACCACCCGATTGGATCAAGGTGAATATTGATGCTACTCTGTTGAGATCTAACAAAGCAAGTGTCAGTGGGGTTGTTAGAGACAATAAAGGCAGATTATTGTTGGCTTTTGGTTTTTAATGTTTGCATTGGAATATTGCTCAGGTGGACTTGTTAGCTATTACTTCTTTGAAGTCAATGGTCCAAAGTTGAAAATGTTAGAGGCGAAAGGCATTATCGTCGAAGGTGGCAATGATAATTTCATCAAATTTCTTCAAGACTCTTTTGGCAATTCAATCGGTTGATTGGGAACCGGTTCTTGGAGGAGCTATCATTCTTAAAGGGGTTTACTAATGTTTTCATTCATTATTCTAGTAGAGATGGTAATAAGTTAGTTGATTTTTGTGCTAACTTAGTTCTTTTTAGTGAATTTTTGTGGGATGATATTAGTGACAATAAGATTCCTTCTCCTTTTTTTTCTTTGTTAAAGGAGGAAGACGATAGAATTACTATCACCGTGTAAGTTGTATTTGGCTTCTTTTTTAATGCAATTGACATCTTTTAAAAAAAGAAAAGAATAGAGAAATGCAATATATGAAAAGTTGACAGTGCAGTATTCAGCTATTCTTTATAATGTGAGTATGGCCGCTTGTGATGCAAAAGTCATTTAAACTCACAAAAAATTATATCATTTATTTGTGAGCTTTCTAGTTTTCCAAGGAGCCAAAAATAGATGTATATTACCATGCGAAATTGTAAAAAAAAAAAAAATTGTGGCTGAGAAGCATTCATCTGAGGGAATTAGCTACCTTGTTGATGAATAATAATAAGCTGGTTGGTTGTTCCCTCATGGTTTCATCAAATAAGAACAAATAAGCATTCCATGGTGATCAAATCCTTCATGGTTTTATCAAACAATCTTCTTGATGCTCACAATTGGTTGTAGTTGAGCTCCGATATGCATGAAATCAGAGCGTGTCTAACCACTTGATTATCTGAATCCATGGAGAGAACTTCCTCAAAGAGAGACTTTGCCTGATGCAGAAGCTTTGACTTCTCTCTGCTGTTATTTCGACGGAGATGTGATCGCTGTTGCAGTACCATGCCCCACCTATACAGAGCTGCATTTCCATTCATAATTTCAGAAGACATTTATATGCATATGGTTATTCACAGAGAAAAAAAGTTCTTTAATGTCCATTTGTATATCTGTGGCAAATAAATAATTTAATAGGAGAGACCGAGAGGGGAGCCCAAATGGTGAAGAACTCATAACCACTAGTGGACTTCGGAAGAAGTTTAGGCGTAAGGTAAATCAGGACCTCTAAGAAGAGTATTTTGCAAATATGTGAGAAATATTCTAAAGCAGTCTGAATCAAATTAAAATTGTTTGTCACTAAACAAATTGTATATGATCATCACAAATTTCAAATCTCAAACCAACCAAATATTTGGTCTACAAATTTTAATTTTGATTATGAGATCATCTGAACTCTTATCTTCAGCAAACATTCGGCGAGACTAACCCAACCATATCAAGAATACTTAGATTCAAGCTCAAATAAGCTTGCCTAAAACATAAATCAAAACTACTTGGGCCATTTGGAGATCAAATACCATTCAAAATTTGCATGTTTATAGTTAAAATAAGTCCAACAAATCTACAAGTTTGTTTTGGGTAGCTTTTTTATTGCTTTGCTTTTCAAAATGGTGTCGCATTTCAATTTGACAGTTGTTTTATTGTTATTTTTTATAGATTTTTTAGGTGAAAATTTGATTTATACAACTAGGTCTACTATAATGTAGTAGTTGCAAAAAAACTACAGTATTATTTTTTTCAAGAAAAATGAATTAATAATGGCAGAAACAACTTTCAAAAAGTTGCTTTCCTTTCAACAACTTCGTAACCGCCTTTGAAAAAAGTTGGAGGTGCCTAAACCACCCTAAGAGAGTCAGTTTTGAGTTAATTAAAACAAAAAAATAAAAACCATCAAATGATCAACGAGGATTCAATTCAAAATACCATTAAAGTATCATATTTTTAGTAGAAATGATAATGATATCCCTCCAGAAATCTATACATAGACCATGTTCTACATACAATGAGAATTTTGAGTGGAGAGGATTCCCTAACATGGTGAATTTCGGAGTTATACTCGCCACAACCTGACACCATTCATTTACCCGCATTGTCACATGCCTTCATCAACATCAAACACCGCCCATTGATGCCAGCTATCGCCACCACCCTACATTGAACATTAACTAATGTCAACAACCATCTTCACCATTGCCAAACACTAGTTGTCAACTAATATCGTTGTTCATCGTCGAGGCTCGCCGTCACATCCAAAATGCATCATCTATCAACCAACATCAATGCTCACCCTCACCACCACTTAATACTATTCATCGATCAAAATTGATGCTTGTCATTTACACCACCCAATATTGTCCATCAACTAACATCAATGTCGGTTATCGCCAAGCATTGTACATCAAAGTTCATTATTGCCACCACTGAATACCAAATATCGAATAACACCGACATTCGTAGTCATCATCACTTGACAATATATGTTAACCAATACAAATGCCCCCCATCGCAACCCCCCGATGCTTACCAGCTACCATTGTTTGATGTCCACCTACCAGTGACGTTTGATTCAAACCTTCATGACTACCTATACACCCCTCCTCTCATATAAATAGAGACAAGATGACAGTCAAACATGGCCCCACCTATAATGCCCCTCGTCAACTATCGCTCGAAACCTATCACAAAATAATGTCCAACACCATTCTTTACCATCAACCAATCTCTCCTTTTAAAAGGAGAGCAATTAGTATGATTGCTTGTTCAATGCATGTCAACCACCTGTGCTCAACGCCCACATTCAAGGGTCATTTTGGTCTCCCCTCTTGCATGAAAGTGACAAAGCCGATCACCCCAAGTCTCCCGAACACCAATGTTCCTTATCAATCTTTACATAACACTTGTGGATGATCATATATAATATGGCCATCCACATGTTGGTTGAATCGTCCACAGGAAGGAGTGGGAACCTAGACACATTTCTGCATGTGATTTTTGTTTGTATTTCACTTAGACTCTTAGGAATAAAAATATTTTATACTCATAATTAAATAATAAAATTTAGCCTTAATAACTTAGTAAGATAATCGGTCTAGAAAATAAGCTGGGAACCAACCTGGGGTCTCATGAAACATATCCTTCCTTTTTTTTTCTTGTTAGACATCCCCCCACCTGGAGGTAAAAGAAGACCACCCGACTTATGAGGGTACAGTTCTGACTCGGGACTCGGGAGAGTTGTGCTCTTTTAGAAATAAACATATTTTAATCTTTTTTTTAAACTTCATGTTATGATTTATTGCATAGAGTCAATTAATATACATTGCATTAGAAATTAATTTAAAATTAAATTTTAATTGCATTAACCTAGGGGAATAACCAACCATTCATGGTCCAAGACTATTTAGGATTTCTTAGATTTCAGTTTCATTTCTAAATAAACAACAACTTACCTATCTTTCATAAAGAATTGAGTCATTGTTAAAGTGCTAAGTGGAGTTAGTTTGAATGTCTAATCCAAACGAGCAATAAATTCAGAAGTATCGAGTTATTTGTAAACTCTATCTTAGAGTTTACAGATATAAATCCCATCATTCCTCATTGAAAATAGGTAGACTAGGTTCAAGCTATTGCTATGTAGTATTTGTCTTAGTTTTATGCTCTAAGGTAGACACAAAATCATAAGCCCTCGTCCTCCGAGAATATAATATCAACTTTTTAATAAAATTTCAACATAAATAACAAATTTCATCTTAAACTGTAAAGTTCAACATAGTATATACTGAGTTTACCTCTAAGTTTCTCAGAATCCGATACCCCTTGCTTTTCTCTTTTGACTTGCTCAAAATTGTTCAACATTGAGCTTTCTCCTTTGAAAATTCTTATTTCTATCATTGTCTTCAACGTTATAATCAAAGGGTATGAAATCATTGCTTTAATCGAGTCTTCTTAGGAGAAATCATTGTTTTAATCAAGAGTCTTCTTAGGAGTACCCCTCTTAAGATGTAATTAACCATCGAGGCTTTCCCTTATGAGGAATTAAGAACTTTGGATTAAAATAAACTCTATTTTATTCCTATAAAATAGGTCAAAAAATATCTGAGAACATAGATCGTCTTTCCAAACCCACTTCTATTTTCAAATAACTTTGTAGAATGTCATTATTGCACTCCCAAATGATAAGATATTCTCCTTACCGTGTTTGATCCTAGAAATGATTCATTTTCCTAAAAACCCATTCTTACTTTAAAATCCTTTGCAGCTTAATGTATTCATCTCCCGAGATGATATGTTATTCTCCTTGTTGCACTTGATTGTAAGAATGATTAAATTTTTAAAATCTATTTATCTTTTCAAAATTTTAACAGAATTTCATATTCAACTTCCGAGATGATATATTATTCTTTGAATTGTGTTAAATTAATTTTTAATAATTATTTAAAAAACGAAAAAAAATTCTTTGAATTGTGTTTGATTATAAAAATGACATTTTCTAAAACCCTATTTTGGCATTGAATCAATTGTAGATTATCATATCCGTCTCTCGAGATAATATGTTATTCATGATGCAGCATTCGATCTAAAGATAGGAGAGCATACCAAATCTATGTGGTTTTATTTTCCTACACTTCCTACATATGAGAGGAATTCCATAATCAAATTCCAAGAGAATCTCACATTTGTATATAGTCTCCAACTAGGCTCATACTCTTTGAGCGGTTTCATAGCCATGACCCTGAAATGGTTTTAACAGACTAGGAAAAACCTGACATATGTCACATCCCAATCAATGTCCAATCGATCTCAATGATCCGATTTGATCTCTTTCGCAACAAGCTAAAATCACAAAGTAATGATATGATAAAGAACCTAATAAAGGTAAATAATCACTTATGGATTTATCTCAATCTCTCTCGCCATATGTTAAGTTTATGTGGTGGAACCCCATATTAGAAAATGAAAAGTAGACCTAATTTCTTAAGAAATTTCTCACAACCCTCCTCATCAGGATATATCATTCATCCAGAAGTACGAAAAAAATATAAGGATTTGAAGTCATTATTTTGGTGGCCAAGCAAGAAGAAAGTGGTGGAATAGGGTGGCCAAATGTGCCCCTACCAAGTGTGGAGGTTGAACACCAAAGACCGAGTGCATTATTGCAATCATTATCAATCCTAAAATGGAAGCAAGAAAATTTTGTAATGGACTTCATTGTGGAATTTCTTAGGTCTAGACAATGCAATGATTGCATTTAAATGATAATTGACAGATTAACCAAGTTCCCGGCCATTAAGCCGACAAATGCAATGGAGAAATTATCAATATTATATGAGAAAAAATTTTCTGATTGCACGGTGCGCCAAAGGTATTGTATCTGATAAATATAAGAGATTTACTTCTAAACTTTGGAAGAGCATTTATGAAAGTTAGAACACAAGGGAAAAAAAAAAAAACAACCTGAGAAAGAGAATAAGAAGTGAAACAAAGATTTTCCATTTATTTGAATGATCACCAATGAAGTGAATTTCAAGGACAAAATTCTTTAAAAAAGGGAGAATTGTGACACCCAAAATTTTTAAAAGATGAGAAAAAAATTCTCCTGAAAATTACACTCCAGTTTTCTCACATCTTGAATTTATTAAAATTATTTTTATTATGCTCGACAAATATAAACAATACACCTACGATCGATTATCTAATATTTCAATTAAAACACCTAAGTTATTAATTAAAACATTGTAGTATTAAAAAATTAAGTAGCAGCTAGGCTTCCCGAGTTCTCTAGAACAACAAACAAGGCATAAGTAGAGGCAGTGAGGAGGGCAGGGACAGCAATGGGCCTTAGGCTATGGACTTAAAAGATGCAATATATATATATATATATATATATATATATATATATATATATATATATATATATATACCCATTAAGCAACCTACCCCCCATACCAAAGGCTTATTACGTTCGGTGACCAGACGGTTCAGACATCAATCCAGACGCGCCAAGTCACCCGGATACACTAAGCCCCGGGTGTATCTGGGTGACGTGGCGCATCTGGATTGGTGTCCAAACGAATCCGAACACTGGACGTAATAATTTTCCCATACCAACCCACTAGAAGCAAGCTGTGAGCAACAGTAACAGGTAGAAGAACTCAGGATGATAACCCAAGGAGCTTGGCTAAACCATTGCTTAAAAACACTTAAACCCTAAGCGAGATCTTTTAGCATAATTCCTGGTAAATATCACACCAAGATAAGGTGATCACCCCTTATGTGGCAACTAGACTGACGTATTGGATTTTATTCAGTTTCTTTTCATTAAGGTAGTTTTTTTTTACCCAAAAGAGATTTTTGTAAAATAAAAAGGAAGAAAGAGTACAAACTGGTGTATGAAAACAAGCCTACTCCTCCCAAAAAAAAAACAAAAGGGGAGAAGACATCAAAGAAGAAAGCATTCCATACATGGCTAAAGAGAGGGGAACAACCAAAAAGAAAGCAAAAGGACCCCCTCAAGTAAGAAGGAGAGCCCCAACATAGGTTTGCAGTGAGTATAGGAAAGATAGCACCCAAGGCAAACCAATGGAGGAGGCAGTTCATTGACCACTTGAGGGTACCAAGTCCTCGCCTGTAAAATCTATAGAAGTCTTCTTCCTCGGAGTCGTGGCAACAGGTCCAAGACAAACAAGTTCCCTAGAGAAAGGTGTATTTGATATATTGGGCTGCTGCTTCCTAAGATTAAGTATCCGATCAGAAGTTTCTTCAAGTTGTTAAACCTTAGATGCTGTGAACTTAATAGGCGGTTGGGTTTCTTTAGGCATGGCAGCTTGTTCCTTCTTGGCCTTGGCCTTGCTCTTAGCTGAGTTAGCTCTACTGGTCACCACGTTCCAAGAGCCAAGAGCATGTTCCTCCTCAAGAGTGTCACGGTGCTTCTCCATGCTGGCACTATCCACCGAAAGGGGGGTCACTATCCAAGGGATGGTGAGAGGCAGAAGGGCCTTCGGCAGACTTGGGAAGCACAAGAGAAGTAGGAAAGTTGGTGTGCGACGGGACCTTCTGGATGGTAGACTTGGTGGAGCAATTGCTACTAGTGTGGCCAATGAATCCACAAGAGAAACAAAAGTTCGATAGACCCTCATATTCTACACTTTGGAAGAACCGACCATGCAAGCCATTAATCCATACCCCTGGCAGTAATTTTTTTGGGAGGTCAATCCTCACACATATTCTGGCATAAGAAGATCTTCCCCAACAACTAGTATGCGAATCCATCTAAAGAGGATCCCCTAACATATTGGCGAGGCGAGTTATATTCTGAACATCCCAGTACAAGAGAGGGAGTTGGGGTAATCTAATCCAAATTGGTGAATGCAGCCCATGAAGGAAGTTAGGAGATGAATTGGAAGTCCATTTATCCATACCAACGATGTTGCCAGCGATAATCCAAGGCCCGCTCATAAGCACAGCATCTCTTGCCTCGATACTTTGAAAAATGCAAATGAAGGAATTTATAGCTGTCGTGATAATTTGGAGCTCTCCGAATTGATACCATCTACGCTTAAGCTCACTAAGGAGATAGGGAAAAGAGACTCTTCTACCGATGATCTTTGCCACTAGAGCATTCTCAAGCCTAGCAATGTTCTCTTGGACGGCTGCCACAACTAGTTCCATAGAGACCCCATCCTTAGCAAGGAAGATCTCTTCACTCAATTTGCCAAACGGAACCAATTGGACCTTGTTCCACGCAAAGGGAGTAGATGGCATGCCCCTAGCAGCCCAGGGAGGATCACAAGAGGGCTGTTGATGAAGCCGAAAAGCTTCCTGGGACATTGGGGCATTTCCAGAAGCAAGTGGCGGGCATGATCCTAAAGCTGGAATTAGGGTGGGAGGGGAATTATGTGGAGGCTCACACCTACAGCTAGGAGAACCATTTTCGACCACGGTTTCACTTGAGCCACTATGAAAACCATAAGCCTCCCTCAAATCCTGCATTGCGTGGGGAAGGTTGACCTGTTCATTCGGTTTCTGATGCTGGGTTAACCTGGGGGGCTCGGATGACGCCTGGTCGTCCTCCATGTCTGTGTGGGAGTCAGAGTGGCCATCCGATTTATCCATCTCATCCTCCGAATTCTTTGACTCATTGTCTGAACTGTACTCACTGTCGGATGTCGACAATTGCAATCCTTCGAGCTGGGCATTTCCGACGGGCTGCTCAAGACCAGTACAAATGGCTGAGGGAGCTGCTGCCTTTCCGATCGGGGGCGAGAGCCCACACGTAACCTCTCATTTGGAGGAGTCGAAGTTATTGGTCTGCACACCCTCATTCCGTCCCATAGAGATGGACGAAGCAAGCTGGGCGAGTTTAATGTCTGCTCTGTTGTCTTCCTCCCTACCTCACTGAAGGGGAGATTGGGCATGAGAAGCGACTTGATCCCCAGGGCCACAACCAGTAGAAGCTCGTCCAATCCCAGACGAGCTGGAAGAGTTCACTGTCCTGGCAACTGACGAAAGCAGAGCTCCACCGGCCGGCTCATTAGGAAGCGAAATGGCCGTCTCCCTTGGCTCAATCCTCCCCGAGGAGAAACCACTGGTTTGGCGGAGGCCGAAGCCCTAGTAACTCGAGGTGGCTGAACAGCAGCCGCCTTATCATCCGTCGCGAGAACCTTCCAATAGTTCCCTTGTTGAGCTGCCTTCTTACCACCACCACCACCAATCGGAGGAGGTGTCCTAGGGCCACCCCCTTGAACCATTCCAAAGCCTCTCACTCTAAAGCTCTAGTGAGAGAAAGAGACGTGAGGGATGAGATGAAAGCCAAAGATACATTATGGTAGTTACCTTTATTTTCATTAGTCAAAATTTTCAGCATCATTGATTATAGACCACCAGTATTAATTCTATTTCATTAATAAAATTTCATTTTATATTTCGTATAATTATGGATTTATGTTTCTTTTAATTTATATATGAAAATTTTTTAAGACAAAATTGCTTCACTTGACCTTAATTCATGGGATTTGTCTCATCAACTAAGGTCAAGTCCTTCACATGTTCCGTCTTGTTGGTGTGTGCCGCCTTCCAAATCCAATGTGTGATAACAAAAAATATTGAACGTAGTCTCGAGTATGATGCATTATAGGAGCAAAAGTTAAATTAGATTATAGTAATTTCATAACATCAAAATCTTCATATTTATTGAAATAACACAGGTTATTTTATTTATAGTAATATCATCCAAAAATTGAAGAGTTGCAATAATACTATTAACTTTCATTATCAATGATTTCTTGAACACTTAATTATTTATATGTATCATGCGCAAATGCAAATTTGTGTTCAGTAGTTTATTTCAAAACCTTGGGTGTTGGTTTTATAAATAAAAAAGATTTCAATGCTATACTCTTAAATCTCACAAAAAGATTGAGCAGAGAAATTAAAGGGAATTTTAAATGGATTAAGATTATACCATCTGGCGCAAAAGCATTACTTCCTGACATCATAGCATTGAATTTATCAATTGCAGCCAAATATACCTTGTCGGCATCCATGGCTGCTTCCTGCAAAAAATCAGAAAAGCAAGCTTATATTAGAATTGGTAAAGATATGTGCAGTAAAATAATGTAAAATAACAGATACATCATGGCATGGGCGGAACCATGTTAGCTTGGGCAGTGGTTCATAACATGTATGAATGAGTTTCGGTTCGAATATTATTTTAAAAGAGTTTTGCACCTTTTTGAACTTGTCGATACAACAAACTATATTCAAGCTGTTATAATAGTAGTTTATATGGTAGAGTGTATGTCGTTGCTTGGCCTCCACATGCACCGGGGGTTTTTAAATGCTCATAAGATACAGGGTATGATTTCTTTTCAGAAAAATGGTGGTGTCGGTGAGATTTCTCTTGTTTAGCCATCCCGGGGCACTTTGTGATGTGAATCTTTCAAGAATTGCACATGAAATTATTTCAGAATTACAATGTTTACCGCTTATAAGATTAGATTATCTAAAGTTGAGATTCAAGAAATTATCCGTTATCAAAATGTTATGATAAGCAATCACAAGCTAGTTGTTTGAGCCCAATTATGGATAGATCTTAAAAGTTTCACAATAATCGAATGCGGAAAATAATACAGAATCCAACGGTTAATATCAAGAACTTTCACTACGAGTACCTTGCTCACTTACACTCAATGTCGGGTTTAGCGGGAG
Organism: Dendrobium huoshanense; assembly: GCA_016618105.1. Lineage (NCBI taxonomy): Eukaryota > Viridiplantae > Streptophyta > Magnoliopsida > Asparagales > Orchidaceae > Dendrobium > Dendrobium huoshanense. The sequence continues at coordinate 16,929,400 of CM028356.1, forward strand.
AAGGCTCTTAGTATACTCAAGGATGCCACGAAGATGGTTGCGATGCCAAGGGTCTTGAGCCACGGAGGGGTCGACGATGACGAGGAGGGCGTGAATGCTGGACTCTCGAGACTCCAAGTGTGCTTTGCAAATCTCCGATCGTAGATGCTTGCAAGGATTGGCACGACTCTGTCCACGTATTCCTCCACGGTAGTTTCGTCTTCAAAACCTACGTCGAAGCAAGGTGACCGTAGGATGTCGACGCTTCCGTCGGCTTGGAAGACAATACCCCACTCAAACTCCGGATCCGCCATTCGACATCGAGATGGAGGGGAAGTGACGCCTTCTTCTGTCGTGGGCTTCTCAATTCACAAGAGAAGGGGATGGGGGGGCGGCGGGAGCAGGAAGCAGAAGGGGAGGCCGGTGGGGGCAAGGAAGGAGGGGAAGGTTTTGGGGAAGAAATTAGGTTAGAAGGAGATATGAAGGGGAATTACACAAATCTGAGATTTGCTTTCAGTTTTGTGTAATTTAGGAGGGATTTGCCTATGATTTGAATTCCCAATCAATTAGATTTAATGCCTTGATTAGGGGAATTAATGGGGGAGGCAAGGAGAGAGGAGGCCGGCGGTTACAAGAGGGGGAAGGGAGGAGTTTTAGCAATAAATCCTGAAATCAATTTCAGGATTTGAAATTTGGGAGGGAATTTTGTTTTGGAATTAAAATATTAACTCCAAATTGAAGAGGGATTAGTGGAGCAATTAATGATGGGAATAAACCCATGAGGCCGGCGGCATGGTGAGAGGGGAGGGGTGATGTGGTGAGTTATCAAGTTTCCAAATTAGAGAAATCCAACTTAGGATGAAAATAAAGTGATCCAATCTAATTTAAAATTAGATTGAATGACATTTCATACTTTCCTAATATGGCGTTTTGACAAATTTGGAAAGTTTAGGAACTCAAATAATTTTGAAATTCAAAATTTGAGCATGGGGGGAAATGTTGAAAGGGGCCGGTGGTGGTGGGTGGTCGGGTGGATGAAGGTGGTGGCGCCGGCAAGATGGCCGGCCGGAAATTTGGGGAAGGCCGGCGGTGGATTCCTCACAGGGGGTGGCGGCAAAATGAGGAGGGGAATTTCTTGTGGGAGAGAGGGGGAAGGAAGTGGATGGGAACACGATCAAGAAGATAAAATAAAAACTAACCACGAATCGAGGACTCTTCCGACGATTGGTGGGCCTTGCGAAATGCTCCCCTTGAGCTCTTTTCCCTCTCAAGCACTCATGCTAAGAAAGTGGAAACAAAGATAACTTTTCATTTAATAATTCATTAACCCAAAATACAACATGACATGGCCTATATATAGGTCCTCATAAAAAAGAAAATACAATGACTCTCTTGCCCTCAGGGCTACACTCATGACTCAACTTAGATCAAGGGTACAATAGGAAATACAAGAACAATGCATAAAAGAAATACATAAATAGCTAGAAATATATACTCTGAATCTCGGCCGTCGATCTGCGCTGTCTACGGCGATACACATGTCTGAATCTCTTGTCGATGTCCACATCATTCTCCCCAGGTGGGAGAAAGCTCGACCCCGTTGAGTAGAAATCTCTGGAGCTCTCGTACATCTCTAGAAGATCTGGATCCAATCTCTGCAGCTCCTCTCGATCTATCCACGTGTCCTCAGTCGCCGGCTTCCCTCTCCAGTGTACCAAGTACCTTTGGCGACCACCCTCCTTTGTGGAAATGATTTCATCCTCAAGTATAGCCTCGACCTTCTCCGCAGTAGGTAAATGGGGCAATTTGGGGAGTGGAGGTAGGTTGGGGATCTCACTGGGTAGGGTCTCACAAGGCTTATCATGAAGTGGATTATCAGGGTTAAACTCGGGTCCCTCGAAAGCTACTAAATCTTCAACATTAAACGTAGGATTCATATTAAAGCCTCCAGGGAGGTCTAACACATAAGCATTACTGTTTACTTTCGAGATTATCTTAAAGGGGCCCGCACTTCTAGCATGTAACTTTTTAACGGCTCCTTGAGGGAACCGCTCCGGACGAATCCGTACCATAACAAAATCTCCAACTTCAAATTCTTTAAATCTCTTCTTACGATCAGCATCAATCTTATAGTGAGTGTTACTTTGTTGAATTCTTTTGTTTATTTCTTTGTGCAATTCTTGAAGATGAGATGCGAATGCAGATGCAGACTCAGACATCCTAACCTTAGGACTTACAGGATTAAATCAATCGGCTGTCTAGGTAGGTAACCATACACGACCTCAGCAGGACTTAGACCAGTAGATCGGTTTACAGAGTTGTTGTATGCAAATTCAGCTATCGGAAGTTTAGAGTCCCATTCCCTAAGATTTTCTCCTACCAAGGTTCTTAAAAGATTTCCTAGACTTCTATTCACTACTTCGGTTTGGCCATCTGTTTGGGGGTGGAAAGCAGTGGAGAATTGTAATTTGGTTCCCATTTTATGCCATAGAGTCTTCCAAAAGTAGCTAGTAAATTTCACATCTCTATCTGACACAATGGTTTTGGGTAGGCCGTGAAGTCTTACAATTTCATCAAAATACAGCTTGGCTATTCTAGAGGCGTCAAAAGTTTTGGAGCACGGGAGAAAATGGGCCATCTTAGAAAACCTATCTACGACTACACAAATCGAGTCATGCTTCCTAAGGGTCTTGGGTAAACCTAAGACAAAGTCCATGCTAACATCTTGCCATGGTTGGTTAGGCACGGGGAGGGGTGTGTAAAGGCCGGTGTTCTGTTTACGCTGTTTGGCTAACTGACAGGTGTGACAACGTCTCACTAATCTGCTAACGTCCCTCTTAAGGCTCGGCCAGTAAAAACGGTTTTCAACCGCGGCAATGGTTTTAGCTTGACCAAAATGACCTGCTAAACCTCCAGCATGTAATTCCCACACAAGAAATTCACGAAGTGACGTATTGGGAATACAAAGTTGTTGGGACTTAAACAAGTACCCATTTTCCAACATAAAATCTCCTATAATCCGTTCGTCTCCAGTGGCCAACGCAGTGTATGTCTCCTTAAAATCAGGGCAGTCTGGGTAGTCTTCTTTGAGTCTCTCAAAGCCTATTACATCAGTCGTCATCTTCCTAGTAATCATCATCCGACGGCTTAAGGCATCAGCAGCCTTATTTTCAGATCCTGCTTTATGTCTAATGGTATACGTATACTCTTGCAGGAATTCAACCCAGCGGCCGTGTCGAGCATTGAGTTTCTTTTGAGAATTAATGTACCGCAAAGCTTCATGGTCCGAAAAGATTACAAATTCTTGCGGTAGAAGGTAGTGTCGCCAATGTCTAAGGGATTGAATGATGGCGTAAAATTCTTTATCATAGGTGGAGTACCTTTGCCTAGTGTCATTCAATTTTTCGCTAAAGTAAGCAACCGGGTGTCCTTCTTGTGACAGGACTCCACCTATACCAATTCCAGATGCGTCGCAAGTTACCTCAAAAACTTTAGAAAAATCAGGTAATCTCATTACAGGGGCTTCCATCATTCGCTTCTTAACCTCTTCAAAAGCTCTCGTCGCTGTTGTGGTCCAAAGAAACTCACCTTTCTTAAGGCAGTCCGTTATTGGCGCTACTATGGTGCTAAAATTTCAAATAAATCTTCGATAGAACGTGGCCAATCCGTGAAAACTCCGAACATCTCTAATGTTTTTGGGTTGGGGCCATTCGTTTATAGCTCGCACCTTTTCGGGGTCAGCAGATATACCTTGGGAAGAAATGATAAATCCAAGGAAGGTCACTTGATTTGCGAGGAAAGTGCACTTCTTAGGATTGGCATACATCTGTTCCCTTTTTAAGATCTCACAAACTTGTCGTAGATGATTTAAATGTTGTTCCACCGAATGACTGTAAAATAAGATATCGTCAAAGTATACTACAACAAACTTTCCAAGGAGGGGCCTAAGGATTTGAGTCATTACTCTCATAAAAGTGCTAGGTGCGTTACTCAATCCAAAAGGCATCACAGTCCATTCGTACAACCCATCTTTGGTTTTGAATGCTGTCTTCCATTCGTCCCCGGGGCGGATTCGGATTTGGTGGTAGCCACTCTTAAGATCTATTTTTGAGAAAAGCGTGGCGCCTGTCATCATATCCAACATGTCATCTAATCGGGGAATTGGGAAACGGTACTTGACAGTGATTTTGTTGATAGCACGACTATCAACGCACATTCTCCACGACCCATCCTTCTTAGGGGTAAGAAGGGCGGGGACAGCGCATGGGCTAAGGCTTTCTTTAATAAATCCTCTTTGTAACAATTCTTCCACTTGCCTCTTGAGCTCCTCATGTTCCGTAGGGTTCATCCGGTAGTGGGGCAAGTTAGGTAAAGAAGCTCCAGGCACTAGGTCAATGGCATGTTGAATATCCCTCAGGGGTGGTAATTGGTAAGGTAAGTCTTCAGGGAAAACATTAGAAAAAGTTTTCAACAATGGCTTAACTTCATCGGGGATCGGTTCCTCTTGATCTACATTCACTTCCCGGGCTACTAACGCGTACAGAGGGGTTCCTGACTCTAATTCCACACCTAAGTCTTTAGCGGTCAAAAGATTCAAGCCTGCATTGGGTTTTAGGGAGTTGGGTTTAACTTCTTCCTTGGTGGACTTAGGTTGAGTGGGAAGTAGTTTAATTTTCTTGCCCTCGTGTTCAAATACACAGGTATTTGATCGCCCATAAATGTGAACGTCGTTGTCGAACAACCAGGGGCGGCCAAGGATGATTTGACCCACATCCATAGTCAGAACATCACACCAGATTTTCTCCTTGTACCCAACGAATTCGATAGGAACAAGACTCCTATCTTTAACTTCCAAGGTGGTTGAGTTGATCCAAGCAACTTTGTAGGGGTTTGGGTGAGGTGTGGTCTTCAATTGCAGCTTAGAGATCATAGCAGAAGACACAGCGTTAATACAACTTCCACTGTCGATTATGACCTTACAATTTTTGTCTCCTATCTTCGTGAAAGTGTAGAAGATTGAGGTCCTTCGCCAGTCGTCACTAGGTTTGGGTTGGGAAAAGGCACACCTAACAACCTGCAGATCTAAGTGGTTCATCTTTTGGAGGTAGTGAACAACAGCAGTCTCTTCTCCATCGAAAAACTCCTCATCGTCGTCCACATGGTGGACCAAGTCAGTTTCAGGTTCATCTTCTTCCTCCGTCACTTCCTCAATTATGGTGACCTTAAACGGGCTGGAGCACTGAGAAGCAATGTGTCCGTACCCGTGGCATCTAAAACACTTCGTACCGGCAGTGGCTTTGGGTGCTTCTCGTTCCGTTGTCTTCCCTTTATAGTCTAATCGAGGTTGGGCTTGGCTAGGAGCAGGCCGACTACCGGAGGGTCCAGTGGGTTTGTTGTACGGTTGGCCAGAGGAAGGTTTAAAAGGGTTTGGTCTAGAGTCTTGGGTCCGGGTGGTGTGGCTTCTGGACTCTTCCAAGTCTAGTACAAGACTACAGGCAGCTTCGTATGTGGTTATTCCTCGAGCAAAGAGCTCATTCCTAAGGTCTTCTCTCAGTCCGGCTCTAAACATGGACAGAAGTTGTGTGGGAGTGGTGGTCTCCTCCCCGTTACAACGGATTAAGAAATCATCAAACGTGGAGATGTATTCCTTAACGGGTCTACTCCCTTGGGTTAACCTATTCCAACGATCGAGGAGTCTTGGGTAGTACGAGGGGGGAAGGTATTTCCTTTTTAGTTCTTGTTTCATCGCTCCCCAGTCAGCTATGGGGTATTCTCCTCGGGTCTCTCTCACGTGCTCCACGTTAGTCCAGTATTGGTTGGCTCTCCCCGTCAATTTCATCTCGGCGAACCTAACTTTCTTTTCTTCCGAAATGTTATACCATTTAAAGTAACTGTCCATCCCTTTAATCCAATCGAGAAAAACCTGGGGTTCTAACGTTCCGTCAAAAGTTGGGGCATCTACCTTAATGCTCTTAAGGAGTTGGGTGTCGTTGTCCCTCCAAGGTGCGTCTCGACCTACCGGTTCTTGATGGGGTCGGTGGTTGGGTCGGTAGTAGTCTCTAGGAGGCCCGTACTCAGTTCGGGTATCTTCGCCATAAGGAGATTGGGGTCTAGACGGTGTATAGATGGGTGGGTGTCCCGTTCGTTCAATATTGTCAAGTCTTTCCCCTGTATGACGTCTAAGTTCAGCTACACTTGTTTGGGTATCCTTCATTTGTTGCGTAAGTGTCCCTAATTGTCCCATAATCATGTCCAAAGTTGTTTGCATATGGGTAGGATCCATTGATAGGTGTTAGGGATCACTAAGAAGGCTTCCTAAGTCAAGGGCAGCAGTTAAACTCACCAAAACGCTTGCTGGAATAGTAAGTACAGCAGCAGAAAAATCAGGGCAGCAAGCAATAACTAAGGGGAAAAGTTACCTAAGTATATAGGCAAGGATCCGGAGTGATGGAAACAGCGACCTTAGGCTCACAAACGGACTGCAGGAAAAAGAGGACAGCAACTAAACACACTAGAAGACTCACTTTAGGGATTAACTAACAATAGACAACTAGTGGACAGCAATTAAACACATGAAAGCATGATTAAGACTAAGTAAACAATGCAGAATTTTCAGGCCAGCAGTAGGAAAACAGTAACTAAACTCACCTAAATGATGATATGCATGTAAACTTTTATGGAGAATTTAAAAGCAATGCCTAGGATGCAATCTAGCACAATCATCGCATGCTAGCCATGCTCTGATACCAAATATGATGTGAATCTTTCAAGAATTGCACATGAAATTATTTCAGAATTACAAAGTTTACCGCTTATAAGATTAGATTATCTAAAGTTGAGATTCAAGAAATTATCCGTTATCAAAATGTTATGATAAGCAATCACAAGCTAGTTGTTTGAGCCCAATTATGGATAGATCTTAAAAGTTTCACAATAATCGAATGCGGAAAATAATACAGAATCCAACGGTTAATATCAAGAACTTTCACTACGAGTACCTTGCTCACTTACACTCAATGTCGGGTTTAGCGGGAGAAGGCTCTTAGTATACTCAAGGATGCCACGAAGATGGTTGCGATGCCAAGGGTCTTGAGCCACGGAGGGGTCGACGATGACGAGGAGGGCGTGAATGCTGGACTCTCGAGACTCCAAGTGTGCTTTGCAAATCTCCGATCGTAGATGCTTGCAAGGATTGGCACGACTCTGTCCACGTATTCCTCCACGGTAGTTTCGTCTTCAAAACCTACGTCGAAGCAAGGTGACCGTAGGATGTCGACGCTTCCGTCGGCTTGAAAGACAATACCCCACTCAAACTCCGGATCCGCCATTCGACATCGAGATGGAGGGGAAGTGACGCCTTCTTCTGTCGTGGGCTTCTCAATTCACAAGAGAAGGGGATGGGGGGGCGGCGGGAGCAGGAAGCAGAAGGGGAGGCCGGTGGGGGCAAGGAAGGAGGGGAAGGTTTTGGGGAAGAAATTAGGTTAGAAGGAGATATGAAGGGGAATTACACAAATCTGAGATTTGCTTTCAGTTTTGTGTAATTTAGGAGGGATTTGCCTATGATTTGAATTCCCAATCAATTAGATTTAATGCCTTGATTAGGGGAATTAATGGGGGAGGCAAGGAGAGAGGAGGCCGGCGGTTACAAGAGGGGGAAGGGAGGAGTTTTAGCAATAAATCCTGAAATCAATTTCAGGATTTGAAATTTGGGAGGGAATTTTGTTTTGGAATTAAAATATTAACTCCAAATTGAAGAGGAATTAGTGGAGCAATTAATGATGGGAATAAACCCATGAGGCCGGCGGCATGGTGAGAGGGGAGGGGTGATGTGGTGAGTTATCAAGTTTCCAAATTAGAGAAATCCAACTTAGGATGAAAATAAAGTGATCCAATCTAATTTAAAATTAGATTGAATGACATTTCATACTTTCCTAATATGGCGTTTTGACAAATTTGGAAAGTTTAGGAACTCAAATAATTTTGAAATTCAAAATTTGAGCATGGGGGGAAATGTTGAAAGGGGCCGGTGGTGGTGGGTGGTGGGTGGTCGGGTGGATGAAGGTGGTGGCGCCAGCAAGATGGCCGGCCGGAAATTTGGGGAAGGCCGGCGGTGGATTCCTCACAGGGGGTGGCGGCAAAATGAGGAGGGGAATTTCTTGTGGGAGAGAGGGGGAAGGAAGTGGATGGGAACACGATCAAGAAGATAAAATAAAAACTAACCACGAATCGAGGACTCTTCCGACGATTGGTGGGCCTTGCGAAATGCTCCCCTTGAGCTCTTTTCCCTCTCAAGCACTCATGCTAAGAAAGTGGAAACAAAGATAACTTTTCATTTAATAATTCATTAACCCAAAATACAACATGACATGGCCTATATATAGGTCCTCATAAAAAAGAAAATACAATGACTCTCTTGCCCTCAGGGCTACACTCATGACTCAACTTAGATCAAGGGTACAATAGGAAATACAAGAACAATGCATAAAAGAAATACATAAATAGCTAGAAATATAAACTCTGAATCTCGGCCGTCGATCTGCGCTGTCTACGGCGATACACATGTCTGAATCTCTGGTCGATGTCCACATCACTTTGATTCCATGGTGGGTAGGATATCAACCACTGTGTGGAGAATCTTTCAGTCATTTGAACATTTCAATGATAAGATTAGAACCCAGAATGCATGTATTACTTGCAATTATTTTTAAATTCATCAATTATAATAAAATACAAGTTTTTCTTTTAAATTGTCTTTATATTATTTTTTATAATAAATTATTCATTTATTAATTTTGCCCACCCAGATAAACAAAGCTGGTTCCGCCTTTGATTCATGAGATAGCTTCTGTCATATAAAACAGTTATTCGATTCTTTTACCTTACAATTTTCTGCCAACTAAAATGAATTTGTAGTTTATGTATTGAACACTATCGGGTTAATAAATTTAATTGAAGCCTAAACAAAAAGGGAAATTGTAGCAGTTAAAGACATTGGCATTTGACAAGATTATATCTTTATCATTATTAGCTATCTTTCCCAAAGAGAAAAAATAATCAAATAAGAAAACCTTATTGCACCGTAGATGCAGGACTTTTGAATGGTTTATCATATTGCCTACTACTAAGTCTAATCATAAGCAACTGCATAATTGTCACCATAGCCTAGAAACTTGGATTTCTTTCTTTAAAAATTGTCCTAAATGTTCTCCCTATTACCATCCACCTCAAATTCAGCAAGGTTGCTTAAAATCATTATTAAAAATTACATAGAATCAAGCTTTGAAAACAATGAAATAATGATTTATCCAACAAAATAAGAGATTCACCACTACGGAGTTACATTATTCTATATTCTTTACAAATTAAGACCACCCGAGAAAATGCATCGCTGAAATAATTTAAGCATTCAAAGTTCAGTTGACTTCCAAAGTTTGTGATGCAATGCCCTGACTGAGCAAGTGAAAGGTTTACACATCAAAAGATATTTAACATAACCCAAAAACTGACAATCATGGAATAAAAGATTACTACAAGAGTTACATACAAATCTAAAACAGTTATACTTTTCAGCTTAAATATAATTAGAATTGAAAATAAGCAGCATAATTGAGAATGAATATATCCTACAAAATGATAATCAACAGCTTTAGCAACGTTGCTGATTGGAGATTTTGAGAATAAATTTAAAGGATTGATGCTTACTGGCCCAACATCTGCAATCAACTGAGCACGAAAGCAAAGAGCAATTCCCCAATTGTAAAGAGCTCTAACATCATTTCCATCAATTGATAAAGCTCTTCTATATTTTCTTCCTGCCTTAACAAGCAGACCTTCACATTCTTCGCATACAGAAACAAGAACAGATGCAATTTCCTCTCTATTTGTGACAATACTGTCATTTTTTTTAAACAAAGAATCACTTCTCAATAGAAGAGTTCTTAACTCCCGAGTAACTTTCAATTTTAGTTCCCCGTGAAGGAGGTAAGTATTCCCCAACTGCCCCACAGCAACTAAGCTCATCGGCCTCATATCTATAGCAGCAGAAAGTAAGTCCGCAGCTTTATACAATGTAGCATCTGCTTGTTCTTCACCAGCTTGAGTCATCATGAACTCTCTGGCACGTATCAAAAGGTAAGAGGCCTCCTTTATGCCATCTGCAAACTTTCCATCCATCGATTTATTTGAAGGGTCTGGCATCTTACATTCTCCCCTTGCATTTGTTGGTCTCTGATTACCAAGACTGGGATGATTTCTCAATGTATCAGTGCTTTCTTCAAAATCAAATCCATTGATTTGCTTTTCTTGCAGCTCACTGCTTTCACTTCTACAAGAAGGCTCATGCACCCTATTTCGAATTTCTGAAGTACGTTCATGAAGACATGACTTGGATTCCCTTGTCAAGTATTCCATATTTTTTGTTCTTTTCTGAAAGATGTTTCCTTCTGCTGAATCATTTAAGTTATTATTGAGTGCTCCTCTTTCATAATTTTGCTCGAAAACAATTTTTTTAAAGCTACCACGGTTAGTCATAAAGCGCCAACTGCTGCTACTACCGTTTTCATTGTTGCCTTCTTCATCAAATGAGAACATATCACTACCTGCACTGCCATTTTTAAAATTATTCTCAACACTATTCAGTATAGAAACATCGTTAGTGATAGTGTGTCCATTTTTCCATAAATTATTATTAGATCTGTCCTTCCCTGGTGGTGTTCTTTCTATTCCTCCCAGCTTATCATTAGAAGGCATTCCATATTCTTCAACATTAGAGCTTTGTTTATTGATGCTACGCAATTGACTTCTACTCGACTCCCCAAATTCATTTCCTGCAATCCTTTCTCTCTCTGAAACTATAAAAGGACCCTTTGCATCCACTGGATTCAACTGCTGACCAAGCTTCTCTTTAATGCTATCCTTTGGGTTTTTTGACTTAGAACCAATCACAGACTCGTGGAGCATACCAGCAAAAAACTGGAAAAAATCAATCCCACTCGCCCTCAATTCCACTGTTTTTCTGCTTGATTTCTGATACAACTTCTTAGCGCCGACATCAAAATCAATATGGCCCTCAAAAAGGTCATTACTGAAAGAATCAGTCAAAGTTTTTTGCGCTTCCCCAATAGCCGCTCTAACATACTCAACAATCTGAAGGTAAGTCTCAGCACCGCCCATTCCAAGCTCGTCCACATTAATACCACCTTCAAGGCCATTCCTTAAATATGACATCTTACCATCCAAATCACTAAACAAAGCTTCCAGCTGCTTTAATTTATCTTCAAAAACACCTAAACCATCTCCATTTCTTCCCATTTTCTTATCCACAAAACCAGTTTGGGCCGCTCCAATGGCAAACCCCCCAAGAAAAACTAAGATTGAGACGGGAAGAAGAGCAATAGTTAAAAACCTAACCCTAGAAACTGTCAAAGCTGCGAAAAAACCCAGAAGGAAGGGCAAGGCGTGCTTCTTATCATCAAATCCTAAGGCAATTATAAAACGGCGAAATGGCTCGAGCAGACCCGAATCTCCTGCCTCTTCCATAAGCTCCAGTTCCTCCCAGCCGCCGTAAATGGAGAGATCTGGATCGGGTGATGCGAAAGTAGAGCAGAAAAGATTGACGTGCTTCCGTTTCCAGGCACATCTCTGACGAGCCGAGCGAATAAAGGTAGGGTATTTGATGGACGTTAATCTAGAAGAGAGAGAGATTACAGATTGGCGCAAAAGGAAACCATCGGAGATGAGGGTTCCCATCTCCCGCAAGAGTGCGGGAGAATTTCCAAGATGGAACTATCGAAGAGGATGGTTGAGTCCTATCTTAAGAGAAATTGCACGCACCTCACTTTGGCAGAGCTTAAGCTTAAGAGGTCTTGAGTTCAGAATCTTTCTGTTTTTATTGTGTGTGTAAGTTTATCTTAAATGACTTAAATGTCTCCAAAAAAAAAGAGAAAATGACACAATAAGTAGGAAAAGCCAAGAAGGTCGTTTATGGAGTCGTAAGGCTAGGGCTGCAATGAATCAAACGTTCAATCAGTTACTCGTTGTTTGATTTGATTAAAAATTTGTTTGTGATTGTTTAATTAATTAATTAATTAATTTTGAATAATATTTTAAATATTTGATTCTTAAATAAATAAATTTGAACACTAATATATTTTGGCTCATTTATGTTCATGAAAAATATCATTTAAAGCTCGTGAATAAGCTCGATTCGTGTTTGATTCAGAGCCCATGAATAAGCTCGATAAAAACATAATTAATATTTGATTATAAAATTGATAAATATATATAATATAAATATTTTATATTTATTATCTTAATGATATAATTATTGTTAAATAAAAAAAATTTAAAGTAATTAAATATTATAATATATGTTAATTAAAAAATTTGCTAAATATGTTCATGAGCATGCTCGATGTAATTGTTTGTTAGAAGGCTCGATAAAGCTCATTGTTAAGTTAATGAATCTCTAGAAGTAAAGCTTGTTTATAGCTCATTAATGCTTGTTTGTTTAAAGCTCAATAAGCACTAAATGAATCAAACATGAACATTCATTAATTTAAATGAATCAAGCATAAACACAAATAATAAAGCTCAAATCAAACATGAACCAAACTTGAATAAGATGATAATAAATGAACTCAAACATGAACATTCATATACTCGACTCAGCTCGATTCGTTTGCGGCCCTAGTCAATGCTAGGGGTGTAAATGAAGTTTAGTGGAGTCGCAGAAAGTCATCTCATGTTTAACTTAAAAGGGTGAGCTCAAACTCAAGTTCGTCTAGTTATAAACAAGCTCAAGCCACTCACGAGCCTCGGTGGTTCAGTCGTCTTTCGTGCTCACGAGCACGATCTGGTGGTGTTCCACGCCCACAAACTCGAGAGCCTCGGGGGTCCGATCATCTTCCGCGCCCACAAACTCTATGGTTATATCGTTCGTCCGCCTCAAATTTTGAAACAATAGGTGAGAGCGGGACTTGTGAAACAACATACATGATTTGCGAAACAGTGGTGGGATTTGTGAAAAAGAGCTACCAGCAAACCCTAATAAATAAAATATAAATTATTTAAATATTAATAGTGATTCAAGTCGGCTCGCGAGCCAAACCTCATCAAGCTCAAGCTCATGGTTCGATAAAGCTCGACTCGTGAGCTCATTAGTAAGTCGAGCTCGAGCTGGCTCGGCTCACTTACACCCCTAGTCAAGGTGTTTCTCTACAACGAAGATTAGGAGAAATTAATAACGTAGCTTTGTGTCCATGCTTCAATGAAATCGTGACATATGGATTTGACACATGAATTTCATATTTTAGTTTGCTTTTGTCAGCCCGACCAACCCGACAGAGAGGTGGTAGTTTTGAGTTTTTGAAAAAGGCCTTCATCATCCCATTCAAATTTAGGATTGGCACTCCTTTTTAAGGAAAAAAACCCACGAGAGCTCCCTAATATCTAGGATTTTAAGAAACGAGGAACAAACACTAAAGATAAAGAGTGGTTTGGAGGGAGACATTGCATTCTTCGAGCAGATGATATGCACATGACATAGAGGTTGAAAGGGAATATGCAAATATTCAGGAAGACTTGAAGTTGAAAAAATTGTAGCTTCAATCAATGATATGTTTAGGGTATAAAGCAAAAGTTACGTTGAATGGAAGTATTATATGTTTCAACTTATCGATAAATTTCAAACTCTTTCATATATAGTTTTTAGGGTTTCCTATAACAACACATTATATACAAGCTTGTAGATAGTCAATATATACTATGTACATATTGTTTATTAAATGTGTATTTAATATTGTACAAGTTGTGTATTGATTGTATACAAGCCGTGTATTGACTGTGCATTGATGTGTGACATGTACACACCTTATACAAGTTGTATGCTAACTGTGTATTAATTATGTACAAGCTGTGTACTGATTGTTTATTGACTATGTACAAGCTGTGTATTGTCAGTACACATCTTGTACAACATATGTATAGACTGCGTATTGATATTATACAAGTTATGTCTGACTATGTATTGATTGTGTACAAGCTCTATATTGATTATGTATTTAATGTGTACGAGCTAAGTATAAGCTATGTATCTGATTGTCTATTGATTATGTACAAGCTGTGTAATGACTGTGTATTAATATGTGATAGTTTATATACAACGTGTACAAGTTTTATACTTATTGTGTATTAATTGTGTATTATGATCTGGGAAAAAAAAGGAGATTATGGATTAGCCATTTAGGATCATATTTGAGGTTATAGGAATTTTTCTATTTTAATTTTTATATAGTTATGAATAAATTATTATTCAATTATGTAGCTTAGCATGTAGCCATATACTATAGTGTAGATATATATTTTGATGAAATAAAAAAACCTAGTGGATGAGTTTATTTTTTAAAAAATTCAAATATTTTAATAGCTTTATAGTCTATATTTTATTTAAGCAAATATTAACATAAAATCTAAAATAAATTTAAAAATAGATCTTGAGATTTATTTGTCACAGCTCAACATGATAAGGCATGCCCTAGTCTGGTTGGTTGTGACAAATTATTCAAGATATGTATTAACTTTTGTATTTAATATGTACCAGGTGTGTATTGACTATGTAACTCCTGTGTATAAGCTATATGTTGATTGTGTATTGATTATGTACAAATTGTGTATTGACTGTATATTGATATATGACAATTAAGACACAACTAATACATAGGTAATATACAATTGATACATAGCCAATACACAATCAATATACAGTCGGTACACAATCAATATGCAGTCTATATGTAGTCGATATATAAATGATACATAGTTGATACACAATCAATATATAATCGATACATAGTGATATGTAGTTAATACATAATCAATATATAATTAATATATAATTAATATATAGTAAATACACAGTTAATAGATACTCAATACTAAGTCAATACATAATAAAAAAATGTGTCATAATAACTAAAACTTATTACTTGTCAGTATACTTTTCAAAATAATGATCAATGAATAATTACTTTTTTCATGAATAACATTTCCTTGCCCTCATATTCCATCATTTTACTTGCAAGTCTACTGACTATAGGAAATGTGTCCACCAAAATTGTTGCTTCAACTGTAGGCTCCTCTAATACAGGTGGGGGCCCCATTTTCTTCTTATTATTGTCAATAGTTTTGAATGGAATCTTGACAAGATTTTTGCTTCAATCTTTCCTCTTATTTACTCTTCCTACTATAGCTGATGCAAGCTCTGATACCACTTGAAAGTTCATTAGGGATGTTAAGCCCTTAAGAACTAGCCCGAGGCTAACCAAGAGGGGAGTGAATTGGTATTTAAAAAAAAAAAAATTCTTTAGGTAAAGCACAACAAAGCTTTAAAATCAAATCACCACAGAAATAAAGATGCTAAAAAATAAACGCGAAAGCAAAACAAAGAAAGATCACACCGAATTTATAGTGGTTCGGTCAATCATTGACCTACGTCCACTCCTCGGAGGCACCCTTCGAGTATTGCATTAACTAAGTGTCTCTCCTTTAGCTCCCACAGCTAGGCGGAAAAGCCTTTACAACAGACTCCTTCTCACCAACCCCGGTGCGACAGAGAATCGACTCCTTTTGCTTCCTCCTGAAGCAGGCAGAGAACCTATACCTTTTGCTGAAGTAGACCTCTCAAGAACCTCCCAAGGACAAAGGACGAAGAACGGAGACGACGACTTGGAACCTTGCTTGGAGCAACCTTTGTGAACCCTCTTACAAACTCCCTCTCACAAGTTCCTCTCTCTCTCTCTCTCTCTCTCTCTCTCTCTCTCTCTCTCTCTCTCTCTCTCTCTCTCTCTCTCTCTCTCTCTCTCTCTCTCCCTCTCCCAAGGCTCTCTCAGGTCAAGACAACAACACTCAAGGTCTTGAGCATGAGAAAATTCGGGTCCTTTAAATAGAATTTCAAGAACCGACTTTATCGTTCTGGCCGATCAGTACAAAATAAGCTCAATCAGTTGGGACGATTCAGGACAATCAGAAGAAAATTGGTTAAATCGTTCAAGCCGATATAATATCGTCATGGCCGATTAGTTCAAATCCGAGTATAATCGTCATAAACATCGCCCTAAATAGAGTCTGGCCGATGTCAATCGTCCAAAATATCGTCCCGACCGATTATGCGATTGGCCTGGCCGATGTGATCGTATCAATCAGCCTTAATTACTTTCCATAATTGCTAGATTAATTTAGGCATAATTGTGCTGTATTGTCTAGGCCGATATGGAGATCATCCTGGCTGATAATTTAAAATAAAGAATACCTAAATTGATCATTGCGGCTAATTCTTTCTGATTTGTGCTTATCGTCCTGGCCGATACAAGGATCGTCCAGGATGATTTGCTTAATGACGACTGCTTAACCAGGATGTCCTAATTAGGGTTTCTATTTTTAGTTGAATCGTCCTAACCGATATGAACATCGTCCAGGCCGATGTACTCAACACAAAAAAAAAAACTCAGAAAACCCCACAAGTGTGTGTGTGCAAGGTTACTTAGCATAAGAAACCACTTTTACAATTGACTCAAGAAAAGAAAAATACAGACTTGACTCAACCTAAATCTACCCGATCTTGAGCTGGCTTGAGTTACATTCGATCTTATGGTCCTGAAAAGTTAGTAGGCAAAGCAGTTGTATGAAATCATGAATGTTTGCTATCATCAAAAGTCTAATCCATAAACTCAGATTTGCAGGAGCAATTGGTTTATCTTCATCATCATCATTCTCATCCCCACTTCCTCTTTTTCAACAAAAAAAGAGAAAGCCCCGTCTAATTCAATTCCTCTTGTCGACATAAAGAAGGAAGTGCATCAACTGAGACTTCCTCCTATTATTGATAATAGGAGGAAGTGTATCAACTAGGGGGGGGGGGGGGGGGCTTGATAGGGAGAATGAGGGGTGTGAGGGGGCTTGATGGCGAGAATGAAGGGTGTGGGCGAGGAATTTATTTTCTGTTGTTGGATAAAGGATTTACCATAGAGAATGAGGGGGGTTTGGTGTGTGGATGGTTAGGATGGCAATGCAGTCATTAGCAGGTTGTCTGCTTGAAGGGCATAAAAATTTGTACGGATATTAACATATTGTTATCAAATCTCCAATATAAGGGGCATTAATTGAAATGTACTCCAGGACAAATATACATGCATACCTACATATTATTTTGCTTCTCACGTAAATAAGAGACCTTTCTGGTAGAATAAAATAAAAGAATATTACGCCACTGAAGAAAATGGGGTCTTGAGTCAGGGGTTCCTGTGGACATTTATCGAAGTGTGCTTTATGAACCAAATTTGCATAAGATCAAATATGATATTAGCTAATAAATTCATAAAATAAGTTAATAATTAGAAAGATAATTAGATGCTTTAGCACTCACAATTAGCAAATGTACAAAATCATTTATATAACTCAGTAGCTTCTCCATAGCAAACTTCTTGGCAATCCTATTAAACTCAATAGTTAAAAAAATCCCTTATGATCCCTTCCTAGTTATATGATGATAACTCATCCATATTATTAGCAATAATGACGAGCCTTCTTAGGGTTCTGTAGTTATTAAGGGAGAAAAATAAATTTGATAATAAACATATAATAAATCTCTTTAACACAATGGATGGGTCAATTAATTTGTTGATGTTTCTCATCTCATTTTTAATATTGATTGATCTATATGATATAAGTGGCTCGCTTTCAAAGAAACTTTTAGCTCATTTGTTTGGCAATCTTGTAAGCAGAACTACTTCATTTGAGGTGAATTTTAACTCATGGCCCTTGGTGATAAATGTTTGATAAGGAATATCTCAAAATAAGAGTAACTTGTATATCAGGGGAACATTTTGTTAGAATGGTGGGAACTTTTAAATTTTATACAGGTTTAATTTCTTTAAGGTGTCATTGACATCCTTGCTTAACATCTGAATGAATTCATCGCAGATAGTTCTAAAAGTCAATGGTATGCAACAAAAAGTAATATTTGGAAAATACTTTTGCAAACATCACAAAAAAATATAATTCTACCTTAATTAAAATGCAAAATTGATAAGTTAATAGACAATTAATACCAAGTCAATACATAGTTAATAAAAAATGAATAAAAATAATTTATAGACATTTAAAATCCATTAAATATAAATTAGGAAATAAAATGCAAAGTTATGCACAGTCGATACAGAGTCAACACATACTTAATACATAATTAATATACAGTTAATATATAATTAATATGTAATTAATACATAGTTAATAGATAGTCAATATTAAGCCAATACATAGTTAATACAAAATGAACAAAAATAATTCATAGACATTTTAAATCTGTAAAAAATAATTTAGAAAATAGAGTGTAAAGTTGATACATAATTGATATACAACCAATAAACAGTTAATACATATTGAATATGCAATGAATATTAAGCTAATACATAGTTAATAAAAAATGATTAAAAATAACTCATAAATATTTGAAATCTATGAAAAATAATTTAGAAAAGGGAATGCAAAGTCAATACATAGTCAATACAGAGTCAATGCATACTTAATATACAATCAATATGCAATTAATGTACAGTCAATATATTATCAATACACAATTACTATATAGTTAATAGATAATCAATACTAAGTCAATACACAGTTATTATAAAATGAACAAAAATAACTCATAGATATTTGAAATTTGAGAAAAATAATTTAGAAAATGGAATGTGAAATTGATACAAAGTAGATATATAGTCGATACACAATCAATATATAGTGAATACCAAGTTGATATATAATTAATAAAAAATGAATAAGAAAATTCATAAATATTTAAAAATTGTAAAAAAATAATTTAAAATGGAAGGCAAAGTCAATACATAGTCGATGCAGAGTCAATACACAGTTAATACACTATCAATACGCAATCAATATATATTTAATGCACAGTCAAGATGCTGTAGATAGTTAATACTAAGTCAATATACAGTTAATACAAAATGAATAAAAACAAATCATAGACATTTGAAATCTATGAAAAAAAAAAAAAAGAGAATGCGAAGTCGATAAATAGTCAATACACTATTAATACACATTCCATGTACAGTTAATAAATAGTTAGTACATAGTAAATATGTAGTGAATACCAAGTCAATACACATTTAATATAAAATAAATAAAAATAACTCATAGGCATTTGAAATATGTATAACCTAATTTAGAAAAAGGAATACAAAGTTAATATGGAGTCAATACACAATTAAAATATAGTCAATACACAATCAATTTATAATTAATACACAGTGAATACCAAGTCAATATACTATTAATATAAGTTCCAAAAAGAAATAAAATGAATAAAATAATTCATAGAAATTTAAAATTTGTGCAACCTAATTTAAAAAAAAAAACTGATACACAGTTGATACACAATCAATACATAATAAATACGTAGTGAATACCAAGTCAATTCACAATTAATATAAGTTACAAAAAGTGACAAAATGAACAAAAATAAGTCATAGACATTTAAAATATGTGCAACCTAATTTAGAAAAATGAATACATAGTCCATACATAATCAATATACAGTCGATACACAATCAATACTCAGTTAATACACACTAAAACTATCTTGAAAGTATATTAAAAAAAATGATTCCTTTCAAGTTCAATTATTAATGCACATTCGATACACTATCGATAGACAGTCAATACATAGTTAACACACAGTCAATACGTAATTAATATACAATTAATATGCAGTTAATACACAGTTAATATAAAGTCAATACAAAGTTAATACAAGTTTAAAAGAATAAAAAAAATGATCAAAAATAACTCATATTACAATGCATGAAATCTTTACAACCTAATTTAGAAAATGAAATACAAAGTCAATATACAATCGATACACTTGATACATACTCAATACATAGTAAATATGCATTGTAAAACTCATCTATTGAAAATTTTACATGAAGGTTTACATTTGCCGGTTTGCAGTACCGCGAGCATCCAATCGTGTGCCAAATCGATTGCCCTTTTCAATTTTTTTAATAGTGAGACGAATTGGCTTCTATTTGTTAAACAAGGTGAGTTACAGCATTTTTGTTTGTTAAACAAGGTGGGTTGCGACAATATTAAAAAAGTGACAAGTAAATACCCTAAACTTTAAAAACTATAAACATAAACCCTAACCTATTTTGACAGAAATATATATATATATATATATATATATATATATATATATATATATATATATATATAACTTTGAAGATGAACTGAACTAGAATGTTGGACTAACCATGATGAAACTTAACAAGTTAACAAAACCCCTGAATGTCAATGAACATTGAACCATGAACCAACTCTGATGTCGAAGATGAAAAGTGAACCGACTCTGCAACTTTTGATTTGTCGTGAATTCAAAATTTTCTTCTCTAGATCGGGCTAGGTTAGTGGGACCGCAAGAGAAAAATATAATAATAAGGATTCTATATTAAATATCACCACTGAACTGACTCGGTTGGGTTGGCAAGAGCAAAATAAAATATGAAATCCACATATCCAATTCACATGTCCAATCCACGTGACACGATTTCGTTGGATTCTGGACGCAAAGCTTCATTCGGACTCCGCACCTAATAATTTCTCCAGGATTAGAGTCTTTGAGCCACCATTTAAATCGGTTGATTATACATTTGACATCAAAATCTTATTATTTATACATATAACAAATAAAATACTGAAATAAAATAAAATACATCCCTTAACTATTCTTTGACACTGCTACATGACAAAGCTACCACAGGGCCTTGGACATCGCAGCTCCAATATGCAGCTCTTATCCAGCTATGATAGTTGAGAGCTTTGACTATCAATCAAGAGATCTTGAGTTTAAAACTTACGTATGTGATGTGTGTGAATATATTTTTAATTGACTCAAAAGTCTCATAAACTCTCATTGACCATCGGCTTTTTTAAAGCTAGAATGTATAAAAAGAAATTAAAGAAACCTACAAAACAGGACTCACATACAACCTATCCATCGAATCCAAAAGGAACTTGTTGGCATCAATGGAGATCCCCTTGGCGGTCAGTTGACATGTCGGCCATGAGTCCTCTTTGGATTTATCTCTTTCTCTCTCTCTTAATTTGAAGAAGGGACTAAAACTTTGTTAAGAATGACTTTATTACTGCTTCTTAAAGTAGCTTTTTAGTAAAAAATTAAAAAAAATTGTACTAAAAAATTACTTTAAAAAACACTAAGAAAGCAGTCACAAACTAAACTCTTTCTTAATGTTTCGGCTTTCTAATAAAAGAATTTTTTAATAAGATTTTTTTTTTTACTTAAAAAAATAATTAAAAAACAATAAAAAAATATCCCAAACACGAAGCTGGTTGGATTGCTTCTAGTTTCATTAAATTTACCGCCTTATTTGCATTTGTTAAAAGAAAATTAGATGACATATATTGGGCTCTATCTCTCTCCATGTGTACAATGGGCCGATATTTTCTTCTTTTTTTAATTGTGCTCTAACTTTTGTAGCCGGTGAGGTGATTAAACAATAAAATTAATGACATTTGATCGTTAAAAAAAAGCTACTACTAAAACGAATTTTGAATGATTACGATTAATTATACTAATTTATACTCTCAATAACATGGATTTAATCAAATGACATTTTATCATAAAACACAAATAACCCCATTGGATGTTGGTTATCACAGTAATATGAAAGCATAGCTTGCATTCAAAGGCCAAATCATTGCTCAAAAGTGCAAAGCAAACTGCAGTGACTTACCAATACATCAAAATGAAACATATAGACTGCAACCATTAAATCATAAAGGCTTCATTTAGGACGGCTTTTTTCGTGCTTCTTAAAGAGACTTTTTAATATAAAAATTATTTTTTTTTAATAAAAAAGCTGCTTTAAGAAGTAATAAAAAAGTCATCCCAAACAAAACCAAAATCTCCAAATACTAAGGAACAAAGCTCATAGCTGCTTTTCGAATAGAAACCAGACCCATTACATGAATGGCCGACTATAATATCATCATCAAATATTACCATGAACTTATCAGAAGATATCAAACCATATAAAAATGATCACAACCACACATTTTAGACAGGATACCATAGAGCCATCCTTAAGAACCAATTCTGACAATAAACAAGATGAAGATAGCCAAGCAAATCCGAAAATTACATCATAATAATGGGGCTTACTACTTTTTTCAGTAGCCATAACATACATTAGAATAAAGTGTACGACTAAGTTAACCAGCTAGTGCTGCAGATGTTTCTCTAGCTACTGCTCCTGTAGCTTCTACAGGCACATCATCCTTTGCTCGTGACGATCCATTTGTTACTGATGCTGTGACGGCCACATTTGCCCCTTCAGGAGGGCTACTGCTACCTGATTTCTTTTCAGCAACTGCATTACCTGAGGAGCCCTCTTTGGCAGGTTGAGTAGCAGCAGGAGCAGGTGGTGGCGGTTTCATGTGCGGCGGCGGATTATGCTTTAGCTTTACGAGAAGCTGACGCATCCTTGATAGGTCAGTAGGCTTTCCAGGCTTCGGGCCTTGAATGACAAGAATGGATGGTTTCTTCTCAGCGTCCTTCTTCCCTCTTTTCTTCTCGATGTTAGGCACTTCATTTGGTATGAGTTCTGCAATTGCTTTCCAGTATTGCTTATCTGCATTGCTATGAAACTTCTCTTGACTGGCCAGGAAAATCTGGCAGGAAGGATAATAGCGTCAGTACAGCAAACTTTTATTGGATAAATTGGGTATGTGGCAGGGATTTTCAGACCTTTTCCTTGTCTCTGTTGTTGGATTTGTTAGTCTCCTTGTTCAGTTTCCGCTTCTCATAGAACTCTATCTTGAATTCTTCAGCTTCAGCAATAATTTGATTACGGAGTTCCTTCTCTTTCTTCTCTTTTTCCTCGAGATGAATAGCATTTTTGCTGCAGGTGTCATTGCATTAATCATGATTAGCATAGAAAGCCTTCAAAATATTTGAATCGAAACATTACAAAGACCTGCTAACAATTATTGGGGAAACTAGAGGTATTTTCCATCGACAAGATGATTAGTTGGCTATAGTGGAGCACCTACAGTAAAATCAGGAATTCTACCCCGGTCATTTAAATTTTCATTTAGACTCCATTCTATGTCATATGTAAAAACCAAAAGCCTTCCGAACCCATACTAAATTTGATAGTTCTGTGACCAGGCATGTACCATTCCACTTCAATGCTTGATTCACCATAAGGTATGCAGAGCCATAAAGGCATAAACAATACCATTTAAAACAAAATAGAAACTAGTTTAAGATTAAGTCCAACCATTCTGTCCAAACTTGATTCAAGCTACACCTAGCTATAGGTTGATTATATCAAATTGGAAAAACTTATTAATTTAAATCCGAGATTAATCTACAACAACATCAAGCCTTTGTCCCACTACGTGGGATCGGCTACATGAATTATTTTTCGCCATTGTGCCCTCTTAAAAGACAAATTCTCATTTAAATCTAATAAAGAAAGATCAACAACAACAACAACATCAAGCCTTTATCCCACTACGTAGGGTCGGCTACATGAATCCTTTTTTCTGCATTGTGTCCTGTTAAAAGTCAAATTCTCGTTTAAATCTAATAAAGAAAGATCATTCATAATATTTTCTAACCAACTCTTTTTAGGTCTACCCCTACCTTTCTTAACACAAGTCAAATCTAATACCTCTATTCTCCTAACCGGGTCATCGGAAGGCCGCCTTTTTATGTGACCAAACCATCTAAGGCGACTCTCTCTAATCTTATCTTCTACTGGAGCTACTCCAACCTTTTCACATATATGCTCATTTCGTATCCTATCTCTAAGGGTAAAGCCACTCATCCACCTGAGCATCCTCATCTCTGCCACACTTAACTTAGTATTATGCTTCTCTTTTAAAGGCCAACATTCAGCACCAAAAAGAATTGCAGGCCTAACTACCATCTTATAAAATTTTCCCTTAAGTTTGAGGGGAACATTTCTATCACATAACAAGCCCGATGTATTCCTCCACTTCAACCATCCAACTTGAATTCTGCTGATAATATCCCCATCTATTTCACCATCACTCTGAACAATAGATCCAAGATATCTAAAACGTGTACTCTTATTAATGACTTGATCGCTCAAAGTCACAATCCCCTCACTAGGTCTATTACTACTAAAATTACACTCCATATATTCCGTTTTAGATCTACTCAAGCGAAAACCTTTAGACTCTAAGGTTGACCTCCATAATTCAAGTTTACCTTCAACTCCCTCTCTAGTCTTATCAACAAGAAGAATATCATCAGCAAAAAGCATACACCAAGGTACATCCTCTTATTAATAACATGATCGCCCAAAGTCACAAATCACAATCCCCTCACTAGGTCTATTGCTACTAAAATTACACTCCATATATTCAATTTTAGATATACTCAAGCAAAAACCATTAGACTCTAAGGTTGACCTCCATAATTCAAGTTTACCTACAACGCCCTCTCTAGTCTTATCAACAAGAAGAATATCATCAGCAAAAAGCATACACCAAGATACATCATCTTGCAAATATCTAGTGAGAACATCCATGACTAAAGCAAAGAGATATGGACTTAAGGCTGATCCTTGATGTAATCCAACCGAAATAGGAAAATACTTGGTCAAACCACCTTGTGTTTGAACACAAGTAATACCTCCTGCATACATATCTTTAATGATTTGAATATAAGTGTTATTAACTCCTTTCTTTTCAAGAATTCTCCATAACACTTCTCTTAGAACTTTATCATATGTTTTATCTAAATCAATAAATATCATATGTAGATCCTCCTTATTCTTCCTATATTTATCCATCAAATCTCTCAAAAAATGTATGGCTTCCATAGTAGACCTACCCGGCATGAATCCAAATTGATTTAGAGAAACATTAGTATCACGCCACAACCTACGCTCCATAACTCACTCCCATAGTTTTAAAGTATGACACATTAACTTAATTTCTCTATAATTCGAAACTCTTGTGCATCACATTTATTCTTAAAAATAGGAATTAACACACTCATTCTCTACTAATCTGACATCTTTTTAGTTTTCAAAATAGTATTAAAAAGTTTAGTAAGCTAAGAAATTCCTTCATCTCCTAAGCATCTCCACATATTTATTGGAATATCATCAAGTCCAACAGCTTTTCTACACTTCATTTTCTTTAAAGCCTCTTTAACTTCAGTTTTACTAATACGCCGATAAAAATAAAAATCTTTATTTTCATTTAGGGTGCTAAAGTTACTAAAGTAAATCGTATTTGAAGACAAAATATCATTTCAAGATACACGAACACAGCCATAAATGTATGCATACAAGCATCCATAAATACAAACATATTAATTTCATACGACTTAATTAAACCTAATCAACAGTCCTTTCCACAATTTAAATAAATGTATGAAGCGTGAAAGATAACGTAAACATATTGATGTGAAAATACAAAATAAAGAAATGCTCATCATATTATAATTAAGCTCATTTTCTTAATTAAAATATTGAAGATGTAATTAAAACATGAAGCCATGATTAATAAATACAACAACAACATAAAGCCTTTATCCCACTCTGGGGTTGGCTACATGAATCCTTTTTCTCCATTGTGTCCAGTTAAGAGTTAAATTCTCATTTAAATCTAATAAAGAAAGATCATTTCTAATATTTTCTAACCAAGTCTTTTTAGGTCAAATCTCTATCTTTCTTAATATAAGTCAAATCTAATACATCTACTTTCCTAATAGGATCATCTGAAGGCCACCATTTTATGTGACCAAAATATCTAAGGCGACTCTCTCTAATCTTATCTTCCACTGGAGTTACTCCAACCTTTTTACGTATATGCTCATTTCGTATCATATTTATAAGAGTTAAGCCACTCATCGACCTGAGCATCCTCATCTCTGTAACACTTAACTTAATATTATGCTTTTATTTTAATGGCCAACATTCTGCACCATAAAGCATTGCAAGTCTAACCACCATCTTATAGAATTATCCCCTAAGCTTAAGAGGGACTTTTCTATCACACAACAAGCCCGATGCATTCCTCCACCTCAACCATCCCACTTGAATTCTACTAATAATATCTCCATCTATTTCACAATCACTCTGAACAATAGACCCAATATATCGAACACGAGTACTCTTATTAATGACTTGATCACCCAAAGTCACAATCCCTCCAATAGAGGAGTTCTTACTAAAATTACACTCCATATATTCAATTTTAGATCCACTCAAATGAAAGACTTTACACTCTAAAGTTGACCTCTATAATTCAAGTTTACCTTCAACTCCCTCTCTAGTTTTATCGACAAGATGAATATCATTAGCAAAAACCATATATCAGGGTACAACCTCTTGCAAATGTCTAGAATAAAAAAAAATTCTTAAGATCATGAAGTACATGTCATCAAAAGAAGTTCTTAAGATGTCTATGATGGAGCATTAGTTAGTATTAAAAATAGTTGTTGTGAAGTGACCAAAGAACTTCAAATTATAGTAGAATTATATCATCATTAAGTACATATTTTGTTCAGAAGATGCTTAAAATGAATATTCAGAGTATTAAAAGTGAGATGTTTTAACATATGCTTTTTGCAAATAATATTATTATGAAATAGAGTTATCCCTAAAGAAGATGAATATAGACGAAGTTTATGTCTAAATGAAACATCTATTAACATTCAAAGAATTATTTATGAAGATAGAACGACTAGGTTGTCAAATCATTTCAATATAGCAAGGTTTAAAATTGCATAATTAGAGGCATGACTTTACGCAAGGGAAACAAGGAAAGCAATAAGGCATGTCACACATGGTCGGCTAAGGTGAAAGGCTTAATAGCGGTGAGGCATGCCTCAATGCTATTTGGATGAGGCATAAGCCTCTAATTTTAGGGTTTATGTTATTTACCTTTTTTTATTTACAAACCTAATATATCAAATTAAACCTATTTGACTATTTGTTAAATCCTAAAGAAAAATAATAGCACGCAAGCCTTCGGAAACACATGGTCCCAAGACATGCAAGCCAAGCCACATGCTGCAGGAATCCCACAGTCACATCCCAACCCTGTTGCATCGCTGCCACTGCTGCTCCACCGCCTCTGCTCTTGTTATTGGTAGTATTTTATTCGTTTTCTTTACGCTTAATTGTTTCTTTATCGAGGGTTTTTATTTTCTTTGATCATTGGCCTTTCATACACTTTATTTTGAATTATATTTTTTCTATTTTGAATTAAAATTTCAATTTAAGGTTATTTTTCAATGGTTAAAGGTTCTAAAAAGAGTTCGATGTGAACTAGAAAATATTCAACATTGAAATATAGTGTCAAATGCAAATTGAAGGGAATGAAAATAATTTAATTTCATTGAAATATTTTTGGGATAAAGTAGTTAAAAAGTGTAACAAGGATGACAAAATTATCTTTTTGATTGCCATAAAAAATGTTGCACCATATTGAAGTCTGAATAAGTAAAAGAAGATATTTGTGCTTTATATGAATAAAGCAATCATGTCAAAGCATTTAGCATATTGGCAATTTAATGACAAAGTTACTAGCGGCTAATTTTATATTAAAGGGATGGTGGTAAAGATTCTTCTATTCCTATGACACAAATCTCCAATAGAGGTGCTAGAGGACCTATTGATTAATATATGATTAATGTCAAAGATAAAAATAATGATGGCATGAGGATAGCCTTTCAACTGTCTCCACAAAATATAAGAGATTCTCGTAAGCATGTTTGCATAGACATTGAAAGGTTTTTCTATGAAAATGCAATTCCATTTAATGCGGCAATTTCTCTATCCTGTCTCAACATGAGTTGTTATATAAGTTCCTATGGTTGAGGCCTTAAACGTCTTTCCATGTATGAACTCAAGGAAAATTTTAAAGAAGCCACTAAAAAGGTTACTGAGAATATCAAGAGAACTTGGTCACAAACTAAAATTACAATCATAACAAATTATTGGTCAAATATTAAAAATACGAATTTGATCAATATTCTAATAAATAATCCCTATATAACTATCTTTTTTAAGCCTAATGAAGCATCATATTAGGCGAATCATGCACAATACATTTTCAAACTAATTGCAAGAGTTATAGAGGAAATTGGGGAGCATATAATAGTCCAAGTTATCACTGACAATGTAAGTACTAATAAGATGAGAGGAAAATAAACTGACGACAATGAAAAGCATATTTATTGGACTCAATCTGGAAGAAAAAGAATAAGAATACCTTAACTAAATGTAAGAATATTAACAGGATTATTTACAATTATAGTTGGGTTTTAGCATTGATAAGGAGATTTTCAAAGAAAGAACTCATTAGACCAGCATCTACTAGATTTGCTTTGGAATACTTAACTTTACAAAGCATCCAATAAGTCAGGTAACTTTTGGAGGCTACGTTCACCTCCATATAATGGTTGAATTATGCTTTGTCCAGGAAACATGAAGGTAAAGAAGTGACAAATATTGTTTTAAGCGATAGACTTCGGTTAAATGTAACTTATGCTATAACAACTGCTAAGTATTTAATTCATGTTTTAAGAAAATGTTGAGGCGCAAAAAAATTCGGTGGCAAAGGGCTTAAATGGAATGAGTATAGCTATAAGAAAATTTAGGAAATTATAGATGAGAAATGAGAGCTTTAGTTGCATCAGTTTTGAATGTCAGTGGCCATTATAAGAATCCTCAATATCAATATGTTGAGAATAAGTCCATCTATATAACAACATCAAGCCTTTATCCCACTGTGGGGTCGGCTACATGAATCATTTTTCTCCATTGTGCCCTGTTAAGATTCAAATTCTCATTTAAATCTAATAAAGAAATGTCATTTCTAATATTTTCTAGCCAAGTCTTCTTAGGTCTACTTCTGCTTTTCTTAAAATAGGTCAAATCTCATACATCTACTCTCCTAACCGGGTCATCTCAAGGCCGCCGTTTTATATGACCAAACCATCTAAAGAGACTCTCTCTAATCTTATCTGCCATTGGAGCTACTCCAACATTTTCACGTATATGCTCATTTCACATCTTATCTCTAAGAGTAAAAGCCACTCATCCACCTAAGTATCCTCATTTCTGCAACACTTAAACAAGTCTACCTATCCATAAATAAAATTTAGTTTGTGTCATTGAATGAATAGATAGATTACTAACCCAACAGAGAGGGAGAAGAATGATTTCCAATATGAAGCTTTCAAAAACAAGTACAAGCTCTTTAGATTGCAACAAAAACCAAAGATCCCATGGTGAAACATTCTCTTGGTAAGCTTAAATATTTATGTGTTAAGATTTTTAAATTTTATATACTAAGCTAATTATATTTTTAAACTAGTAGAATGATGGATTCAATTTAAATACGACACTCCTGTATTATAAAGATTTGCAATCAAAGTACTAGCTCTTACATACTCGTCATCAAGGTGTGAGTGAAATTGTAGTATGCATAACCAAATTCATACCAAGACTTTTGACTACTTTAAGAAAAAATTCATTGGTTTATATTATGAACAATAAGAGATTAGAAAACAAACATTTAAAGAAGATAACTTTGGAGGATTGTGAAAATCCATTAGTTAGCAATGATGTGGTATTGTGGTATAGGATGAAAAATGATTTGGGAAAACAAAAACAAATTACACCATCACAATTACCAAAGGAAAATCTCAATGTTGACTTCTTTGATGTAGAACAAGACCAACACAAATAAAAGAAATAAAAACATGTTAGCATAAATTATGTAATAGAAATTAGAATAATCAATATAGTCATTTTTAAATATTTAATTAATGTTTTTATTGATTGGGGAAGATGAAATTAGCTGAGATGGAAGATGAGGAGAAAGATTTGGTGGAAGATGACACAATTAGGATACGGGAGAAAAGATAGCAATTAACTATAATGAAGACCTTTTAAGTGATGAGACTAGAGGAGGATCTTAGACTACTTCTATGATAAAATGGGAGTGGGAAAGACCTTTTAAATAATTTGAAATTATTTAGTGCTTGTAAGTTGTAACCATGTATAGCTTTTTATAGTATTACTCAAACTTTTTTAATCTCTTTGATATCAGTATGTTCCTAATTATTTCATGCTTTCATTAATTTAATGGTTTAATTCATAGGCTTACATCTTGCCACACACAAAAAAAGTCTAAATATCTAATTGTGTAATTTCATACCTTGCAACGTAGCTTTAAAGTCAAATAATTGGAGAAATACTCTAAACGGAGATGTTCAATATAACAAATATAAGGAAATCAACTAAGTCATGAAGAAGTTATAAGAGAATAATTAAACATTAGCTTAGATAAATTATATCAGTATTGAAGAACCAATTTGATTTAATGACCATTGGAACCTTGAATTATCTACAGATTCCCGATTTTTCCTTGTCCCTAAATTGAATATTAAAGAATAGTAAGATCGACTATAGAAGAATTTTTTAGGTCAAACAACAAATAGAAAAATACAAATAACATAGAAAAAATCTCCATATGACTTTTACTGATCTTGCAAAGGCATATTACCAAGTACTATGGGAGTTGATTTTATTTATATTTAAAAAAGATAGACAAAAGAATGTTAAAGTTATTAAACATATAAATGACAGCATTTATTATTATTAGGCATTGTTGTGTACATTATTTTAAGTGTTGGTGGTTTAGGTTCAATTTTAGTGGCTTAGGATCCATTTCAGTTGAAATTGATCCAAAACTAACTAATATTTTCATTTTCAATTTCAAATAACTCTAGGAATTTTTATTGAAACGTGTGAGCTTCAATGAAATTTTAGACGAAATTCAAGAGTTTAAACTCAAACTAAAAACTCTTGATTGAAAATTGCACAAGAAAATTCAATGTTACTAAAACTTTATAGTAGTCAAAATTGCACAAGAATTATATGACTAGTGTAAATTTTATAGGAGCATAACTTAAACCAAAATTGTATAATATGCTTTACTACATACCTAAAATATACTTTTGTAATATTTCAGAATAAAAATAATGTAAATCATAATTGAAATTGAATCCTAAATCAAACTAAACTATCAAAACCAAAAAAATTTATGATATAACTTAAATTGAAACCAAACCTATAATTTTTTAAAACATTAATGTTGTTAAGTGACCAAAGAGTTTTCAAAGACAACAATCAATATTCTTTACATTAATGATGGAGATATTTATAAAAGATATTTAAAGACCGGTGTCTTGTTGTATGGTCTTTGCAGTGATAAATTTTAGTTCATGAGAAATCTACTAAATGAAGTGAAAATTTAAAATTAAGAAGATAAAGGACTTAGGATTAGTTGAACAAAGACTAAATATACAATATGTAACTTTATAGGGTGTGATATTGACAATTATTAATATTAGAATGCTAAGGAATACCTAAGTATGATAAATTTAAATATGCTGAATCTATCACACAAAAAAAGAGGATATATGTATTAGGATATAACTTCAAAGTTAACATTGCATGGTTAAAATGGAAAAATGCCTGGGGACTATTATATAGTATGCTAATATCATGAAGACAACAAATTTTATATAAATGCAATTCTAAAAATTATGTTATAATGTGCATGTTAAACAATAAAAGAGTTTCTGATGACCAAGTTGAGTGTGGGAGAAATAAAAATGTTAAGATGAATGTGCAGAAAAATTAAGAATAATAGATAAAAAAATAAATCTATTTCAGGGACAATGGTGGTAGCATCAACTAAAGATTAGGTAGTAGCATCAATTAAAGATTAAGATAGTAATTAATAAGCTAGGGTGTTTTAGAGATGTAAAACAAGAAATAGAAAATATGTCTATATGACGATATGACGAGTAACTAAATTTAGCATCAAAGCATTTGGAAATGAATTAGATGGACTAAAGTTTAAAGGTAATATAGATAGAAGTTGTGCAAAATATTTATGCATAATAGGTTAAAGATCATATGAACACAATGAGAAGAAAAAAGAAAATGAGGATTCATAAAGTTGACCCCAAATAGTAGGGATAAGGCTAATGATGATAAAGAAGACCAAATCAATGGTATCATGCAATATCATGTCATAGAACTAATAAGCAAAGAGGCCTATCGAACAATGTAATAGAACATAAAATAGTGTGTTTCTAGAAGTGATTTGATTGTGTGCATGCAAGCTTGTTTTCGTGCCCAATAATCATGCCAATTATTTGTATACAGCGTGCAAAAAAGAGGCTTATATTTTCTAAGTTAATTTAAATTTGATGCTAGGGGCCTGCAATCCAGGAAAAAAATATCTTAGACTCACCGCACTATCCATCAACATCCATAAATCAATAACGCCAACTATCCTATAGATATATGTAAATATCTACAAGTGAAACATGGCATACAATAAATACAACATAGATTTTAATTATTTGTAGGCCTTCTAGGGTTAAGAACTAATGGAGAACAATAATTCATATATCACTTACCTGCTTACCCAAATACCCAAATGAAAACCCCCAAATGCAAGTAAATATTGAAATGCAAACAAAACAACATATCATTGTCTATTTCCGTAAATATTGTTCAACTCGTAACTGCTCGGTTAATATACAAATATGAGATATATCAAGCTCGTAATTTCATATGATACTCCATGGTAATCATGAGCTTTCTTTTCGTCTAAAAGGCCAACATAACAAGTGTACTTCACACATGAATATAACTAATAACTAAGTGGATAACACTTAGACAAAAACACACATTGTTTGCTTACATATTTACTTGCATATATTGCATCTGCATATTTGAGAAGAGCAACTGAATCATATGATTTGGCGGTTGACTTCTCCCTGACATTTTCTTTTCCCAAACCATCTACACCTTCCTCTTATGTTTATTGATTGATAGATTCTCATTGAACAACCTATGTTATTACCTGCAGTCTGCGTATGTATTGCATCTTAAGCACTAACCAATGTCTAGCCAGAATAATCAATCTATCTATTATTATCCAGATCTTCTTACAACCTATTGGAAAGCTTGTTCTCTGACCAATTTTCTCCTAGCCTTCCTCAATCAATATCTTTGAACTAGCTTCTTGTTCATCATATTATGCATGATGAAGCTCAATCATTCATATTAATAGTTCAGTGCTTCAATACCTTTCAGGAAATTAGCAGATCTTGCATCTAGCTGGTCACATACCCAGAACAGCTACAGCTATCTCAGGCTACTATGCGTTCGGCTTTCAGTTGACATCACATAATAATTTGATAAGGCTCTTTTTTTCTTCACCTCTTCTTTTTTCTTGATTTATGAACAGTTAGAAAAAAGGGTAATGCTTCTAAGATCTTAGCGCCTTACATCTTCGAGTTTGTGAGGCTTAAGGTTTCATACCCTCATGTCACAAATCACAATAGAGACCAGTCCTCTTCTTCAAAGTTGTTCTTTGAGCTTTGATTTGGTTATTTTATGTACTATTTCCAGCATGGCAAGAGAAAACATCAGATATTAGAGTAATATTTTTTCCCATGGAAAATCAAAGGCCATCATCACTCACTGTTGGTCAGTTAGAACAGTGTTGTGCATCTGCACTTCTGCAGTCTCCTTTTCCTTGTTTGTCAATTCATGTGTGAATTAAATTATTCCTCTCCACAATGGACCAAAATCTTAAGAACAATTGGTTTATGATATGGAGGAGATGTATTTTAACAAAGTGATTAGTGAATGGTGCTATCTTTTTCCTAGTTTATGTGTCATTTTAAATATTAGATTGATAGTGTTATTAACAATTTTGTTGATGTATTGTTTTGCCTAAATGTTAATAAATTGTCATTTTAGTTACAACCATCAACAGTATCAATAGCCTTCATCTCGATACTTTTGGTTAGATTTATGAATTGTAATTCTCTAACCATGCCTTTAAGTGTTGCATGTGGTGTTAAGTCTAGAGCATGTATATCATCTTGCACCAACTTGCAAAGCAAACTTTAGCCTACTATTCCTCAAGCATCAGTTTTCAATGTCCTTCTCTCCCTGATGCAGGGTACAAACGAATAGCACCTACCACCAACACCACACACACACAAACAATCAGTGATCTTTTCTTTGATCTATAAGCCCAACCAAAGTTTATTTTTCCACGTCCTTAATTTTCATAGGTGTGGCTGCTCTCATGCCTTCTCTTATATAATTACACTATCCTTCTAGTGAACATCACTTATTATTTCCAAAAAAATCAACTTGGTTGTTTATAACTATCATTGTCGTAGAGCATTAGATTAATATAACAAAGCATATCTTAGACATTTATAGATATATATAGATTCTCAAATATAAATGTATAAACATACAAATCCTCACATTTTATAGATATATAAATCTTCATATATAGTCTTATCGCATAATTCTTTGCCATCTTAGCCGCTTAGATATGTAATTATCTTCTCAGGAAATGGAACACTATTTCCAAAAGTAAATTACAAATAGCACTTCTATGTAAGAATGTGAAGGATTGTTATAGCAATTGAATGATTAGCAATTACCCATACATTATAATTCACCGGCCCACATAACTTAAGTCAGTGGGTCCTCAAATTATTTCAGTGTAACTCAACTCCTCACAAGACAACACTTTTTCTAACAAACGCTAAATACGCAAACTTTATGCAGTAAATTGCACCAGTATGAACAATATGACAAAAAATGGGCAGTCATGACAATTCAGAAGACCAGTTCGTCCAGCATGAAAAAGATGTAGACCAAGAAGTCAATTCAGAGACCATTACCAAATAGTAAAACGCACCTTTCTTAAAAACAATCTCAGGAATGATTCTGAAAAATGTCAGAAAATAGTTAAACAAGAACGGCTAATCTATCAGAAGAGCAAAAAAAGTAACTTCAAAGCCCATCCGCATAAAGTAACTAGGAGAAACAGCTTGATTAGAAATCATATGTGATGCCGCCTAAAAGGCAGGCATACACAATGCTAATAAAAACCACAAAAAGGAGAGAGAGATTATCAAGAAACTCAAGTCTTGAAAGAATCAATGGGTCAGTGGTTGAAAGAGAATGTTGTTTCTCTACAACAACATCAAGCCATTATCCCACTACGTGGGGTCGGCTACATGAATCCTTTTTCTCCATTGTGCCCTATTAAAAGTCAAATTCTCGTTTAAATCTAATAAAGAAATGTCATTCCTAATATTTTCTAACCAAGTCTTTTTAGGTTTACCCCTACATTTCTTAACACAAGTCAAATCTAATACCTCTACTCTCCTAACCGGGTCATTGGAAGGCCGCCTTTTTATGTGACCAAACCATCTAAGGCGACTCTCTCTAAACTTATCTTCTACTGGAGCTACTCCAACCTTTTCACGTATATGCTCATTTCGTATCCTATCTCTAAGGGTAAAGCCACTCATCCACCTGAGCATCCTCATCTCTGCCACACTTAACTTAGTATTATGCTTCTCTTTTAATGGTCAACATTTAGCACCATAAAGCATTACAGGCCTCACTACCATCTTATAGAATTTTCCCTTAAATTTGAGGGGTACATTTCTATCACATAACAAGTCCGATGCATTCCTCCACTTCAACCATCCAACTTGAATTCTGCTGCAGTGCTGCTAATATCCCCATCTATTTCACCATCACTCTGAACAATAGATCCAAGATATCTAAAACTAATGACTTGATCGCCCAAAACCACAATCCCCTCACTAGGTCTATTACTACTAAAATTACACTCCATATATTCTATTTTAGATCTACTCAAGCGAAAACCTTTAGACTCTAAGGTTGACCTCCATAATTCAAGTTTATCTTCAACTCCCTCTCTAGTCTTATCAACAAGAAGAATATCATCAGCAAAAAGCATACTCCAAGGTACATCCTCTTGCAAATGTCTAGTGAGAACATCCATGACTAAAGCAAAAAGATATGGGCTTAAGGCTGATCCTTGATGTAACCCAACCGAAATAGGGAAATACTTGGTCAAACCACCTTGTGTTTGAACACAAGTAATAGCTCCTGCATACATATCTTTAATGATTTGAATATAAGCATTATTGACTCCTTTCTTTTCAAGAACTCTCCATAGCACTTCTCTTGGAACTTTATCATATGCTTTTTCTAAATCAATAAATATCATATGTAGATCCTCCTTATTTTCTCTATATTTCTCCATCAAACCTCTTAATAAATGTATGGCTTCCATAGTCGACCTACCCGGCATGAGTCCAAATTGATTTTGAGAAACATTAGTATCACGCCACAACCTATGCTCCATAACTCGCTCCCATAGTTTTAAAGTATGACACATTAACTTAATACCTCTATAATTCGTACAATCTTGTGCATCACATTTATTCTTAAAAATATGAATTAACACACTCATTCTCCACTCATCTGACATCTTTTTAGTCTTCAAAATAGTATTAAAAAGTTTAATAAGCCAAGAAATCCCTTCATCTCCTAAGCATTTCCACACCTCAATTGGAATATCATCAGGTCGAACAGCTTTTCCACCCTTCATTTTCTTTAAAGCCTCTCTAACTTCAATTTTACTAATACGCCGATAAAAACAGAAATCTTTATTTTCATTTAGGGTGCTAAGGTCACTATAGTCAATCTTATTTTCACAATCTTCATTAAAAAGTTTAGCAAAATATCTCATCCACCTTTGTTGAATATCATCTTCCAAGAAAAGTATTTTTTAATCTTCATCCTTAATACACTTCACTTGAACTAAATCCTTACTACTTCTATCTCTTTGTTTGGCTAACTTATACATATATCTTTCTCCCTCCTTAGTACTTAATCTATTATATAAATCACTAAAAGCTAATGTCTTTGCATCGCATATTGCTTTTTAGAATCCTTACGAACCACTTTATATATTTCCCAATTATCAGAATTTTTAAAATTAAACCAATTTTTATAACAAATCTTCTTATTTTTAATATTTTCTTGTACATTTGGATTCCACCACCAACTAAGCCACATAAACTACGATATATTGCTTAACTATTCCAAAAATAATAATTAACTCAGATCAATATATTTTCAACACAAGTTATATCCACCATTCCCAAAAAAAAAACCTCAAAGTCAATATATTTTTAAAACAATTTATATGTATGATGGAAGTATTATAATATGTTATGATATCTCAGCACCTCAGGCTTCTCATACATGAACCTGGTTTAAAAAATGATTAACCAATTTTACAGCATACCATCATTATCGTGATTATTATTATCTCAGTTATTTGGGATTAGCTTTAAAACACTTATCTTTATTCATTATTTACTTATTCTTATTGAATGCTACTAATGTGCAAACTCTAATTTCTGCAATTCCAGCAACTTCTCTCCAAAAAACGCCATGAGAAATCCCTGTCGCTGAATACCAGAAATTATATATCTAAAAATATATCTTGAACGGCTATAGCAAAAAGATCTGGGGCATAGGAGGCAGAGCTCTTACCGGCGCCACTCCCGCAGAATAAACCCTTCCTCCGGATGCATCTCGCTTGGGGGCGGGAGTATCGGACCATCAGAGGCGAAGAAGCTTCCGTTCTCCTCCTCTCCATAGGCCTTCCCATTAGGTTCCGGTATGATGAAAGGAGAAGGCTCGGAGAAGTCCGCTAGCGGATCCGGGTTGTAGCCGAAACCCTCGGGAGAAGGAGGGATACTGCTACGGCCAGAAACATGGTGAACTTGTACGTTCTCGTCAGGACCGAAGGCTCCACCAGAGACGTCATGGAAGCCAGAAGTAAGATGATCGTCGGATATTACTGTAGGATCACCGGAATCCTCGTCGGCGGCGAAGTTGGGATAGGCCTCGTAGCGCTGGGAAGGAAGCCGGGGATCATAGCCCACGTACGTGTCATCGTCGCCGAAGGGGGAAGCCATCTATATGTCTCGCTCTTTCTTCACTGCCGAGAGTCGCAGATTTTCTCGCCGACGCCCCACCCAGCTTTTGCTAGTGGTGCGAGTAAGATAAGGAACGGGGCAGACAACCCACTTTAATATGCCTTTGTGAAATTTGGCATTTTATGCTGCTGTAAATTGCATAAATATATATTTCTTAAATGTTTTTGCACTGTAATGTATCAATAGTATTAAAAAATGAATATAATTGTTACATTATTATTAAAATTTATAAAACTAGTTAAATTTTATTTCAACAAATATTCGCCCTTTTTATTAAAGATAATTTGATATTGCTTGATAAACGTGTTAAATATAAGTGTGATTAATTGTTCAAATATATTTAAATAAATGTTTACGATTTTTCACGAATAATTTAAAAAAATTGTTGAAACTTATTAAAATACTTAATTAAGCATATGTTCAACCATTTCATCGAAAATGTTTTAAAATGATTGATGAAAAGGTCGAACAAGCATAATTTTCAATAAACTCTTCTTTTAAATCAAGTATGCACATACATAAATGACTCATCAATCATCATATGTAAGAACTATTTCAATTTTGACTAAATTATTAAATAACTTATCTTAAATCATCATTATGAGCCTCATATGTGGTGGTCTTGTTCCGCATTTTGGGATATTTAGATGAGAACAGTATGTATCTATTGTCCAAAATCGCTGACCGCTCAAGCAACCTAAGCAAACACTTATAAAAATGATTCATCCTCGCAATGTAAGGTATGCATCATAATATAAGAGTGGTCATAATCATATAACTTCATGGCTTTCACATACATTAACTTCTTGCATATTACTTAATGAATTTTATTCTAATTCATTTAAAAATATATAAATCCTCATCCTCAATGGCACACAAGACGTTATCTTAAGGACACTTGAAGGATTCCATATTCCTTATCTTGTTGTGCATCGTGATTATTATTTTAAATTAGTAATTAAGTATTTTATCCAACATAATTATATTTGGTTTATGGGTATTTTGGTAGCTCCATGTTTGCTATGTTATTAGCAAATATAAACATTCAGCATGCTGTAAAAAATAGTAATTGAAGTTAGTGTGGTGAATTAATTTATAACACTTTTAATGAAGCAAAAATTTCTTAACTTATTATTTAATTATATTATAGAGTATTTGACTGTCTAAACTACTCTGCATTTTCTAATATCCACTCCTACCTTCTCCTCGATATTATCAATCGCCTGATATCTAAGCACTAAAGGTAGATATTTGCTTCTGATTAATGGGGTGGAGTAAATCAATAGTGCATATATATAATAGTTCTTCCTCCATCTCATCCTTCTCCTTCATCCCTCTCCTAAGATTCCATATATATATATATATATATATATATATATATATATATATATATATATATATATATATATATATATATATATATATATATATATATATATATATATATATATATATATATATATATATATATATATATATATATATATATATATATATATATATATATATATATATATATATATATTATACGAGACTAATTAAAGCTTT
Organism: Dendrobium huoshanense; assembly: GCA_016618105.1. Lineage (NCBI taxonomy): Eukaryota > Viridiplantae > Streptophyta > Magnoliopsida > Asparagales > Orchidaceae > Dendrobium > Dendrobium huoshanense. Next base: position 16,968,968 of record CM028356.1, read on the forward strand.
CAACTTTTGCTTTAACCCGATATGATTATATATTCTTCAATTTTACTTGTGACCTCTTATCTATGGAATGATGATAAAAAACTACATCATCCCCTCTTCTTGGGGTGAAATGAATTGACTTAATATCTGTGTTGGCAGAAAATCCTTGCTCGTGAGCATCTTATTGCTCGTTAAGCTCAACATTCTTGACTCTATATCTCCAAGGTACTCAATAGATGTCTTCCCCATGATTGAAATGGCGTCATAAGCCCAGTACTATAGTGATATTATATATTTATTTATAGTATATTGGGTTGAGAAATTATTCCTTATTGTATATGCCTCGTAGTGCATCATATCCCTCTTTGGGTCTTATAGTGCCCTTTTCCCATGCCATCCTACTCCAATGTTATATTAAAAATACATCATTTTATTTGACCATGTGAACCATTTTAGTAAAAATAGCACTTTGCTTATCATGTTTAAGGAGTACACCATCAAGAAAGAACTACATTCTAAGATTTCATAAATAATCTTTAGCAATGCACTTTACTAAAAAAATTTTATGGTATGTATCCTTTAAATTCTTTTCTCCATCATTGCTTCATATTATTCTTTCAAACTCAACATCATTTGGGACTTCTTGAAAATTCAATCTAGTCAATAAAGCAAACTCTATAACTCCAAAGGTTGTTTTTTTTTCGATTTTCCCTCCAATATATATTGAGTAAAATGGAACTCTTGCTATTCTCTTTATCATCAAACATCCTTTATAATAGTTGGCAATTGACGACATCATATAACTATAATTTAGAACATTTGAAAGACTCAAAAGGACATACTTCAGCTTGGAAAATTAGGTCATTAGTCTTAAATTTTCTAAGTAGCTTCACCATAACCCCTTCCTAGCTCTCTAAGTAATCTGAGCTGAGTAAGTCCTTGATTGGTAGGATTGGCTCAAACAGTTGCATATATAATAGAACAACTCAAATGAGTCAATCATAAAATATCTTCGAACTTATTTAATAATATTTGAATAAACTTTGATGTATTTTAGCATTGTCCAAACTTATTCAAATCTTATTTGAACACTTGATCGAAACTATGTTCAATCCTCGATCGATCCTTCAAAGAGGGTTGAACACAGTTTCGATATCATTCAAATAACTTCAATTAACTCTAAAATGTGTTGATCATTTTAAAAAATGATTGAATAAAATTTACTCACATTTCAAGTATTATTGCTAATGTTTGATGTTGATTTAATCATCATTTTAATAATATGTATGGTTGGAAGATAGCCCTAAAATGACAACTAGCATGAATACTATTTCTTTTAATTTATTATTATTATTATTATTATTATTATTATTTAACAAGCATGAATAATGAATTTTTAAGGCCTAAAGGTTTAGGGTTTAAAGTGTAAAGCTTATTTTCAACCTTAAGAGACAATTAAAAAATATCACTAAACTTTGAATACAATGAGTAGGAAGATATCATCAACACAAATTTATGTTAGAGGGCACTTGCTCTACAATCGTCATAAACAAGGAATTGATGAAGTGTCACATAACATTGCTTGTCGAGGGTTTTGCCTATTTGTTTAAAATTGGAGGTATTTTGGTTTGAAGGAAATTTTAGGTTATATTTCATTAATAAATGAAATAGTTGACATATTTCTCCAATTTTAAGCATTATGGGGCATACAAATTTAGATTTTTTTTTTTATTTTAACCAAGCAATAGTAATCTTATACATCAAGCTTTAAAATGAACATCTCATGAAATTAAATATCAATTTATTGCAAATTGATATGATTGACATATATTAAGAATATATATGTTGATTTTAAATAGATTTGTATAATTTAAACATATACATAAAATAATAGAAGATTTATTATTAGATTAAAAGATAAATATATTGTTTATTTTGGCTCATCTCATTTCATATACAGTTTGACCTCATAATTTTATTCTTTTTTCGTGTAACTTCTCAAGAAGTTACCCATCATATGGGCAATCCATTATAAGCATATTTAATTATGGGGTTACAAAGATAAACTCATCTTACAACAAAATATGTATTGTGTATTATACTCTCTCTCTCTCTCCATCTCTCTATGTATGTATATATGTATATATGTAGATTTGTCAATGTGGACCTCCGAAAGAGCACCGCGCGAACGGGTCGATTGGAAGGGACAGATTGGATCGCGCATACGACTGACCATTGAGGATAGAGGCTGACGCCAACACACCTCGATGGGTAGTAATATACATGACCAAATCACGGGTTTCCCCCACCCGATGAAAGATCTCGAATGGGGTTTAGTAGATGTGGGACCGAGTTTCCCACGGGCGCAAGCCCCCGTGGTTAATTACATCCCAGGCCGGAGCCTGAGAAAACTCTCGATTAAGGATCATACATTATCCTCTCTTAAAGTGGGATCGGCACAAGGGTATAGACTAGGAAATCCTACTCAAAGGGAAGAAAAGTCCGAAGGGCTGAATTGACATGCGTGGCTCATACCAGCACTCGGAGGCTATAGGGTACTAAAGAGAAACTGGAGAAAATAAAACCAAACACTCAATCACATGCGTGAGAGAAGGGATGGAGGTGGCGTCATCCTGTGACGCGGATAAGTAGGATTTATAGTCCCCGAAAGGAAGAGACATACCTACTATTTAAGGCATACTACGAGACCGAATGTAGTATCCTCGAATCTTAAATCTAGTTTGGACTTAGTGTTCGACACACACTAAGACCAGTGTCCTAGCTAATGCGATGCAAAGATCTGGACTTATCCCGGCCTGGATTGGGGGAGCCAGCTAACCACCTAATCGATTTAAAACCATGCTGTCAAGTCAATTATGAAAGATGGGTGGGTGGTACAGTTATTGGAAGTAGGACTGACATCTAGAGAATTTCCTAAGTGGTCCTGAACTTATATTGGGTGAATGCCCTTAGCTAATGCAATTAAATTTTAATTAGTTGGTTACTAATGCAATGCATGCTAGTTGAATTGTCAGCTCATGAATGCTATAGAACTTTAAAAACAGGCTTATAGAAAAATAATTTTTTGAAAAGACTGAGTCTCCCTAGGTCCGGCACTTCATCCTCATAGGCCAGATTATCCGGACTCTACCCGCAGGCAGGGAGATGTCTTATAACAAGGAAAGAAATATGCAGTAATATGTATGCGACCCCGGACGATTCCGGCAATTCCTTAGGTTCGTTAAGTTTCTATATTATTTAAAGCCTTAAAATATTAGAAAATTAATTATGAGTATAAAAGTTTTATAATCCTTAAAGAGCCTAACGATATCCAGGCGAAAACAAAGATCGGCATGCAATGAATAAACCTAGAAAAGCAGGTATTTCTACTGCACAATCAGGTAAACACATCAATATAAATCAAACTAATCAAGTAAATGTCCATAGGCCAACTGCCCTTTAATTACAACCCAGGGTATGTAGAAAAGTAAAGTGGCCGGGCACCACTGCCAACAACCCGGATTTCTAAGCCTATGACAGACGCCAACAACTTTGAGTGGGATATTGGGTCTTCAAATCTTTAGACTTCTGGGTATCTTCTCCTTAGACTTCTTGGATCTCTCCTCCTTGGATCTCTTCTCCTTGGACTCCTTGGATCCGTCGTGGCTTGAATATCCAAACGAAGAGACAATTCTCCCCAGTAGGGGTGTTGCCTTTTCTCTTTGAATATCTAAAGCCATCCAGCTCGATCTTCCAAATGGAAGAAGACTCTCCCCTTAGGGATGCCTTCTTCTTTTGGAACCCGAACTGGATAAGAATATCCCAACTCGAAGTTGTTTTCACAACTCTTAACAATATTACAAATTTTTTTTTTTACATTAAATAGAAAGCAGAAAATTCTAAAGCCCTGCAAGGTTATCCTAGTAAAAATCATCCCAAGCAGTTTATATGTAAATGAAAATGCTAACACCATTGACCCTGTGCCAAGCCATGCTCTTTATTATGAGGGCTAAGCAGCTCCATCTGTGCAGTTATAATTATTAATTTTAGCCCTCATTTTTATTTAGGGGGAGCTGAACAAGCACCTGCATAAAACATTATTAGAAATAATTATAGTGCTCCCCCTTTTTATCAGCATGAGCATGGCCACCTGCACGGAAGAACAGTATATGTATATAACGTTCCTAACCTAGGGGTAAATCTAGCGCTCATCATATCACAGAGTGCAGAGAAAATAAGCAAACACACCAATCATTTTTCAAACAGCATGCAGTGAAAACCACGGAAAGCTCCGGCACACAGCAGAAAAGTAAAACCCAGCGGCCTAACCTAGGTCTAGAAGTGGTGCCCTAGCAAACCATTCTATGTTTGTGTAAGTCTTGTGTAGTTTGGATAGATCCTAGGCAGGATAGTTAGTTAAAATTGTCTAAAGTTCAAGTCTGTTGAAGGCTAGAAAAGGAAATTTTTGTTGAAATTCAAATATTGGTGAATTGGGGTGCATTTTAGTTAATATAGTTTGTTGATCAATTTTAGGAACTTAGGGTGATGATATTTGAAGTTAAAGTTATATTAGCCAATTTTGGAAAGTCCTGGGTCCTCCTAGGAACAAGACTAAGGGTCCAAAAGGTCACTATGGTAAAAAGGCTAAGTCTGGATCTCCTATCATCTTAGGAAAATACTAGACCTTAATACGAGTAGTTAGACAGGTAGTAGTCTGAAATCGGAGTTCTCTAGTCAAAGTTATGAATTTTCTAAGTTTCGGGCTCTAAATGAACTAGGGTTGACCAAAAAGTTGACTTTCTAATCTAAGCCTATTTCTGAAAACCTAAGATTTTTCAATAAATACTAGGCCCTAATTGGAGTCTAATGCAAGTGAGTTTACCTAACTTGGAGTTTTCTACAATTAGTTATGGGTTTCTAAAGATCGGGGTATTTAAGGGAATTTCCTAAATTTCCTAATAAAGGGCCCTTTTTACTGTTTTACTCCAAACAAGCTCCAAACTGATTGGAATCACTCCCAAAGCTCAGGGATGACCTAAGAAAGTGTTCCCAAGTGTTTGGAGAAAATTTGGAATTTTTAATAATTTTTAATAATTTGTTAGGGGCAAAATGGTAATTTCCACTTATGGTCAAATTAGGGGTCAACCTGAAGTCAAACTAGGGAGCCCTATTTATCTAAAGTCAAGGATCAGATTCTGGTTAGTTTGAGGTATTATGGGTAATTTTCTGACCTAATATGTATTTATTGCATTTTTCGGAAGGTCTCGGGGCCTTAATTAACAGGTTAATTAGGGTTAGTTAACTAAGGGCTCTAAAAGCTCCTAAAAATTCCTAGAAAATTATGAAAGGCTTATGATGTCACTAAGTTTAAATGTTGAAGTTTTCATGTCGTTCTGGGATCTATCCTAGCTCCTAGAAAACTTCTAAGTTCGCTAGACGGGTCCTTAATTATTGTCCTTAAGGTGTCACTACGTTATATGGGTTTAAACTGAAGTTCATACTAACCCTCAAGGTAGTAAACGCATGGAGTACATAAACAAAATAAACACGCCATGTCCTTAAATCTAGGAGAGCCTAGACTAAGTGCTCGTGGTGCAATCCTATACATGCATTCTACGAACAATAAAAGGATAGACACTTAAAGAAGGGATTAGTGAATGATTGGGACTCAATCACCCACTAATCCACTCCCCCACAATTGCTCTTCATTCATAGAACCTATGTCTAAAATTTCATGAAGCAAGTCTCCCAAGGTTAAGAGATTTAATATATAAGTAGTTTCAAAGTAGTTTAAAAATACTTAAATATATATATACATAGATTTTGGAAATTAAGATAATTAAAAATAGGTTGGATTATAGTAAATAGGTATATGGGCGACTCGCTGACCACTCAATCAAGACCTCGCAACGATTTGAAAGTAGATTGTATCTTGAAAATAGCTATTATACCAATTAAATAATAATTTAATAATCAAATATTACTTCAAGATAGAAATCTGCCAAAACAACCAAAACCAGGGGCTGAAAATGGTTTCAAAACATAAAGCTCGTCTTGCTGAAAAGAACGAGGGGTCGCACATCGAAATCCGACTTAAAACGGCGAAGATACGAAATTTACAAGTTCAAATACAATAAAATAATATTTTGAAATAGTGCAGTTTCACTGTTTTTGAAATTACAGAAAATGCAGAAAAAATTTTCATCTAAAAATAGTTTTAAAATATGCAGAATTCAGAGTACATTCAAAACAAGGTATTGTGCGCAAAAATCCGACTTGAAACGAGAAATCTACACAATTTCGAAGTTCAAAGACAATAATTGAATAATTTTAAAATAGTACAGCTGGCTGTTTTGCAAATAACTGCACACAGACCCAAATATTTCAAATAAAACCAATTCCAGAATATGCAGAATCAAAATACGATCGAAACAAGGGGTTGTGCGTTAAAAACGGATCGAAAACGAAAAAGTTATGTATTTTCGAAGTTTTAAAACAATAAATGGATTTTGAAATAATCAAAAATAGATAATACTTAAATATATTTATTAAAATATCATAAAAATAATAAAATATGAAATAAAATTTTTGATAGTTCTGAAATTTTAAAATAATTTAAACATATACATATATAATAATAATAATATTTTATAACACTTAAAATAATCAAAATAATTAAACTAACATTTAATTATTAAAATATTTTTTTTTTTATACAATAATAATAATAGCAATAAAAGACAAAACAATAAACTTACAATAAAATAAAATAAAGAAATAAATAATGATAATTAGCACAATAAATAATTATTAAAATAATGATATAATGGTAATTAAATTAAAAATAATTATTTAAATAATATAAAATAAAGGTTTGCTGTTTTTTTTTAAAATAAATTAAAATCCATAGATAATTTTTATAAAAAAAAGTTTTTATCAGGTAGAGGACGACGATACGAATCCAACGAGGTATTGTACGCAAAAATCGGACGAAAAACGAATTTTCTACGAATTTTTGAAGTTTTTAAGGTTTAAAAATAATTTAAAAAAAATCGATTTATGTCAAATCTGACGTCGGGCGACACGTGGCGGCTTCGGGTTCGTCCGCGCGGTTGCGGCAATCATTGCCGATGATTGCGCTGTCGCCGCAATCATCGGCTGATGATTAGAGGCGGCGGTCAGCCACTTGCCACGTCGGCGGCGGCCCGGGGCCATTCGATCCCGCGCGGTCTGGACGGACGTCCAGGATGACGCCACGTGTCCAGTGGAACGGCGGGGCTAACGCCTGCAGTCAACCCAGACCGCGGAAGGCTCCGATCGCGACCGTCGATCGCGAGATCGACGGCTGTGATCGACCCTGGCTGACCGGCGGCCTGCTCCGAAACCCTAAGGGGTTTTTTGGCTCGTTCTCACTCGTTTCTAGACCGAATTTGATGAAATTTTAAACAAACAATCTAGGGATGAACATAAATCGTGGGGAAGTGTTTGTTCTCCAAAATATGCACTATGTAGAGAACTATTTAACCCTAAGTGATCTATCTAGGATTTGAGATTATACCTAAAATACTCGATAGAATCGAGGGATTTCTGGCTTGTTGCACTTGTAGACTGTCCACGCTCCTAGTTGTAGAAGAAACCACGAGCTCTCGACGTCTGGATCAACGGGAAAACGCCTTGGAAGTTCCACGTTCTCGGGTCGCCGGAGAACTCGCCGCTGGCGGCTTGGGGCGGCCGGGATCTGATCGGGGAAGGAAGTGGAAGTCTCTAGGAACCCTCACAAGAAATCTCTGAGCAAGAGGAGGCCTAGAGCGCGAGCAAGAAAAAAAAACTCCAAAAATAGATCTAATTTTTGATATTTAAAGATCCAAACCCTTTCCTCAACGGTTGGGATCGAATCTCTGGCTAATTAGGAGGGAAACTAGCCTTTGGAGGCCGTGGTTTGAATTTGAAATCCAAGGGAATTGAATTCGAGCATTAAATGGGCCTTAATAGGGATTTAAATGAGTCTTAATGGGTCGATTTGACCCATTATGACTTGGATTGACCAAGTCACATATTGACTTGGTCAACTCAGTCAAATAGGTCCAATGGGTATTGTGTTTGAGCCTTGGATGTGTTTGAATGCATGAGAAATTGATTTGGGCTCAAAAAGGTCCAAATTGGTCAACCCTGGTTGACTTGGTCAACCGGGTTGACCCGGGGTCCAAGTCCAGGCTCAACAGACTCGACTCGACTCACTGAACCCATCGGAGAGGGTCTTGGGGTCTGGCTTGGTCAATTTGACCAAGTCAACCTTCCAGGCCCGGGTCTGGGCAAAATCGAGGTCAACAAACGGACCCCCAACAGGAGTGGCGAACAACTAGTGAACCGCTCGTGTTGGCGTTGACCGACTAAGCCACAGAAAGTAAAGTAGAGAGCCCAAGTAAAAGAACGAAAGGGTATCAGCAAAGGTGGAAGAAGGTAGAAAACTCTTCTCCTGGCCTTATCCTACAGCGAGGGTAGAGCCTAGGAAAGGAGAAAGAGCAGCAGTGCACAAGTCCAGAATCACCCAAAATGGTGAACTGGTAGTAGGTTCTTCTCCTGGCCTTATCCTTTGACAAGGGTAGAGCCTAGGATAGAGCCAACAGTAAAGATCACCTAAAAAGGTGAAAACGAGGTAAGAGGATTCTCCTATAACCTTGCCCTATAGCGGGGGCAGAGCAAAAAGGAGAATCAACAGGAAAGGTCACCACTAGGGTGAAAAAGTAAGGTGGTATCTCTCCTTGCCTTGTCCTATGGGGTGGGCAGAGCTAAAGAGAGAACCAAAAGTAGAGTAGTAAAAGCACACAAACTATCTGTCTGACTATATCGAATCAGCAGAGTAGAAGGTGAAGGGGGTCCCATGTCCTCCTGCCTATTTCAGGACAGTGGATTGGGGTGACTCAGTATCTGCCTGACAAAATCGGGTCGACAAACAAGGAATCACAACGCCTGGTGTCTGCCTAATCGGAACAAGACACTCAGGGAAAAAGAGTGGTGAGGAGTTCCTGCCAGGTGCTCTGTCAGGCCCTCTCTACCAAGTAAGTCAAACCAACTTCCTGTCTGTTCATTTCAAACAGCAGGATAGAAGGTGAAAAGATCCCATCTCCTCCTGCCTATTTCAGGACAGTGGATTGGGGTGACTCAGTATCTGCATAACCAAATCGGGTCAGCAAACAAAGAAATCACAAAGCCTGGTGTTTTCCTAATCGGAACAAGACACTCAGGGAAAAGGGTGGTGAGGAGTTCCTGCCAGGTGCTCTGTCAGGCTCTCTCTACCAAGTAAGTCAAACCAACTTCCTGTCTGTTCATTTCAAACAGCAGGATAGAAGGTGAAAAGATCCCATCTCCTCCTGCCTATTTCAGGACAGTGGATTGGGGTGACTCAGTATCTGTCTGATCAACTCAGGACAGCAAACAAAAGAGTCACAAAATCTGATGCCTACTTGATCAGAATAGGACACTCAGGGAAAGAGGCGAGGAGTTCCTGCCAGGTGCTCTGTCAGGCCCTCTCTACCAAGTAAAACCAGCTACCCGCCTGACTGTATCTAGACAGCGGGGTGGAAAGTGAAAAGGATCCCGCCCCTCTTGATCCTTTCGGAACAGTGGATTGGGGTGACTCGATACTTCTGCCTGACCTCAACAAAAGTAAAGAAGACACGAAATGGAAGCCTGCGTAGTCTTTTACAGGACATCCGAGTAAAGGGGTGTTGAGGAATTGCGCCTCCCAGGGACTCTGTCGGGCTCACTCAACGGTAAAGTAAAACCGACTACCAGGCTGACCGCATCTGGACAGCGGGTAGAGGGTGAAAGGATCCCGCCCCTCCTGCTCCTTTCGGAACAGTGGATTGGGGTGGCCACTACTTCTGCCTGACCTCAGCAAGAAGCTCATGAACCACGAAATGGAAGCCTGCTTAGTCTTTTACAGGACATCCGAAGTAAAGGGTTGTTGAGGAATTGCGCCTCCCAGGGACTCTGTCGGGCTCACTCAACGGTAAAGTAAAACCAACTACCAGGCTGACCGCATCTGGACAGCGGGTAGAGGGTGAAAGGATCCCGCCCCTCCTGCTCCTTCCGGAGCAGTGGATTGGGGTGGCCACTACTTCTGCCTGACCTCAGCAAGAAGCTCATGAACCACGAAATGGAAGCCTGCGTAGTCTTTTACAGGACATCCGAAGTAAAGAATTGTTGAGGAATTGCGCCTCCCAGGGACTCTGTCGGGCTCACTCAACGGTAAAGTAAAACCAACTACCAGGCTGACCGCATCTGGACAGCGGGTAGAGGGTAAAAGGATCCCGCCCCTCCTGCTCCTTTCAGAACAGTGGATTGGGGTGGCCACTACTTCTGCCTGACCTCAGCAAGAAGCTCATGAACCACGAAATGGAAGCCTGCTTAGTCTTTTACAGGGCATCCGAGGTAAAAGAAAGAAACGTTGAGGAATTGCGCCTCCCAGGGACTCTGTCGGGCTCACTCAACGGGTAAGCTTCGACATCTGCTGTAGCCAGTGCGGTCTTGCAGATGAAGAAGGGCTCAATACCCACCCAGTCATTTCAACTGAGTGAATAAAGAGCCGGGCTCTGATGCCTGCCTGATCAGGACAGGGCAAACGAGAGCGTGGTGAGGAGTACCTGCCAGGTGCTCTGTCAGGTCCTCTCTACCAAGTAAACTCAACTATCTGTCTGTTCATTTCAAACAGCAGGATAGAAGGTCAAAAGTCACCTCGACGTCAGCCTAACACGCATCTGTGTAGGGATGTGAGGGAAAAAGAGGTAAGTAAAATGGGATAATTTTTAAGGGCAGAGCCACCTAGGGAACCCTTTCTAGCAATCTGATAACCACATGGTAGAGGAAAAGTCGTCGTGGCCATGAGTAACCAAATGCTGTCAAGATCTCCTAAAGAACTCCAACCATACACAAAAGGGGGAGAAGACATCAGAACGACATCTCTCAAGAAAGCTGGAAGAGATATACCCGCTGTAAAGTGTGTAAAGGGGCGATCTCATTCCAAAGGAGTAAAAAGAACTCGAGTAGCGAGGGGGCACCTCAACTACAGAACGCAGGACTACGCCTGGTAAAAACAATCCTCAAAGAGGCTACAGTGGTGGACCCATACTAACTGATGGGAACCCTGTAAGAGGTAGAAACAAGATCAAAACATCCAAAGGACCTCTCCAGCAGCTAGGAGTTGGATCTCAATGGGGAAAGAGGTGGTAAAGTAGCTAGGAGAGCTGACTCTGTATCATAGAATCAAAGCTCAAGAAAGAGGTGATGGTGGCACCTAAGGCACGACGCCCCATATCACCAAGTGAGAGAAAAAAAGTCAAAGTAGTGAGGAAGTATCCTCTCCACTAAGGGCAACAACTCTGAGTAAGTAAAATCTCACAGTAGTGACACCCACACAAACTAGTGGGACCCTGTGAAAAGTAAAAGTGACCTCGACACATCCATAGGACTGCTCTGTCAACTGAGTCTAGAGTATGAATGGTAACATGGGTCACAAAAAAGTAGTAAAAGAACTGATCTTCTGCTAAAAGATCAAAGTTCTCAAAGTGGTGATGTTAGTATCCTGGGCAAGGTATACTACACCACGAGGAGAAAAGCAGCTCTAGGTAGTGAAGGGGGACACACCTACCACCTGAGTACGGCAATCATGTATAGAAGTGAAGTATTATTAGAAGGCTCACAGTGGTAGCACCTACCCTGATCGGGCAGGACCCTGTGGGGAGAAAAAGCAACAACACAACATCCATAGGGCTACTCTAGCAGCTAGGAGTAGAGTATGAATGTGGAGAGTAGGGGTGCAAAGAAACTCAGGAACTGATCTTCTACTGAAAAATCAAAGCTCCTAAAGTCGTGGTGCTAACACCTGAGAATAGGTGTACCACACCACAACTAAGAAAACAACTCTAGGTAGTTAGGCGACATCTTCACTACCGAGGATAGTAATCAAAATTAATGATTACTAGAAGGGTCACAGTGGTAACACCTACCCCTAATTTGGTAGGACCCTGTGAGAAGTGAAAACAATCAAACAAAATCCACGGGGCTACTTTAGCAGCTAAGAGTAGGGAACGAATGCTAAAGTAAGCTGGTGAAAGAAACCCAAGAGTCGGTCTTCCAATGGAAAATCAGAGCTCCTGAAACTGTGGTGCTAACACCTGAGAACAGATGTACTACATCACAGCATAACTCTGAGGTGACAATGGAGCACTCCTGACACCTAGCACGATAATCATGAGTGAGATCTATGATCATCGGTGGGTCACAGTGGTAACAACTACCTCAATCAGGTAGGACCCTGTGAGAAGTGAAAGTAACACTATCGCATTCACAAGACCACTCTGACAGCTCAGAGTAGTGTATGAATGGGGGAGTAGACTGCCGAAAGATGGCAGAAGGGGATTGATCCTTTCTCAGAAAGACCCAAGCCCACAAGGTAGTGATGTTGACATCCATGGTACAATATACTACACCACTAGCAAAGAAAAGCATCTTGGAATCATAGGGATTTATGACCAACTAAGTGCTGACTCAACCTTGAAGAGCTCATTAAAGAGTTTCAAGGGAGGAGAAAGAAAAATTTTGGGGATTTTGGGCTCTTAAAGAGTTTTACCGGGTTCCTCCTGTGACAAGGACAACCGATTTTGCTCTACTAAAAGCTTTCCTCTTTTTATCACATGTATATTTTTTCAAATTTTTTTTTATTATTTTTTTTATCATATTTTTTTTTTTATAAAGGGGATTGTGATTGGTTTTGATAACCCAGACCATGTTCGCCACATGAACAGAACTGGGGAACATAATCATATTGAAATAACAAAGATCAACATCAAGATAAAGGATCAACACTACCACACATGACTAGCATAGGATGGTGTGGACCCAATATCCTACCCCCAAAAGAGTCTAAACTAATGACTCCGGCATCCCTGATCACATTCAACCCATATGAGTGGACTGGGGGTTACATCTATCAGATCAAGACTGATAGGAAGAAGAGAATCTCATAGGGATAAAGGATCACTATCACCCCACCTAACTAACATAGGTGGGTATGGACCCAATATCCTCTCTCAAAAGAGTGTAATCTAAAAAGACTACGACATTCCCGATCAACTTCAACTCATGTGAATAGACTGGGGGCTTCAACTATCAGAGCAGGACTGATAGGAAGAAGAGAATCTCATTCAAGTAGAGGATCAACCTCACCAAACCTAACAAAAGTAGGAGGGTGTGGACCCAGTATCACCTCTCTCAATGGTCTAAATTAATGATTTAGACATCCCCTATCACATTCATCTCATATGAATGGACTGTGGGCTTCAATTATCAGAGTAGGGCTGACAAGAAGAAGTAATTCACTTTCAAATAAATGATCAACATCACCAACCCTAACAAATGCAGGAGGGTGTGGACCCAGTCAAAAGTGATAAAAGAGCACATATCCCAAAGGAGTTTAGTACTTAACTCTCTCTAATTTTAAAAGGAACCTCAATTTAAATTTACTAATTCAGATCAAGCTCCATACTAGCTAAATCATGACATCTCATTTATATGAGTATTTTTCTCTCTTGAATTTAAATCTAATCCAAAAAGTAATTTAAATTAGACAAAGAAATTTAATTTTCTTCATTTCTTGTATGAGAATAGACTTCCACATCTTATAGGATATCAATGTATAATGATGATTTCAAAATCATAATTTTTAGAATCAAGTGTCAAAAATATCGAAAAGATATAGATTTTCTGAGATTTAGAGATTTACTAGAAAGGGAAGCCATTTACTTATAACTTTTGGGCTCTTTGAGCCACTTTCTCAACTTTCATGTGCTTTGCACAAATTTCAATCACTTGATACACTTTGTGTATCTTTCACTTTTGGCGCTTTGCGCATCTTTTCAAAAAAACATTTTTTGTAACTGGCTTCCTTTTCCAAATCTCTAAAAGAAAACTATTTCTCAGTTGTAAGCTCATCTTCCAAGTACAAGAGAAGAAGACTTACTTCTCTTGGACAAGGAAGAACGATCTACAAAACAAATCCTATCCTCTGATAAGAATGAATAACATGATTAAGAAAATTATGAAGTTTTATGCATCAATATACTATAGTTATCTATGAGATAGAGAATCACAAGATAGTAAAGAAAATTTTTACTTCTAAATCCAATTTCATTTTGAAAAAAAGATTTTAGTTCAAAAGAAGAAATCTCTCCACCCTTAAGATGAGATAGAGAGATCATACTCTTTCATGAGTCATCACTAGAAAGCTAGTAAAGCTAGAAGAGGTAGAAGAGTCAATCATAATTACAAATCATTATTTTTTTATTGATTAATCATCAAAATAAGGGAGAACGAGGTCCTCCAGCCCAAGTGCTAGAAGGGGGTCTGTCTTCCCTTTTGAGGTTACAATCATTTTTTTTTTAACATATTTTTCTAATACAGATAGAAGTAAAAAGAAAATGTGCTCATCTAGCACTACAACAGAAGAAAGAAAAAGAAAAACTAGTGCTAACGAAGAAGCTGGAGTGGCAACTGTCGACTTGGCCTTGGGAGGCCTCATCTCAACTGCATCTAAACTCTGTACAGCTTACTCAATCATCTGCTAAGTCTCCTTGGAGAGTGATAGCTGTCACTCTCCCTCAGAACTATGGAGTAATCTGTCAATACTGCCCTGACTGTAACTCTGACTGTCACTGTGACTGGAACTGTGGCTAGGACTAGAGATCATCTGAACTGTCTGAGTAGCCTTATCTAAAGGCTGTATCAAATCACTGTCCTGAAGATGGATCTTCCCAGTGGCCATCTGAGTCTGTAAGTGTAAGACTGTGGTGTCTGTAGCTACTGACCTCGGAGACCCTCCTGCCTCGGGGTCTTCCCTCTCATCCTGGTCCTCGGGCTCTCTCTGCTCATCCGAGTGACCTCGACGGGTAATCTCACAGACCTGGTGTACTGGTATATCCTCATCTGACTCATCCTCAAATGAGTCACCCTCTGAAAAGATCCGACGAAGTGCCTCTATATAGGGACTCATAGGGGAACCAATCCTATGAGGGCTACGGACTGACTCTGTCTCATCTCTCTCTAGGGATCCCTTTGGAATAGGTGCCACCTCCTCATCGCACATCATCGGGACTGCCTCTGCCTCGGAAGGAACTGCTACGTCCATCAAATCATCTACATCGCCAAACTGCTCTGCATCTGACGGCGGCGCTGCCTCTACTGGCTCAACTGGGTCGACAGGGGTGTCCGCCTGCCGACGCCTCCAAACCCACCTCCTACAGTGGGGTGCTGCACGGGCAACTGGCTGCTCTGGGACTGCAACCTCTGAACTGACCTGAGGCTGGGCAGGCCTTCGCTGCTGTCTCCATCCTCGATGACGTGGGCGTCGTCCTGCAGCAGGAGTAACCGCCGGGGGTCTGACTACTGGAACTGTGTCCGTAGGCTGCTGGGGTGTCTGCCCCCTCTGCCAACTGTAGAGTCTCCTCGCAGTCTGTCGTCGTAACTGGAAGGTAGCCCGAGAAATCTGACGGAGTAAGCCCTCCCGACTGACGGGCCCTCTGCCACGAGCTAGGCGGACGATGTTCCGAATCCTCTGAGTGAGGGCTCGGACACCAGCATCCCTGGGTACCCTAGCTCGGGGTAGAGTAGTGACGACAGGAGGAGCCGCCGCTATGCGGGCAACGTCCTCCTCATCACCACTATGCGTCAGCGGGGAGAAGCGTCCTCCCTGAACTGCCTCCAACTCGGGGGCTACCACCACCTCTGGAGTAGGTGCATCAACAACTGGCCGTGGCCTCCGCTGCCTGGGAGCCACTCTCCTTTGACTCTGAACGATCTCATCGTGAACGATGGCATCGGCCATCCGCTGCCTCTCTGCCTCTGATGCAGCTAAACGAAGTCTCCTGTTCCTATTCCTCCTGGCCCTTCTCCCAAGGCCGGAGGTGGAAGAGGAAGGAACATCAGAACCGGGAACAGGAACAACGGGAACTGTCGGGGTCTGCCCAACATCCTCAGGGTGAGAAAGTCGGGCGAAAACAGAAACCCGACCAGTGGAAGGCGAAGGCACCTCGGTCTGGGCACCCCTCTTCCTGGTGGAAGTGGGAGGGGTGACCCGAACACGAGGTACTTCCGCTGGAACAACGGAAGTAACAGTAGTCGCAGGCTGCCGGCGCTGAGGGGCCGGAGCAACCTGGGCTGTAGGTGCGGCAGGCACTGGACGCCGGACCGCTGGACGAACGGGGGGAACCACGACAGGCTGCCGGCGCTGAGGGGCTGGAGCAACCTGTGCAGTAGGAGCGACAGGCACTGGACGCCTGACCGCTGGAACAGGAAGTGGCCTAGGCACTGGTCGCCTAGCCACAGGGCGCACTGGCTGCGCAGGAACGGGAACAGGACGTGGTGCTCGGACTGGGCGCCGAGCAGCAGGACGTCCAAACGGGCGCATGACTGCGCGTCCTCTCCTCTGGGGAGGAGAGAATGCCGCAGCCTCCGCCGGGGTCGGCCCGCCAAGGGTGACGAAAGCCGAGTCAGTGAAGGAACCAAAAGTGATTCCTCCCACTGGCGGACTAGCGAGCAGGGACTCAGGAAGAGTCACCCGCGCGTCCGAACCAAAAGCGAACGTAACTGAAGGTACGAAAGAAGTCATGGCACTGCTGCCAAGAAAAGAAATTGAAAAGAATTAGTAATCAGAAATCATGAAAGAATGAAGGATTTGATAAAGACATATAAAGATAGATAGGAATTGATAGGGAAAGGAATAGCCTGTAAGGCTAGAAAGAAGTAGATTAGGGGGAACCCTAGCTAAGGAAAAGAAATCCTAACTAAGGAAAGACCCTAACTAAGAGTGGGACGGACCTAAACTAAGGAGTACCAATCCCTGGAGTACACACAAGAAAGGATAATATATGATCCAAAGATGGAGAGAGAAACTAGTCCCACCGTGGTCGCCAGAAACCTGTGGACCTCCGAAAGAGCACCGCGCGAACGGGTCGATTGGAAGGGACAGATTGGATCGCGCATACGACTGACCATTGAGGATAGAGGCTGACGCCAACACACCTCGATGGGTAGTAATATACATGACCAAATCACGGGTTTCCCCCACCCGATGAAAGATCTCGAATGGGGTTTAGTAGATGTGGGACCGAGTTTCCCACGGGCGCAAGCCCCCGTGGTTAATTACATCCCAGGCCGGAGCCTGAGAAAACTCTCGATTAAGGATCATACATTATCCTCTCTTAAAGTGGGATCGGCACAAGGGTATAGACTAGGAAATCCTACTCAAAGGGAAGAAAAGTCCGAAGGGCTGAATTGACATGCGTGGCTCATACCAGCACTCGGAGGCTATAGGGTACTAAAGAGAAACTGGAGAAAATAAAACCAAACACTCAATCACATGCGTGAGAGAAGGGATGGAGGTGGCGTCATCCTGTGACGCGGATAAGTAGGATTTATAGTCCCCGAAAGGAAGAGACATACCTACTATTTAAGGCATACTACGAGACCGAATGTAGTATCTTCGAATCTTAAATCTAGTTTGGACTTAGTGTTCGACACACACTAAGACCAGTGTCCTAGCTAATGCGATGCAAAGATCTGGACTTATCCCGGCCTGGATTGGGGGAGCCAGCTAACCACCTAATCGATTTAAAACCATGCTGTCAAGTCAATTATGAAAGATGGGTGGGTGGTACAGTTATTGGAAGTAGGACTGACATCTAGAGAATTTCCTAAGTGGTCCTGAACTTATATTGGGTGAATGCCCTTAGCTAATGCAATTAAATTTTAATTAGTTGGTTACTAATGCAATGCATGCTAGTTGAATTGTCAGCTCATGAATGCTATAGAACTTTAAAAACAGGCTTATAGAAAAATAATTTTTTGAAAAGACTGAGTCTCCCTAGGTCCGGCACTTCATCCTCATAGGCCAGATTATCCGGACTCTACCCGCAGGCAGGGAGATGTCTTATAACAAGGAAAGAAATATGCAGTAATATGTATGCGACCCCGGACGATTCCGGCAATTCCTTAGGTTCGTTAAGTTTCTATATTATTTAAAGCCTTAAAATATTAGAAAATTAATTATGAGTATAAAAGTTTTATAATCCTTAAAGAGCCTAACGATATCCAGGCGAAAACAAAGATCGGCATGCAATGAATAAACCTAGAAAAGCAGGTATTTCTACTGCACAATCAGGTAAACACATCAATATAAATCAAACTAATCAAGTAAATGTCCATAGGCCAACTGCCCTTTAATTACAACCCAGGGTATGTAGAAAAGTAAAGTGGCCGGGCACCACTGCCAACAACCCGGATTTCTAAGCCTATGACAGACGCCAACAACTTTGAGTGGGATATTGGGTCTTCAAATCTTTAGTCTTCTGGGTATCTTCTCCTTAGACTTCTTGGATCTCTCCTCCTTGGATCTCTTCTCCTTGGACTCCTTGGATCCGTCGTGGCTTGAATATCCAAACGAAGAGACAATTCTCCCCAGTAGGGGTGTTGCCTTTTCTCTTTGAATATCTAAAGCCATCCAGCTCGATCTTCCAAATGGAAGAAGACTCTCCCCTTAGGGATGCCTTCTTCTTTTGGAACCCGAACTGGATAAGAATATCCCAACTCGAAGTTGTTTTCACAACTCTTAACAATATTACAAATTTTTTTTTTTACATTAAATAGAAAGCAGAAAATTCTAAAGCCCTGCAAGGTTATCCTAGTAAAAATCATCCCAAGCAGTTTATATGTAAATGAAAATGCTAACACCATTGACCCTGTGCCAAGCCATGCTCTTTATTATGAGGGCTAAGCAGCTCCATCTGTGCAGTTATAATTATTAATTTTAGCCCTCATTTTTATTTAGGGGGAGCTGAACAAGCACCTGCATAAAACATTATTAGAAATAATTATAGTGCTCCCCCTTTTTATCAGCATGAGCATGGCCACCTGCACGGAAGAACAGTATATGTATATAACGTTCCTAACCTAGGGGTAAATCTAGCGCTCATCATATCACAGAGTGCAGAGAAAATAAGCAAACACACCAATCATTTTTCAAACAGCATGCAGTGAAAACCACGGAAAGCTCCGGCACACAGCAGAAAAGTAAAACCCAGCGGCCTAACCTAGGTCTAGAAGTGGTGCCCTAGCAAACCATTCTATGTTTGTGTAAGTCTTGTGTAGTTTGGATAGATCCTAGGCAGGATAGTTAGTTAAAATTGTCTAAAGTTCAAGTCTGTTGAAGGCTAGAAAAGGAAATTTTTGTTGAAATTCAAATATTGGTGAATTGGGGTGCATTTTAGTTAATATAGTTTGTTGATCAATTTTAGGAACTTAGGGTGATGATATTTGAAGTTAAAGTTATATTAGCCAATTTTGGAAAGTCCTGGGTCCTCCTAGGAACAAGACTAAGGGTCCAAAAGGTCACTATGGTAAAAAGGCTAAGTCTGGATCTCCTATCATCTTAGGAAAATACTAGACCTTAATACGAGTAGTTAGACAGGTAGTAGTCTGAAATCGGAGTTCTCTAGTCAAAGTTATGAATTTTCTAAGTTTCGGGCTCTAAATGAACTAGGGTTGACCAAAAAGTTGACTTTCTAATCTAAGCCTATTTCTGAAAACCTAAGATTTTTCAATAAATACTAGGCCCTAATTGGAGTCTAATGCAAGTGAGTTTACCTAACTTGGAGTTTTCTACAATTAGTTATGGGTTTCTAAAGATCGGGGTATTTAAGGGAATTTCCTAAATTTCCTAATAAAGGGCCCTTTTTACTGTTTTACTCCAAACAAGCTCCAAACTGATTGGAATCACTCCCAAAGCTCAGGGATGACCTAAGAAAGTGTTCCCAAGTGTTTGGAGAAAATTTGGAATTTTTAATAATTTTTAATAATTTGTTAGGGGCAAAATGGTAATTTCCACTTATGGTCAAATTAGGGGTCAACCTGAAGTCAAACTAGGGAGCCCTATTTATCTAAAGTCAAGGATCAGATTCTGGTTAGTTTGAGGTATTATGGGTAATTTTCTGACCTAATATGTATTTATTGCATTTTTCGGAAGGTCTCGGGGCCTTAATTAACAGGTTAATTAGGGTTAGTTAACTAAGGGCTCTAAAAGCTCCTAAAAATTCCTAGAAAATTATGAAAGGCTTATGATGTCACTAAGTTTAAATGTTGAAGTTTTCATGTCGTTCTGGGATCTATCCTAGCTCCTAGAAAACTTCTAAGTTCGCTAGACGGGTCCTTAATTATTGTCCTTAAGGTGTCACTACGTTATATGGGTTTAAACTGAAGTTCATACTAACCCTCAAGGTAGTAAACGCATGGAGTACATAAACAAAATAAACACGCCATGTCCTTAAATCTAGGAGAGCCTAGACTAAGTGCTCGTGGTGCAATCCTATACATGCATTCTACGAACAATAAAAGGATAGACACTTAAAGAAGGGATTAGTGAATGATTGGGACTCAATCACCCACTAATCCACTCCCCCACAATTGCTCTTCATTCATAGAACCTATGTCTAAAATTTCATGAAGCAAGTCTCCCAAGGTTAAGAGATTTAATATATAAGTAGTTTCAAAGTAGTTTAAAAATACTTAAATATATATATACATAGATTTTGGAAATTAAGATAATTAAAAATAGGTTGGATTATAGTAAATAGGTATATGGGCGACTCGCTGACCACTCAATCAAGACCTCGCAACGATTTGAAAGTAGATTGTATCTTGAAAATAGCTATTATACCAATTAAATAATAATTTAATAATCAAATATTACTTCAAGATAGAAATCTGCCAAAACAACCAAAACCAGGGGCTGAAAATGGTTTCAAAACATAAAGCTCGTCTTGCTGAAAAGAACGAGGGGTCGCACATCGAAATCCGACTTAAAACGGCGAAGATACGAAATTTACAAGTTCAAATACAATAAAATAATATTTTGAAATAGTGCAGTTTCACTGTTTTTGAAATTACAGAAAATGCAGAAAAAATTTTCATCTAAAAATAGTTTTAAAATATGCAGAATTCAGAGTACATTCAAAACAAGGTATTGTGCGCAAAAATCCGACTTGAAACGAGAAATCTACACAATTTCGAAGTTCAAAGACAATAATTGAATAATTTTAAAATAGTACAGCTGGCTGTTTTGCAAATAACTGCACACAGACCCAAATATTTCAAATAAAACCAATTCCAGAATATGCAGAATCAAAATACGATCGAAACAAGGGGTTGTGCGTTAAAAACGGATCGAAAACGAAAAAGTTATGTATTTTCGAAGTTTTAAAACAATAAATGGATTTTGAAATAATCAAAAATAGATAATACTTAAATATATTTATTAAAATATCATAAAAATAATAAAATATGAAATAAAATTTTTGATAGTTCTGAAATTTTAAAATAATTTAAACATATACATATATAATAATAATAATATTTTATAACACTTAAAATAATCAAAATAATTAAACTAACATTTAATTATTAAAATATTTTTTTTTTTATACAATAATAATAATAGCAATAAAAGACAAAACAATAAACTTACAATAAAATAAAATAAAGAAATAAATAATGATAATTAGCACAATAAATAATTATTAAAATAATGATATAATGGTAATTAAATTAAAAATAATTATTTAAATAATATAAAATAAAGGTTTGCTGTTTTTTTTTAAAATAAATTAAAATCCATAGATAATTTTTATAAAAAAAAGTTTTTATCAGGTAGAGGACGACGATACGAATCCAACGAGGTATTGTACGCAAAAATCGGACGAAAAACGAATTTTCTACGAATTTTTGAAGTTTTTAAGGTTTAAAAATAATTTAAAAAAAATCGATTTATGTCAAATCTGACGTCGGGCGACACGTGGCGGCTTCGGGTTCGTCCGCGCGGTTGCGGCAATCATTGCCGATGATTGCGCTGTCGCCGCAATCATCGGCTGATGATTAGAGGCGGCGGTCAGCCACTTGCCACGTCGGCGGCGGCCCGGGGCCATTCGATCCCGCGCGGTCTGGACGGACGTCCAGGATGACGCCACGTGTCCAGTGGAACGGCGGGGCTAACGCCTGCAGTCAACCCAGACCGCGGAAGGCTCCGATCGCGACCGTCGATCGCGAGATCGACGGCTGTGATCGACCCTGGCTGACCGGCGGCCTGCTCCGAAACCCTAAGGGGTTTTTTGGCTCGTTCTCACTCGTTTCTAGACCGAATTTGATGAAATTTTAAACAAACAATCTAGGGATGAACATAAATCGTGGGGAAGTGTTTGTTCTCCAAAATATGCACTATGTAGAGAACTATTTAACCCTAAGTGATCTATCTAGGATTTGAGATTATACCTAAAATACTCGATAGAATCGAGGGATTTCTGGCTTGTTGCACTTGTAGACTGTCCACGCTCCTAGTTGTAGAAGAAACCACGAGCTCTCGACGTCTGGATCAACGGGAAAACGCCTTGGAAGTTCCACGTTCTCGGGTCGCCGGAGAACTCGCCGCTGGCGGCTTGGGGCGGCCGGGATCTGATCGGGGAAGGAAGTGGAAGTCTCTAGGAACCCTCACAAGAAATCTCTGAGCAAGAGGAGGCCTAGAGCGCGAGCAAGAAAAAAAAACTCCAAAAATAGATCTAATTTTTGATATTTAAAGATCCAAACCCTTTCCTCAACGGTTGGGATCGAATCTCTGGCTAATTAGGAGGGAAACTAGCCTTTGGAGGCCGTGGTTTGAATTTGAAATCCAAGGGAATTGAATTCGAGCATTAAATGGGCCTTAATAGGGATTTAAATGAGTCTTAATGGGTCGATTTGACCCATTATGACTTGGATTGACCAAGTCACATATTGACTTGGTCAACTCAGTCAAATAGGTCCAATGGGTATTGTGTTTGAGCCTTGGATGTGTTTGAATGCATGAGAAATTGATTTGGGCTCAAAAAGGTCCAAATTGGTCAACCCTGGTTGACTTGGTCAACCGGGTTGACCCGGGGTCCAAGTCCAGGCTCAACAGACTCGACTCGACTCACTGAACCCATCGGAGAGGGTCTTGGGGTCTGGCTTGGTCAATTTGACCAAGTCAACCTTCCAGGCCCGGGTCTGGGCAAAATCGAGGTCAACAGTCAATATTGGACCCGACCCGAAAATCCGACACGAACCCGAACCAAAAATTTTGGGTTTGGGTTGACCTGAACCCGAAGCGGGTCGGGTTCGGGTCCTGAAAACCGACCCGTTTGAAAAAATTGGGTCGAGTTCGGGTTGACCCAGGAATGACCCGGAATGCACACAAACCCGTCTGCCCAGAATAGGGGTGTAAACGAGTCGAGTCGAGTCGAGTTTTGGCCCTTATCGAGCTCGGCTCGTTAGATAGAAAGCGAGCTCGAACTCGAGCTCGTGTCACTGTTAACGAGCTCGAGCCGGCTCGCGAGCCGGCTCGCCAGCCATGGGCGGGAATTTTTAAATTTAGGCCGGATTTTTAAAAAAATTTAAAATTAGACGGGATTTTTAAACTTTAAGCGGGATATTTAAAACTTAAACAATTTTTTTATAAAAATATGAAGTATTTCACTTTTAAATAAATTTTAGGTGATTATTATTATAATTTTTATAAAATAAAATTATTTTTAAAAATATTAATATTTAATCGAGCCGGCTCGCGAGCTCACGAGCCAAGCCGGCTCGAGCTCGAGCTCAAGCTCGTTTACTAAACGAGCTCGACTCGTGAGCTCGATAAGCTCGGCTCGCGAGCCCATAAACGAGTCGAGCTCGAGCCGGCTCGCGAGCCGGCTCGGCTCACTTACACCCCTAGCCCGGAATGACCCTGCCCTGGCTGCCCCACCTGCCTGGTTGCCCTGAGCCCGTCTGCCCCGGTTGCCCGGCCGTGTCGCGTTGCTTTGAGTCCCGAGGCCAGATCGCGTCGCTTCACTCCCGAGGCCATCGTCGCCTTGCCGGGCAGTTCTGCTTCTACGATAGTTTCGCGCCGCATCTTGAGGTTAGCGCCGCCACCGGTCGCTTAAATTCTACGTCGCGGGCATTTCACGTCACTCGTCGACCGTTTCCTTCGGCTTCTACTGCCGCCAGCCGTCGGCCCACTTCCGTGCCCGAGGGTCAGGTCGGGTTGACCAGAACCCGAAGCAGGTTGGGATCGGGTTGACCCGAACCCGAAGCAGGTCGGGTTCGGGTCCTGGAAATCTACTCGTTTGCAAAAAATGGGTCAGGTCGACCCGAACCCGAATAGTTTCAGATTCGACCTGAACCTAGCCCGTAAGCCGAATAGTTTAGTATTCCATCAATTTCTTCACAAAATTTAACTTTTTCGTTTGTGGATAGGCATCAGACAGAAACATATATATATGTAATTGAAAATTCACAATGATCAATTCAAATCTAAAATTCCAAGCAAAGAGCATCTCCAACTGAAAAATTTATTTTCCACTCCAAAATATATTAAAACTCCAAAATGCAATAATTCATATCCAATCGAATTCCATTTCGCAAGCTTCTTCATCTCGTTGTGATTACCGAATTTTGACATACGATTTAATATTTAAATAGAGCACCATTATATTTACAATTTAATTGCAAATTAATTACATTATCATTTATTTACTTTATTATCTTCCGTACGATGTCGCGTAGCATCCGCTGAATGCTCTCCATCACATTCAAGATTCAACACAAATACCTAATGGGCCCCAGCCGATCAATCAATAGTAATCGAAGCCCGTTAACTTGTTGGGCAGGCGCTCCACGCCGCGGTTTCTGGAGACCCTTCGTCGCCTCCCACTACAAGCTGCCGTTCCCGCAAACCCGTGGGCACCCATAGCCGCTAAACCCCTCCGCCCGTCCATCTCTCACGTCGATCCGTTTCATTTGCCGCTCTTTCACCAGAAAAACGTGAATCCGATCGCCTAGAGAGCTCTGTCTTTGCCATGGCGAGGGTTCTGCGGCACGCTCGGGTTTTTTCGAGTAGGAAATCGGCGCCGTACACGCTGGTGCTTACAGTGCTTCTGCTGCTCTCGGTGGTCCTACTCATGCTACTCGGCCTGGGTATCTTTTCCCTCCCCATCGACTCCAATGACTCCCCCAATGGTACCCGCCGCGCCGATAGAGAGATTTCCAATACGTAAGCGCCGTTGTGCTTTGTCCTTTGTTTTTCCATTGATTTGTCGGATCCGATTGGCGGACTGGAGTATCTGGTCTGATCTGAGCCAATATTCGTTTTGCTTACGGATTAACGTTGGATTTTGTGGGTTCCAGTGATGGGATGACAAAGAGAGGGAAACAGTGGACGGAGTTAGTTTCTTGGGAGCCCAGGGCTTTCATCTACCATAATTTTCTTGTAAGTCCTTTGGGTTAGCATGACGGGGAGCGGTTTCTTTTGGGGATTTGTTGTCCTGGTTCGTTTTTTGGACGTTTTTTTTTCTTTTTTCATGGTGAAGTGATGCGCGAATTGTTGTAACAGCTAGTGAATACTTTCTGGTATCCGAGTGATGAGAATATTATTTTCTTGTATCTCGTTTACATTCATACTTGTAAAGTAGTTTTTCCTTGTTGCAGACCTCTTCCTTCTACTATTTAAATCATGGAATTTGAGCATGATATACTCCACTAACTGTGCTCGGAAGTTGCTATTATTGCTTTGTATTGGATTGGCATTTTTTCACGTTTTTTTCCTCAAAGAGAGTTCCTTTCAAGCCTCTTCCGTTCCATACTAGCATCTATTTTTACCCAATACAAAATAATTCATTGGCTCGTTTGCCCTATCTTTTATCCTTTTTTGCTTTCCTTGTCTTTAATTGGTGTAAGGTTTTACATGAGCAATTTATTAGCGCTATTTTGGTGTTGTCATTGCTTTGTAAGTTTCTATTAGTTTTTTTTTTCTATAGCATTTTATACTTATCAATTTTTCTTTGTCATAATTATAAACTTTGATCTTATAAATGTTTCACGCAGTCAAAAGAGTTTGCCCTATAGCATTTTAAGATTTTTAAAATTTTCATTGTCATAATTATAAACTTTGATGAGTTGATCTTATATTGCTTCATGCAGTCAAAAGAGGAATGTGAACATCTAATAGAATTAGGAAAGCCTTATATGGCGAAGTCTACCGTTGTTGATAGTAGCACTGGCAAGAGTAAAGATAGCAGGTATCCTATTTACATTGTTTATTATTTCAAATTAGACTAATTGAAGGCTTTTTAGAAATTGACATTGCTTGCAGGGTGAGAACTAGCTCTGGCACATTTCTTTCGAGGGGACTAGACAAAACAGTTAAGGCAATTGAGAAAAGGATAGCTGATTTTACCTTCATTCCAGTGGGTATGTTTCTAGAGAATCATTATTGCCCTGTAGATTGACTGTCAATTCCTGGTTACATAGTGTCGTGTATTTTTCCTTGCGCTCTTACCAGCTTGGAAGAAGCATTGGGATCATAAAAAATTGGGAAGTTCATGCAGAACAGGGAATGCCAACTTAAAGCAAATGTTAAAATTGTTATTTACATATTAGTTTGCTCTTAGCTTGTTATATTTGTTAGTGATGCCATTTTTTCCATTATTTTTAGCCCCGAAGCCAACACATCTTGACAATATAGGATACATGATACAATGATTTAACCTTAACACAATAATCAAATCCCATGAGTTAAGTCCGAGCTAAATGATTTTTTTATTGCCGTGAAAGATTACACATAAGATCATATAATTACAAATCTATAATCCTAAGATATAGGAAAGAAAATTTTATTGAATAACTCGAAATATCAGCACTCTACCATAAGGAAAACCAAAAAATCAATATTAGATATAATTTTTTTTTTTTATAATAAATATCATATGTAGATCCTCCTTATTCTCTCTATACTTCTCCTCAAACCTCTAAATAAATGTATAGCTTCCATAGTAGACCTAAACGGCATGAATCCAAATTGGTTTTGAGAAACATTAGTATCACACCGCAACCTATGCTCCATAACTCTCTCCCATAGTTTTGAAGTATGACACATTAACTTAATTCCTCTATAATTTGCACAATCTTGTGCATCACATTTGTTTTTAAAAATAGAAATCAACACACTCATTCTTCACCCATCTTATATATTTTTATTCTTCAAAATAATAATAAAAAGTTTAGTAAGCCAATAAATTCCTTCTTCTCCTAAGCACTTCCACCTATGTTGCACCGATACGGATACGACGATACGGATACGACACGATACGGATACGGGACACGCCAATTCTTAAAAATATAGGATACGGATACGGCGCGGATACGTCATTATAATATATAAATAATACATAAAAATTAATAAAGTAATCAAAGTGTAATATTTGAAATGACAAAAAAATTGAAATAAAAGTAAGCATTAAGTATTGAAATGTCTAGTACAACAACAAAAACAAGAAGATAAATTGTCCAGCACATGAAATTTCAACTATTCAATAGAAGGAATGATAGGATTAGCTTCTTCAGTGGTTTGTCTGTGAGTTTCTATATCATCTTCAATAAATATCATAGCTTCTAATTCAGGCTCATCAAGTGAAAGATTAGCAATTTCTAATATTCCCATATCCTCAAGAGATTCAAATCCATCTCCAGCAACATCCCACATCCTGTTGTCTCCTTCCATATAAGTTGGAGTTTTCCTTGAGAGAAGTCGAAGGTTTGTATGCACGTAAACTAAATCTTCAGCCCGTTGTGGAGTAATTTTATTTCTCTTCATTGATTGGATGAATGAGTATGTGCTCCAATTTCTTTCACAACAGGATGAGGATGAAACTTGGCCAAGCAATTTTATGGCGATTGTTTGTAGTAGAGGTGCTGAAGCTCCATGTATAATCCACCACATTTTCGGATCAATTCTCCACCTATCACGCAATGACTTTTGGTCACCAAAGTCCTCTAAATAACCAAAAAATTTTGCAAGCTCAATATTAACACTTCTTCTCTCCTCCTCATTTGGAAAATAACGCTTCAAACATGTATTCCTCATATTTGAAATTTCTAAATATTTCTGTGGAGAAACTCTTTGAGGATCCTCTTGAAGCCATTCTTTAGTTGAATATCTTCAAATAACATTAAAATGAAATAATGAAAAAATGTTGAAATTACAAAACAACAAATTGTGAATTCATAATGAAAAAATGTTGAAATTTACCTTGGATTTAGTGAGTGAGCCAAGCAATGTAAAGGTGTATTACTTTTGCTCCATCTATCTTCTAGAATAGCATAGATAACATCCCAAAAGCTTGAGTCTTCATGAAGTGTCTTCCTCTCATGTCTATATATAATTTCTTTTACTTTGGCTAGCATTGAATCCCACATCTCATAAATGAGATGTAAACAAGACTTATCCGTATCAGCTACTCTCAACATCTCATAAATTGGGTCTGTGAAATTTATGATGTATTCAATCTCATCCCACCATAAATCATCTAAAAGCTTCTCTTTTATATACCTAGCCTTTCCAACATCATCTTCCCTATAACATGTCCATTTGTCACTGATCACCATAGCTTGAAGAGCATTTTTTATTTTTTTGAATCTTCTCAACATCACTATTACTGAGGCAAACCGAGTTTCAGCAACTGGAAGCATCTTTAAATTAGAGAAATCATTGAACATAAAGAGTCTCATGGAGTGATTCATAATAAAATTTCTAATTACAATTGCATCTCCAGCAATCACTGTGATCCAATGACATTCATTATAGGTGATTTCATTTGTCTCGGTATTATTAGCTGCACAAATATTCTTCAAAGCAAGATTAAGCGTATGCACAACACATGGTGTCCAGAAAATATGAGGATATGTTTGCTCTACAAGTAGACCTGCAGCTCTACAAACAGGTGCATTATCAGTAATGACCTGAATGATGTTTGAAGGCCCCACCATCATGATAACTTCTTTGATTAAATTAGAAATGAAGAACTTATCCTTGTACTGTCCTTCACAGTTTACAGCTTTGATAAACATAGGATAACTCTCTGTTACAGCCATGAAGTTGATAAGTGGTCTTCTTTGTGGATCTGTCCACCCATCACAAACCAAAGTAACTCATTTTTCCTTCCAAACTCCTTTAGTAGGCTCAAGCAACTTCTCAATATTGTCCCTCTCTCTTTGCAACAACTTCGTTCTAATGACATTATATCCTAGTGGCACGTATCATGAAAGATTGTTATTGCATGCATATGTAAAGGCATTTTTGTAATGTGAATTCCTTGCTAGGTTAAAAGGAAGTCCAGTTGAGTAAAACATTCTAGCTATTTCCCCATCTAGTTGTTCTCTCATTTGTAAATTAAATGCTTTCTCCAAAGCACTATCTACAACATGTTTTTTTTTTTTTGGTTCAAATCCCTCCATTCGAAAAGGTCCTTTGTTTACAGTACTGTCATCACATCTAATTGAAGAAGATGATGAAGGATAGGAAGCATGAGTGCTTGGAAGTGGAATATGTTTTGGAAGCTCTTTTTTACTCCTTTGCTCAGCTTCACTGATTTTTCTTTGTAATTTAGCCATTTGTGATGAGCTTATCTTCGGGCAAACTTTGATTCCATGACCACTAATCTTCAACAAATGAGCTTTCACTTTATAATATGATCCTTTGTATGATGCATTACAAAAATTGCATTTGAATGCAATATTGCCTCCCCCTTCTGTTGTTTTACCTATTTTTGTAACATAACCCCATAAAGGTTTGTTATCTTCAATATTAATTTCTGATGGATCATCATCAGAACCAATTCCTGCTCCACTAGAACTCATTATCCTACAAAGGATCTATACAAATTAAAACATATGAATTTGAAACATGAAAAAATTTAAGTGAAAGTGTAGATATGTTGTGACTCTGCCGGGGGTCCAAAGGGACGCTGCCCCCTGCGAGGGTTTTAGGGGGTAGCGCCCCCAAAACAAATTTTTTTTGTAAGAGTAATTTTGAAGTGCTGTTTATTTTTAAAGTTGTTTTTATGGAAAGATACCGAGCGATACCGAGTATATTTTAGCTTCTCGGTGCCGCTTGGTACCATTCGGTACCCCTCCATACCGAGCAATACCGAGCGGTACCGAGTAATACCAAGTTACAGTACCGAGCGATACTGAGTTCCAATACCGAGCAATACCGAGTTCCAATACCGAGCAGTACTGAGTTCCAATACCGCTCGATACCGAGTAGTACCGAGCAATACCAAGTTCCAATACCAAGCGGTACCGAGTTCCAATACCGAGCAGTACTAAGTTCCAATACCGCTTGGTACCGAGTAGTACCGAGCAATACCGAGTTCCAATACCGAGCAGTACCGAGTTCCAATACCGAGCAGTACTAAGTTCCAATACCGCTCAGTACCGAGTAGTACCGAGCAATACCGAGTTCCAATACCAAGCGGTACCGAGTTCCAATACCGAGCAGTACCGAGTTCTAATACTGCTCAGTACCGAGTACCGAGCAATACCGAGTTCCAGTAACATTCGGTACCAAGCGGTACCAAGTTTCAATACCGAGCCTATGATTAAGAAAACGAAGAACGATGAAGAAAACGAACCTACACTGCTCACGTCGCCTTCACTGTTCGCGTTGTCAAGCCGCTTCGTCGACGAAGGATGATCCTATCGACTTTAATGCTCGCGTCGTCAAGCCTCTTTGTCGACAAAGGATGATCCTGTTTGCTTCTATGCTCGGGTCATCGAGCCACTCCTTCAACTATAACGAAGAAGATGAACACGTGTGTGGAAACGAAAAACCTAGCTCTTTGAAATGTTTCAGCTGCATAAATGAATATGGATATTGAGCGGAAACGGTGGAAAGTCGAAAAGAAAAGGGTAAATCGTGGCTCAGTGTTTTTTTTAATAGGACACGCGTATCCGATACGCGTGTCCAGTCAAATTTAAATAATATTTTAATCAGACACGGCAAGGCCGTATCCGACACGTATCTGTGCCGTATCGGAGGCGTATCCGTATCTGACACGTATCCGATACAGCATGCCTCGTAAATAGGAGTATCCGTGCAACATAGATTTCGACAGTACCTCTATTGGGATATCATTAGGTCCAACAGCTTTTCCACACTTTTGGTGTTTCAAAAATTAATGGATATATAAAGAATAAAGAAAGGATATTCATGAGAGTTTTATTTATTTTAAGAAAGCATATGATAAAGTACCACGAGAATTGATTTGGTGTACTCTAAACAAAAAAGTATGTTAAAGATTAATTGGCATATTAAAGATATGTATGGAGTGACATTGGAGTTTTCAATTATCATATATTCACATCAAGGATCAGAGGCAATATCTTTTTATATTGAGTGAGGTACTTAATATTTATTTTTTTTTTTTTTTGCAAATGATATAGTTTTGGTTGGTTGGTTGTGTAATTGGTGAAATATTAGAATGATAGTGAAAATACTTTGTAGATTTTGACCATAGAATTTGTAGATCAAAGTCTTTATAGTATGTAATTTTATTGGGTATGATGTTAACAATTATTATTCAATATTATTTGAATGTAAGGTGATACCTAGATGTGTTAGATTAAAGTATATTGGATCTATTATATAGATTAATAAAGATACAATAAGAGAACGTTGTAAAGGCTTAATAGTAAATTTTTTAAAATCACATTTAGAATGTTGATATTGTATGAATCCTATTGGTGGGTTGAAAAAAGTTAATAACATCTAAGTTGTGTTCGACTAAAATAAAAATATTAGGATGGATGCATGACAAATCTAAGAAAAAAAATGAAGGAATGATTATTAGAAGAAATTGTGGAGTAACATATATTGAAGATATGGTGAATGACAATAAATTTAGATGGTTTGGACATGTGTGATCTGGGGTATAAAATGTGCTCGGTGGATGGGTTTTGATAAAATTAGCTTAAGAAGATTATGAAAGAAAATGGGTATACTTATGTTTACATGAAACATTGTTCAAAATGATTGTGAAGAATATGTATAATATCATAGACAACACACAATATGAATACGTGAAAAATGAGGATTTATAATACCAATCCCAAATGGTTTGGATAAGGATAAAGATGATGATGAGTTTATAAGAAATCACATTTAAATAATAATCAATGCATTCGAGTGATAAATTATTCAGGAGCATACATATTGTAGTTATTTATGAAGTAGAATTGACTTATCAATAATTTATTATATTTTATAATGCATACTTGATCATTTCTAATATCCTGAAATAGATGAAGACATTTCACCAACCTAATGGAGTTCATTGACCCAGTAGATTCATAACTTTATGGATATATTGGCTTGGCTAGGTAATCATATCAGCAATATGAAAGTTAAACCCATCAAATACACAAGCATAACTTATATAAATATTCTGTCATGATCAAGATGTTATTCACTTAAAACGGTGGCTTTCCGATGAACTGGTTAGGAGAGTAGATGTATTAGATTTGTCTTATGTTAAATAAGGTAGAGATAAAAATATTAGAAATGACCTTTCTTTATTTGAGTTAAATGAGAATTTGGCTCTTAATTAGACACAATTGAGAAAAAGGTTTCATGTAGCAGACCCCACATAGTGGGATAAAGGCTTGATATTGTTGTTGTTGTTATTGATTAAGATGTTATACCAAAGATTCTATGAACATCCTGATCTAATTTTTCATCATATCAATGAAATCTGCAATTAGTTTGATCAATATTTATTTCACATCAATCAAGGAAATATACATATTACTTAATGTGTTATCTCATGGTTGCATCCGTGAAATTAATTTTTTGGCCCTGTCTTATCCAACTGTTTTTTTTTTACTCTCGGTAGTTATGCTCTTATTTAAGAGAAAAATTCTATACAATGGTGGTGAGACCTGCTATGCTTTTATGGCGTAGAATGTTGCCCATTAAAAGAGAAGCATAAAATTAAGTTAATTGTTGTTGACATGAGGATGCTCAGGTCGATGAGTGGTTTACTCTTAGAGATAGAATGTGAAATGAGTATATTAACCGGGGCGGAATCAATTTCCTTTTTCTTGGTGGGCAAAATTTTAAGTAATTAAATAATAATAATAATAATAATCATAAAATAAAAATTTAAAATAAAATAACTAGTAACATAACACCTAATTTATATTTATCTTATAGTATAATACTTGTGTCAATAATATAAGTTAGAGTGTAATTATATATATTATGACACTATAAAAAGTCACAAAAGCTTAATCGTGAGACTGTCAACACCATTTCCCTTCCATCCCACTTGCTAAAACTATAAACTCTTCTCATTTAGTCCCACATCGCTTGGAAATTAATAATACTTTTGTTTACAAACAACCTAGAGCAATTCTATCTTTTTGAGCTTTGCTCTCTTGTTGCTATGTTTGTAATATAGACTACATGAGGTTTCACAAGCCCATTTCAAAATATTTTAGGTGGGTCAAAATTGCAAATGAGTTTATGTATTTATAGAAAATTAATAAGATTAAACTACATGTTTTAATAACTTGCTAAATTAAATTGTCCTTTTAATTTAAGATAAAAAATATCAAAGAAGAAAAAATATTTTTATTTGGCAAAAACTTTTATGTAAAATTGAGGGTGGGCATACTTATCCATGGTTCCACCCATGAGTATATATGTGGCTTGGTTAGGAGAGTTGATGTATTAAAGCTGATCTATGTTAAGTAAGGTAGAGGTAGGGCTAAAAGGATTTTATTAGAAAGTATTAATAATGATATTTTTTATTAGATTTAAATGATAAATTGATTCTTAATAGGCACACAATGGAGGAAAAACGATTCATATAGCCGACCCCATGTAGTGGGATAAAGACTTAATATTGTTGCTTTTGTTGTTGTCTCGGTAGTTATGCTCTTACATTTGTTTCTTGTTACGCTTTGACATTGACATTCCATAGACTTGTTTGTTTTGTTCTCAAAGCTTAATACTTTTTTGCAGAACATGGGGAAGGGCTTCAAATTCTACATTATGAAGTAGGGCAGAAATACGAGCCTCACTATGACTATTTTCTTGATGACTTTAATACCAAGAATGGTGGTCAAAGAATTGCTACTATCCTCATGTACCTGTATGTGTGCTGCATAATTACTGCTTAAATACTTTGGCTCGTCATCAGGACTTTTTCTTGGAGAATTAATGCTGCTCTTTATCGTCTTTTTTCTTAAATTTTTGTTATGTCCATCAGTTCGGATGTTGAAGAGGGTGGTGAGACAGTGTTCCCTGCTGCAAAAAAAAACAGCAGTGCTTTACCTTGGTACGATGAGTTATCAGAATGCGGAAAGAAGGGCCTTTCTGTTCGACCTAAAATGGGAGATGCTCTACTTTTCTGGAGCATGAAGCCTGATGCAACTCTTGATCCATCGAGTTTACATGGTACAAATTCCATTATGCATCTCTCTACATTTTTTTTTAATTTAGAAACATTAGTTGCTTTCCAGATGATTTTGTTATTATCCACAGTAGCGTAGAGCACCCTCCTGATTGCATCTAAGATATATTTCATCTTTGCTATTTCCTTAGGTCACCGCTTACACTGAAATATTCGAATTCATGATTAATCCTCGCAGGTGGATGCCCAGTGATTAAAGGGAATAAGTGGTCCTCTACCAAGTGGATGCATATTAATGAATATAAAGTTTAGCAAAAGGTATTTGCCTTTGTCAACTACTGCTTTTCTGGATGGTTTTCTGTCTTAATTTCATTGCTGCCTAAAGACTAGATCAGCTGTTCATTAAATCATCGTGTGGCCTAACTGTACGTAAACTCTTTATTTGTTCTAAAAATTTTGTTGAATACAGAAAACCGTCACAGTTTCTCTTTTTAATGCCATTTAGCGTGACTTTGAGGGCCACATTCTTCAATTCTCTAGTTGATAAGCTCAATATAAGCCTTTTATATTTTATTAGCTAATATCTCATCAAAAAATTTGTGTAGATATATGAGGAGGTTTTAAGGTTTTTAGATGATGCTAATCGCAAAAAAGTGAGAGTTTGGGAGAATTTTATTTAAAACCGGAACTAACTAGTAAAAATTCATGGATGTCCCAAATCACGCATAAAGTTTCGAGTTTTATGAAAGCTTCTACTATGTGCACAAGTTTAGGAATCATTTCTCAGTATAAGCATTGGTTGCTCCCTTATAGTGTGGAGAAAAAGAGAACATGTTCTAACTGCTCAAAAAGAACAACACTATGGCATTTAGTGCCTATCCAAACCTTTAGGATGCATTTGAGTTGGAGGTGGATGCATTTAGTTATATTATTTGCCCCTTTCACATCCAAGATGGTCAACCAATGACCTATCATTCAAAGATGTTGTATGAAGCCCAACTTTGACAAGGGGTTATTTGCCTTTCAGTAATATTGTAAACTTAGAGGGATTATGTGTTGTGAAAGGAGACCAACTTGCATACAAAACCCAATGACTTGATGATTGGTAAATCCTTATGTTTGATGGATTTCTAGTAAAAAATCCTTCGGTAATACACAGTTCTCCTTTAGTATGGAATTGCAATTAAATCAACTATGTTGTATTAGTGTAAACTTTGATTTTTAAAGAATTTGTTAATGATCAATATAAATGAGAATGTGATTGTGAAACTAAATGCGATAAACAATAATTGCAGTTAAGATATTAATAGAAGTGATGAACTTTACTTTGCTACCAAAAACTCTTTGTCTGCTCAAGTTAAGGTTTAAGAATATGACTTTGAAAGATTAAGCAATAGCAATAGATTACACGTTGAGATTACTAGAACTTGCAAAATAATAACCAAAGATTTAGGTAATGCAAATAGCCAATTATAATAAAGCCTCAAATTTAAAATCTAGATCCTTTACCTCGAGGTCCTTCACTCAACTCTTTAAAGTGGATGCTAGCGGAGGAAAATTGCAAGCACGCTTAGAGATGCCACTATTACACAAGTGACGCCGAGAGGACTAGTTGCCGGGGAAGAAGACGGATTTGGGGAAGATGATGGACGCACGTTGATGATCCAATAGTCTACCTGAAGTTGCTCGTCGAGGACGTCCACGAGGGTGTGAAGAATACGGTTCAGGTAATCCTCGATGGTGTGGTCGAAGCTGAACCCAACGTCAATGAATGGAGAACGGACGACGTCGATGTCCCCTTGAAAGTCAAACACAAATCCGTGATCACGCTTCGAATCCGCCATGCATTCTTGCCGGGAGGTGAAGGAGCACAGATGGAAATATGGGGGAAGAGGAGGTGGGAACGGTAGCAGTTTAGTGAGGGGAGGGGCTTGGCCGTGAGCAAGGGGAAGAGGGGAAAATTAGAAAACTGAATTAAATTCAGCTTGAAATGATTTTGGAGGGAGATTAATTTGAAATTTCAAATTAATCCATTAATAGCTAGAGGTGTTAATTGATGAGATAATTATGGGCTGATTTGGTGGAGTTTTGAATTTAAATTAGGAGAGAGAAAAAGCCCATTAAGGGGCCGGCCACACGTAGAGGAGAGAGGGGCTTGACTGCTTGAGTATTAATTACATGGGGACCGCAAAGAATTAAATAAACATAATAAAAAATCTGAATTTAATTTCAGAATTGATTATCATAAGTAACTACCAAATTCAAATGAAAATAAGCGGGAATTTGAATTTGAATTTGAATTTCAAATATGTGTAACTCCTCTTAATTAATTTCCCAAATTAATATGACTTAATTAGGAAAGTCATTAAGATAGGAGAATTCAAAATTCAAATAAGGAAGCTAGAGGGGGCCGGCGGCATGGGGGTCCAAGGGGTGGCCGGCGGGCTGCTGGCTGGCGGGTGGGGGTTTGCAGGCCGGCGGCCTGGGCGGCTCAAGGGGAGGTGGCGGCAAGGGGTGAGGGGAAGGGAGGAGGGGAATTTCTAGGGATTCGATTTGCTATAAATCCACTCACCATAATTTTCTTCAATCCGGATCTCCACGAAAATAACTTGGAAAAAATTTAAACTCTCGAAGACAAAAATAGTTTGGCGAAAAATTTAGAACTCACAAAGAGATATATCTTATCCGACGAACTCATTAAGAGATCGAAGATGGTTGAACTCACAAAGAGAACATAAGAGGCAAATTTTCATTCAATATTCATCATCTAGTACAATGCATGAGGCCTCCTATAAATAGGCCAAAAATGAAACAAAACTAAAAGACATAAATACCCTCAGGGCTACAATATCAAAAGACCATCCATAAGGGTAAAACAATAAAACTGAAAAATAAAATAAACTACTACATAAAATGACTCAAAATATAAACTCATGATCATGACCGTTGATTTCCGGTGTCTCCGATGGTACACATGTCGAAATCACTGACGATGTCCTCATCAGAATGCTTAGATGTATATTTGACAAAATTAGTCTAGATTTATTGAAATGATTATATGAGGTGGAAGCATATTCTGATGATAAGATAGTCAAAATAAAATTTGGATAATTTGGGCATGTATAATTGAAGGTAGACGATGAAGTAATAAGATATATAGACTGAATGAACCTTGAAGAATTATTAAGAAAAATGATTAGATGGAAGATAACTTGGATATATATCATTTAAAAATATTATGCAAAATAAATTTAACATCCACTCAACATGAAGGATTAAGATTTCTGAAGCCGACTAAATTGTGGGGAAAGATTATTGATAATGTTGACGCTGATAGTAATTGTCAATTACATATTATAATTGAATGCTGAAGTTATATTTTTAGCATTGATCGTACACTAATATTCATGCAGAGATATTACTAAGTTATTTGTATATATGTATAAATTAATCGCCCTCTTTCGTTTTGTTCAAAATTTCTGAACACTATCATTTGAACATTATATCAAGATTTTTCTCTCTTCAACATCATTAAAATTGCCATATATGATTATCAAAAATATGCAACGGAAGTTCCTTGATATATGGCTACCAATACTTAAAAAAAGATTCGTGACTTTTATGTAGCGTCTTTCTAATATGATTAGTAGTGAAACACGAGTGAAAATGGCATCCATATGAGGGTCTTTATAAGCCCTCTTAGTAATTTTTAGTGCGTATTTATTGGACAATTAAATATTCTCACTAAAAATGGAGAGATTATTCTGTGTGGATACCGGGTGGGAGAACTGTCCGGTACCGCTTGGTACCGAGCAGTACCGAGCGCGGTACACTTTTGGGGTGACGTGGCGTTTTTTTTGGTCTCTGGACGCCGTCTAGACTCCGCACAGAATAATTTGTCCTAAAAATGATACAATTGGAGGGTAATTCTTTTTT
The DNA here is from genome assembly GCA_016618105.1 of Dendrobium huoshanense. Taxonomy (NCBI): domain Eukaryota; kingdom Viridiplantae; phylum Streptophyta; class Magnoliopsida; order Asparagales; family Orchidaceae; genus Dendrobium; species Dendrobium huoshanense. Next base: position 17,007,229 of record CM028356.1, read on the forward strand.
ATGTTGCAGATGAAATTAAGCGGAGATATTTTGAAAAACTGTAGAATATGGTTGACTCGAAAACAAAATTTGGGACAGAATACTTATCTCCTCTTTAAAATAGACCAAGTCTTATCATGGAAATGCTCAAATTTAGCTTATTTGCTTCTTCTGGATTGATTGATTTTCAGGAGGCCCTCATATGGATTGATAGATTTTAACAGAATACTGTTGTTTATGATGCTAATTAAGGCTTTGTTTCGTAGTCTTTTTTATTACTTCTTAAAGCAGCTTTTTAGTACAAAGATTTTAATATTTGTACTAAAAAGTTGTTTTAAGAAGCAAGAAAAAACCGTCCCAAACGAAGCCTAAGATTTCACATGAGCTAACAAATTTAGGAACCTTAGATTAATTCCTTCAAGCTCCTAAGTGTTGCTTTCATGATGATCTTTTTTTGTCTTCTCTTTCTTGCTAGGAATTGCAGAGCTCCTTTAACTGGAACATGACTTGTATAACAGTTCGTTCTTTAGCCGTTGCTTTCATACAAAGCCACTGTAGTTATCCTTCAGTGCAGGTTATGTTAATCCAACAAAATAAACTATACTTGACAGCATTTTCACCGAGGCTTAGTGTCGAAATACTTCTCTGAATAGCATATTGTTGTACTAGATCAGGACCATCAGGTTGTTGGTTGGCATTTTATTTTATTTTATTTTATTTTATTTGTATTTTTTGTTTAGTTATACAGGCTCATGGTCACATGCACATTATGTAATGGAACGTGAAGGCATGAATTAAACTATTTGTATTCTTATGTGGTTGGCTTTGGTTTAATAATCGTCATAGATTAGGGGTAAGCATGGAATGTTTTTTGGATATAAAGGTTTCATTTGGGATGACTTTTTTATTGTTTTGTAAAGCTATTTTTAGTATAAAATTTTTTTGAAAGTAGAAAAAAAAGTAGTCTAAAGCGGCCCCAAACGAAGCCTAAAGTAGTATAAACACACCAAATGTAAATCCTTATGCCATGCAATGATTTTGGTCGAGTTTCCTTCAAAAAATACAATCTAAAATTGTTAATTTTTTATTTATATGATTAACAATTCAATAGCAATGTTCTTTATTTGTTGTACAAGACAACAACAACAACAACAACATCAAGCCTTTATCCCACTACGTGGGGTCGGCTACATGAATCATTTTTTTCCATTATGTCCTATTATAATATAATTTCTTAAAGGATTCATGTCATTATTGTTCGATAAGTTTTACGCTGGCTGTCGACTACCTAACGCAATCCTCCACTTTTCTCATCCAGGACTTGGGTACTGGCAATTGCAGTGTTTTTGTTGTACAAGACAATAAGAATTAATTAAGATGGTTTAAATTGATTATTTTTGCAATAAAAAATTGCTTTTTTTAACTGTAAAAACTAACTTATATCATAATCTAAACTATTAGCAACATATTGGAATTCCTTCTTTTTCCCAAAGGGAGAGAAATAGGCTTCTTGACCCCTACCAAAATAACAGAACTGCTCTTTGTTATGGCATGTGCTAAAGTTTGAATATTTTTAAATTTATGTTGAGATTAATATTTACATATAATAAATTTTATTAATTTTGATGAAAATTTAAGGATATTTATGTTCATTTTGATGTAAATTATTTTTTAGTGAAGCCCTCCTTTAAGGTGCTAGCAGATTTGCAGATAAGAGTTGAATTCAATTTTTGGAGCTATTTGATTTAATATTAATTACATATTAGTATTCTAAAAAATGTTAATATTAATTTTCAAATACTGTGTTTGATTATGCTTTCTCGTGTTAAAAAATGTCCATATAACTAAAATTATAACTACTTAGGTTTCGTTTAGGGTAATTTTATTTTTACTTCTTAAAGTAACTTCGTAGTAGAAATTAAAAGAAGAAGAAATAAAGTCATTTCAAATAAAGCCTTAGGCTTATTTGTTACTATTTTTAAAATAAAGTTTTAGTATAAAATTTTCAAATTATAGTAAAAAATTATTTTAGAAAATATTAAAAAAGTTGTCCCAAAAAAACCTTTATTCGAGTTATTTTTAAATATCAATAGATCTGTGATTGGAATACTAATAAGCGGAAGGTGTGCTCTTGATTGTTTAGCAAGTCATTCGTGCATTATAAATCATTGGATTAACTTACCAACACGACTTTGCCAAGTATGTACCAAACATTTTTGTTAAAGAGATGTTTTCACAATAATAAATAAGCCCTATAACAATGCTTGAAAACTCACTCGGAATAAAAAAGGTGAATTGAATTTCATGAAAGAGCAGTCTTCTATACGAGAAATTATTTAGTGTGAGTAGCTGAACTCAGTTTATCATATAGAGATCAACCAGAATACACCACGTCAGTAGTACGGAGCGCGGTACTAGCTGTGGTACGGAGTAGTATCGAGTCGGGTACAGAGCAGGAGGTGATGTGTGATAGATTTGGAAAACAAGAAGGGAAAGTTCTAATTTTATTGATTAAGAGTGAGGTCTTATATATAGAGACCGGTACATGAGACAACTGAGTCACATAGATGACATGTGTACATAGTGGGTGCTCGGATAACCTATAAGTCACGACAGGTTACTTAACATCCCCCCTCAAATTAACCATTTTGTGAACAAATGGTTAGTTTGGAGCAAAGGTAATTAAATCTAGTAGCTGGTAAGGACTTAGTGAAGATGTCCGCTATTTGATCGGACGAGCAGATATGAGCAATCTTGATGTTGCCCTGAGTTATGTGATGCCGAATGAAGTGATGATCAATCTCAATGTGTTTAGTTCGAGCGTGGAGATCGGGGTTGTTGGCGAGCGCAATAGCCGATGTGTTGTCACAGTGAATGGTTGTCGCGCCGGCTTGAGGGATAGAGAAGTCGAGCGACCGTCGTTTGTTTCTTAACTGACCACGAGATGAGAGTGGAACCGAGGAATGTACAGAAGCCTGAGATGGACTTCCTCTCAGCTGGGTCCGTTGCCCAGTCTGCGTCCGAGTAGCTGCGAAGAAGCAAGGGCCCGCGGGTGATAGGTAGATCGAATGCAGCGGTTCCCTTGATGTATCGGAGGAGACGTTTCAGGGCGAGGTAGTCGCAGTTCCTCGGTTGATGCATCTGCTGGCAAATGGAATTGATGGCAAAAGCGATATCTGGTCTAGTGATAGAGAGGTACTGAAGTGATCCGGCTAGCTTCCGGAACAGGCCCTGATCGGCGAACGCTGTCTCATCGGGAGGTGTCTTTGATTTCGGACTTGCTGGAGATGTGGCTGGCTTGCAGTTGGAGAATCCTGCAGTAGAAATGAGATCATTTGCGTAGTGTGTTTGATTTAGAAAGTAGCCATAAGTGGTTTTGATCACCTGAATTCCGAGGAACAGCGAGACATCTCCGAGTTGTTTGAGACTGAACCGGGACTTAAGGTGACTGAGAGTCCTCTGTATTTGACATGAGTCGTTCCCGGTGACGAGGATATCGTCCACGTAAATGAGGATGAATACACGAGCGTTGGACTGATGGAAGAGAAGGAGAGATGGGTCGGATTGACTGAAGGTGAAGCCGATTTGTTGAAGCGAGTGAGTCAGTTTGTGGAACCATTGTCGAGGTGATTGCTTGAGACCGTAAATTGATTTTCGCAATTTGCATACATACTGCGGGTGTTGGCTATCTAGGAAACCCCTTGGCTGCTTCATGTAGACTTCGTCATCAAGATCGCCGTGTAAGAAGGCGTTGGCGACGTCGAGTTGAGTTACCGGCCAACCGTGATTCAATGCGACAGTTAGGAACATACGAATGGTGGTCATCTTAGCCACGGGACTGAAAGTTTCGGTGAAGTTTATTCCATGTTCTTGCGAGTATCCTTGAGCAACTAGGCGTGCCTTATACCCTGATATCTGTCCATTAGGTAGGGTCTTGATCTTGTAAGTCCATTTGCTGCCTAAAATTGGCTTGGTGATAGGTGCAGGAACCAGAGTCCACGTTCCGAGTTGTTGGAGTGCCGAGAATTCAGCAGACATTGCCAACCTCCATTCTGGCAATTTGGATGCTTCCGTGTACGACGTCAGTGGCTTAGGGGAACATTGTGTTACAGAAAGATCAAAAATTCTTTTGGGCATAGAGATACCTGAGCGAAGCCGAGTTTGCATTGGGTGGCCGGTGGGTGTATGTTGCTGAATGATGGCTTCTTGGACAGGTTCAGGACTAACACTAGGCTGAGAGTTGTGGCTGACTTCCTGAGTTGAGGATGCGGGCGGTGTGGAAGGAGTTACAGTGGGCACCGGGTTTGCAACCGAGCTTGGAATCATGAGAAGCGGAGACCAAGATTGTGGTGTATGAGGCGTAGAATTGATGTTCGTCTCGGGTTGAACAGAGGGCTGATAGGGAAAGACACACTCATGGAACGTGACGTGTCTAGATATGTATATGCGATTTTGTTGTTGATCCCAGCAGCGATAGCCTTTGTGTTGGGTGGAATATCCCAGAAATATGCAGGTCTTGGACCGTGGTGATAGTTTGTCCGAGGCATATGGTTTGGTCCAAGGGAAGCATAGGCATCCACAAGTCCTAAGGTGACCGTAGGAGGCTTGTTGGCCATGAAGGCGAAAGTACGGAGTTTGATCCTGAATGGGAGAGGCCGGTAGTCTGTTTATCAGGTAATTTGCGGTAGATACAGCTTCCGCCCATAGTATCTGAGGTAGACTGGCGGCGTGAAGTAGGGTGCGAGTGAGTTCGATCAGATGGCGATGTTTGCGTTCGGCTGTCCCGTTTTGTTCTGGTGTGTGCGGACAGCTTAGTTGGTGAATGGTTCCCTGCTGTAGTAGGTAGTGGTGAAAAACATTGCTGGTGAATTCGCCTCCGCCGTCGGATCTAAAATACTGAATAGATTTTTGAAAAACATTTCTAACCATGTTATTGAATTGTTGATATTTATTGAAAACTTCATCCTTAGTGCGAATCAAATACAACCAAGTAAAATGTGTGAATTCATCAATGAAAATTACATAGTAACGGAAACCATTCGGAGAGGGTACCGGGGACGGTCCCCAAACGTCCGAGTGGACGAGTTGAAAAGGTTTGTTATAGTTCGAATTACACACAGCGAACGGTTGTTTATGGCATTTGGACAAACTACAAGAAATGCAAATAGACGAAGAATTTGGAACATGTATATTCGGAACAGTTTTAGCTAGCTTGGACATGGTTCTGTCGTTCGGATGACCTACGCGTGCGTGCCAGGAGAAGGTTTGAGCCGACCGGAGGCAAGGGCGGTGTGGTTACGACTGGTAGGAGCCAGGAGACGGTAGAGGCCATGGCGCTTGTGTCCCTGAAGAAGAAGACGATTGTCCTGAAGATCCTTCACGGTAAATTCGTTAGAGTTAAAGGATACCGAAACATTGTTATCTTCTGTTAATTTGGCGACAGAAAGAAGATTATGTGATATAGAGGGGACATGAAGGAGTTTGCGTAAATGAAGCTTACGGTGGGAGTCTGGCAACAGAATTATCCCTTGACCCGAGTGTTGGATGGGGATAGAACTTCCGTTTGCGACAGACACAGAGTCCATACCATTGTAGAACGACGGGTTGTGAAGGTTGTTGAGGTCGGATGTAAGATGAGAAGAAGCTCCTGAGTCGATGATCCATTCGTTCGGAGGGGAAGGCTGTTGTGGCTGTTGCTGAATGGTTAGGGCCGGGCCCTGGGGTTGTTTGGTGGCGCGTAGGTGAGGTTGCACCTATGCCAGCAGTTTATGGCAGAGTGACCTTGCTTACCGCAGATTTGGCACATTGGCCTGTTGGACGTTGTTCTTGGAGCGGAGGAGCTGTCGCTTGAAGTCTGCTGGCATGGGAAAGGAGATTTCCCCCTGTTCTTGAAATTCTTGAAGCGGTAGTTGGAGTTCTTGCTGCTGAACAGAGCGGAAGTATCCGATTGTTGTAATTCTTGATTTTGCTGATGATGAAGTTTGATATCTTCGCTGCATAGGAGGGAGTAGAGATCTTCTAAACTGATTGGTTGAAGAGAGGTTCTAATGGCAGTCTTGAAGGAGTTGTAGATGGCCGGCAGGCCGTTTAAGATGTAAAGCACGATATCCTCTGTGTCCACCGTGGAGCCAGCCGCTGCAATGTTATCTACTATCTTCTTGACATGATCTAGATATTGAGCCATTGTTCGATCTTTTAACTGAATCTGGTGTAGCTCATTTTTCAGTTGTATGACCCTCGAGCGATTTGTCGGTTGTAGTCTTCGTTCGAGTGTTTTCCAGACTTCGCGTGCCGATTGAATGTTCAGCACATACGGTAGTATGGATGCGGAGAGGGTGGAGAAGATCGCTGAAACGAGATTTCTGTCTATCAGTTTCCACAGGGCGTACTCGGCCTCTTCTTGAGGAATCGTTTCCGGACCAAGCAGATGTTCCTCATACCCATTTGCTGAGATGTGTTGAAACAGTTGTAGCTTCCAAATCGGATAGTTTTCTGCAGTGAGTTGAGTAGGAACCAGATTTTTGGTATTGGAGATCAAGAACTTAAGTTGAGCTGGAATGCAGGTTTCTTTGTCCGTAGATGGGGTCTGGGAAATGCTTCGGCGAGAGATGGCAGAGTCGGCTTCCGCCATTGAAGCGGGAGAGAGGAAGACGATGCCGAAAGAGTCACGGAGAATCAAGATTCAGGAAGGAAGACGCTGTGAAGCTTTGATGGCTCTGATACCATGATAGATTTGGAAAACAAGAAGGGAAAGTTCTAATTTTATTGATTAAGAGTGAGGTCTTATATATAGAGACCGGTACATGAGACAACTGAGTCACATAGATGACATGTGTACATAGTGGGTGCTCGGATAACCTATAAGTCACGACAGGTTACTTAACAATGTGACGCATTCTGGTTGGTCTCTGGATGAGGTTCAATGTCCGCACAAGATAATTTTTTCTTATATACTGCATAAACCTATAAATCAATAGATGAATCCTTTAATTATAATTTATCTAGTTATAAAGTAAACAACACCCAAAACAATTGGCATTTCAATGAGAACAATTGTTAATTCTCTAGCATGCTTATAATCGAATCAAGCAGCTCGACAAGACAAAACCACTGAGCCAATTATCGTTTAATTCTGATTTTATTACTGTACTAAAATATTTGACTAACGCTTCGAGATCTAATTAATAAATGATTTGAAAAAAAAAAAACCTTATAGGAGAGTAAAAAATCAATTTTGCCCTCCTAAAAAGCCCTTTTGCCCTATCTGCCATTGGTATAGTTCTCTTTACATTTGAGCCATCCAATTCTAACAGTTTGATTCATCTATGCCATCTATTACATTTTCTACTTTATCTTCTTCTAATGTATGTATTATTTGTTTTTGAATTTTTATGAAAATGGGTAGTAATGAAGACTCATTTTTCTATGCGATAACTTTAGTCCATAAATACTTTTTGTAGTGAGATAATTATTTCAAAAGAAATTTAGGATTTGATTAAGAATATGAATTATGTACCTTTTATCTTGTTCTTGCATTAATTTTTTGAACTTTTTTGGGTGGCTGAAAACATGGTGATGATTTTGATAAAGACACTATGTTTGCATTTGGAAGCTAAAAAAAACTTTTTTGCATTTGGAATCTAAAAATAAACCTTTATTTTAGATCAAATAACAAGTTAAAAAAAAAATTAAACAACTTTTCATAATATTATATCTATGAATTTTTAATATTTAATTTTTTTATATTAAATTTGCCCCCCGCTCAAAATTAGAGCTGGTTCCGCCCCCCTGAATGTATAGTACTTAAAAAGTAGTCCGAAAATTTCTAAATGCACAATTTTATCAGCATAAACCAAAAGCTATAGATCTAATTCTTAGAAGCCTAACTGGATGGAAGCCATCATAACCTATTTATCAATTTTATTTATGTTAAATGGAAGTTATATATGAAGTTTAAATTATCATTCAATTTACAAAACTAAACGGCAAACTTCCTAATAATAAGCTATTCAAAATAGCATTTTCGAAAATGTTTCCTCCGTCAGGACGATTTTCTAGAAAAATTTATTTTGTTACTTTAATTTCTTATTTTTATATAATTTCATAATTTAATATTGACTTAATCAATTCTTTTAATTGTTTATAATTTGACGCATCAAATTTATATTTAAACAAAATTAAATCATAATTACTCCGTGATTTTACAGAAGACTAAAACTTACCGCACATTTTATCTGCACAAGACAGAAATTTTTTCATCTGAAACAAAACAATACGCATTAATTCCAATAGAAGCCAATGAAGAAATAAAACCTTAACAACCCATAAAAAACAACATAATACTACAAACCTCGCCATATATTCCTCTCTATCTATACAAGGCTAGCACAGACTTGGCTATCTGATAGGCTTGCCAACAACTTCCATATGAACTATTTATCATACTCTTACAGGGAAGCCAAAGTTCTGAAACGTTTTGATCTGGCCTCCTCTTGTGGCTGTTACAATTACCAAGCCCCAAGCAGACTTGTTTTGCAGATGGATTCCTCCATTACAGCTTTCTGTAAAGCTCTCAGGGCTGCTCTGCTTTGAAGAAAGCAGAAGCTTCTCCTCCGGCCATGTCGCCGAAGCTCTGTCGCTGAAATGATTGGTGTTTGAGCCCATTGGGGAGTCAATAGGCTCATCACCATTGGGTTCAGAAAAGAGCTGCAGGCTAAGTTTTGGGTTGTTGAAGCCAGTAGGAGTTGTTTCTCCTGGAGTACTGTTATAGGTGGAGGAAGGATTTATCCAAGGAATCGCTGCGGTTACGTCGCGACAGTGGAAATGTTCATAGGACTGCGTGGCATTGATTTTTGCTTTGTTTCTGTTTGGTCTGGAATCAGTTTCATGCCTCCAGATGTAAACATTGGAATCCTCACTGGCGCAGATGATATATTTCCCATTTGTGGTCAAAGAGGCTGAGATTTGGCTGCTTGTGTTGCGAAATCCTGCAAGGAAGGTTCAGTCGTAACGTTTAAATCAACAACCTTAGGCCTTCTCTAGTCGAACGTCAAATATGTGTATGACGTCGTTTGGTCGCTCCAGCCGAATGCCAAACTTTCCACTATTTGCTTGCGAGCGAACAGTATGTTCACCCGCTTTATATTTTTTTTAATGTAAATATATGATTACAAATATATAAAATAAAGTATGAGAAAGAATATACTAAGACTTTTTTTTGTTAGAAATGGAGTTCAATTGGAGACGAATTTCAGCATTTTGATGTATTACTGTATTTTAGATAGAGTGAAAATTGAGTTTTTTGGTTGGAGATGCCCTTATTACAATAAGGAAATCATGTCAACAGAAGTAACGGGGTTAACACAACTATTTGGTGATGAATACTCAAATATACATTCTCCAATCATTTTTTATTTGTTTTAGATGAGGTGCTAACTCTATTTTGTATAAATTTTGTGGCGTAACTTTTAGTCCGGTTACTTTTTCTACCTCATTTCCTTCCATGTCAATTATATTTAAGCATCTAACCAATGCATGTTCTACCTTCTGTCATATATGCCGGATCCATCTAAAATTTATTTTCCACTAAAACAGATGTAATTCCACCATCAGTTTGGTATTATCAATAATTTTTATGTTATTTTTTTTTTTCACAAATTCATCTTAATATTCAGTCTTTCCACAACATTAAATTTAGCTATTAAAACTACTTTAATGTTTGATAAATTCATATACTACTGCAATTTTATCGCATTTACCTTTTAGTCTCCAAGGAAGGTTAAGTCATGACTCGAATTATGGAAGAAATCCATCTACAATGTAGGGGTAATGCGTTAAATTCATCAATTCCTTCATCAACAGGCGTCATGCACTGAAACACCATTTTTTACTTCATATTTCTTTTAAGGAGACGTTATCATTACCAACCCTGACTTGAACTTGAAAGAGGTCTAAAGGTAATTAAAGCACAATGGCTTTGTGGTGAGCTTGTAGTGTTTACCTACATCATTCTGCTCACCAATGAAGTGACTAACGGGTTGTATAGGGGCAGGCAGGAGATGGTTTGCAGTGTGGACAGCTGATTTCACCTCTCTTTCCACCCTCCCTCATTGTGGCTAATGGATTATATTGAATTTTGTACTTGATGGATGGATTATGGGGAATCCCTCTTCCCCCTTCATTATGTAATTCCCTAAAATCTTCCTACTTTTTATTGTAGCATCCTGGCATATTCGCGGCGGTAGAGAAATATAAAATTTAATATCTTCACATCCTAACATACGTGAAAACCCCTGAGAAGGGGGAAAAACCAAAAGGCATGACCCAGTTTGAATGAATCCACTATTATTTACAATCGATACAAATGAGGCCCTTCCTTGGGCGGAAGGTTTTGGGTTGATGTAGCAAATGTACAACATATTACTGGGTGGGAATTGGAAGAATTAGTATTGAAATGTTCATTAAGTCAGCATAACCATAGTCGGCAGGCGACGGAGGTCGGAAAGACCATAGTCTGGTGACGGTAGCCGGAAGGACCGTTGTCTGGCGAGGGAGGTTAAAAGGACCATTGTCTGACGAGGGAGGTTAAAAGGACCGTAGTCAATGGGAGATAGGGGTCAGAAAAACCATAGTCTGGCGATGGAGGTCAGAAGGGTTGTAGTCGGAGGGAGACAATGGTTAAAAAGACAGTTGTCTGGCAAGGGAGGTCAGAAGGACCGTAGTGGGCAGGAGACAGTGGTCAGAAAGACCGTTGTTTGGCGATGGAGGTCAGAAGGACTGTAATAGGTGACGGAGGTCGGCAGGAGACATGGGTCAGAAAGAACATTGTCTGGCGATGGAGGTCGGAAGGATCGTAGTAGCCAACGAAGGTCGGAAGGACCCTAGTAGGTGACAGAGGTCAGAAGGACCGTAATCGACAGGAGACAAGGGTCGGAAAGACCATTGTCAGACGATTGAGGTCGGAAGGACCGTAGTAAGCGATGGAGGTCGGAAGGATTTATCATTTTTTATGATGTATCATTTATAACTCTCCTTTATTCTCCACCACCTCCTTGACTTCGCATTTTTTCCTATTTTTTCTTCATGACTTTTTTACTTCGCATCCCTCCTTTATTGCATTCAAGTGACTCTTAATATTCCCCTCACAATGCCTATAAATAGTTTTCATTTGGAATGTAAAGACACATGCAAGCTCATGTTCTACTACTTGTGTTCAAGTGCACTTCTTACTGTAGTATACAATCCATGGAGAAAGACTCCTAGAATCTCCTTTTTATAGAATTTCATCTTTATTTGTGTCTTAGTGAATAACTTAGATTTGGTCAAAATCAATAAACATTAAGATCTCTAACTGCAAGCCATTTTATCTATATTTCTGTTTTAGTCTTGTGGATATGTTCTGGAATCTAATTAAAACTTGCAATTTTCTGTTGAGTTTCTTTCAATCTTATAAATAATTAGTTTAACTTAATTTTCTCCAATTATTAAAGTTTTCATTGATTTTTTTTAGAAGATCTAAAGTATAATCATTGATAGGGCGACTAATAGGAAGTGAATATGATTTTCTCAAAATCAACGAACGACAATAAGAAATTAGGAAAAAGAACACAACAAAATTATTTTTATGCAAGATATATGAAATAAAATAGCAAGATACAATTGGATCTTCAATGAGAGAGGAAGATCCGGCTCTCTCAAATCTCTAGCTCATGGCTAGAGCCCTCACAAACTAAGAAATTATAATTTCAGCAAACTAAAAATATACCCATAACCCTAAAAAAATCACCTACTTTAAGCAAGCAATAAATAACAAATAGCCCTCCCCCAATTCCCTCATATTTCTTTAATTATTTCCCTCCCGAATCAACCCTCAAATCAGCCCCTAAATCCGCCCTCTTAAATTATGAAATATTTCCTAATTAATCCCCACAAACCAATCCCCAAATCAGCTCTCTTCAATTAGGAAACATTTCCTAATTAATCCCCTCCAAATCAACCCCCAAATCTGCTCTCTTTAATTACAAAATATTTTCTAATTAATCCCCTTTAAATCAGCCCCCAAATATACTCTATTCAATTAGAAAACATCTCCTAATTAATCTCATTCGATTAAGAACATTCATAAACAGCTCCCTCTTGATTAGAAAACTTCCTAATTACATCCCAATCAAATCAACTAGTCCATCAACGACCTAATCCTTTGCACCCATTATCATAGTAAATCCAAAGTTTGTCTTGCATAAACCATTTCATTACAATAACAGTTCCTCAATTATGTAATTTAATTATTATCTAATTACATACAACGTTTGATCAGAATCCGTGTAATATGATTATATGTTGTCATTGATCAACTTTACTCCTCTCTTGAAAGATATAAGTTACAATCTAAGCCTGATACAAGTCAATATTTTTGATTCCTCGACTTTTAATATTTTCTTTTTTTATTTGAATACACCCTTGATTTAATCCGAGCCTTGATTCTCAATATTATCATCGCTTAGTTTTTGACCCCATAAATAATATCCCATGATCTGTCTTTCATGCGCATACCATAAAATGAAATCAATATCTAAATCAATTCATATTTGTCAAATTTATCTTTGATCATCAAAGGTATGCCAAATTTTAGCTCTTAAACACTTAAAAAAGTTTAAACTTTAGTCTAAGCAAACAAATTTTTTTTATTTCAAATTACTTAAAAAGTTACCATCTCTTCCGACCACCATCGTCCGCCAACTATAGTCCCTTCGACCTCTGTCTCTTCGACCATAATCGCCCGCCGATAATGGTCCTTCCAACCACTGCCGCCTTCCAATTACAATATCTCGACCACCGTAGACCACTGTCTCCTACCAACTATGATCCCTCTGACCTCTATCAACTGAAAAGGTCCCCTCTATCTCAGTCGCCCAACTACAGCCCCTCTGACCTTTGTCGCCTGACTACGATCTTACCGACCAAATGAACAGGCCAACATTCTTTTGAGAACAACTCTCGCATCATTGGATTCTTCCAACTCCCACCATGTAATGTACTCTACATGATGCATATTTGCTAATTGAGCCAAGGCCTTCCCCTGAGGAAGGGCATCATTTGTAATCGATTACAAACACTAGTAGAATCATTTTAACTAGACCAGACCCATGAATTTTGCCCTTTTTAGGGTTTTCATATAAAAACATTGGTGTCTCTTATGACTTACACCTCTCTCTCATCTGTCTATGTGTTGAATTTTCATACAAAGCTAGGATGTTAAAGTCATATCTCTCTATCGCCGCAAATGTTCCAGGACGCAACAACAAGCTTTTTTTAGTTTAGATGTTGCAGTAAGTTAACATTTTAGGAATGAAATATTTGCATTTATTAGCTATTTAAAGCATGATTTATATGGATTATTTGTATTCTTTTCTGTAGGAGAGGAGAGCACTTAAATCTAGAGCACATACTAAAAAACACAGCCTTTTATTAGTTCAAATAAAAATCATGAATAGAAATAACTACGTATGTTTACTTTACCTTTCAACTTTTGGACCAGCTCGACGCCATCAACAATTCGTATTCTTGAATCAGCAGATGTAATAAGTACTTCAGAGTTACTCCCTGGAGCAAACTGTTGGATTAAACATGTCAAAAAACAATTCATATTTGATACCAGTAATTAAAAAAGAGCATATAAAATGATGATAACCGCAAACAAATGTTATAACATAGATTGAAACCTGGAAACCAGTTATTTTCTTGTGGGTGGACTTCTTTTTCTTGTTTTGCAGTTCAATTTGGGTTTTATGATTCAGCTTATTATCTGCCAAAAAAGGAACGACAACAGAACACACCAACTCTTATCAAATCAAAGATTGTCAAATAAGATGAAACATATGCCCAACAAAATTTGTAAAGAACTAAGCTCCCCTTGATCCCCAGCCCTTATGTGCATGCATACGAGATTTTTTTAGCGCAAAGAAAAATTTAAAGCCAAATCAGACTAAATTAGGGCGTGGCATGAATATCAAGCTCCGAAAAGCATAACAATATTAGCCAACAATAGGGGCTCATTTGGTAGCTGAAGTTAGAGAACATCAGAACATGTTTAAAAAAGAAGAATTGATTAAATTCTGTCATTTGAATGAATGAGTTTAGAAATCGATATTAGTTTTAAACTTAGCAAACATCTTCAAAATCCCACAATGATTACTTTATTTTTATAAACAAAATGAGTTAAAATGAGATAATTATTTTTAAAATAATTTTTCAATCTGCACAGCCAAACGAACCCTTGTATACAACTAAAAAACTCTGAAGAAATAATAGTCTCCGAAAAGCATAACCCTTGCATTTCATTCAAGAAATAACACCTAAAAAACTCTGAAGAAATACTAGGTAAGGTTGTCCATATGAGAATATTAAAATTAAAGTATAATAAAACTATGAAAGATGAATTGAAAAATGATCATAGAGGAACAATTGCAGTGACATCTATTGAAAATAGGTAAGGGAAAATGAATTTAGGTAGTTTGAACATATATTTGTTGAATGATAGAAAATGCACATAAAAATTAGTGTTAGAAAATTAAAACAGAGAAGAGATAGACCTAAGATAACATGGATATAAGTACTTCAAAATTATTTGTAAAGAATAAATTTAACACCTCAAGCAACACTCAGTAGGGACAAATGGACAATGTGAATCCAAAAAGTTTGTCACAAATAATTGAGATAGGGCTAATGAGGATGATTCTGTCCATACCAGATGTATCATACAAGTGGCAGCTTCCCTTGTGCGAGCCTACCAAAGCACCCTTGAAAAAGAAAAAATAGAGCAATTGAACAAAACATAACGGTTGCAAAGTACAGAGAAACGGGAAGGTCCTTATCATATTCAAATCAAAAGACTTGAAGACTACATGGCATCAAATGCTAAACCTGTCCATCAGGTGTATAACATGCGGCTGTCACCATTTCATGAAGATCATTCCAGTCAATAACTCGCTGATCTGGTATGCTCCATATCCGGATTTTCTCATCTAAAGATCCACTAATGAAGTACCTGTCATCAACAGGATTGAACTGGATGCACGTCACTGCAAAGAGAATGGTAAAAAGTATTAGGATAGTATTTGCTAACAGGAAAATACAACATATGAGCCAAGCTAGAGGGGTTTAAAAACGACATTGGTAGGCATAAATCTGACTAACCATAGTCACTATGTGAAAAAATTTTCAGGCAAGAAATGCTAGACATGTGCCACAACCTGACTGTCTTGTCCATTGAAGATGAAAGTAGATACTGCCATTCACAGAATTAACAATTATTAAAAACATTAAAAATGTCAGCATTTACGCAAAAACTGTACTTAGATTTATTTATGTAAATACTAAATACAATGTACACCAATATCAAAAGGCAAGCAAAACATTAGTACTAGAAACCTCTTCATGTCATAGATACACGCAATGGCTATGTCAAAAAAGTAGCTCGACTAACCGAGCACTAATAATAGTTAGCTTATTAATGCCGAAGAAGATCAACCATTTCATTAGAACATGGTATAAGATGCTCCATAACCCTGATGGCTGGTTGTTTGGACAGCCGAAAATTCTTCACATAAGTTTTATATTCCGTATGTTCCTAAACCGCAATTTTCATATCCTAAGCCACAGTCTTTATAAAGTACTGTAAACTTTTCCATGACTATTAAAGATCTTCTAATGACCTAACTATTGATCTGTATTTTTCTAAATAGTAATGGACAAAGCTGCTTCAGTGTTAAGATTAAAGGCAATCATGAGTTAATCATGCATCAAGCTAGACGAAATCAAGTACTGAAATTTGATGTGTATATCCATATGATTATTTCTATATTAAACAAATCAGTAAACATATAGCAGATGAGCCAAAATGATAGCTAGCTAAAGGGCATCTCAATTGCTACTACAAGTTTTCCTAAGTGCATTTTCTTTAGATTCCCACATTATCATCTCCATTTACATAATAGTCAACGGTAAATAATTGAGTGCAGGCTTGGAAATACAATATTTTTTACTTTTTATTTTAGGCTTGGAAATACAATTAATTTGCCCTATGATGACAACGAGGTTACAGGTTCCATATACCATGCATGTGTAAGGTTGCATATCTCAAACTTCCCCAGACAATGTCATAATGGGAGCCTCATGCACTAGGTATGCCAATGGTGAAGAGTCAGTCAATGCTTGATTTAGAACGTCAAACAAACAAAGCACTAGCCGCGTGCTATTGAAATTTGCAATTGACTAATTTCCAAGCAAGTTCAGTGTAATAAAATGGACGCTATTAAATTAAGATGGATAGCATCATTGCTTCTTAGAAACCCTCTCTCCAAGAGTTTTATTCATTTTGCTTTTATAAAGAATTTTCTTACCTGAACTCTAATTTAACATTTTCTCCAAATAGCATTTCCATCTTTCTGTGTTTTAACTCAGATTCGATTATATTTACTTCTTTACCGAGTACTACTATTAAAAAGTAAAACAAAAGCCTGATAAAAGCATGTCATATATGGAGAAGAAGATGCATAAGGAGCACTACCAAAGAGTAAAAACTAAAGGTTTCAAGAAAATGTCATCTGTCGAGAATGATACAAAACATAGGGGCTGTTTGGCAACAAGTGCAATTTAATTCAAGTAGGATTTAGTAAATCCTGTAAATCCGGATTTATTAAATTATGAGGATGTTGTATCCTGAAAACTATTTGGCAAAACAACATTAAATTCGAATACATCTTGTGAAATGGTTTGGTAATGTAACTTAGGGTTTAAGGTGATTAGTTCATTAAGAACTCAAATTTAATTTGCACTTTAAATATAAGTTATTTATGAATTTCAATTTCAAATACCATCAATTAGTATAATTATAAATAATATAATTAGAAGTCAGTTTCATTATAAAAGAACTTAACTAATGATTTGATTATTAATTAAAATACTAATGATCTAATTACTTATTTAAGTGTTATTAATAAGTATTTGATTACTAATTATACTAATAATTATCTAATTAGTTATCTAATAATTATTTGAAATAACTAATTACTTAATTACTAGTTAAGCTACTTATTATCTATTTAATCATTTAAGTATTATTTTAATAAGTTTTTATTACTAATTATAATATTAACTATTTAATTAAACATTTAATCATTTAATTACTATTTACCTTGTTAACTTTCTAATTAATTTTAATATATTAAATTAATTAAGCTAATTAAATAACTATTTGATAAAACATATATTAAATCCAAATAAATCCTGAAAAATTGTTTGACAACGTAACATATAATTTAAGGCGATTAGTTCATTAAGAACTCAATTTTAATTTACATTTTAAATACAAGTTATTTATTAATTTCAATTTCAGATACCATCAATAAGTTAAAATTATAAATAATATAATTAGAAGTCAATTTAATTATCAATTAACTTAACTAATAATTTAATTATTAATTAAAAACTAATTGTCTAAAGATTTATTTAGGTTTTATTAACAAGCATTTGATTACTAATTATAATGATAATTATCTAATTAATTATTTAATTATTATTTGAAATAACTAGTTACTTAATAACTAGTTACACTACTAATTATCTAGTTAATTATTTAAGTATTATTTTAATAAGTTTTTAATTACTAATTATACTACTAATTATCAAATTAAACATTTAATTATTTAATAACTATTTACCCTGTTAAATTTTCTATTTAATTTTAATACTTTAAATTAATTAAGCTAATTAAATAACTATTTGACAAACACATATATTAAATCCAAAGAGATCCTATGAAACTGTTTGGTAACATAACTTAAGATTTCCGATGATCAGTTCATTAAGAATTCAATTTTAATTTGCACTTTAAATACAAGTTATTTATTAATTTCAATTTCAATAACATCGTTACAATTATAAATAATATAATTAGAAGTTAGTTAATTATCAAACAACTTAACAAAGATTTGATAATTAATTAAAATACTAATCATCTAATTGCTTATTTAGGTGTTATTAATAAGTATTTGATTACTAATTTCTGATAATTATCTAATTAATGAATTATTTATTATTTAAAATAACTAATTACTTAATTACATGTTATACTACTAATTATCTAAATAATTATTTAAGTATTATTTTAATAAGTTTTTAATTACTAATTATATTATTAATTATCTAATTAAATAATTAATTATTTAATTACTATTTACCCAATTAATTTTAATATTTTAAATTAATTAAGCTAATTAGATAATTAAGAACTGTTTACACAGGCCTCCGATAGCCTTAGGCATGCATAGGATTTGCTTTTCCTCTTCTCCATTTCTTCGTCTCTTTTCTACTTCGCTTGGTTCGCATAAAGTAGAGTTTTGCACGAGTTGCTAAAAGACTTTTTCGCCTCCTTTGATGAAGTTCCTTCCTTTTGGATCACATGTCATGACAGCTCGCCGTTTTTTCTGTTGGATAAGAAGTAACAATGGGAGCTCGCTCCTTGCAAAGGTAACCATCTTTCTCCCTTTCGTGCACTTCTTCAGCAAAATCTTATAAATTAATTGCACTCCTAGATTTAGTAAATCTGGGATTTATGCCAAAAAGAGGGAAATGAAAGAATAAATTTTGCTGTGAGATTTACAATATTCTCAAATCCCTTTTGGCAGGATTTGTCATAAATCCTACATAAATCATGTATTCAAACAGCCCCTTAATCTTATGAAGATAGCATGAGTAAACATTTTACAGACATCATTAGAAAAGGATAGCATCTATGAATAGCTTGAAAAGGGGGGATATATCTACTTGAAAAGGGATGTCTAAGCCTTGAAAAGGCTAAATTTCTATGAAACTGTATGTCACCTACATAAACTGCTACTATCCTATATTTCAGCATATAAAATGAACCACACCAATTCTTTTCGCTTTCGAACAATGCGTAAAATGAGTGCTTCACATAGTATAAAATAGTGCTTCACACCATTTACTATATGTTTTTAAGTTTTCACTGCTTGGAAGATGAACTTGAAAGACCATCCAAAGTTTAGATTGTAGCATTGTAGAAGGCAAAAAAATATGGCTTGTATTTAAATTCTTGTGCAAATGCAACCCTTTCAGGAGTGATGGCATACACCAAATGTTAACACCAATACACCATGATACTTCATAAATCAAATTCCGCATTAGCTCTGCATATGATTAAAAGACAATGAAGCCTACGTAAGTCAAGCTTGGGTAAAATATGTTGTAATGAGTACATTCAAGAAGTTGCTTTTGATTGGCAACTGTCTCATACGCATGGAGCATCAATTGATGTCCTAATTTCAATGGAAAAGCAGATATAATCAACAATTGAGCAAAAGCCCAAAATTTACATAGCAAATGAGGGGATTAGATATAAAGAAGTCAAATCAGTTAAAGGCAACGGAAATTCACATGAATATTAAATGGATTTTACATAGAAAATGAGGGGTCAGCTTAAAAATGTCCAGGCATTGCATTTTTGTGTGTGAATTTGTCCACAAAATACGCCACCATGCCTCTAAACTTGACGAATTGATAAAATTGAGCATAATAGAGCATTAAAATATAAATTTTCCTCCGAAATAGCGAAAACTTTATAATAAACAGCATCCATAATGATGCTCGATATGAAGGTCACGTAGCAAGCGCAAACGAATAGAGGTACGCTGGTACCTGAGATTTAGACCAAGATAGATCCAGGACATCATCAAGATGACCAATAAAAGAGCATAGAGGCTTATCGTCGAGCGCACAAAAATGTTCTGGCACTAAGATGGTTTCCAAACCGAGAGATTTCCTGCCACTTGATATCTTTGGCCTCCTCTTCTTCTCCTGGTGGTTCGTTTCAATGCAAGCCAAAGCAAACGCAACTTCCGGTGTCCCGTTACCAATTACGCCCATGAACGGATTGCAACTCCCATATTCCCCTGCAACTCCCTCCATTGCCGGCCCTACCTTCCTCTCGCACTCCAATACCTTCCAAATATGGATAACGCAGTCCTCTCCTGCACTGGCAAGATAACGCCCATCCAAGCTGAACTCAATGGTCCAAATAGATCCACCATGCGCTTGAATCTCCTGAGTCAAGTAAAGACCACTAAGCTCCTTAAAGGACTTTCCATAATGCCTAACTCTAATCCGCTCGGCGCCATGGAAATGATGGTTAGATCCCTCTTGACTATCGTCTGTGGCTGAGCTCGACCTCCTCCCTCCCTTCTCCGATGAAGAGTCCCTCTCCTCGATGCTCCTCTTTTCACGGTAGTGAACTACGGTGTCGGCAATGTTCTTAATACTCTTAAGCCAGTTCCCTTTCCTCTTCCCTCTCACCCCCACACCGGCTCCGGTGAAGTTTCCACCGCCAACGTAGGAATCGGGAGCGGCGCCGGAATCAGCATTCTGGTTCTGCCGCCGCATGAGTTCATGAACGATCGGAGAGCGCCCCACGCACATCTCGAACTCCTCCATTGTTAGCTGCCGACCAGTCCCAACCTCTCTTAGCTTATTCCACATTCCATCTTCCCTAAACTCCTTCACCACAAACTCCCTCCCCGTATCCAGGTTCCTAATGGTGCACCGTGGATCATCATAATCATCTTCAACTCGGCCGCTGCCATCGGAGGCTGCCGGCCGAAAGGACGGCGCGAAGCGCAGTTGCCTATGTACTGCGACGGGATCAACGGTGCCGTCGGATCTGGATCGCGTGAAGAGGGCGGAAGAAGAGAATGGGTCAATGCGTCGATATACTGCTTTGTATGATGCGGATCTGGGAGCTTCCACACAATCCCCATTTCGCCGCCTGCTGAAGTCATCTTCACCGGAGTTCGAGATTGGTGTTTTCGCGCGGGAGAGAGCAGGATCGCCGGTAAGACCCATCAACTGAAGAAGCCGTCTCCGGCGCTCCTCGACGGGGGCTGGATCGGTGATCCATACCTCATAAGCTGCTGCAGCCGGTGGTGGGAAACGGTGGCGGTGGTAATGGTCGGTATCGTCGTCGGAGGCGGATGTAGAAGAGCACGACGAGGAGAAGATTCGGTCTAGGGATTCGTAGAACTCCTCCTCGTACGGTGCCGGCGATAGCTCTCCCAAGGCCGAGCTCCTCGTCATGGCGGCAACATCATAATCCAGAAGCCGAGGGTGCTCAATGTAGCCACATCAGCGTCACAGCGAGTGCTGACAACCGGGAACCCGACATGCTAACCCGATACCTGGCTGGCTGGCTCGGATCAGGAGCCTGTCGGCGTCGGATGAGAGATGGCGAGCGGGAAGATGGAGAATCCGAGCCCAAAGAAAATATGATGTCCGAGCTCCTCTACTCACCAGCTTCGGCTTCGTTTGGTTGTGGTTTAAAAACGGTTATTGTGAAAAATGTACTGAAAAAAAAAAAAAAGTTTAAATTAATTGCTGATTGTACACGGCTCATCTTAGCCTCTTGTTGGAGAGATTATTGAATTCGGACACAGGACACAAGTTATCGCTCCGTACTTCAGAGTACTGAGTAATACTGAACTCGATAAAGTAAAGTACTGAGTTCAGTACTCCACCATACCGAGCAGTACTGATCGGTACGAAACAATACCGAGCTCAGTATTGTGCGGTACTGTTGAGTACCGATAAAATACATATCTCATTACCGAATAGAGGTAATGTGGCGCATTTTCATTGGGCTTCGTACATCTTCCGGTGTCCGAGTCCAATAATTTCCCCTGCCCCTCTGCCGGAGAGCTTAGACTTTCAACTAATAAATCTTATGTTATAGTCTTTATGTATGCGTTGTGTGTATAAATTTGTCTTAAATGATTTAAATGTCCAAAAAAATTTGATGATTGTTTGGTTAGATTATTTTTAAAATACTAATGTAAATTTAAAAATAGATTTAAATTGTTTGATTTGTTAATGTAGTAATACATTAAAAAAAATTATATACTCATGGATTATAAGAGAGTATAAAACGATGTTTAGATATGAAATCTGAAATACAAATAGAGGTTTTTGAGAAGATAAGCAAACAATAAAAAAATCTTTCGTAACCAATAAATAAACACAATTTAGGAAAAAAGAATTTTACAAAAGTTTTGATTCTAAATAGATTTATAATAATTTCGAAAATGAAATAATAAATTTTGAAGATATTTATGTGAAATATAAAGACTTAAGATGATGATATGAAAATATTTATAATAATTAATTTTTTTAGGAAACATATTACTAATATACCAAGTGTCATGAGATTAATGAGGTGTCTCAATGAAAAGTGCATTGGAACATTCAATTATAAATTCTTTTATTTTTTATTTTGAACAAGACATCTTCTTTTGTACACTTAATCTCTAGTAGCTTTGCTAAAGTATCTTCTTGCCACGAATTATAAGTTCCCCCATCCCTTTGACGGCATGTTTTCTATCGCACTTTACATTTCTTCTCTTTCTTCCCCTCACTTGGGGGTTTTATCCACCTCCATCCTTGCTTCTTATTATTGTCAAACGGCGTTGTTTTTATATGAAAATCCACTCTATCTTCCAAAGCTTCCTCTAATATTTTTAAGTTGCTTTGGTCTTCTCCATAAAGCTTTAATTTCTAGCTCCTTTGATATACCCGTCTCATTCCTCGATGACATGGAAATCTCGATTCAAATATGCATTTCTTCTAGCATATCCCCTTTTCCCAATCTTTAAATCTTCTATTAAGCCCTCAATCCTTAGAGCAAGACCTCCAACAACAAGAAATAACCTAATCAAACCTTTTTTTTCCTTATACTAACCCACTACTTGCCATTAATATAATCTAAAAAGGCCTTTTCCAAGCTCATGAAGCCAACTCACCCCTCAACTTTGTGAATGATAATAATGAGGATTCCTCTTTTCTAATTATGTGATCTCTATTAAAAATAAGGATTGAGGTTTGGCTGTGTTTGAATATATTGTTATTAAGCAGCCTTTTTATGATGTTCTACTTAACACTATCAATACAACGCGTGAGTTATAAGATAAAAATGACACTATTATTATCATTGAATGATTCTTTCTTTTTAATTTTACTTACAAGGACGATATGGAGCCAAACTTTGGGGGCCATTGGATTAATATATTATTTTGAAGAAATATATTATTGACTTCTAGCCATCAAGAGAAGTTTTTTTCACCATACCTCTCAAGATTAATTGATCGAAGTACACTGATGGATAGACGCTGATGAGTCTTAAATGGTTATTGAAAGCCAACTATGATTGACTTAAGATAATGAATAATGATGATAAGATAAAGATCGATGACCAATGTGTCAACAATTGATCGAGTTTAAATTAAAGACTTATGATCAACTTGGTGATGAAAGGATGAAAATACCACTTTAAAGCTGAATTCACTGTCTGCTATTCATAATTGTATCAATTTTTCATTTACATAATAACATATATAGAATTGACAGAAGCATTAAGATTGACATTACATGATATAGCATATGATAGGCATATTGTTAGACATTGATAATTATGCATGTATAATGCATTTATAATAATAGATAACTATACATGACATAATAATTGATAGAAGTATATAATAAAATCATTAACATGAATATAATTGATATTTGTTTCATTGTAGCACTTGATATAGATTTATAAATTTTTACTAATTTTCTTATAGATTGATATACAAATTTCTTAGTGAAAAATTGAAAATATCCAGTTTTATTGATTATATTGATTTTTTTTTAAACAAAAAAACACAAATATATTAATAAACCCAAAAGGCCTGATACAGCAACATACAAAAAGTCAAAGCCCCAAAAAAAGGCAAAACCTCTAAAAGCTAAAAAATAACCAGGAGAAAAGCTAAAAAAATCCCCAAAACAATCGGGGGTTCAGCAGACGACCGAGGCTACCAGTATCCTTGAGACCGCACAAGGACCATCCAGTAGAGGTTGCCACAAGGAGGCGACGAGGACACGAGCCCCAGCCACATCAATACCCTGCAACCAACAAACGAAACGAAAATAAAAATGATCCAACGACAAGACCGAATTATCTTTTTCTGCCGCCTCTACCCCAAAATTTTCCACGATAAGAACCAAAAATTGGTCTATCACGAACCATTTTATACTCCATTTCAGGATCTGAAAAGGAATCAGAATCAGAATCACATTCCGACGAATTATGCATCCAATCACCATGTGATCTAACATCCACACCAGCCTTACCACCCAACTTCAGCATTAATAAATTGGTAGCGAGTACATTAATAGGAACATCAACCAAATTTTGAGAAACATCCAAATTGCCTTGAACATTTGTTTTGATTAAAAAAATAATATTTATTTAAGTATATATAGTTTTGGAAAATATTTAATTTTCTTTGAGAAATATTTAATTTTGGAATTTTGAAATTGAACACTCTATTATGAACAATATATCGCCTCGAAAGACGAACATATCGTTCCCTAATGGGTTCGAATTTCAAAGTTTTAAATTTCCCAAAGATAATTAATTAAAGATTTTGAAAATCAATTCTGGGTTTTTAAATCTCCTACGAGCGCAAGCCCTCGTAGTTAATTACATCATAGGAGAATTGGAATTCTCCTACGAAAACTCTCGATTAAAATAGCGGTAGACATTTTATTTAAGATTTTCAAAGATCGATATCAAAGGAGCAAAAGGGTAGGAATTTTCAAATGGGATTGGTTCAATGTTGAGCACTTATTTCTGGATTCAAAGGAAGAAGTGTAGGAGGTGTTTTGAGATTCTGAATTACTTCAGAAACACTCCAATCTATCCTAAGTGTTAGGCTTATATTTGATTGAAAGAAATTTTTAGTTTAAGTGGTTCATTTTATTAAAAATTTGGGATTCAATTCCCGGAAGTTGAGGTCTTATGGCCCGAGCCGGCCTCAGAACCTAAGTCTAAATTGGGCACTAAAAGGTGACCTGAACCTAGCTAATGCAGTGCAAATCTGGTCTTACCCCGGCCTGGATTGGGGAGCCAGCTAAACCACCTAAACGATTTTAAAATATGAGTCCGGTCTTTTAATATTGAGTGGTAGGGATGTTATTTAAGAAAAGTTTTTGAGAACGGGGCCGACGTCTAGAGCAGATCCTAATTGGCCCCTTTGACTTATGCTGGGTGCAAAATGCTAAGGACTAATGCAATTAAAATTTTGACTCTTTTAAATTTGTTTCTAATGCAATGCATGCTAGTTAACAACTCCAAATCAAATATGCTTGAAAGTTAAAAACAGGCTTAGAAAATAATTTTTTTGAAGACTGGACTTCCCCAGGTCCGGCACCTCGTCCTCATAGGTCAGACTATCCGGACTCTACCCGCAGGCGGGGAAGGGTCTAAAGCAAGGAGAGAAGAAGTGCAAAAATATGCATGCGATCCCGGGGTCGATCCCCGGCTAATTCC
Organism: Dendrobium huoshanense; assembly: GCA_016618105.1. NCBI lineage: Eukaryota > Viridiplantae > Streptophyta > Magnoliopsida > Asparagales > Orchidaceae > Dendrobium > Dendrobium huoshanense. The sequence goes on from CM028356.1 coordinate 17,032,646, forward strand.
TTAAATTCGTCATCTTTCTATGTTGTTTAGACTCACTAGAATCTTGAACTTTAAGGTTATGAGTATAAAAATTTTCACACCCTCACGAGTCTCACGAGTCCAGGCAAAAATAAAAGCGGCACACAAACGCCAAAAAAACTACGAAAAGTAGATAATTCTATACGCAATCACATCAAACATCAATCAAATTAATTAAATTAATATTCAAATTGAAAGTCCATAGGCAAAGTTGCCTTGCTTATTACAAACCAGAGTCTGCAGAAAATAAAGTGGCCTGGCACCACTGCCAACAACCCAGATTTCTAATCCTAGGACTCAAGTGACTTTGAGATTTGGGATTTTCTCGTCGTCCATTTCTTCGTCTTCTCACGAACATCTTGATTCGTCAGTTCTGGATATCCAAATTAAAAGAAACTCCCCCTTGAATGGGGTGTTATCTTTTCTCTTTGGATAAGCGAAGAGCATCCAAACTTGATCTTCCAAATGGATGAAAACTCTCCCCTTTAGGGATGTCTTCTCCTCTTTGGAATTCAAGTTGGATCTAAACATCCCAACTCAAAATCACTTTAAATACAACTCAAATTATATCAAATTACATTAATCAAAATTGAAAAGTCTAGACTCGATCCTGCAGGGTTATCCTAATAATCAGCAGTTATATAAATAATCTCAAACAGTTAATATTCAACCTCAAATAGTTGATATTCAATCTCAAGCAGTTGATATATTTGAAATTTAAATGCTCAACAGAGTGCAGTAAATAAGTAAACAGACATTCAATCAATTCTAAGCTAACAACCAACATGCAGTGAAAGCTCGAAAACCCGGCACACAACATAAAATTAAACACCGGCCTATCCTAAAACTAGAGTTGGTTGTCCTATCAAACCATCTAAAGTGTGTGATATAGGCCGTGTGGTTTTGATATGTCCTAAGGAGGGCAAATTGTTAAAGTTGTTCGAAGTTCTAGTTGGTTGAAAGGCTCAGGGAAAGATTTAAATTTGAGTTCAAACATTAATGATTTAAGATTGATTTTAACTGTTGTTTGATTGCTAATTTTAAGGTTGAATAAACATTTTTGGAGTTTTAGAGTGATTTTTGAATTTTGGGAATTTTCTGGATTATTCTAATCACTTAATCAAGGGGTCCAAATTTGACTTTTCAATTATGAGTGTTTTCTAGAAAGTTAATATTTTATTAAAATACTAGACCTTAATACGATCAATTAGAAGGTAAGTACGCTGAAATCGGATTTTTTTACAATTAGTTATGAAGGTTCGAAGATTTGAGTTGATTTGACCTAGGTTTGACCGATTTGTTGACTTTTTGACTTTGACTGATTTTTGAAGGTTTGAAGTTTTTGATAAATACTAGAATTGATTTTGAGTTGAATGCCTTTGAGTTTGGTCAATTTGGAGTTTTCTAGAGTTAGTTATGATTTTTCAAAGTTTTGTATTTTTTAGAATTATTAAAATTGTTTAATTAGAAGAGTTTTCTTGATTTTGCTCCAAATGAATTCCAAACTCCTTGAAATCAACTCCAAAGGTCAGAGATAACCTAAGCAATGATTCTCAAGTGCTTGGGAATTTTTTGAATTTTTTAATTATTATTAATTATTTATTTTAATTAAATATTAGTTTTCAATTAAAATTAGATTAAGGTTTGATTTGATGTCTGATCAAGGGGGTTTTAATTTTCATTGATGAAAGACTTAATGCTGGTCAGTTAGAGGTCTTTTTTGTATTTTTTTGGATTTAAATTTGATTTATTGTAATTTCTGGAAGTTTTAAAATAATTAATAAGGCTGATTTTGATTTGCTTAATTTTCTAAGTTAATGACCTCCAAATTTGATGAAATTTGAACCTAAGGTGTACAATGTCACTATGTTTATTTCACTTAAGTTTCATCCCTAGTGGATGTATGTACAATGCCCTAGAAAGTTTCTAAAATTTCTAGACATTTTTTTAAATATTTTCCCTAGGTGTCTCTATTGTTCAAATTGGTTTGAAATTTGGTGTGTCTAACCCTGGCATACATGCATCCACACCACATCAATTTTACAGCAAAACACTAAGAACCTAAAGAGTTATGAATTTTCAAACTTTAGGGTCCAAAATAGACCATTTACATTGAAAATTTACATCACAGAAATCTCTTAGGTATCTGACCCTAGAAAAATTCGTGAACATGCCTAAGATACCCAATTATCATCCACCAAAATTTGGGCTCCAATTGATCACTGGATTGTGAGAAATTTGCAAAAAATATAATTCAAACAAATAGAAATATCTCACAATTCAGAGATCAAATCAACTTGATTTTAATTTTATTAAATAATACATAAATTTATCTTTCAAACGAGCCCAAGAACAGCCAATTTGGTGAACAATTCGATTTTCTATGAATTTTGGAAGATCTGGGCATTTTTCTGAATTATTTTTTACCTTTTTTGGTCAAATTGACCGCCAAATGGCGGCGCCCAATGAGAACGCGCCACATGGCCACCTGGCCCACCACTTAACCACGTCAGCACCCGTGTTCACGCGGTATGGCTAGATCTAGGCCGTCCGATCACGCTGAAGGCGCGATCGGACGGTTCTGGTTGAACCAGAGCTAGAAAACTTCAAATGCCCATACCTTTCAAAATACTCAACGAAATTGCATGAAATTTGAACTGTAGCTAGAGGGAAACATAATCTAACAATGCCGGAAGTTTGGAGGCTCCATGCATTGTAGATTTGCTACAGTTTCAAATTGAAATTTAAACTTCAAATGGGAATAACTTACAATCCAACCGTCGGAATTTTGTGTTCTTTGACTTGTTGGAAAGCTGCAGTGATCCTCTACAACTATTATGAAGACACCAAGAGCTAGATCGCGTTGTATAGAAAGTTATCTTTGAAACTCCACTTTCTCTCTCTAGGTTCCTCTCTCTTCACCAATGAGGCTTTGGAGGCTTGAATTCGGTGGGGGAAGGCTTGGTAGTGCTAGAGGAAGATCTGGAGGAGGTTTTTGAGGGTTTTTGAGGGCTAGATTCGTTCTGGATCAGAGAGAGCAAGTGAGAGAGGGTTTTGGGGTTAAATGCATGTCTTAAGATATTTCCCTATTCAAGCTATCTTAGTGGATTTTGGATTGTTGGGATTGACTGCATGAGCTCTTTGATGGTTTCCAAGTGTCCATGGAGTTAATGGGATCAAGGGATCAAAGGACAAGAGGTACATGAGGTAGAAAAACTCATTTTTTGCCTCTTTTGGACATGTGGGATGATGGGAGCCATTGGATCATGATCCAAAGGCTAGGATAGGCCCTAAGAAGCTTCTAGAGTCTATCCAAATGGCTGGAGTAACTTGAGTTAAAATGGATTAAGTTTAAGAGAGTTTTTAAGCAAAGTTGACCACTCCAAAGCCCATGTTGACTGTTTGACCAGTCAACATGCCACATGGGCTTGTGAGTTGGCATGCAAGGAAGTTGTTTGAGCTAGTGGATTGAACTTGGAGAGGTTTGATGATTAAAATTTGATGTTTGAAGGCATGAAAGGGAATTTGAATTAGTTTAACCAAATTTAAAAAAGTTGATTTGGTCAAAATGACCATGATTTGATTGGCCAAAATTTAGATCATGATTATGCTATAATTTGGAGTTAATTTGAAGCTTGAAAGGGGTTTAAATGGTTTGAATAGGTGAAATAACCTATTTAAACATTAAAGGGCATTTAGGTCAACCTAGGTTGACTTGGTCAACCAGGTTGACCCAGGATCAGGGATCAAGCTCAACAAGTTTAAAATGATATTTGAAAACCAATAGAAATGATTTCATGGCTTAGATAGGTCGTTTGAGTCAAAACACCTGTTTGGACCCTTAAAGGGCCTCTTAGGTCAACTCAGTTGACTTGGTCAACCAAGTTGACCCAGGGCCTGAGAATGGGTCTGTTAGGTTTGGTTTGATATTTAAAACTTGCTGGAGATGGTTGAAATTAATTTGGAGGTCGTTTGGTTTGAAATCGATGTTTGAACCTCTAAAGGGTATTTTGGTCAAAAAGGTTGATCTGATCAAAAAGGCTTGACCAGGGCCAGGGATTGAGTTCAGTGCACTCCTAATGGTGATTAGGATGCATTGGAAAAGGTTCTGGGATTTGATTTGAAAAGGGCATGTTGAAGTCTTTGAAAAACTCCAAAATTGCCTTTAAAGGGCATTTTGGTCATTTTGACCCCTGGTCAACTGGGGGTCAGGTTGGGTCTACCAAAGTGTAGTTTAATGTTCAATGGGTCAGGTTTAAGTGTTTGGAAGTGATTGGAGACTTTGTAGAAAGCTCCAAGGTCAAAATCCACTAGGTGGCAGATCTAGTGACATAGACTGTAAATATTTAAAGGTTTTACAGTCTTTTGATTTTGATTTAGATTATGGGGTTAGAGATCTCAGAATGAGTTCAAATTTGGAGGATTGCCTCTAGAGACATGTCCCATCAGTATGCAACTGACAGACTCTAAATCAGAGGTCAATTGACTGGGTTTTGAAGTGTTTGAAAAATCCTTGAAAAAGGTCTTTAGTACAGGGCTTTTGGATTTAGAATTTGGATTTGAATTTTGGATTTGATCTGGATTTTGAGTTTGATTAATTAAGTTTGAGTTATCTAAATCATTTATGATCATTTGGAGGATCATAATTGATTGGATAAGGTTAAAGTTTGATTAGAAATAAGATTAAGGTTTGAACTGGAGATTAAGATCTTGAACTGGACTGGAGTCTGGATTTTGATTGAAGTTTGATTTGAATTGAGATCTGGGTTAGCTTTAAGGTCAGGATTGGTTTGAAGTTTGAATTGATAGAACCTAAAGGGATTCTAGGGTCTAGGAAAATTCTAGAGTCTAGAGTCAAGAAGTTCTGGGATCTAGAGTAGATCATAAGATCTAAAGTCTAGAAGAAGTTTAGGATCTAGATGAATCCTAAGGCCTAGAGTTTGGAAGAATTCTAGAACCTAGAATAAATATTAAGGTCTAGGTTCTAGAAGGATCCTAGGATCTAGAATAAGTCCTAAGGTCTAGACCTAGGAGAATCCTAGGGTCTGGGGTCTAGGATGACGTAGGGTCAGGATCGATCTGGAGTCTGGGTGGGTCCCCAGTGATCTCATACAAAAATGAGGTCAACAACATCCGAAAAATCAACCCGATTACCAGCCGGCATCGCAGTAAGCAAAGAGTTCCGAATCGGTTCAACATGCTCAACACTCACAAGAACAGTTTCCACCAAAACATCAGGCTGCACCGCCACACCACCCAACAAACAATTAGAAACCATCGGATTCACCAAACACCCAGCATCCACAGAAATATTCACATAAGGGTTAACAATAGCAATTTCTTCCGTAATAGAATCAGTTAACACAGGATTTCCCAACGACCCCTCCATATTAGCAACCAAAGCAGGGGGTATGAAAGGCAAAGCATTAGGAGATAAAACTTTAGAAACAAGTTCAGAATCAACAATGCCAACGTTAGGAACGACCGATTCTTCTCTAGCTAAATCAAAATTCACCAAAGTAGGCACAGTCACAGCATCTTGATTTCCATCCAACGGCTCCACAAAAACCGGTGAAACAGTTTTAGCATTAGGCGCTACAGTTTTAGGTAAAACGGAAGCATCTAAAACAACAGCTTTATTTCTACATTCACCCACAGCATGGCCGAAACAATGGCAAGCACTACAAAAAACAGGGAATTCTTCCATGACAACGTGCTGCACATATCCAAGCTTTTCAGAACCCAGCCAAATACGATCAGGATAAGATTTAGTAATATCCAGTTCAACTAAAACCCTAGCTAAAGATGGTCTATAGCCCACATCCGTAGCCGTATCAATTTTGAGAGGCTTACCAAAGATGGAAGCTAAGTCATGCAGAATTTTAGGAGAGAAAAGATGCGGCCTTAAGGAGGGGAAAGAGACCCATATCGGAATCTCAGGAGATTCAACCCCAATTTCAACAAAGGGAGACCATTTTGTAATTTTCATAAATCAATTACTGATCATATTGATGTTTACTATTTATTAATATTAATTACATAAATTATTTATCATTCATACTATTAGCTTATTGATTGAAACTAGAGCATACATATTGATTATTTTGCCTTGTATTAAATGCAATTATAAGATTTTGGTAATTTGCTAGACTTTATCAGCTAATTATGTGATTTTTATTGATTTAAGGTATAAGAATAGATTAGGACTCTCTAGATTGAGGATGATCGGTGTTTTCAAGTTTTCTTTTATTTATATATTTTATTTTATTCTTTTGCAGTCGAAAGCTTTAAAAGATAAATTAATATTATTAAAATCTCCTGGCTATTATATATATATTACATGTTGAAGGAATGCATATATAAATATTTTGATGAATATGATTTATAGTTGCTTTTGTTGGATTTATTTTAAATGGTAGATATTTAGTGACTCTGAAAAATTAATTAAAAGATAAAAATTGATAATTTTTCTAAATTTAGATCTTAGGATGTTACAGAGTAAGTAGCAATTGACTTGAAAAGGAGGTTCTTCAAAGAGAGGAAAATCTCGAATCATATAAAGTTTTAAAGATTTGACTATTATTTGAAATGCTAATCAATTGCCCTTGTTTTTTTGTTTTGTCAGAACTCTATACATTTTTGCTTAATCTATCTTTAGTTAGGAGAGCTATGTAACTTTTCTTTCATAACTAATGCCTAACATTTGTTATTCTCTGTAATATGATGCTCGTTGTCAACTAATGCTTGGCACCCTTTGTCTATTGATGGATGTTGCCCATCATCAACAACATCCACCTTGCTTGATATTCGTCACCTACCATCACCTTTCCTATAAGTTTAACTATCGATTGAAATCCACCAGTTGTTGTGAACCTTCATTTCTTTGAACTCTATCATTCAACACCACAAGAGACACACCTCAGAGTCCAATATATTAAATTATGATCTCACCTTCCTTAGTTATGTGAAATGATATATATATATATATATATATATATATATATATATATAACATTAATTAGTAGAACTATTTTGATAGGTTATGTCATAATTTTTCTCTTTCCGAATATCATATGTAAAAGTTTTTGCATCTTTTATTTTTTTGCTTGTTACTCTTTTTTTTTTTTTGTGAAATCTTTATAAAACATAAAGATGATTAAATTTTCTACTATTACAAATTTCTCAACACGCAATAATAAGACATCTATTTTAAACAATACAACAATAATAAATTAATAATACTTTACATTTAACTGAAGTATTAAACTTTTCTATTAGACTTAAGGCTTCATTTGTGACAACTTTCTTATTACTTTCTAAAGTAGCTTTATAGTACAAAAAAATTTAGTTCAATAATTTTTTATATTAAAAACTGCTTTAGAAAACAGTAAGAAATTCATCCCAAACAAAACCTTAAAGTTATATTGGATAACCCATTTAATTCATCAAAGAAACCAAAAAAAAGCTTGTTGTGGGCAAGCTATAAATTCCTATGACTATGCTAATTGGATAGCTTTTTCAGATCATGCATAGCTATAAATAGATACATTCAACCCAAATAAACATGATACATCAACCATACTTGATAGAACCAAACCAAATCAATACAAATAAAGTTAAAACTTAGGTATAAATTCAAAACCAAATGATTAAATCATGTCCAAAATTGTATAAAACCAAAGTACTACGATCAAATTCAACTCCACTCTCTGTTAAGTAGCTTAGGGCGTATTACAATACAAAGTATTTGAGTCAAGCTTATCCATGAGCTAACTCGAGCTTAGCTCGTTAAATGGTTCATGAGCAAGCCCCAACTTGATCATCAAACTAATAATTTCAAATTGTTATTAAAAATATAATTAAAATATTTAAAAAATTCAATAATTTTAAAATTAATAACAATGAAAATTTCTCTCTTTCTAAGTTTCATACATCAATTCATTTCTCATCATTATTAATATTTAATTCTTATTTTTAATAAAAGTTGTCTTTTTTTTATAATAAAAAATCCTATTTATGAGTTGATTTTAAAATTTTAAAATTAAATTCAAATTAAATTCATAAATAGGTTCAACTATACCGAACTCTTTAAATATCACATTTTGCCATTAAGCATCAATGAGACAATGACCATAGAGTAAATTCAAAGTTGACCTCTTATTGTTAACGGAAGTAGTGAGACTAAGCGAAAATAAAGGCTCAGTATTACCTATATTTAATGCAACTTTTTTGCACTGCCGAAAGCTATGGGTAGGAATTAGGATAAAAACACTCTCTACCTAATTAGGGTGGTACAGGAAAAGCTGCGAAGATATTTGAGAAAAAATATCGATGATTACGGCACCGTTATTTTAAACCACACATTTGACCAACTAATTCAAGGAAGTTAGGCCTCCGCATTTCTGGGAAGGCGGGTGTTGTCGGGTTAACTTAATGACGGTACATCCATATTTAAGCGGGTCAGGACAAAATACTTTTTGGTTCATCAATTTTTTTAGAAAGACAAAATTGCTTTATTGTCAAATTAAACGTTAATTGCATTTTTAATGAAGTATTATGTGAAGATTAATGTGATATAATTATAAATTGTTAAGTTATTAATACGAACATTAAGTTGTTAATTGTGATGCATCAATATGGTCAATTATGACTAAAAACATACACCTTGATATATCATCAAAAAATATCTTGATCGAGCGAATCTCAATGCAAATTGAAGGCAGAGGTTTTAAAAATTAAAATTAGGATCATCTAAACTTTGATTTTAGAAAGCTTATATCCAAATTAATCGTCTCAAGGAGACGAATCTAATGACACCAAATTCAATTCAATCCAATCCGATCACAAATGAGCTCAAATCAAAGGATTAAAGACTGCTTGGAAGCTTCAGGGTATTAATTAGATAACTGAATGATATCCGAATGTGACGTGCTTATATTCAAATCGAGTGGCTCGACAAGAAGAATCCAACGAGCCCTAGATCACCAAATTCTGACATTATTAAGACACTTAATTACTCAATAAATGATCTATGATTGAGGGAGATGAGATATCGATTGTCCATTGGAACACTATCAACTTGCCATTGATTTTCTTCATATTTACAAGACATACTACTCCTAAAAAATTATATATAGACTTCATATATATTACATTTTTTTTAGGATATGCATTTTGTAGAAATAAAGTATTTTATCCTAATATTAATACTTTTATTTTGATATAATTATTTTGATCTAGCTGTGGGGATTCATCAAATCTATGATCTTAGTTTAAATATTTAAATTTAATAATAAAAGACTTCTCATTTGCTCTTGTAAGCATGTTCCTCATGGGCTTGGATTTGAATCTTGCTTTTGGAAGGCTCTGCCTCTTTCATTTCTAAGCTTTACTCCTTCCTTTGATTTGCAGCTCATTGTTTTTTCATTGCTTCTCATGGGTTGAGTTGTAAAGTGTTATGTTGTATTTTTTTTGTAATTGAACCCATCAAGATTTTAAGAAACTTGGTCATTTAAAATAAGAAGTTTAAGGGTCTATTTGGCACAGTTTTATCACTACTTAGGCTTCGGCTTGATTTGAGACGTCTTTCTTTCTGCTTCTTAAAATAATTTTTTAGTACTATAATTTTAATTTTTGTACTAGAAAGCTGCTTTAAGAAACAGTAAGAAAGTCATCACAAACGAAACCTTAGTTTGTGACGACTTTCTTACTGCTTCTTAAAGCAGTTTTTAGTATAAATTTTTTAATTTTTTAATCATAAAATTGTTTTAAGAATCAATAAAAAAGTCATCATAAACGAAGCCTTAGCTTTTTATACAGGAGCATCAATTTTACTTGGCTACTAATTTCAAGCTATTTATTACTGTTTTTCCAAAAAAAAAAAAAATGTGGAAATTTGTTTTTTTGCATCAACGGTAGTTAAGTTACGTTTTTCATATCAATTTTACAATTAAGATTTCGTTTGAGATGGTTTTTTACTGCTTAAAGCATCTTTTCAGTATAAAAATTAATATTTTTGTACTAAAAAACTGTTTTAAGAAGAAGCAAGAAAGCCATCTCAAATGAAACCTAAATTTATAAAATAATATACTGTCCCAAAAAAACCCCTAAGAAGCAGGTAAGTCCATTAGGCCTTATGATTTTCTTTGGAAAAACTGCGACTTTTTGTACTAAAAATAAAGTTGTTATGAAGCTATCACATATACTTTTTAAAAACATCGAAAAGATAGTAACCAAACCGAACTGTAATTATAATTTAAGCCGTCGTTTGGGACATCTTTTTTCTAACATTTAATATATCTTTGTGTTAAAAAATAACTTAACAAAACAGTGAGAAAACCGTCCTAAATGAAGCCTAAGTCAGCTTATCATATAATTAGCCGTACTTATCATGCTTGTCTGTGATTGAACGAACAACCAATGTCTTGAACAAAATAAAAGAAAATGTCTTTGATCTGTACATATGATATTATTCTATTTTACATAGAAAGTTGTGGGATGATAAGGGCATACAAATTCATGAAGTCCTTCCATGTATTTCAATAATCCACTACTTAAAAAAATGTATGATTATATATGTGGAAAAAAAAAAACAAATAATATTTTGGAAAAAAAATTTGTGTAGACAAGACATTCAATATATGAGGATATCTCAACTGAACCTTTTTTGTTTTTATTTTTGTGGCTATAATAAACAGTATTTTCGCTAATGAGAGGAACGATTATTAGGTCAGGTGTCCTGACGTAGCTCTATGTTCGGACGTAATAATATGTCGCCACGTGCTCTTATTCTTTACCGCGTGGCCCAACGACTTGACCCGGACCGGAACCCGGGAATGTTATGTTCGCGTATTGCTAGGTATTGCTTGACAATAATGAAAAATAGCGCTTTGTGAAGACCAATACCGAGCAATAGTATTTCTCGTTATTGCCGAGCAAAATCAACCAATACCTAGCAATACCGAGTAATACCTAACAATACGCGAACAGAGCAATCCCGGGGCCGTTCCGGGTCGGGTTGTCGGGCCACGCGGTAAAGAGGAAGAACACGTTGCACTATTTTACTGACGTCCGAACATAGAACTACGTCAGGTCATCTGACCAAATATAAATTCTAATGAGAGGGTTCCTTTGATTTCCTTGGAGTGAAGCTGCTGGAAGCCTTAAAAAGGGCATAGTTTTTTTTTTGTGGCCGTTTGGTCTGAGAAATTTGGAATTCGAATAGTTTAAATTTTTGCATAAAATAAATATATACATCATGGAAATAAATTAATTATGAGCAGAATTGGGACAGTTTTCATACTGCTTTATAAAATATTTTTTTAGATAGTTTCTTAAAAAAATAATAAGAAAATTGTTCCAAATAAAATCTACAACAGTACAGAACTAAACTCTAAAAAACTATATATTTACATTAAAAATCATCCTTACATAATGAAATCATGCTTCTTCGAGGCGTTCAACACATAAACAATTGATATTTATATTAAAATCATCCTTACATAACAAAATCATGCTTATTCGCGGCATTCGACGCATAAATAATTGTAGAATACACCATTACACCCTTAAAAATTATATTTTCAAAGAGAAAAATAGTAAAACTTGGGAGGAGTTTAAAATTTACCGATTATAACCCTAGTTTTTCTCCTATTATTGGCTACAGTAACTCTTCTTGGACGTTTTGCATACCGCCTTTTTTCTCCTTGGAGAATGCAATATATCCTCCAAGTCAATTTCCATCTTCTTTGCCTTGTTTCTTGTATTTCTTTCTTAGCAAGTAAAAGGTGATATTCCGCCACCCGTCAAAACCCTAAATATTTGGACGCTGTCACGGCCGAGCTTCTTTTTTAAAAAGGTTAAAAAGAGTGTCTAGACCAGGCCAGACCGTCCAGTCATAAGAAAAATAATATAAATATTAAATATCAAAGTGTCAACATTTTATTAGAGTCAAGAAATAGAACTACATCCGGAGTTCACCCAGAATAATTTCTCCGGTACGCAGCTCTTTTTGGTTTGTTTTTTTTGGAGTTTGACACTCAACTAAAAGGTTTGGATTTGAGTCTCGTGTATGTATTTGAGCACTGCATGCCGGTAATTTCGCCCAAATAAAACGTCTAATATATGGTTTGGTTTCAGCTGCATGGGAATTATGTGAGCTGCGCCCATGTTACTTTGACAAAGAACCCGGCAAGTGGGTAGGAAATACTGAACCGGTCCCCGGTTTGATGGTCTGGCCCCGATGGTCCATGTCTGGCCCACGAACCCGAGTTAACCCACCCACCATCAAGCAAAAACATCTTATTCTCATCAATGACTATTCAATATTCGCTTCAAAACGTTACGTAAGTGTAGTCTCATGTCATAAGATGAAGAAAATCATTCTACTTTTTTTTACTCTTTTTATACTTTTTTATGCCATTATTTTTTAACATAAGATAAACATTATTTATCTTTCTTTAAACTATAACATTTTTTTAATGAATTGTAGTGTGTAGCTGGAATCAGTAACTTTCTCTAATAATTAAGGCTTTTTATTAAAAAATAGCTTTACAAATGTTACGTCCTGGAGTATTCACGGCGGTAGAGAAATAAAAAAGTTTAATGTCTTAGCATTGTACGAAGATCCGGCACGCAATCAGATAAGAGAGATGGTGTAGTATTTATGAGACACCAAAATTTTTATGTGGAAAACCCATGAAAAGAGGGAAAAACCATGGGGCCTAGCCCAGTTTGAATGAATCAACTAGTATTGCAGTTGATTACAAATGAGGTCCTTCCTTGGGGGAAGGCATTAGCTTGATGTACATTATATGAAGTACATAATGAGAATACAAAGTGTCACTGTTGATTTGTTCGTTTGGTTGGAAAGATCATAGTCAATGGGCGACGTAAGTCGGAATGACCGTTGTCGGTGGGCAACATAAGTCAGAAGGATCATAGTCGGCTGGCGACAGAGGCTGGAAGGACTGTAGTCGGTGGGCGACGTAAGTCAGAAGGACCGTAGTCAGCTGGCGAAGGAGGTCCGAAGGACTGTAGTCGGTGGGCGACGTAAGTCAGAAGGACCATAGTCGGCGGGCGACGGAGGCCAGAAGGACTGTAGTCGGTGGGCGACATAAGTCAGAAGGACCATAGTCGGCGGGCGACGGAGGCCAGAAGGACTGTGTCAAGTAGAAATCCAGCATCGGATAGATGTCCGGCGAAAACCTGACAACGGGCATAAGTCTGGCATTGGGTAGAAATCTGCCAACGAGCGGAGGTCCGACGTCTGGTAGATGTTCGACGTTGGTTGGCGGCCGAGGAGAAATCCGGCCTTAAATGGTATTCGGGCAAAGCTTCATAGTCACATGGAGATCGGACAGAATTCTGGCGTCACTTGGAGATCGGGGAAAGTTTTAACATCACTTGAACGTCGGGCAGAATTCTAGCATTACTTGGGCAGAATTCCGGCATCGGGTAGAATTCCGGCGTCACTGGGGCGTCGGGTAGAACTCCGGCGTCACTTGGGCATCGGGCAAAACTCCGGCGGTGGTTGAGGAGGAGTTTCTTCCCTCCTATCCTTCTCTTCTTCTTCTTCCTTCTCTTGCTTCCTGCCCCCTCTCATGAGAAATGAGGGTCTATTTATAAATTTTTGGAGTGGCATGGCTTGTAAATAGGTGAGAGATCAGGGACAAATGTGGAGTCGTTCGATCTACGACCGATATTGAATCCCTTGATCATGGACCATTCGTCAGACATTTGAAGGTCTTTGTGGTGTCAGAATTTGGCAATCTTGGGCTCGTTGGATTTGTCTCATCGAGCCACTCGATTCGACTATAAGCACGTCATGTTTGAAAACCATTTGGTAACTCAAATTATGGTTTGAACTTTCCAACAGCACTTCAGGTGCTTGATTTGGACTCATTTGGGCTCGGATTGAGTCAAATTTGGTGCCTTTGGGTTCGTATTTTCGGGACGATCAGTTCGATTGTAAGTTTGCTGAAATCGAAGCTCAGATGATCCCTGATTTAATTTTTGAAGTTTCCAACTTGATTTTTGCCTCGAGATTCATGCCTGATCAAGATAATTTTTCGATAACACATCAACAAAGAAATAAAAAAGCTGTCCCAAAAGAAGCCTAAAGTTTTCTTTCTACTTTATAAAATAGCTTTTTAATGCAAATTTTTTTTGAACTATAAGTTTTTGTAATACAAAGTTGTTCATAAGGTTTTGTTTGAGACAGCTTTCTTACTGCTTCTTAAAGTAAATTTTTAATACAAAAAAATTATTTTTTGAACTATAAAGTTACTTTAAGAAATAGTAAAATAACCGTCTCAAACGAAGCCTTTCGTTTGGGAGACTTTTTTACTACTTCTTAAAACAACTTTTTAATTAAAAAATTTAATTTTTGAACTAGAAAGTTGTTTTAAGAAGTAGTAAGAAAGCCGTCCTAAATGAAGCCTAAATCACTAATTTTTTCACTAAAATTATGATTTTGTAGAATGAAGATTTTTAAATGCCAATAATTAAATACATAGAATGTTGATGATACCTCACATCATATATCTCGCATGATTTTACTTGTCAAAATAAAAAATTATATTCACAAATAAAAAAAAGAAAAATATTAAATGGATTATTTTTAGGTTTAAATATTGGTTTGCAGGTCAATCAAATCCTACCTGTTTATTAAACAGATTATCTTGAACCAGAATTTTTCACGTCTAATTGACAGGTCGGGATATTTACTGACATCTCTAATCTCTCATTAAGGACTTACAAAACCATTATGACCCATCCAAAGAAAGTGCGACTTTCACTAAAATTGCAAAATTGCTTTTATTTAAATTCAATCATAAATATAGCCCAAAATCAATCTGATCCATGGCCATGAAATCCGAGCAGGTTTTTAAAGAGGTTGAATTGGAAAAAACCTGATTTTAACCTGAGCCGACCAACCTGCTCGACGTACAGTTTAAAGATAAATATAAACTCAGCCCATATTAATTCTGTCGAAGTTACTGGAGCAAATTAATTAATTACTCAGAAGAAACCTATGGAGAGAAATGAAATCAATGATGAAGAGCGGCTCCTCCATTAGTGGTCCTCCCATTCATATCCATATCCTCCCCCGCAGTGCATGTCCCCTTGCAACAATCATCGCAACAGATCTCGGATCTCCCACCATCCATGCTTGATGGATGACATCCATCGATGTCTCCCGGACTGGCTGGATAGGGGTGTTAATATTTGACATGACTCGAAAATTCACCTCAAATCTGATCCGAAAATTCAAGGTTAGGGTCAACCTGGATCCGAAACGGGTCGAGTTCGGGTTCAAAAATTGATCTGTTTCAAAACCCGGGCCGAGTTTGAGTTCAAAAAACTGACCCGTTTGCAAAAATATGTTGAATTCGGATTGACCAGAAATAGAGCTGGATCAGTTCTGGGTTCAATTGTATCAGTTTTGGGTTTAACTTGAACTCAACCCGTGACCCGAAATTTACACCCCTAGACTGGACAATTTATTATGTGCAGAGTCAGGACGTCATCTAGAGGCCAATAAAAATACCCCACGCCGCCCCAAAAGATAAAAGTGTACCATGCTCGGTACCAACCTTTATCGGGGGTGTCAATTTTTGACACGACCCGAACTCGAACCGGAAAAATCCAGGTAAGGGTCAACCCGGATCCGAAACGGGTCGGTTCGGATTCAACATATCAACCCCTTTTAAAAATCGGGTAGGGTTCGGGTTGACCCAACAACCCAAAATTGACCCGAAATTAAGACAAAAACTTGTATTTGACCTGGAAACTCGAGATTGACCTATTTTGACACGTTTTGACCCGAAAATTGAAGATTGAACCAATTTTTGACCCGAAAACTAGCAATTTTGGGTCAACCCTGGGTCATTCGTGTCTGGTTGGGTTGACCCATACCCGAATCGGATCGAGTTCGGGTCCGAGAACTCGACCTGTTTTTAAAAACGGGTCGGGTTCGGGTTCGGATTGATCTGAATAGTGCCAAGTCAATTCCGAGTTGAATCCAAACCCGACCTGTTGACCCGAATTGACACCTCTAACCGGATGGGTCCAGTGTAGGCACAAAATAATCTCTCCCTGGGCTGGGGCAATCGTTAGTTTGAGAAGTCTAACTTATAATTTTGATTTATTTTAGTGATATTTAATGTCATCATCGCTTTAGATCCTGATCATTCAACGACTGTCTCCAACCCACCATTATATTGTGATATATTCTCGCCTTCTCCATCGCTTTCCCTCTGAGTCCCCACCGTCCTCAAAACTCTCAATTCTACCTTGCGCACTAATTAAAGCACCCCCGCGCGCTTGCCGCGCCCACCCCTCGCGGCAACTGCCAGATCTACAAATGTACGAGATTTATCTCCGTGGAGAGAGAGAGAGAGAGGGGGGTGGTCAGTTCGATCGGTCCCCAATGCCTTCATGGCGATGCCGGGCGGCCGGCGAAACCTTAGCTGTTGCCTCCTGTACGACTGGTTTTGTTCGGGGCGGGAGGCGGGGGAGTGGGAGAATTTGGTTGGGGCATTATAGCGAACAAGTGGAGGGCATGGTCCCCGTGAGTGGTGATTGGTGTGGTCGAAGCCAAAGCATAAGTCGCCGTCGTTTTAGTCCTTTTTCCTCCATCTTTTTCAATCTTTCGAGATCGAGATCGAGATCGAGATCGTGATATTGATCACGATCTGAATAATGTAGAGATTTTTTTATGGGATTTGTGGTGCCCTGCAACAACGTGGGTGGCAGACGCTGTGCCTGAAGGAGGAGCCATACTGCTACCTTGCCTAATTAATTTTACTCAGTAATGCCATAACGCACAACTGTTCTGTATGATTGATGTTTTAAACTCTGCTTCTCATTCAAGCTTGGTTATTTGGGAAAATTATTGGGTCAGGTTATCGGACATGTTCGAAGCTCAATGATAATGCGCCACATCACCTCCTACTCGGTATCGAGCTCAGTACTGCTCGATACTCAATACTTCACAGTACCGAGCTCAGTACTGCTCAATATTATGAATACCGAATATAAGCTATGTCAGATCACCTGACCCAATAATCTCTCGGTTACTTGAATGTAATGATTTTTTAGAGCTGCAATTTTAAATAAGGGCACTACCATTTTATTTATTAAATTCACCTCTGTTAGAAGTATTGTGGGAAACAAATTAATCATTATTATAGGCTTACAAAGCACATATCAATTGATATATATCTCAATATGAGGATCGGATCAACAAAGCTCCTCCAATCCAAATATCTAATAATACTAATTTTGAGAGAACTACAACCTCTATCAATGCAATCTAAATATTTATATCTCTATCCATACATTGAGCAAAATTTTCATATAAATAGATTAATATTAAAAAATAAAAATAAAAATATCATTCAAGACAAAATTTTATATTTTATTATGATTGATAAATTGAAAATCATAATAATCTTATTAATCTATTTTGCATTTTTTTGATAATATTGAATAAATCTATTTTGCATAATATTTATATTTTAAGCCTACTAAGAAATTATACTAATAGGACAAAATCATGAGACTATTAGGTCAAAGTAGATAATATCTCGAAAGTTAAGAGTTTGGATTGTTATGAAGCATGTGACTCGTATGAGTGTAATTTATTTTGATGATGTGCTAGCATAAATGGAGCTTGTTTGTATTGTTCAAATTATTATAAATTTTTTCTTTTTTCTGATCAGACTAAAGTATTATTATTTTGATTATTGAAAACTCTGAAATAAAGTTACCAAACTTTAGTTATATTTTAGCACAAAGTAAAAATAATCATGCTTTGAGATCACATTACTTGAAATTTTCGTGCTACAAATTCATATTTGATATATGCCATTAATTATAATAATATAGTGACCATTGATAGGCCTTGATACAAAGAACTATAACAAATATTGCTTTGATTTTATATTGATATGATTGATGAATCAGATTATCTAGAGATGTTATTTCATAAAGATAATAAATATTAAGCTCTTTCAGCTATTTAATAATGTGTAATAATAAGTAAACATATATGATGCCCAAGTGAGAGATTACAAGAAAATTTTTATATGTTGGCCCATATATTATATATATATATAAAATAATATATATTTGTAACTATCTAAAATTAAGTCAATTAAATCCGTGATATATTTAACAAATAAATTATTATTTGACTTACGTGACATCTCAATTAAATACTATATAGATGTCAAGTATTTATTTATTTAATTGATGAGCTGAAATAAAATAAATACACTTAAAGTATAAATAGGACTGTGGCACCCAATTTAAACTGTTAAGTCATCATTTTTCCCTCTTTTCCCATCCTGAAGAGAACGAAGAGATCTATCGCTATCTTAGAGAATACCCCTTCAAACGTGAAAGATCAAAAATCTCAATTATGCATTTTCAATAGATTTGTATACGCTTCTAATAATTTTATCGATGATTTGACATGTAATTCGACGGTTATTTTTCATCTTCATTGAATCCTACACCTCATGCTTGGGAGAAACTTATTAGAGCATCAATCATTTTTAAGGTTTAAAGAAATGATTAATTAGTTAGAGAGAACATAATTAGTTTGAGATCTTCTTGCATAGTAGAGCCCCGTGAGAGCCGCTCTAGGTTGACTTTTGCAAGGGTATGTGTTCTCATCAACAAAGATTCTATTTTGCATGATGAAATTCCTATAGAAATTGATGGGGAAGATCTGGTTTTAAAGGTGTTATATGATTGGAAGCCTGATAAATGTGAAGGATGCGGTTCCATTATTCATCCTTACTCTCTTTGCCCAAAAAATCCTAACCCGCAGCACATTCTCCCTCCCCAACCTCCTAAATTCCGCGGTCGCAGCTCTTCCAGAACTCACAACTCCAGAAATCATAGGCCGCACAGATCTCAATCTACTGTGCCCCCTCCTAAAATTTCTCCTCACACTGTCAATGTAGAGTCCAATATTATCATGGCGCCTCCTGCCTCCAACTCTGGAACTCTTCCACCCGTCCATACTAGCCCTGCCCGGGCCTCGCCTGTCCAGCATACTATACCTCCGCCAACCACCAACCCAACTATTCCTAACCTTAACTCGCCATCTCAAGTTTCTACCTCCTCAGGAATTCCTACTTCTCCCAGACTCCTGAAATCTCCTAAAATTCCCCTTTTAAACATGTTTGCTTCTTTGCAAACTGACGATCCTATCCCTGTTGATTCTCTGGACATTAACACGGAGTCAGATTCGGCTTCCTGTTCCAATGCAGAGACCAACACTTTGCCATCGAATTCTCAGGAGAAAATAATTCATAACACAAGAGCCTCTTCTGACAAAGGAAAGACACAAATCAAGTCAAAACCCCCTAAAGGGAAATCGGCCAAGAAGGCCAAATCTCAATTTTCTTAATGTCTTTGCCAACTTTTGCAAGTTGGAACGTGAGGGGATTTAATAATCCTGACAAAGTTAGTTTTTGTAAATCACTGATTAGCTCTCATGACCTCAAACTTATTTGTATTCTGGAAGCCAAAGTTTCTGCATCTTCTATCAACGACCAGTGGTTTTTGAGGACTCACCGTCTTTTTGAGAATGAAAATAGCTGAAATAATATTACGGATTCTTCGCCTGGGAGAATCTGGATCAAGTGGGATAGCTCGGTTTTCTCTTTTCAACAAATTCACACCTCTCCTCAATTAATTCACGGTATGCTCTCGGTGGGATCTTTCCCTCCTATTTATCTCTCTGTTATATATGCTGCCAATACTATTGATGAAAGGAAAGGTCTTTGGGACCATTTACTGATTTCTGCCCCTCCTCTGGATAAACCTTGGGTTGTTATTGGGGATTTTAATTGCCATCGTTTTGAGTCCGAAAAAGCTGGTGGTACTTTCGTTTCAAACAGTAAACTGGGGGAGCTAAATAGTATGATCTTCAATTGTGGGTTGAATGACCTTTCTTCCACTGGCCTTTTCTTCACCTGGTTCAATCAGCGGGTGGATAACCCAATCCACATCAAACTTGATCGTGTTTTGGTTAACAATGCTTTGCTGGATTTCCTTCCTAATGCCTACTACAATGTTGATCCTCCGCTTGGATCGGATCACTCTCCGTTGATTTTTAAATGCACTCAAGATAAACCTATTGCTGCTCGTTTCATGTTCAAAAATTTCTGGGTTAATATGGATGGTTATTGGGATGATGTCTGGACTGCCTTCTCCTCTAGATCTCCTAGAAGCCCCATGGCTTCTTTTTGTCACAGCTTACGTTGTCTTAAGAGTATCCTAAAAAAAAGGCATTGGGCTTCCTCCTCCTACCTTTCTAATGCCTTATTAGAATTGAAAAGCAAACAGAATCAATGTTTGATTAACATACAATCTCAACCATTGGATTTGGAGCACAATCAAATTTTGAAGAATATTAATGTTGATCTTGCACATTTGCAAGCTCAATGGACTTCTTGGATTGCCCAAAGGGCAAAAGTTTCTTGGCTTACTCGTGGGGAAGATGATCTTGGTTTTCTTTTTGCAAAAATAAGAAGTAGAAATAACAAGAATTGCATTAAGGAGATTACTACTGCTGATGGGCATTTTACTAATTTCCAAGATATCTCTAATGCGATTGTTAAACATTTTGAAGGTCTGTTTAACACTCCTCATGCTACTCTTTCTACTCCTTTGGATATTCCTATTGGAAATTTGGTTCCATCTCATCTTAGAGATATGCTGGTTGCCCCTTTAACTTTTGGGGAAGTGAAAATTGCTGTATTTGATGGTAATGAGAACTCTGCTCCTGGCCCGGATGGGTTTACTTATGCCTTTTATAAGAAATCTTGGAATGTCCTTGGGTTACAAATTTTCAATGCTGTCAACAATTTTTTTACCTCTGGTAATCTTCCTAAAGGGGTAAAGGCGACGGCTATTGCCTTAATTCCTAAATGTACTCATGCTTCAAACATCAATGACTTTAGGCCAATTTCTCTTTGTAATGTTCTTTACAAAATTGTGGCTAAAGTTATTGCTAACAGACTGAAGGTCGTCCTCCCCTTTATTATCCATGACAGCCAATCGGGTTTCATTGCTAATAGGTGCTCCACAGACAACATTATTCTTGCTTCAGAGATTCTTAGGGAATTTAAATGCTCTAAAAAGCTTTTTTGTGCAAAGTTGGATATAAAAAAGGCTTTTGACACTGTTTCTAGGGAATTCCTAATTGCTAGACTTCTTCAAAAAGGTTTTCCAGATGTCTTTGTTTCATGGATTAAAAACTGTATAAATGACGTCAATTTCTCTGTTTGTCTCAATGGATCCCTAGAAGGCTTTTTTGGTTCTACAACTGGACTTCGCCAAGGTTGTCCCCTTTCTCCTCTATTATTTTGCATCGTCATGGATAGTCTATCAAATATTCTTACCAACAACTCTGACTCCTTTAGTTTTAAAGGTATTAAATGCAAGGACTATTACATTAATCACTTGATGTATGCTGACGACCTTTTGGTGATTGGAGATGCCTCTAGAGAAAATGCTGTCCAACTTAATAAATGTTTGCACCACTTTAGTGCTCTCTCTGGTCTCCACATTAATGCCAATAAAAGTGCCATCCTCTTCTCTATGAGCAGCAATGAAAATCAGAATTTTTGTGATGAAATTGGCATTCATAATGTCAACAACTATTTCACTTATTTGGGACTTCCTATAGCTCCAAAGAGACTTAAATCTTCTCACTTCCAACCACTACTGAGCAAAATTACTGCTCTACTTGCTGGTTGGAAAAATAAGTTTCTTTCTTTTGCAGGTAGGGTCCAATATCTTAAATTCACCATCTCCAGCACCATTGCTTACTGGATAAGGGGGTCTATCATTCCAAAAGGTTGTTGTGCGACCATTAATAAGCTTTGCTCTAGATTTCTATTCCACAACAACCTGTCTGATAGAAAGCTGCATTTGATTTCTTGGTCCAAAGTTACTCTTCCCAAATATGCTGGTGGTCTTGGTATTCCTTCTCTTGAAGCACTTAATTTTGGGGTCTGTTGCTCCATTATTGGCAGGTTCTATAACTCTCAAAACCTTTTGAGCTATTGGTACAAAGCCAAATATACCTCCCCTTAGAAACCTTCCAATTCTGCTTCCATTTTTTGGGCCAGAATTAAGCTGGCGGCTTCTAAGATTCTGAATTTGATTTCTTTCAAGGTGTCTCCACTTTGTGATTACTCATTTTTTTGGGATCCCTGGGTTTCTGGTATTTCGATTGCTGAAACTGTTAGTTTTCAAGGCTCTGACGATTTGCGGGTTAAAGATTTTATTACGACTGGCAATTGGCTTATTCCTACTTTTATTCCATTGCCTATCTCGAACGCTATTACGTCTGTGATCTTCTCGGAGAAGACTGAAGTCCTGTGGAATGGTGGTTCTAAATGGTTGTTTAAAAATTTCACTGAATTTTTCTATTCTACATTTCCTACGGTAGACTGGCATCCCTTCATTTGGCACAGAAAACATTCGCTCAAATTTGCTTGCTTCACTTGGATGGCTGTGCTTGGCAAGCTTAAAACTGCAGATAATCTTTTGTTAAGAGGAATTCAAGTGCCTATTAACTGTTCTTTATGCAATGGCTTTAGGGAAACACACTTACATCTATTTTTTGCATGTGACTTTTCATTTTACATTATCAAAATGGTGCTGCCGGAGCTGAATGGCTTTTTGCTAAGACCTACTTTACTGCAGCTATTTGACTTTTTTGATCATAACTCACACTTTAGTTCTACTGATAAGGAACTCTGCTACTTAATTACTAGCTGTACTATTTACCACATTTGGAGGGAAAGGAACAATAGACGTTTTTCTTCTGAGAGAAACAATGTGACCAAAATTATTTGCAATATTAGAGAGATTATCAGACTCAAAATTTCAAAATGGAAAAACTCAAGCACCTTACTTCACAAGTTTTCGGGCATATAATTCCCTTTGTCTTTTGGTATTGCTGGTGGTCTTTTTTGTGCAGCTGCAAGGATGTAGATCGTTACTTTTTGGATGGCTGCTGGGACAGTTTTTTAACCCTGTCCCAAATTTTGATCTTTATTATAGTTCAGACCTGGGAAGATGTTTTTGGGGATTTTGTACTGTTTCAACCCTTGGCAAAATCCAGTTCGATTGCTATTTCGTAGTTCATCATTTCTCGGGTATACTACAAAGATAATAGACAGCAATTGTGGGGAATTTTTGACATTCAGACTATGATGACCAAGGTCAGCCTCCATGAGCCTTGGATGGCCTCTGAGGCAACCAGGCTCGTCTGCGGGTATGCTTGCTGGAGGAGTTCGGACGGCCTGCTGCTGGTTCTTCTGCTTGGGATTCTATCGGTTATATATGGCAACCACTGCTTCAGCCTCGAAATGTTTTTTCTACTGAATCGGAGCTGCCTTTATTTCTGAGTCTTTTCTTTTGTCTAATTTTCTTCTCTTACAATTGCTGTCTAGTCTTTGTGTAAATTTTGTTATTTTGGTTTTATTTTCTCTTCCCACAGATTTTGTAATTTGAACTATTTATTCTAATTCATGGGCTTTTGCCCCGGGTTTACCCAAAAAAAAAGAGCCCCGTGAGAGGCAGCTGGAATATTGATCTCAGCCTGAAATGGTATGACATGACCTGCCTTCCAAATGTCCTTTCAATAATAAGGTACGCTGCTGGTCTTTTTTATTTCCCAAGATATTGCTCGTCATTTCTCGAGTCTTTCTATGTTCATTTCCAAAGTACTATGAACTAAATTGAATGCCATTTCTGTTTAGTTATTGCCTTCTTTTTTTTGCATTTTTGTTCTCCTCATATTGGATTAATTATTATGTGTGAACGTCGAATATCGTTTGGAGATCAATCAGAATATATCACATCACCTCTTTCCTCGGTACAGTAGCTCGGTACTGCTCGCTACCGCGACTTGATACCACTAATGTGGCCCATTCTAGTTGATCTCCGAACAGCGCTCTGCATCCGACTTCTGCACAGAATAATTTCACCTGATGTTGGCCCTCTTGATTAATCCACCTAGTGAATTGCAACTCTAATTATTCAATTTGATATTGCAATTAAGATAATGACATTCTTAATCACCTAAACAAAACATGTTACAATTATTGAAATTTGTAAGAAACTGATTTGATTATTTTTTTTTTTTTTTGAAAAAATTATAGAAAAAACAAAAAGGATATTATTTTGCCTAAGTTATGTTGAAAGGGGGTGTTGTATAATTAAATAAATAATTTTAGAATCAGACTATCAAGCTAATAAATTTTCAATGACAAAGTGAATATTTAATATATAGACAATGTATTAAACATATTTAATATGTTAAAGGCAATTACAAATGTTTTTGGACATGTATTTTTTAACTTTAAAGCAACCACCGCATGAAACTAATGAGAAGATAGAATATATGCTCATAATTTAGTATGTTTCAATGATTTGCTCAATAATGATGTTGCAACTAACATAATTCAAGCAAGGAGTAATAAATAAAAATATATCAAAATAATGAAAAAATATTTGTACTTAAAATCAGTTAAAAACTGCAATAAAAAAGACAACTTTCTAAAATTATTTTTTAATACAAAATTTTTTGAATTAGAATTTTTTTAATTAAAAAAAAAACGGTATGAAAGTTGGCCCAAATGAAATCTTATGTTTTGTTTGGGACGACTTTCTTATTACTTTTTAAAACAACTTTCTAGTACAAATTATTTAATTTTGTACTAAAAAGCTGCTTTAAGAAGCAATAAGAAAGTTGTCCTACACAAAGTCTTGACATACAATTTCGACATATCGGATACGTGGCAACTTATTGGTCCCTAGGGCCTTTCTGTTATCACTCAATGCATGATATTTTCATATCAGCCAGAGCTCACCATCTAACTCTTCCTCACTATCACCCCTGACTCATAACTCCCAAGTAGGGGTGTAAGTGAGCCAAGCGGGCTCGAACTCGACTTGTTTATGGGCTCACGAGTCGAGCTTATCGAGCTCGAGTTCGAGCTCGTTTAGTTAACAAACTCGAGTTCGAGCTTGAGCCAGCTCGGCTCGAGAGCTGGCTCAAATAAATATTAATATTTCTAAAATAATTTTATTTTATTTATTAAATTTAAATATTTAAAAAATAATAAAAATCATCTCAGTTTTATTTAAATTTTAAATATTAAATATTTCATTTTTTTCCCTAAAATTTGGCTATGTTTTATAAATCCCGCTTAAGTTTTAAAAATCCCCCCTAAATTAAAAAATTTCCGCCCATGGCTCGCGAGCCGACTAGAGCTCGTTTACACTGATACGAGCTCGAGTTCGAACTCGCTTTCCACCCAACGAGCCGAGATCAAGAAGGGCCTAAACTCGACTCATTTACACTCCTGCTCCCAAGTATATTGTCTTCATCACCAGACATCTTATGGATGCCCAGCTATTCATAACCAGCACATGTTCACCATCTTATATAGTGCAAGCCTTTCAATTATTCTTTCCCAGTGTTTGTCTACCTTCCACTACTGGTTGGTCTTGAAGAACATGACTATGACAAGTCGTTTTCCTATCTTCTATTTTGTTAGACTACAACTAGCCAACACCAAGTTGAAGATATACTTATCCTTCGTATCTGCCACCTTTACCACCTATTGACGAAAGGGAATCACATGCCTCATCTATGGCATCACGACTAACAAACAATAGAATCAAGTTCACTATACTTATAAATATGTATAGCTTAGGTGTCTAGAGCAAAGCCCTACATGGGGTCCTGATTGAGTACCCATTGGATACCTATGCTTTACTCGGATGAGCTTCACCCACCCACGACTTTCGGGATGACATACCCACCTATACCCACCCACTTTCCAAGTTTTTTGAACGTAGTCTGCCACGGATTGATGGCCTTGAGGCTTGCTGCCATTTGCTATGAATGCAAACTTTCAAAACGCATATCATAATTTATCATAGTTGCAGCATGGTTAAGTATTGCACACTATGTAGTGATGATTACAGAAATATAAGATATATGATGATAGCAATGTAAATCGATTTATCCTCTGATGTTGAGTACCCACCCATAAGGCTATGGGCGTATCCATACCCACCCATAGCCATTGGGCATGGGTGTGTACATGGGTGGGTGTGGGCATGAGTACCCAATGGAGGGCTCTGGTCTAGAGGATCATTATGGCTTCGTTTGGGGGCGTCTTTTTTATTGCTTCTTAAAACAAATTTCTAATACAAAAGCTATTTTAAGAAGCAATAAGAAAATCGTCCCAAATGAAGCCAATGTCACTTATAACATTAAAGTCGTGTACATTTTTCTTTTCTTCTACTCTCTATTTGGGATAGCTTGTTTTTTGGATAGCTTGTTTAACGCCTTCTAGATGAGTTTTGTAGTACCAAAATTTTTCAAACTATAAATTTTTTACTGGAAAGTTGCTTTTAAAATCAGTAAAAAAATTATCCCAAACAAAACCTTAATCTCCTTCTTCCCTTTATCCTTTTTTCTATTTGAAAGAAGTGTATATTTATTTTATGTTGTAATATTTATTTCATCATGGTGGAATCCTTCCCATCCTTAGCTAAGAGAACTGGGTTGTAAAATTAAACAACTTAAGAAAGTCGATGCACCTATGTCTCTCTTCTTCTTACCACTCTTTCGCTCTATTCTTTTAACTATAATTATCTAAGAAGTATCTCTACCAAAGATCTCCACTTCTTTGTTTAATTTGAATGCCTCTCAATCTGGGCGAATTATTATGCCCGGTCACCGGACGTCCGGACATCCAATTCAGACGCGCCACGTCACCCGAATACACTGGATCCTGATGTATTTTGGTGACATGGCATGTTTGGATTGGTGTCTGGACAAATCCGGACACCAGCCGTAATAATTTGCCCTAATCTGAGCTACATGGTGCCTTTCTATCAAAGTAATAGCTTTTGACATTCAAAATTTGCCTTATCGAGCACAAAAGCAAGCCATGTTTAAGTTTGTGTTGATGAAAAAAAAATGATATAATTGAAGAAACTTTTGAAGGAATTATTAAAATAATAGGATACCAACATTCTTTCCATGATTGTTGAAGTGTTATATCTTGCTAATAATATAAAATTTTATTTAAAAATCACTGCATAGAATGATAATCTTAATAGTTGTATGTTAAATCTTCAACATATTTTATATTTTTCACAAAATTTTTAAACTATTCATTATTTCTTTTTTTTTTACTTCATCACCATTTTTTGACTTAATCTCCTTATCTTTGAATGGTTATGAAAGGTAGTTACTTCTTTAGGGTGCATATATGAATTCACTATATCTCTTTACGCATGAAGAAATAACTAATGAAACAAAAGATTGAGTTGCTGAAATTGTTGCGCTTGAATTCTTTCTTTGTTGAAGTAAATACCTACTTCAATATACGTGTCAATAAGGCTTCGTTTGGGACTTCATTTGGAACGACTTTCTTCCTGCTTCATAAAACTGCTTTCTAGTGCAAAAAATAAAATTTTTATACTAAAAAGTCGTTTTAAGTAGTAAGAAAGCCGTCTTAAACATAGCCTTAGGCTTCGTTTGGGACGGATTTCTTACTGTTTTTTAAAGCTGCTTTCTAGTACAACAATTTTAATTTTTTTAATAAAAAATTACTTTAAGAAGCAGAAAAAAAGCCGTCCCAAACGAAACCTTAACCTTGGTGAAGGACTTCCAAGGATTGAAAGATTATAGGAGCTCAAAGTTGTGTTTTTCATGTCGATCTTGGTTGTTGGGATGATTAGCAATAAGGATGACCCATATGCAGCTAATCTTGGTGAGGATGATCAAGTTGCCTAAACTATTCAAATAACAATGGCCCCAAATTCTGAGTTAGAACAATGAGAGAAGAGAAGAGAAGAGAGAAAGTACTATATGTATGTACTCAACACCTATAGAATGCCAGCTCGTCTCTATTTGATTATTGGCCATGGAAAACTTGGAAAGTGGCCTTCTTAAGTTGAGGTGAATGCTTCCTTAAAATTAGCACAATAAATTCATAGGAGGCTTTCTCTTCTGCTATATAATCTAGAAAGTTTGAGAGGACTTTACTTATAATGTGCAACATCTGAGTAGTGAATGTGATCACAGGAAAATAAAAGAATCAGTATCACTAAAACCCTTAAGAGATGTTAGAAAGGTTGGGTAGCGAAAGTCATTAAAAATTATGATTAGCATTATATCATTTTTAAGCTCTATCAAATGTTTGATGGGGCATAAATCATCCCCTTATAATAGTCAAGTTGTGGCAACTTGAAGTTCAATGGGATGGGCTCTTCAGGATCTATGCTGATAAATTATATGAGAAGACGAAATAACAAAAAGAGCATAGAGATTATAAGTTGACAAGAACCACCTCCCATTGTGACCTCTTCCCTTCATTAGGGACGATAATGGTGGCAAGCTAATTATGGCTAGAAACAAGTGGAGGTAGCAATAAGAGTGGTGGGTGCAATCAGAGTGAAGCACATTGAAGGTTGTAACAAGATGTCTTTCTTCTCATAAAGCTAATAACTATGCCTATATTACAAGAGTTGACCAATCATGATTGGAGCCCTCACCAAGATGGTGAGACAGCTTATTGGTATGGCTACTAAGCAACATGAAACTAGATTAATGGAGGAGGAGAATCCCTAGGTATCTTTGTTAGATGATGCCTTATCTCAATTTTCCTTTAAGATTTATGTACTTTAAGTTTTTAACAAGAGCACCAAAAAGATGAGAATGATGATTTCTTTCAAGATGGCCGATAAAGGACACGTGGAAGACTAGGGGTGTCAACATATGACATGACTCGAAAATTTGACTCGAACCTGATTCGTTTAACAAACATGTCAAGTTTGGGTTGAATTTTTTGACCCGATTGATATATCAGGTCGGGTTCAGGTTAGTTTGCAAACCTAAAAACAACCTGTTTGACTCAAAATCGTGATCGCCCCCTCATCCTCATCCCCTTGCCCTTGCAGCCTCACCCTCTTGATCAACGCTCGTTGCACTCGCGGGTTATCAGGGCTAGCGGGTCGAGTTTGGGTCTGAATTTCTAACATGTATGTTTAATCAAGTTGGGTTCATGTCATATTAATTAAAGGCGGGTCAAACCCAACCCAAAATCCAAATTAGACACCCCTACTCGCTCGCTCGCTACCTCGTCCTCTCGCTCACGCTCCTGGGTTTAGTCTAGGTATAAATTTTTGACCCGTTTGTCTAATTATGTCAGGTTTATTTTGGATCAATTGACGGCGGGTCAATTTCAGGTTGGGCCAGAACCCAACCCGAGAACTCATTTTGACACCCTAGATATAATATTCAAACAAATGTTAACATTATGTGAGAGATTTATACTACGAAGGATATGTCTCAAACCAGATAACCAATAAATGGTCATAATATATAGAGCAAAGTGGGGCACACATTATTTAAAAAAAAAATCATAAGATATTAAAAATTATGAATAATTTATAATTAAATTAAAAATATAATAGAAAAAATATCATAATATAAAAAGAAATCATCAATTTCATAAAATAAAACATAATATTATATTAATATACATGAAGGTTAACGAAATGCACTATATTTTCACGACAATTTTCTTTTTAAGTTTGATCTAAATTTGAGATTATTCTATTTCTTTTAGCTAATAAATATAGCAATATGACTTACAATAAGATGCCAATTTCGAAAATTGAACAATACAAACAACACTAATTAAACAAATTTATGAAGCAACAATACATTACATAACACGACCAACATTTGACCAAATTAGAATAAGCAAAATTAATTAAGCATTAGATAAACAAAAGAATTGAAGTACAAATGCACGAAAAGAATATATATAAAAAGAGCACAAAGATTACTTAACGGAAAAAAAAAAAAAAGTGCCCAAAAATTTTGCTGATAAAACAACACATGCTATCAAAGCACTAAGATTGTCATGCATGTCATGCGACATGCAAATGGCATCGCATATCATTACATAAATAAAAGAAATATAACGAAATGGAAGCTATTTTGTTCCAGAGGGAGCCAAGTGTTAGGAATTCACTAGTGTGTACATACAACAACTGTTACTGATGTTACAGAGAGCATTCAAGCTGAGGCCAACGCACTTTTGAAGGCCAAATTGGTAGAAGACACTCGGAAAAAAAGTCGGTAGGTTTAAGCAGGACAGCCAAAGATTGGTCGATAGACTAGAGCTGAGAAAACAAATGTGGGCTTATCCTTTTCATAATTAAGATTTACCCCTCCAAATCTAAAGTCAATCCACAAGGATAAGGATATTTGAAATATTGAAAAACAGAAATAATGAAGGGACCAACTCATATAGTTGCCAGAACAAGCTAATTCAAAAAGCTATGCAGATTGAATGTATGTAGCTGTAAGGGCTAATAACACAAGGTTAGTCACACGCTCCATTCATTCTACTTACTAATCAGTAACCAAATCTCTTCTCCATCTACTTCTGATAAACATTGGTAGTAAGATCGCTCTAAGAAGCAGTATATTACCAAAGCCGATTCTCAATAACAGCAGATATAATTTCTTTCAGAGTTCCCTGAACAAGGAAATAAGCAAAGGTAAGATAACCAAGAATGTTTTAGCAGTCCTATGTCACCTGATTGTCATCACCATCACAAGCAGTCCTTTTTCCTACTTGGATTTCACTTCGTGAAAGTAATTAGGATGCATTCAAGATTTTGGTATAGTTATCCTACTGACTGAAACTCTCGGCCTTTCCATTTATGGGGTGGATTAGAAACTTGAATTTCGCCAATAGAAAAAAAGAAAACCAGACACTGCAAGGTGCGTGCCTAGATAATTATACAGAATAAAATGTTTTGCAACTATTTTTAACACTTTAAAAAGTATTCATAATCAAAAGCATGATTTGCAGGCATTCATAACTAGCAAGTATTATACAAAGTCAAAGTTGCCAAAAATTATTGAAGGAAAAGAGGCAAATTTCATCATTTTGGATATTAAGTTTTGAAATGATTTCTTAATTATGTCAAAATTATTAGGCTCACTTATAAGGATATTATGGTGATTGATTCTAATAAGAAGACATCACTTGGACTTGGTTATCTTTATGAAGGAATGCACATAGTAAGAAAGGCAATCAAAGAAATTTTAGGAATACAAAAATATTATATAGATCATATATAAGTATTATAAAGAAAAGATGGAATTGTCCGGTTCATTAGGATGTTCATTCATTTCTTGAGCCCTTATTTCCAATATGATCAAGATAACTATTGTTATAAACTGGAGTCATGAAGATTTAGTTTAAGTAATTGAAAATAAAAATATATGTAGTAAGCTTATATTTGCAATGAATAAGGTTGTAGTTTATCAAGATAATTTTAAAAACTTTGAAAAGTCGATAGCTCTCACATGTCAAAAGAAATGCAACCTGGTTAGCTCATCATAACTTATTTTGTTATATTTATGATATTTATTTCTACACCTATAACTAAATCAATAATTTTAATATTTATTTCATTTTGATGGATGGAGAGAAATGTTTGGCTCTAGCATTCCGAATTTTCAAAAGCTGGCTATACATATTCTCAATCAAATAACTAATTTGGATGCAAAATAAATTAGAGTGTGTTTAAGCAAATTAATACCAAGAGAATAAATCATTAGGAGCATTAAAAGCAAAATGATCTTGTGTATGTTTAGTACAATCTTAATATGAGAAATATATATACTCTTTATTAATAAAACATATGTTAAACAAATGCTTACTCAATAACTCAGTATTTTCTCACTTTTAGCTTATGATGACAATTCATACTCCCATAAACTCATATTTGCTTTGTAAGTTGTACCTTAAAAGAATTTATGATCCTTTGGACTAGACAACTTTTAAGACTAGATTTTTAAATAATTGATGCTGAACCTATTTTTGAACTTGATCTTTTTGAACTTGATCATGATAAATTCAAAAGTAAAATTTATAAAGAAGATGTTATTACAAATACTAAAAAGACCAATATGACATGTATTAGGAAAATTTAAAGTAAATTTCTAAGTTACTAACGATATATAAATTCATTATTTGGGTAAAATAATAAGTTTTACATCACATATGTTATAAAGATGAATGTGATGACGATATAATTGAAAATCTTGAATTTGATGATTTTAAAACCTTTGGAGAGAGTTTTTGAGGAGCCAATTTTGGGGAAGCAACTTTTGAGGAGAATATTTTTTGGGGTAAATTTTAAATAAATTTTATTTTAGACTACACTATTTTCACTTTATGTTTGAAATTATATCTATGACAAAGTTCATAAAATGATCGTGTACATTGAATCATAAATATTTTGATATATGAACACTTTATTAGTATTAAATAATGTCAACTATATTTTACTCTCACCTTAAGCTATTACTTATTATTTGAATCATGAGCGTTCTCAATGCAAATGCAATGATGGTGTATGCTGAATAATGGGTGTTTTCAGTTGATACAACCATTCTCTCATCTTTATTTCATTTATAAGTGATCAAAATTTTTAAAGGAAGGAAACACAGAATTTCAAAAGACCATATGATTTTTGCTTATTATGCTACCAAAAAGAAGTTAATAATTTAAATATCAAAGGCATTTAAATTTCTAATTATTGAAGATATTAGTTGTGCATGAATTTTTTTATTTTTTATTACATATTTGCATTATTACTATATCATTATTACATTGTGGGCTCCGAAAATTCGCGCCCCGACCTCCCCTACCTTCAGAAGAGCTTTTAACGAATTAGGTTCCAGGGTAAATTTTCATAAGGCATATTGGGTTTGAAATAAGAATATAAGACACTACTTAGAGAATTTAACCTCATTTTGCAAGGACGTTAGATCTGAGTTCTGGCTTTCTATAGGCGCAAGCCCCTATAGTTAATTACCCCTCCTGATAACGAGAGAAAACTTTCGATTAAGGCTAGTCGTCAATCAGATACATAGCATGTATCTGGCATATAGTAGCAACATGG
This sequence comes from Dendrobium huoshanense, assembly GCA_016618105.1. NCBI lineage: Eukaryota > Viridiplantae > Streptophyta > Magnoliopsida > Asparagales > Orchidaceae > Dendrobium > Dendrobium huoshanense. The sequence continues at coordinate 17,065,724 of CM028356.1, forward strand.
GTTTAAATATTTGAAAATTGATATTTAAAATTAAAAATTTCAGTATCTTACACATAAAGCAGATGGTGGGGGAATAAATGATAGACGCAATCAAGATCTCATGGTTCTGTCATCCCAGGTCATCATGGTCCCTAGTCTACTTAGTCAGAGGAGGTAGTCGACCCAACCTGATCGAAGGATTATTGTCGGTAGCCATGAGTTGCTTCGTCCAAGGGTACCTTGTAGACCTGGGTAAACATATGTCTAAGAGGAGAAATCTGAATCCACCTTAACTAACATAGGGCTTCGTGTCCAATCAATTATATCATATTGATTCATTGCTCAATAATTTGATGTTGTTGGGGAACATACGAGCTTTGGCCATAACCATAATTTAGTGGTGTCATTTAGCGGCAAACCAGCTAGTTCAGAGGGCCCCGGTCATTTACCGTTTACATGCAGTGCCATTTGGCAACAAAACCGTCGGTTAGAGGACACGTGTCACGTCCTTGTCGGTAAGAGACTGTTTGAGAATAAATCCTAGTGATATTCTTGACTAGACATTAGCTCTTTATGAGCTGAAGTGATATTTAAATTTATCAACCTCAACAAATTATTGCGGAGAGTGAATAAATTTTGATTTTAGTGTTTGATGGTTAAATTTCAATCTTAATATTTTGATTTGATATTCTTAGAGTTTTGAATTTCATGGGTATTTAGGAAGCATCTTGAATATTCGGAATTAACCCCTCTAGTTGAGACCTAAATTCAACACAACCATCTTCAGAGTATTTACGGGCATTTGCATTTGTGAATTGAACCTCGTCGACTTTATTAACTTACCGACAAAGGATCGAGTTCATCGTTAACTTTGTGCCTTTATTATTGAATTTTTCTTGTCATAGGCCTTAAAATGTTTGGCGCTGATCTGTTGTCTGGGCAACTAACATTTAAAAGTGCGCAACGCTCTATTTGAGAACTTGCAGGCGTCTTATGTCCGCTTTTGTGGGTGTTGCAGATCAGGTGGCGCGGCGTCGCACCATGAGTTGCCTATTGCCTCATATAGGTATGCTATCGTGCACTAATTAGTCTCCTGCTATTGCTTGTAGATACTTGCATTCATCATGAGTTTCAGTGATGGCCCGTAGATGGTTCGTATTTGCTATAATTCTTCTATAATTGTTAGTATGCAATATGTCATGCACGTGACGGGTCTCCTACAACTGCCCATGGGAGCTTACATTTATTGCATTTCTTCCCACGTTTACCTGTGGATGGCATGTTGAGTGTATGCCTATGTTTGCAAATGATATGTTGTATGTACGACACATCTCTTACAGCAGCTCATAGGCATGTTATTGCACGTGTGACAAATCTTCCAATTGTTAACGAGTATTTGCATTTGCCACGCTCTTATACCATTGCTTGTATGCAGATCCATGTATTTGTTTGTAAGCCTATGTTTCCTACTAGTCGGGCAGCATTTGTCACCAATTTTTCTATACATGTTGACTAACGAATTTCTGCCTTCGTGGTCAATTTCTTTATGTATATTGATTGGTGACCTTTTGCACTTGCCTGCATGTGTTTCAGTGTTCGTGGGAACTGCTACATGTATCTACAAGACGTCTGACGTCGGTCGTATAGAAATTGTTTCATTTATGACTTATCTACTATTATCGCTACTTGTTAATGTTTGTATATGTCACAAGCTTGCTACCTACTCCTGGCGGGCAAGCTTCATTCGCTATAAGTTTATTATCTTGTCTCATTGGTGAATTGTTGTACACATAACAAATCCTTTCTTGTTGCCCGTAAATGGTTTTATATACTTTAGACTCTTGTTTCCATCATTTCTTGTAGGCGGGATAATGTATTTATTTGCAAACTATATGATGTTGAGTGTAGGGAGACATTTGTACTCGTTGCTCATTTGCAACTGTTGTATCAATTTCCTCTTTACTACCACCATTCATGAAATATTAATTGTGCGCATTACAGACCCTTTGTTGTTTGATGTGTTTGCTTGCAAGTTGATTATGTTTATTGATGTTAACTGTGGGGGGTTATTGTACTTATTGTATGTACAAGACGTCTGACGTCGGTCGTATAGAAATTGTTTCATTTATGACTTATCTACTATTATCGCTACTTGTTAATGTTTGTATATGTCACAAGCTTGCTACCTACTCCTGGCGGGCAAGCTTCATTCGCTATAAGTTTATTATCTTGTCTCATTGGTGAATTGTTGTACACATAACAAATCCTTTCTTGTTGCCCGTAAATGGTTTTATATACTTTAGACTCTTGTTTCCATCATTTCTTGTAGGCGGGATAATGTATTTATTTGCAAACTATATGATGTTGAGTGTAGGGAGACATTTGTACTCGTTGCTCATTTGCAACTGTTGTATCAATTTCCTCTTTACTACCACCATTCATGAAATATTAATTGTGCGCATTACAGACCCTTTGTTGTTTGATGTGTTTGCTTGCAAGTTGATTATGTTTATTGATGTTAACTGTGGGGGGTTATTGTACTTATTGTATGTCCCCCCCCCCCCCCCCCCCCCCCCCCCCCCCCCCCCCCCCCCCCCCCCCCCCCCCCCCCCCATGTTTTGAAGTTAAATGATATTGATTGCCTCTTATGCTTGTGGGGGATTGGCATATTTGCTTGAAGCTTTCAATGCAATTATCCCTACCCATTTTATGAGCATGATTGAGTTGAATCTGATTTGCAAACTATATGATGTTGAGTGTAGGGAGACATTTGTACTCGTTGCTCATTTGCAAATGTTGTATCAATTTCCTCTTTCCTACCACCATTCATGAAATATTCATTGTGTGCATTACATACCCTTTGTTGTTTGATGTGTTTGCTTACAAGTTGATTATGTTTATTGATGTTAATTGTGGGGGGTTATTGTACTTATTGTATGGGCAACTAACCCCTCATGGGTATTTAGGAAGCATCTTGAATATTCGGAATTAACCCCTCTAGTTGAGACCTAAATTCAACACAACCATCTTCAGAGTATTTACGGGCATTTGCATTTGTGAATTGAACCTCGTCGACTTTATTAACTTACCGACAAAGGATCGAGTTCATCGTTAACTTTGTGCCTTTATTATTGAATTTTTCTTGCCATAGGCCTTAAAATGTTTGGCGCTGATCTGTTGTCTGGGCAACTAACATTTAAAAGTGCGCAACGCTCTATTTGAGAACTTGCAGGCGTCTTATGTCCGCTTGTGTGGGTGTTGCAGATCAGGTGGCGCGGCGTCGCACCATGAGTTGCCTATTGCCTCATATAGGTATGCTATCGTGCACTAATTAGTCTCCTGCTATTGCTTGTAGATACTTGCATTCATCATGAGTTTCAGTGATGGCCCGTAGATGGTTCGTATTTGCTATAATTCTTCTATAATTGTTAGTATGCAATATGTCATGCACGTGACGGGTCTCCTACAACTGCCCATGGGAGCTTACATTTATTGCATTTCTTCCCACGTTTACCTGTGGATGGCATGTTGAGTGTATGCCTATGTTTGCAAATGATATGTTGTATGTACGACACATCTCTTACAGCAGCTCATAGGCATGTTATTGTACTTACTGCCTGGGCACACCTCGGGACACAACGCGTCCGCAGGAAATGACTTGGAAGACATATTGGGACATGACGCGGGCAACCGTGGTCATGGCGGGCAAGCTCGGTCAACGCAAGCACCGCAGGTCATTTTTGGGTTTTCGGGTCAACCCGAACCTGACCCTGTTTTTAAAATGGGTAGAAAATCCTAACCCGAATCCGGACCGATTCGGGTTCGGGTCAACACGAACCCGAAATTTTTGGATCGGGTTTGGGTCGGATTTTCGAGTCGTATCAAATATTGACACCCCTAATCTTGGCGTTCGCGTTGATTTGTGCGCATGATTCTCATTGGACAAATTTATAGCATATTTTGGGTATTGACAACGTTTCGGACGCAACAGAGAAATCCATTTTGCGATCGGACGTCGTTTGGGCAACATCGCTTGTAGATTTCATCGGTTTGCACGCCATCGCCTAGGGATTCATGTCGATTTCGCCGGACAAATCCAATTGAACAAATTAATAGTGATTTTTGCGTGTTGACAACATTTCGGACGCAACAACGAAATTGGTTTGAAATTAAATCCTCAAAATCAAGTAGATAAGTAAAAAACGCTAACGAAAAATTGATAATCAACCATACATAATGAAAGCTATAAAGATGCTTCTTGCTATCAATAGCTAGTTGTCAAACTTATCTACTTGCTTCACTTGACCTAACATATCCTTTCTTGTTGATGTAATTACTTGGCATATGCAAAACCCAAAGAAGAAACATTTTGATGTTATAAGAACTTTAAGATTTATTCAAAAATATTTGGAAAAAGATTTGGTTTATCAAAAACATAATCATTTAACAATTAAAGCTTTTTCTGATGCAGATTCAAGAATCTACCTAAGGATACTATGTACATATGGATCAAAATCTCATGTTCTGAAAAGGAAAGAAGCAAATTTAATAGTTATGTCAAGTGTTGAACCTTCATTTTGCTTGTGAAATGACGTGAATCAAAACTGAAATAGGAGAAATTGACTTCTGTGTTCCACAACCTATACATAACTATGATAACCAACAATTATCTACATTAGAAGCAATCCTACTTCTATAAAATAACAAAATATTTTAAATAGATTGCCACTTCATCGAGATCCAATTGTATAAAAAAAATCTCTCAATCAGCTGACATTTTTATCAAAGAGCTCTTCCTTTTCTAATCTTTATAATAAGTTGGAACTTTGTGATATCTCTAATTTGAGGGGAAATGTTAACATAGTAAAGTACTAGACTAGAAAGTGATATCTTAGGCGAGTCCTAAAATAGAGTGATAAGTTTTCTTTAATGCTTTATATCTTCATAATTGAGAATATTCTCTTTGTATTATCTTCCTTTTTGACTTATATTTAGGCACTGGCATTCAATCAATAATATTTGATTCTTTCTTTAGCAGTTATAAAAAAGAAAAGAAGAAAAAAAAAATAGTTTTATGTTTACCGGAGAGTGCTCCTTCAAGCCAAGAGTTAGAACCAGCGGCCTGGATGAACCACAAGAACTGTACAGCCAAAATTACTATCAGATATCCACAAATTCCAAAATAATGAAGCTGTAATTGATAATTTATTAGTAAAACTATATATGCCTAGCAGAATCCCATTGTTTTTTTTTTCCCTGATCATCAAATCAACAACCAACCATTGATAGCAATTTTTCATTACTATAAGCAACATCAGTGCACAAAATGACATCATTCTTTACAGCACATTTTCCTTGCGAAACCAAATATTTGGCTACAACATTTAAAAAGATATACAGTACACGGAAAAAATAAAAGGGGCATCCAAATGTTAAAACCAGGACAACTGATAAAACAGAAAAGTCATAGTTTAGATTGATCCAAGATTTATCAAATTTTGCTGTAGAAAGTTACCACTGGCTTGCTCATATTAAAAAAAAAAATAGTGACCATAAATAAATGCATTAACAGAAAGAACTGTATACTAAGAAACGAGCTCTAGTTCTAGTTCTAGCTGCATGCTTCTGATAAGCCGCCGGCCCAGGAGGGGCCGGCTGGACCGGTCCAGGTCTATTCACGCCGGAAAACAGACCAAGCAAGGGGGCGGGACTCATGGGTGGGCCAAACTTGTATTAATTGCTATTAGAAGGGAAAATTTGAATGTGAGAGGCTGTTTTAGGAAGTTTATTATTGTCATTTATGATTAATTTGTTTAATTAGGAGATTGGGGGGAATTGGGGATCATCTTGAATTCGAATGACAATTTGAGATCTAGGGTTTCTTGTGCTTTGAACTCTTGGCGATTGCCAGAGATTGGAGAGTTGTTCTTCCTCTCGGATTGAAGAACAAGTGTATCTTTGCTATTTTACTTCATCGTCTAGTGAAATCCAAGTTTCTTCTTGAGGTTTCTCTCAGATTTCCTTGTGGTTTTGCTGTTTTCCTGCTGTGGACAGCTAACTTTCTGCTGTTTGCTCTTCGTTTGGTGTAAGGATTGCTTGAGAACTCAAGTTTACCCTTATGGATACTTGCGAACTCAAGTATTTCCTATCAAATTGGTATCAGAGCATCATCTTGGGACCATCGGCGGCTGAAATTCAGAAATTTCAGCAAGGAAACCTCTTCCGCAAGGGAAATTCTCGGTTACCGTGGAAGAGAAGATGGCCGGACAAAAAGTAGAAGTTCTGGAGGGTGAAATCGGCCAACTGAAGACCGATTTGGAAGAAAGAACCGTTGAATTTCAAAATCAATTTGCGTCCATCCATGAAAAGATGGATGGAAGGTTCACGGCATTAGAAGAAATGATGAAGAAGATGTTTGAAGGAAAACCAAACCCGACGACAACAGAAGCAAGGGAGGAGGCCACCTGCGACAATGGGAGAAACATGAACCCGAACCCATTCAGGGGGAGGGAGACTACCGTGACGGAATGCCTCCGCTAGAACCACTTTCTAGGGAGGAGATGAGCATGGGCTATGAGAGAAGGGGTGCTGAATTTTTTGGGAGAAGGGATGAGTTTTACCGTCGAGGTGCTGAGGAGGAGAGACGAAGGGAAGAGTATGAGGAAGGGCAGAGGTATGATCGGCGGAGGGAAGTTCGTGACCACTGGGGAGCTTTTCTCCCTCGGGGAATGGGAGGTTATGGAGGAGCGAGGGGAAACTGGGGAGACCCGAGGGTGAAGAAATTGAAGATGCCCATCTTTGAGGGCGAGGACGAACATGGCTGGATCTGCAAGGTGGAGCGATACTTTGCGGTCAATGGGTTGACCGAGGAGGAGAAATTAACAGCAGCAGGATTGTGTTTGGAAGGGAAAGCATTAGCTTGGTACCAGTGGCGGGACATGAGGAGGCCTATTCGAAGCTGGAGGGAGTTCAAGGACTGTCTGCTAGAGCATTTCCGAGCCAGTAGGGGAGGAGACTTCTACGAGCAGTTCTTTGCCCTTACACAGGAGGGAACGGTCGCCGATTACCGCGACAGGTTTGAGTACCTCGCGAGCAGGCTGGATCATCTTTCTGAGACCGTGTTGGAGGGGAAATTCATGAAGGGCCTTAAACCGGAGATCATAGCAGCTGTCAGGGTGATGCGACCACAGGACTTCGGAGAAGCCATGGAGTTGGCACAACTGGTGGAGTACCAGAAGCACCTGGAGAGGGGAGCTCGTAGCAGTAGCTCTGGGGGATCCTACAAGATGACAACTACCTTCCTAGCCCCCAAGGGAACTTCCCAGGGAGTACCACGAGAAGCACCAAGGGAGAGGACAGGAGGAGGGGGAAATGGCGAAAATTTCAAACGGCTGACAGAGAAAGAGATGCAGGAAAAGAGGGCTAAGGGGTTGTGTTTTCGCTGCGATGAGAAGTACGCACCAGGGCATCGGTGCAAGGACCGAACTCTTCAGGATCTCACCGTCTGCGATGACGAGGAAACTGAGGAGGGAGGTGAGCTAGAGACAGAGGAGGATATGGAGGAGAAGCTACACCTGGATGTGGCAGAAGTCTCTCTGAACTCTATAGTGAGATTCACCCCGAGTCACACTATGAAAGTGAGAGGAGAGATAGCTGACCGCGAGGTGGTTGTGTTGATTGACAGTGGGGCAACCCACAATTTCATTTCCAACCAGATCGTTGAGTTGTTGGGGATGGAGTTAGTGGATACCGGAGGCTATGGTGTGATGATGGGCACGGGAAAAGTGGAGATGAGTAGAGGAGTTTGTCGAGGAGTAGTTTTGAAGATTCAAGGGGTCCATGTAAAGGAAGACTTCCTTCCCTTGGAATTGGAGAGTACAGATGTCATCCTGGGGATGAAATGGCTGCAAACCTTGGGGGAGACCAAGATCAATTGGGGGACATTGAGGATGGAGCTAGTAATGGAGGGAAGGAAAAGGGTGATCCAAGGTGATGCTGGGCTGACCAAGGCTGGGGTGTCACTTAAATCCCTAATCCGGACCATCCAAGAGGAAGGGGGAGGATACTTAGTGGAGTTACACCGTTTGGAAGGGATCATAATTGAGGAAGAAGGCACTATTCCTTCCTCAGCACAGCCTCTCGTACAGCAGTTCAAGGAGATTTTTCAACCTTCGCAGGGTTTACCACCTCAGAGGGAGCTGGAGCATGCCATCACTTTGAAGGAAGGGGAGACACCGATCAGTGTCCGCCCTTACCGTTACCCACAGATCCAGAAGGACGAGATTGAGAAGTTGATCTGGGAGATGCTGGAGGCAGGGATCATCAGGCCAAGTGTTAGCCCTTTCTCTAGTCCAGTCCTCCTGGTCAAGAAGAAGGATGGGAGTTGGAGATTCTGTGTGGATTACAGGGCTCTGAATAAGGGCACTGTACCAGACAAGTTCTCAATTCCAGTGATTGATGAGTTACCTGATGAGTTGCATGGGGATGTGTTATTCTCTAAGTTTGATTTAAAATCGGGTTTCCACCAGATCAGGATGAAGGAAACCGATGTGCCAAAAACAGCATTCAGAACACACGAAGGGCATTATGAGTTTCTGGTGATGCCTTTTGGGTTGACTAATGCTCCGGCTACTTTCCAATCCCTGATGAACAGAATATTTAAGCAGTACCTCAGGAAGTTCGTCCTGGTCTTTTTTGATGACATCCTGGTGTACAGCAAAACTGTAGGGGAAAATTTGGAACACTTGAGAATGGTTCTAGAAGTCCTACAGGAGCACCAATTAAAGGCTAATTTGAAGAACTGCATCTTTGCCCAGACCAGTGTGGAATACTTGGGACATGTGGTGTCCCAAGAAGGTGTGGCAGCAGATTTGAGTAAAATTGAGGCAATGTAGAAGTGGCCAAAGCCTAGGAACATAAAGGAGCTGAGGAGATTCCTAGGGTTGACGGGGTACTACCGGCGATTCGTGAAGGGGTACAGCTCCATTGCCTGGTCGTTGACCGAGCAGTTGAAAAAGGACAAATTCCTATGGGGAGAGGCAGCAACTCAGGCTTTTGAGAAATTGAAACAGGCCATGACGACAGTACCAGTTTTAGCTCTACCGGATTTCAGTCAGACCTTTATGGTAGAGACGGACGCATCAGGTATGGACTTGGGGCAGTACTGATGCAGAACCACATACTTGTAGCATACTTCAGTCAAGTGTTGTCAACCAGGGCAAGACTGAAGTCAGTGTATGAGAGGGAGCTGATGGCCATTGTCTTGGCGATTCAAAAATGGCGACCCTATCTTTTGGAATGACATTTCATCGTCCGGACTGATCAGAGAAGCCTGAAGTACTTGTTGGAGCAAAGAATGGTCACTGAGGAGCATCAGCAATAGTTATCCAAGTTATTAGGCTATGACTTTGAGATCCAGTATAGGCCGGGCTTGAAAAATAAAGCAGCTGATGCTTTATCTAGATGTGTGGGGGAGCTCCAAGAGTTAGTTGTATCAGTGCCACTGATGGTAGACTGGGGAGCCATCAAAGAGGAGAGCATGATGAATGAAGAGCTAAAGAAAATCAGGGAGGATCTGAGGAAAGACAAGAGCAGCCATCCAGGTTATTACATTGAAGGGGAGAGGTTGTTGTATCAAGGAAGGTTTGTAGTGCCAAGAACCTCAATACATATTCCTCAGCTGTTACAAGAGTTCCATGGCAGTGCAGTGGGAGGTCATTCAAGGATACATAAGACATATAGAAGGCTGGCATCTGAGCTTTACTGGAGGGGATGCATAAAGATGTAGAGGAAATGATGGCAAGATGTGAAGTGTGCCAAAGGAACAAATACATGGCTATGGCTCCAGGGGGACTACTACAACCCTTGGCACTTCCCAACAGAGTATGGGAGGAAGTGTCCATGGACTTCATCGACGGCTTATCGCGATCAGAGGGATACACTGTTATCCTGGTGGTGGTAGACATACTCAGTAAGTATGCACATTTTATCCTATTGCGACACCCCTACACTGTTGTGTCAGTGGCAGCAGCATTTATCAGGGAAGTGGTTAAACTACATGGGATCCCTGAATCGATAGTGTCAGATCAAGATAAGGTGTTTCTCAGCCAGTTTTGGAGGGAATTGTTCCGGCAGCAGGGGACTATCCTCAAGAGAAGCACCGCCTATCATCCACAAACAGATGGGCAGGCAGAGATAGTAAATCGAAGTCTGGAGACTTATTTGAGGTGTTTCGCTTCGGAAACACCACGGATGTGGGCGAAGTGGTAGCCTTGGGCGGAGTATTGGTATAATACCTCGCATCATTCTTCCTCTCAGATGATGCCCTTCAAGGTGCTATATGGAAGGGACCCCCCACACCTAGTGCACTACGGAAAAGGAAATACACAGGTCTCTTCAGTTGAGCAGTATCTGGAAGAAAGGGACAAGGTGCTTGAATATTTGAAGAAACATTTGCTGAGGGCCCAATAACTCATGAAAAAGCAAGCAGACTCACATAGAAGAGACATGCAGTTTGAAGTTGGAGAGAAAGTCTTTCTCAAATTACGACCCTACAGACAGCGAACAGTGGCAAGAAGGAGGAATGAGAAATTGGCACCAAGGTACTTCGACACCTATGAAGTGTTGGATAAGATAGGAGTTGTGGCATACCGATTAAAGTTGCCCCCATCAGCTACCATGCATCCAGTTTTTCATGTATCACAGTTGAGGAGAGCTATTGGGGAGCATGCAGCTAGTACGGAGTTACCTGTGACACCGACTGAGGATTTGAAAGTAATATTAGAGCCTCTGGAGATTACAGGCGTAAGATCAGATAAGGATGGCAACAAAGAAGTGCTGATTAGGTGGAGAGGCCTTCCTGATTTCGATGCTACTTAGGAGCCAGTGGAAATGATGAAAGAGCAATTCCCTTCCTTTAACCTTGAGGACAAGGTGAGTTTTTGGGAGGGGAGTATTGATAAGCCGCCGGCCCAGGAGGGGCCGGCTGGACCGGTCCAGGTCTATTCACGCCGGAACAGACCAAGCAAGGGGGCGGGACTCATGGGTGGGCCAAACTTGTATTAATTGCTATTAGGAGGGAAAATTTGAATGTGAGAGGCTGTTTTAGGAAGTTTATTATTGTCCTTAATGATTAATTTGTTTAATTAGGAGATTGGGGGGAATTGGGGATCATCTTGAATTGGAATGACAATTTGAGATCTAGGGTTTCTTGTGCTTTGGGCTCTTGGCGGTTGCCGGAGATTGGAGAGTTGTTCTTCCTCTCGGATTGAAGAACAAGTGTATCTTTGCTATTTTACTTCATCGTCTAGTGAAATCCAAGTTTCTTCTTGAGTTTTCTCTCAGATTTCCTTGTGGTTTTGCTGTTTTCCTGCTGTGGACAGCAGATTTTCTGCTGTTTGCTCTTCGTTTGGTGTAAGGATTGATTGAGAACTCAAGTTTACCCTTAGGGATACTTGCGAACTCAAGTATTTCCTATCAGCTTCCGACCCTAGGTCTCAAGAGCTAAAGTATGGGTTTGAGCTATAGCCCAAGTAGGATGTTCCATTATAGATACATGTATGACATGTATGTCTTTTGGCTAAAATCCATTTATAATTTTTTTTTTTTCTGAAAAGGATGAGAAGCTCATGTTTAAGCTCTCAAATGTATACGTAATCCCAAGTATTTAGAATAAGCCTCAAAATACAACACTAAACTGTTATTAATTTAGAGACCAGCATCCCGCTCATTATAAATGACCGTTTTGTCAGCCAAGGAGACACCTCCAATTGATAATTGTAAATGTAATTAACAATCAATCAAATAAATATTTCAACATATTCAAATCTCTGAAATATTAGAGTAAAGAAGCTAAAAAACAAACCTAATATGTTCAATCAGTTGGCGTCCACATGCATCAAGCAGTGGCTGCATCATATATAAAGAAATCTTATAATTCTGGGAAATTAGAATCATAAATACACACGATCCGATAAATATCCCAAATTTGAAGAAATTTAATAACCTTACCTCGTCTCTTTTACCAAATATGACAGAGACACTAAAAGTCGGATCACTGGCAAAACCTTCCTCCTTCCTGCAGCAGATGAAGGATTTTCAATAAAATCTTATCAGCACAAGAATAATATATGTTTATTTGACAAAAAAAGAACTGGTAAGATCACTCTCATGAGACCCAGTTGGTACATAAACATTCGCAAGTAGAACAACATATCTAAAATAACAAATGTTAAATCTAACAGGAATCCGACCTCCTTACAGTAAAAACAGCAATATTAAAGGAAAAACACAGCAGAAATCAGCAAGAAAGGAAGATATTATGGGCTTATTTTCTTTGATAAAGGCACAACAAACCAAGATACAGATTGATCTACCATTTGAGAGATAGATCGGTTCTCCACAAATCCTAGGCGTCATTAGGAACAACTCCAAAGAAAAACTATAGCAAACACAATCACATAATGAATATTAAATAACCTAATTATCTCAATATAAGCCTCCCTAATTCCATCCCAATTCTCAATTCAAAACAGCCCCCTTTTCTTAAATAAACCTTTCATAATTCCCTTCCAAATCTCAATTCAAATCAGCTCTCTTTCCTTAAATAATTCTTTCCTGATTCTTTGTCAAATCTGAATTCAAATCAACCCTCCTTCCCATAAATAAACTTTTCTAATTCCCTCCCAATTTTGACTTTCTCTGGTAAATAATTAAAGGTGGACTGATTCCCCTTTGGATCCCCCTCTTTCCTTGCATATCGTCCCTTCTAGTGGGGCCCACAGGCTCCACATGTCCATAAATACTCCCCGCCCGAAGAGCCATCTTGTCCACAAGATGAAATAAAGGAAACTGTTGTTGAATCATACAGTACGATTCTCATGTTGTTTTATAGTCGTGCAAATCCTTCCACTCGATCAATAGTTCTCTTAGCTCCTCTTGTTGTCGAACATACTCCTTTCACTTCACTTGGCTCCAGGATTACCTCCATTTCTTCTGTCAAGGCATTGACGACATTGCTTATGGATTGCGATCAACAATAACTTTCCTTAGCTGGAACACATGGAACATCGTGTGCATGGTGGAAGTAGGGGGTAGCTGCAAACGATTCGTCACGGCACCAATCCTCTCCACCACCCTTATAAGGCCCACAATGCTGTGAAAGTAACTTTTCATTTCTTCTTCGAGCTAAGGTCTTCTATAGGATCGAATTTTTAAATACACTTTATCACCCACCTTGACTTGTATGTTGAAATACTTCGACCTCCCCTTTATCGTTGCCCCGGAAACTCCACTATGGTTGCCCCCATCACTTCCCCCATGAACAACACCAGAATTTTGGCCCTGAATAGAACGAGACTGCAGAAACTTTGCCCAAGCTACCCGTTTGTATTGAACTATTGATTTGCATTTTGTTGCACAATTCTTCTGTGCCTCTAAACCTAATAATCACCCAATAAATCTTTTTCCTCTTATCTTCGAACGAATCTAACCATATAGTGGATGTTATTCATAATGAATAAATAAGTCAACCCAGGATCCTTATATTGCTTAGATTTACCGTCCATGTTACTTTGAAGAGCTTACATAATTAACATTGTAACAGTTGTCAATTGGGAAGTTGAATTTTCTCCCACCTTTTCAAACTCCTGAAAAAACTGCTTCAAAGTTGATTAATAGTCAGATAAAAACTTCAAATAGTTAATCCAATACTTAGTCAGAGGGTGCACAATTCCATGCATCACACCATTTTTTGTTGCATCTTTTTATGCTGCTTCCTTAAAATCACCAAAAAAATTTTGAGGAGTTTGGACTAAGCAGTAAGCACCTAGAAAGAATATGAGTAGCATCCCTCATCTCATAACAAGTTTTTCCTTCAAATATCATTTCAATCTCAGAATGAAGCTCGCGCGTTATTTCATACATGTCTAGAAGGTGACCCCTTTCTTTTAGCTATAGCATCCCCAAAACTAAAAAGCATCAATACATTGTCTGTTGTTAGTTCAACAAAGCAGTGATCCTTAAGAACATTGATACCATTAAAATTTTGATCACATATTTTTCTTTCTACAGCAAATAGGAGTTTCATAGCAATCCTCATGTAGTGAATCCAATTTCTAATTTTGGACTTTAGAACCTCCCATGGCATCTTCTATACATCCTCTTTACTGAGCTTTGCCACTCCTTTACCTTGAATTTCCATCATCATAGTCTTAAGAGAAACCCTGGGTTTAAAAAAATAAAAATAAAAATAAAATAAAAGAGAAACCCTGGGTTTGGACAAAGTAGGATCCCCCCTGATCCTCACCTTCCTCTCTTTCACCATGAATTTCATAGTTAATGCCTTCCAGTTCACCTTGGTAGTTAATGCCTTTCAGTTCACCTTGGTCTCCCCAAGAGTTTGCAACCACTTCATGCCCAAAATTACATATGTACTCTCTAACTCCAAGAAAAGAAAATCCTCCTTCACCTGGATCTTTTGCAGTGTCACCATCAGCCCTAGGAAGATGCCTCTACTATTCTCCACCTTCCACGTTGCCATCTCAAAATAGTATGTGTCAATCAGCTTCAGCCACAACCGGTCCACCACCTAGTTGGAGATGAAATTATGAGTCGCCCCACTGTCTACTAGAACTACCATTAATTCTCCTCTTATCTGTCTCATTACCTTCATGGCGTGATTTAAGATAAAACCCACCACTGAGTTCAGAGAGACCTCTATCACATCTAGATGCAAACACTCCTTTAGAGTCTCCTCATCATAGATTGTAAGTTCCTGCAGCAAACGATCCCTGCAACGGTGGCCCGGTGCAAACTTCACATCACAACGGAAACACAGTCCCCTAGCCCGCTTCTCCTAAATGTCTGCCTGAATCAGCCACTTGAAATTTCCCCGGGCGATGCTCTCAATCCCCTATTCTTAGGTACTTCTCTCCGAATAGGCACAAGTTATACCTTTGATGCCAAAAAAAGTAGTCATCCGACATCAAGCTCTCGAACTGTTGCTCTTGCTGCTTCTCTCAAGTGATGTTTTGTCCTCCATCATCTAGGCTAGCACCATAGCCTCCCCCAACCCTCGTGGCCTCAATAACCGAACAACGACTCTAATGCCTGGCTTGAGCCCCTTCATGAAATTTTCCTCCAACACTATCTCAGATAGCCACCCCAATCGGCTAGAAAAGTACTCAAATCGCTCCCGATAATTCATCGTTGTCCCTTCCTGAACTAGAGCAATGAACCACTTGTAGAAGTCTCCTTCCTGATTTGTTCGAAAACGTTCTAATAAACTATCTTTGAACTCCCTCCACGATTAGATTGGATCTCTCATGTCTCTCCACAAATACCAAGACAAGGCCTTCCCCTCCAAGCATAAAGTCATCGTCGTGAGTCTCTTCTCCATAAAATCATTCACTGTAAAGTACCTCTCCACCTTATAGATACACCCACGAGCATCTCCCCCCTCAAAAGCGGGCATCTTCAGCTTTATCACTCTCTGATCCCCTTGGCCCCAACTTCCTTTTCCACCTCTGACTCCTCCCATGCGGCGATTGTTGAGATCTCTCCATTGTTCTCTCCCACCCCTGCTCCTTTCATAGATATCCACTTCCACAAAATCAGCCCTCTTCATTTCTTCCTCCCAATTTCTTCCCATGCCATATCCTTCACCCATTTCCCTTATGGCTATCATTTTAAGAGGAGGCATATTTTCCTCGTCGCCCAAGATTTCTATCTCTGGATCATCCCCCATTCTGTCGATATTGGGGTTTCCCTCACTTCCTTGGCCACCCGCTAGTGCTCTCGCCTACGATGTTGTCGATTAGGTGTGAAGCTCCAATATTTTTTCTTCATGTCCCCTAGGTTAGAAAACCTTCCTTCCATAGATATAAATCATTCCCCAATTTCATATTTGAGTTGGTCAAAAACTCCATCTAGTTTCTCATCCAAAACATTTACTTTCTTCAACGTAGGTCCTAAATCGTGCTCTGATACCAATTTGATAGGAATCCAATCTCCTCACAGCAAAAAAAAAATAATACCGAAGGAAAAAATGCAGCAGAATTCAGCAAGAAAGAAAGAGATTATGGCTAATTCTCTTTGATAAAGACAAAACAAATCAACATACAGATTGATCTATTATTCGAGAGGTTTATCGACTCTCCACAAACCCAAGGTGCCGCTAGGAACAACTCTAAAGAAAAGCTATAGCAAACACAATCACATAGTGAATATTAAATAGCCTAATTAACCATATATAAAACTCCCTAATTTCCTACCAAATCTCAATTCAAAACAGCCCCCTTTTCTTAAATAAATCTTTTCTAATTCCCTCTAAAATCTCAATTCAAATTAGTCCCCCATTCTTTTAATAAATATTTCCTAATTCTCTCCCAAATATGAATTCAAATCAAACCCCCTTCCCCTAAATAAACTATCCTAATTCCCTCCTAATTTTGATTTCCTATGGTAAGTCATTAAAAGTGGATTTATTCCAATTTTGATCCCCCACTTTCCTTTCCTGCCATCCCTAATGGTGGGGCGCACAAGCTCCGCCGGTCCATCAAAATTATGAATCAAAACATAATATAGTAGAAATATAGAGCAAGGTTTTAAAAGGTGAAATCGGGAATCGATGCGTTTTTTCTAAGCGAGGCGAGGCGTAAGCCTCGAGGCGGATCGAGGCGTAAGCCTCAAAATGATTAAAATAAATTAATTTAAAATTTTAAATAATTACAAAAAATAACAAAAATAACAATTATTTGTACTACCGATAATAAAATAACATGAATACAAAAATAAACCAGTCTGCCGGGGGTCCAAGGGGGCACTGCCCCCTGGCGGAACAAAATTATATTATAAGAGTAATTTTAAAATTCTGCTTGTTATATATGCTCAATACCGAGCGTACCGAGCATGTACCACTCAATACCGAGCTAGTACCGAGCCAGTACCGCTCAATACCGAGCATGTACCGCTCAGTACCGAGCATACCGCGTAATTTACATGTAATTTATATTAATTAGGCTAATTATATTAAAATTTAATTAATAATACTAATTATTAAATCAAGTTAAAAAAGATAATTAATTCATGCACTAATTATATTATTAATTATTTAATTAATTTGTTTAATTATTAATATTTTAAATTATATTAACTAAGTTAATCAATAATAACTTAGCTGCGTCTACGGTTTGCCTTTCATCTTCTCTTTTCGTCCTTCCTGTTCGGCTTCGTTGCTTCACAGGAGGTGTAGAGATTGCACGCGTCGCTTCTTTGGCTCCTTCGTGGCTGTTCGACTTTGCTCCTTCGACGACTTTCCCTTTCCTGTCGGATCGTAAGCTACAACATTTTGATCGGAAGAAACAACGGGAGCTCGCTGACTGTGAAGGTAACTTTCTTGCTTTCAAGGCGCTGCCTCGATGCGCCTCGACGCCTCACGCGGTGAGACGTACGCCTCCATGGAAAAAGGCGTAAGCCTCGTCCGAACGTTCGAGGCTTAAGCCTCAGTTCGCCCAACCTCCCCCTCGATTCGAGGCGCGCCTCGAGGCTTCCGCCTCAATCGCCTTTTTAATCGATGGCCATCATAACCAAAATCATGAATCCATCCAAGTGTTTGGGTTAAGCTAATGGATTTACGATTCCACAAGCAAATTTGTGAAGAAGTAAAATAGTGGGAACCAACAGATGGAAATTATTCAGGCTTCAAATTTTTGTTGGAGTTATCAATATTAAACTATGCATTCAAAAGGAAAATTCTTACCTGGCATGAAGAATTGTTCCCACACATCCGATCTGAGTCACCATGACCTGAGGAGCAATTTAGGATGAGCATTTGAGAGCAGCAGAACAAACAGACATGACTGGCTCGTTAGAAAATAACCATCATATCTCCAGGCCATTACATATGTTTCCAAGATGAACATCTTTAAAACAAAAAACAAAATATGATTACTAACCAAAAAATAATCATCATATCTGCAGACTACAACATCTGTTTTGTTTCCCTGCAGCAAAAAGAATTGCATTCAAGTAATTTTCAGATAGACTAAATCTAATAGAAAAAACCATGAAGGTTGGGTTCAGACATAATACTTAAATCGAAGGATTCAAAAAGAAACAGAGCTTGAGAAAGAAATTAAAAATTAATGAGATGTTGAAGTACTAGAGATTTTTAGATCAATGCAATGTCGTTGATCATTTAACAAGTTAAATCCACACAAATCATAGTGTGTGTACATAATACTTAGTGACCACCAACCTCTTGGTTGAGTGGTATTGCTTTGACTTCCAAAATGGTGATCAGAGGTTGAAATCTCAGCAAAAAATATTAATATTAATAATAACAAAGCATAATACTTGTTGAAAGCATGTGATAATGATGATGCACTGACAGTTAACTGATATTATGTATCAGAAGAGAATGGTGAAAATAGCTGCTTATCTTAAACATAGAACATCAACTTTTAACAGTAAAAAGGATTTTAGTCAGAAATAGTAACTTTGAGTTGATTTTTAAAATCTGTCTTCCAAAATTTCCTGTATATACATTTTACTAATCATAATCCACGAAAAATTTGTCCACTCAGTACATAAAAATAGTTCTTCCACGAGAATAGAAATACTGTGGTCACATAATGAATTAATATTATAATCATAGCTCCCCTCAGAAAAAATAAGTATACATTTGCCAAAAGCATGGTTATAACAATAGAACACAAACAATACAAATAGACGTAACACTATATCAATGATTATGGTAGGAAAAGGATTGAATTGAACAAAAAATTGACCTAGAAAGAATAGATGAGACCTTGATTTCTAAGGAAGTCTTCTTGTAACCAACAGGAAAGGGAGTTGTCAAACTTGAACTTGAAACAGTCTCCATTACTCTGGAAAATGTAAAAAAAAAGAATATAAAACATCAGCTCTTTTCCAAAGTAAAAGGCAATTTTTTCATTCGCATGTGTATTCGTAGAGATTCAAAATCAGAATGAAAACCGTTATCGCTCCATCATTAACAATTTAATACAACATAACCAAGCTTCATGATAATGAAAAGTAATTTATTTTTAGTTTTCATAAAGCAATGACTGGCTATACGACAAATAAAGCATGCAGTGTAACAAGTCATTATAGCAATCTCAAGTTTCTAACGGCTTTAAAAAAAAAAGTTAAAAATCACATAATGTGGAAGAATGTTCTGGGTTTAGGGAAAGATCAAATAAGTGAAATGGTATCCTTCCCACATCATTATTTGCTAAAGGTAGGGTAGAGATTCCTATGGCTACACCCACTAGGATGTGCTTCATTTCCGTTGTAGCCCCCAATTAAAAAAAAAAACTGGTAGAATAAAAAAAGGTAAGAGAACAAAACAACAGGAGAGGAAGGCGACCAAACATGAGCATCCAAAATTCTTGGCAAAGGTATATGCTTGATAACAAGTTATTTAAAAAAAATGCTACTACAACAACAAGTGTTTATCCTACTATGAGAGGTTGGTTACATAAATCTTTTTTCTACATTGTCTTATTAAGAGTCGAATTCTCATTTAAATCAAATAAAATAAATTCATTTCAAATCCATAAAGCCACTAAAAAAAAGCTCCTAAATCCATATGTACACAGGCATTAAAATAAACCTATAAAAGGTATTACTCGTGTAATTTCTTTACAAACCTAAAATCCTTCCATTAAATCAAACCCATAAAAACACTCTATTCATGTAGTTGATTTAGGAAAACATAAAAAAACTAGTAGGTAACTTCATGAAAACTCAGGAACAATAACGATAAACCCAAATGCCCAAATGCCCCGCTTGAAAAAAACTAGAAATCAAGATGCCACCAAAGCAAAAATTAGCATGCAAAGCACGCAAAAAAGTTCCAGGGAATAAAAAAGGGATGGGAAAGAGACGTCAGGGTCATGATGAAGGTGGTTTTGGAGGAGATTAGAGAAGTGGAAATAATGGATGTGAGCATCCACCCAACCCAATCTTAGAAAAGATAATAGGCAACAGAGAAAGATATAATCACCAGCTACCGTGTAGAGGCACAGCTTGCCGAAATTCCCTGATTTTTTGCAAACTTTTCTTGGTGGATGAGTCCTTTTTCTAGCAAACTGGCACTAGAAGTAATGTAGAACGGGTAAGAGGATTTGAATTCTATGGGTCTTGAAGAGCAAATCGAGGGGTCTAAACAGCAGATTTTGACTCTTAGAAGTCTTGGACAACAACTCTTCTTCCAACACAGCAGCTAGAGGTCTTCCAAGGGCTGAAGAAGAATGGTGGACAGCAGTTTTCCTCTTCCAGATCAGCAATTTTTAGAACTTCCAAGAGGTGTGGATGCAAGACAATGAAGGAGATTTTAGGCTGCGGTTGGAGGAAGGAGTAGAATCACTATCACGTGGAGTTTGGGGAGTTTAATTGAAGAAAATCCCATAGGACAGCATTGAGGAATTTCAGCCAGCAAAGGAAATTAAAGAAAGGATTTAATTCCCCAAAATAGACGGCTGATTTTGGCAATGGGAAATTCTGGACGGCACACAAAATCTGTCCAGAAAACTAGACAGCAACTTAGATTATGACAATTCAGGATTCTGGCTCTCTAGATGCAAGAAAACTAGATGAGTATTATGGGGAATTCTCTGCCCAGCAGTGGCGGGGAATCTGGAATTAATTTCAGGGCATAAGGAGCATTTAATGAAGAGAAATCAATGCATGAGCCTTGGGAAATTTCGGCCAGCAGCTGTGAGGGATTTTAAACTCTTTCCAAGAAGAGACATTGCCATATGGAAGGATCTCCAATAGAAGTCTAAGGAGGGCGGTAGCAATATGAGAGAGGGAAGAGATTTGGAGAATTACAAGAAACTTTCTAATTTAGATTCACGAGATAGGAAAGATGTAATTAAATCATTTCTCATTCAAAATTCAAATAGGAGCTAATTAATGAGCTTTCCAAAAATAGATCTCTTAAATTAGGAAAGGAATTTCAAATTCAAAATGCTTTGACATTTGAAATTAAACCTTTCTAAACTAAGATGAAATAATCATGGCAAGAATTCAAGATGTGATTTGTGCTTTGGAGGGAGTAGGATGATGAGGCCGGCGGCTAGGGGTGAGAGGGGGAGGGAATTAATGAGGCTTTAATGCTTCCTTGATTTTGGGGGTTGGATTTAGAATGAATTAAGTCATCCTAATTAATTCAAAATCCAATGGAGGGAAAATTTGAAAATTTTCCTAAATAGATTTTATAATTTATGAAAGAATTTGAATTTCAAATTTGGGGAAATTTGAATTCAAAGACCAACTAAATTATGACAATCCAAAACTAGGAATTATCCAAATTAGGCAATGGGGAATGGGAGAGGGTGTGGCCGACGGTTTGAATGGGATGGGTAAGGGACTGGTGGCAAGGTGGAGATGGAGACGACGTGATGCTGGAAGTAGGAAGAGGATGAATATGACTACGAGGAGGAATAAGAAGGAATAAAAACATAGAAACAAAATACCAAGGATACAACCGCGAACCCGAACTCATCCTGCGGCTGACGAGTACTACGTTTCCCTTCTCCAAGGGACTTCACGCCACGAGCCCGGACCCATCCTGCGGCTGGTGGAAACTCTGATTCCCTCCCATAGGGATTTCACTAAAGTTCTTCCCAAAGAACACCAGTGCAAAACACAAATTTTTTATTATAATTCCATCATACCTAATACAAGAGAAGTGACCTCTATATATAGGCCTCAAAAGAAATTAAAAGAAACATTTGCCCCTTGGGCTTACATAAGACAAAAGGGTAAAAAAAAGAAAATTGCAAAATTAAATCAAAATACACTTAATAAACTAAAATAAAACAAAGTGATCTCGGTCGTCGATCTTCAGCTCCTCCTCGGATAGGCATGGACAGTTGGATGTCCGCATCAAGAAGTGTCCCCAATTATTAGTGAAACTGTGGAAAATAACTAGAGATGCTTGCTCGTATTGCCAATGAAGATGTTGCTAAAGGTTCTATTAGTTCCAACTTGGGCCAATGAAAATGAGACCAATCAAGTGGAAGTTGGACCTGGCTCCAATGAAAATGAGACCAATCAAGTGGAAGTTGGACCTGAGCCACTAGCAATTCAACCAGACTGGGGTAGAATTTTAAATTCAACTATTCATAGATTGATGAAGATGGAAATTTAATAGAATAAAAATACTAATTAAGCATACCATGCAAGTGATCACAAAGCAACCTCACACCAACTCAGTAAGATTGATTTTGTTCAACCTGATCCATGGTTATCTCGTCTCAACTAAGTCTGAATTTTTTTCAATCCAACTTGAACCAAATAAAGATAGTTTAGTGCAAAATTAAAGCAAGCTGAACTATTCAAACTAACAGTTTTTTATGTCCAACTCTAACTGAACCATAACTTCATTGTTTTAATTTCAATTTCACTTTATCATTACAATGTGTTCAGTTTGGTTCTAAATCATGGTCAATTGGTCATCAAAACAAACCTTATATACCCCTATAGCCGCTATGCTCTTGGGCTTTTGTTGTACTTTTATGGCATTAATGTTAAAAGAAGAAGATAAAAGTGGACTAGATTTGCATACTTCTTATAGCTTCGTAAGAATATAGTAGAAAGCAACTCCGTGCAATAAATGAAAGAGTTAGTCTAGAGGCATGGTAAGGCTCAATATTTGGAAGAAAATCAAGGGAATTTTTGAATTAACATAGTCCGTATATCTAATTTGGAGTATTTCATCAGTATATGAAATCATAAAAGTACTTATTCCAGATAAAAAGTGAGTAAGAAATAAATTTATGTGAAAGACTTTGATTGCTGTCACATCATTTTACGTGAAAGGCATCATTATCTCATTGGGTGTTGTAGTCTTTTAAGTTTTAACTCACTCTACATATTTGCAGGAACTTGTAAATGTATTTTATCAAGATTGTGCTATGCATCAGTGGATTTTGAATTGCTATATTTTCATTAATACTGGTTACTTACATTGTTAAGTTTGCTAAGTATTTGAGTGACATTTTTTGGATTTAATGGAACTGTTGTATTAGCTTGATCGTTTATAAAATATAAAACGCATAAATTGCATTTGGATTTGGTCCTCAGGTGCATGATTTGGTGATATTATTACATTGCTAATGTATAGGTTGATAATTAAATATATAAATTTTGTAAAAGCCAATCAATCCCAAAATGTATTATGTCGGGCATGAGAGGATATTAGAGTTAGGTTGATCTGATAGAACTTAAGTACGTTAGGTGAGTATGAGTAGAGATATTAAGAGTGGTAGTGTAAGTA
The DNA here is from genome assembly GCA_016618105.1 of Dendrobium huoshanense. Lineage (NCBI taxonomy): Eukaryota > Viridiplantae > Streptophyta > Magnoliopsida > Asparagales > Orchidaceae > Dendrobium > Dendrobium huoshanense. The sequence goes on from CM028356.1 coordinate 17,089,011, forward strand.
AGATCTTAGAGTGGGTAGTGTATGTAAGATCTTAGAGTGAGTAGTGCATGTAATAAGGTGATTATCATATGTTATTATTATTGTATTCCTTATGTTTGATTTCTAATTTTTTGGCACCATGGCACCTGAATTCTAAAGATCTAGTGAGGGGAGTGATACACCTTGGTATCAAAAACAGCCAACGAACAAGGACAATGTCAACAAACAACAGATTTTTATTTGATAAGAAATGAAATACAAACGAGCAAGATATAATGGTCCTCTTTCAAGAGAAGAACCTTCTCTCCCAAACCCCAGACGCCACTAGGATCCCTCACAAAAACAGTAAACAACAATCACTCACAAAATTCTCCATAAAAAAACATAAGCATAAACCCTACTACTTATAGCAAACAATAAACAATAAATTCCAAAACAACCCTCACCCACTTCTCTCTCAAATCAGCCCAAAAATTTGCCTTCTCCAATTGGAAACATCTCCTAACTAATCCCCTCCAAATCAACCCCCAAATCTGCCCTTAATTAGGAAAAATCTCCTAATTAATCCCCTCCAAGTCAGCCCACAAATTTCCCCTCTTCAATTAGGAAATATTTCCTAATTAATCACCACTAAATCAACCCCAATATATGCTCTCTTCAGTTATAAAACATCTCCTAATTAATCCCCTTTAATTAAGAACCTTCCTAAACAGCTCCCTCTTGATTAAGAAACTTCTAATTCTATCACAATCAAATCGGCCGGCCTATCAATACTCCCCTCCTAAAATGTCACCTTGTCCTCAAGGTAAAATGAAGGAAATTGCATAAAGCACTAGACTAATAGCACTTAACTGAAAAATGGACTGTCATTGGGTCGAATAATCCCTGCCTCTAGCATCTCCCTCATCAATCTCTCGATCTCATCCTTTTGGAGTTGGGGAGAACGATACGGACGAACACTGATATGTAAAACTCCTTCCATCAAAATGATAGCATGCTCGTATTCCCACTGAGGAGACAACCTCTGAAACTGATTAGAACACCTCTCGATACTATTTTAGGAGTGGTTGAATCATGTCTGGTATCTTCTCTCTATCTTCTTCACCTTCAAAACTCTAGAACTCCATCAAAAATTCCCATCCTTCCCCTTGTAGGGCACGAACCATGGTTTTCAAAGAAATCATTGCATTGGATAAGTTGGGATCTCCCTTAATTACCATCTTTTTTCCCTCCATCTGGATCTCCATGGCCAATGCCTTCGAGTTCACCTTGGTCTCCCTCAAGGTTTATAACCATTTCATTCTCAAAATCAAATCAGTACTTCCCAACTCTAATGAAAGGAAATCCTCCATGATGTGAATCCCTTGCAACTCTACCTCCAAATCCTGACATATCCCTTTGCTCTTCTTTACCTTTCATAGTATGATTCGGGGTGAATCGCATTACCAAGTTTAATGAAACTTCAGCCACCTCCATATGCAGAGGCTCCTCTTCCTCTTCTTCCTCCCCTGTTGCCTCTACCTTGTCCACCTCCTCCTCATCACACAATAAGAACCTGCAACATGAGATTTTTACACCTATGCTCCGGTGTAAATTTCTTGTCACATCTAAAACATAGCCTCTTAGCTCTCTTGCCTTGCAGTTTAGTATCAGTTAGCCTACTGAAATCCCCTCCCTGTCGGACTCCCGAGCTACCCTCCTTTGGAGTCACCATTTTAACTGGTATAGTCTGCATCCTAGGTGCTAGGAAAGTGGTTGTCGTGCAATAAGAACCTCCTTAATTCACCTCTTTACTACTCTTCTGCAGTAATTTCTTGTCCTTAATCATCTGAGCCAACACCATTACCCCTAATTATTGCTCGCTCTCAGCATCCTTTGAGGAAGCAATTATAAATGATAGGTTTACACCTTCCTTTTGAGTTTTTTTTGGGACTTTTGAGCCAATTAAGTTAAATTCACACATACATCATAAACACAAGCTTTGAACCCAAGGCCTCTGGATTGCTATTCAAAGCTCACAACCAACAAATCAAGATGAGCTATATTCTTTTGAGTCATTCAAAGCTACTTTTTAAATCTTCTTACGTGTACCGTCATTCCTCAGTACAACAGACAAGCATATAGTAAGTCGAAGCTAATGAAATCCCACTTTGTTGAGTTGAGACCATAAAGCTGAGGGAATACTTAAATTTGCAAGGGTAGCGTTGCTCACACCGCTATTAAAGATTCCATCCCCAACCTTTATCATAAACAAGAAAATATACTCTTAATTATTTATTTAGGCTAGGGTTTAGAGCTTTTCTTTCAAAAGTTAACGTTAGCAAAAGTCACATTCCATCCTAGGGCCTGTTTGGATGCAGGATTTAGGCCGGATTTAGACAAGATTTAAGATAAATCCTGCCAAACGCGAAAACGCAAAGTTAAATCTCAAGTAAGTCTAAGCTCTACTTCACGGCAATTTCGGCACTTTTGCCAATCCCGTATTTCGTAAATCCGACATTTCGACGGATTTAGCCGAAGCGCGAAAGGGCAGAAATATCGTTACCTTCTCGGCGAGCTCCTGCGCGACTTCCGACCCGTAGCAACAACGACGTCGTCGGAGTTGGGGAAGCTTCAAGCGAAGCAGGACAGCAACGTCGTCGGAGACGGAGAAGCTCAAAGCGACACTTCCAGTGCTCTACTTCACGCGACAGCAACAAAATGGGAGAAGAAAAGCGGTAGAGATTAAATATTAAAATAATTAATTAGCTAATTCGAAATATAAATAATTAATTAGATAATTATGATATAATTATTAATCAAATAAATAGTTAGTAATAAAATATTTCACTGATTAATTAGATCATTATTAGTAAAATCAATAATTATAAACTCATTAAATAATACTTTAAAATTTTAATGAAATAATTAATAGTATAATTAATAATTAAATGATTAATCATTGTACATAATAGTTAAATAATTGATTGTATAATTATCATTATAATTAGTATTAAAATAATATCATAATAAATAATTTGATAATTAATATTTAAATCATTAGCTAAGTTATTAAATAATTAAATTAATTTTAATTTATATTATTAATAATCATAATTTATAGACGTTAATTAAAATTAATAAGTAACTCATATTTAAAATATAAATATTATATGAGTTAACCACTTTAATCCGGAATAATATTGTCAAACAATCTCACATGATTTATAAGAAATTTACTTATTTCTTACGAAACAATTTTTAAAGTTTATCATCTTCGAAATTTAATAAACATGAATTTAGAGAATTTTTAAAACTCTACTTAAATTAAATCCTTGTTGCATCCAAACAAACATATCTCTAGAGTCCTCTGCTAATCATCAAGTGCTCCATCAATTAAACATGAGTAGGGCTCTCTGTTATCTCGATCACCTCCTCCTACGCCCACGCCGTCGAGTCTACCTTCCACTTGGCCTCCTCTTCCGCACTATCCTTCCCATTATATGCTCGCTACTGGCAATCACATAAAAGTCTGAAAAGCTCGGGCTAGTCGGGTCAAGTTAAGGAGAGATTATTATGCGTGCATAATCCAGACAAAACTTTTCGTCCAGACTTCATTAATGAGACATGCATTTTTTCTCTTTTGTTTGTACATAAGAGAGAGAGAGAGATGTATTTTCATATTATTGAGATCCGAATGACATCCAGACTCTGCACCTAATAATTTTCCAAGTTAAAACCCATCAAACCATTGTAATTTTACTTTTAAGTCACAGTCTACAACTTAAGCTTCATTTGAAATGACTTTCTTACTATTTTTTTAACTTTTTAATAAAAAATTTTCTATATACAAAAATTTTATACGAGAAAATTACTTTAAAAATAATAAAATATTATAGTAAAAAATTGTCTACTAAAAAATTACTTTAAAACACAGTTGTCCCAACGAAACCAGTGCAGTAAAATTTTCACCCTATCACTCCCCAACACCTCACGATCCCAATTTCCTTTTTATATTTAAGTTAGGCTTCATTTGGGACGGCTTTCTTACTGCTTCTTAAAGTTATTTTCTAGTTCAAAAATGAAAAATTTTGAACTAAAAAGCAGCTTTAAGATGCAATAAGAAAGCCGTCCCAAACTAAGCTTTAATAGCCAAGTCTTCTCATAAGTTTTTCAAAAACTTTATAAAGTGAATACATCTACATTTGATATATTTTGAGATAGCTTACACAAAATAAAAGTGGAATGATGAAATAATTTAGTTCTCCAATTCTTCTAATACAAATTTTTTAGTGTTCTTCAAATGAAAATAACCTAATTAAAAGATAATTAATCTTTCTAATACAATCAAATCATCACCTTTAAGCAATCTTGGGTGAAGGCAGGCTGATGACACAGAGAGTAGTTCCATCTGTCTCTCTGTTTGTTACTGAAGTGCATTACTTCTGTTTGTTACTGAAGAAGCCCGTAAATCAACAAGTAAATATACAAAACAGGGATTGAATCATCTCTTTTTCTTCAATAATGAGTCCGCACGCAAGAAAATCTTATCAATCTCATCTAATTCTGCTATGTTCAGATCCTTCTCTGCAAAGCCACCTCTCTTAGCAGCAGCAGAGATTCGACGTAGATGTTCCTGAAAATCTTCAGTAGTTCCATCGTCTTCTGAAGGAAACCTATCAATTCCATCTAAATACAGAGGGCGTGGGCGTGAATTTTCTTTCTCCTCCCCTCCCACATCAGAATCTGTCTCGAAAATATCAGAAAGATTTTCAGATTCTGAAATGGCGCTGGACTCCATTGAGGATTCATCCTCCTCATCAGAGGTAATGCTTCCTAATTCACTTTCTATACTGATTCGATCTTCTTTGCTTCCTTCTCCAAGCTCAGAGAATTTCCTCTTGATGTCTGCAACTGGATTTTTTTCTCGGTTTGTTAATTTGGGTTTATATTCCTTGTCACGCTTCATCGCTATATGGACATCGTCAAGATCTTGTTCAAGCTTGGGAATATACCTTCTAACAGCATGAAGAGCATCTCTGTACTTAGACTTATCCAGGGCCTACAAAATTTTGAAAAATAGATTAAGCAGTTGTCATAGCAAACAAACTCAAGTAATCAACATTCGGTAAGTACAGTCTTCAACAAATCCACAACCAGAAAAGCCAGAATTGTAAATATATAATATAGCATCTCCTAAAATGAATAGGAAGATGATATTCTGCACAATCAATATTCAAGCATACAACTAGCTCAAAATAATTTTATTTGAACCTCAATATACATGATAACTAAAATAATTAGGGAAATTTACATACCTACCACTTTATTTTATGCTATTTACATATCTAACATCCAAAGCATTAATATTACATGCCTACCACCCATATACAACTTTAATATCAAATATAGCACTCATATAATTCATTTCTACCATTCATACCATCCTATAAACTTTAATAGTTTATTCCATGCACTCAAATTTGTTCTATGGGTGATAGGCATGTAATATTAAAGGTTTGAATATTAGATATGTAAATAGCATGAAATGAAGTGGAATGTATGTAAATCCCCCAAATAATTAATGAATTATACATAAAACCTTTGAAAATTTGCATCCCTTATATATTCAAATGTAATCAATGCAACCATAAAATTTCTTAATATTAAATTCACAATCAGTGACCACATAGATAATTATAGAAATGCATAATAAACTGAATATCAATAATACAACATAGCAATTCCAGCAGACCTGTAGCAACTTCAGCATTTCAGGCTTCAGCACACCTGAAGCCTAAACAGTACAGCACACCTAAACTAATACAAAACTAAACCCTTACAGCATAATAGCATACAATAGTATTTCAGCAGTAAATCATTTCAGAACCAGAGGTCAAACCTTTAAAATTAATTTTTCAGTGAATGAACAATATAAAATACTAAAGCATTTCAGCATTTGCCAAGTAACACCGTCTCTATTACTACATTTCAGAATACTAAAGCATACTAGGTTCATAATTTTAGTAGTTTAACACCATCGCAGCACAATTTGAGGATAAAAAATAATTACCATCAAGGCAACATGAGAAGTAAAGTACCAAAAAACCATTTTCGAACAACAACATAATTCCCAACAGCAAACTCCAATAACAGTCGAAGTCACAACCTAACAAAAAAAGAAAAAGGGGCATCGGTTAGGGTTAGAGTTTCACAACCCTAACTGGCTAACCCAAGAAAATCGTCCCAACAATCTCCATTCTCCAACAATAACCAGAGCATGAGAGTAATAAGTAACAACCCCCACACTCCACACTAAAATAATAAAATAAATATTTGTCATCAGGGTTTCACTTTCACATCCCAAATGGCCAAACTGAATAATTGAAAAAAAAAAAAACTACACTTAAAAGAGTTTGATTCGAAAATCAAAATGCCAGACTTAGGCTTCGTTTGGAACGACTTTTTTATTGCTTTCTAAAACGGAGTTTTATTACAAAATTTTTTAATTTTGTACAAAAACGGAATTGATTTCTAAAACGGAGTTTTAGTACAAAATTTTTTAATTTTGTACTAAAACTCCATTTTAGAAAGCAATAAAAAAGCCGTCCCAAATGAAGCCTTAATGATTATATCATGATAGAAGAACGGGATGGGTTAGAGAAACTGATTAGAGATGTTGCAATATTGAAATTATTATAAAAGGAGAAGGGAAGAGAGAACTTGCAATTCTAGACTCGTCACATGACACCTCCTCAACTGCTTAGTAACAGGAAACATAGAGAACTAAGGGAAAGGGAAGGGGCAGCACTAGAACTCCAGAATGTCTAGCCATCCAGAAATGTCGCGTTTTTGCACATAGAGGAAAACCAAAGCTTTATAAATTAGAAATTAGGCATTGTATTATGGGACGATGCAAGGATAGGCCAATTAATAGCCCAATCAGTTTATATATTTGTTTATGGCCTATGGGTGCGATGGGCAAAGCGAGTGCAGGATGGGGGACACAGGTCAAAATCGGGTTGACACGAACCAGTCCCATTTTATAAATGAGTCAAAAATAGGATCCGGACCTGAACTCGACCCATTTCTTAATTGGGCCGACCTTAACCCGAATTTCCTGATTCATGTTTGGGTCAGGTTTCAGGGTTGTGTCACTAATTGACACCCCTACATATCATTCAGACGATCAGCTCTCACAACAAAGTCAATATGACGCCTCCCCAAAAAAATTATCTGCTGCCAAGAGTCAGCAAACGAATTCATGATCGAGCACACTAATCCGTGACAATCCAGTTCCATTACAACTTCAATGACTCATTGTGAAGAAGCTCGTCATTCTCGAAGCACCAACTGGATATCGAGTTAGAACCCTAACTGATGCGGACATCGGCACGAAAATATGGCGCATCTATCACAGGAGGCGTCGTAAATCGACGGCTCTGATTTAAGTTGTCATTTATGAATTATTTTCTGCATTTTAGTTTCTATTTTATGATATTTCCTATTTTACCCCTAGGTTAATTTATTTGAGTGTTGTGGCCCAAGTGGCAATTTTGTAATTTTTTTATTTTCTCATGTTGTGGCCTATATATAGGGCATTTAGCTATTGTAATAGGATGATTGATTAATATGAAAAAAATTGTTTCTCACACGTGTTCTTTTCTTCTTGAGAGAGGACAAGAGTGAGATTCCATTGGAGAGGAATCGAAGTTGTCACCAGCCGCAGGATGGGTCCGGGCTCGTGAATTAAAGTCCCTTGGAGAAGGGCAAACGAATCACCCACCAACCTTGGAGAAGGCCGGGTTCGTGGTTTTCTCTTTGCATCTCTCGTTTTATCTTCTATCTTTTGTTTTGTTCCATCTTCCTCCTCCCCATCTTCATTTGGCCACCGGATTCACCTCACCCGAAGATCCACCACCAACCGCCGGCCATGGCTCCCTAGCCGCCGGCCTCATCCTTTCCCCTCTTTCCTTGGATCTCCTAATTAGGGGTGCATGATATTATGAATTAATTTGAAATTCAAATTGTTTAAAATTTGAAATTCAAATTTCTTTCTTAATTTAGTCCACCTATTTTAGAAAAGGAATTAATTTAAATCCATTTGAATTTCAAATTCAAATTGGATTTATTTTATTACTTCCCTAATTCCTAAATTCAAACTAATGAGCATTAATCCTCCACGTTAATTTCCCCTTGATTCATGCAGGCAGCCGGCCCCCCCTGGACTTAATTGAAATTTATTTCTAATTCCTATCCCTCCCCCTTTGGAAATATTTTCCTAACTCCCATGCCCTGGCCGAATTTTCTAAAGCCAGGTTTCCTAATTTTTATTCCTAAGATTAACTCACTGGTTTAGGAAATAAAGCTTTCCCAAATCCATCAATATCCCGCTGGCCTTGCTCTCCCTCACCGCCTCACTTCCCTCCCTCCCATAACTTCCTTCCTATGCTATTACAGGAGTTGATTGGGAGCTTTAAATTCTCCCCCCAAGCCATTAATTCCTAAGCTTAGGGGTCCGAATTTTCCAAGCAGCTTTTGGAAACAAAATAGCTGAATAAAAAAATAGAAAAAAAATAAAAAATCTGAACTGTAAGCAATTAAATCCCGGTTTCCTGGTTTTTTTTTTTTCTCTTACCCGATCACCTCTCCCTCTCAAATTCCCTCTCTCTCAATTCAATATCTTGCTGGAATGAAAGCTTGATTTTTCCTCCCAATCCCCCTTGCTGCTAAGCCTAGAACCTGAGATTTCTCTCAGATTTTGGCTCCAAATCTCTCAGAAGAAAATTTCAAGCTTTCCTGAAGGAGTAAAGCCCTACCCGTTCTACATCAGTTTGGTATCAGAGCATGGATTCGGATCGACTTGGAAGGACTCTAGACTGGGTGGCAAGTCAACTGGGCGCCATTAGTCAACATCTCAAGGAGACTCAAGCAGACTTAGCCGACTACCACCGTCAGACAATCAAACGGTTCGATGACCTAGAGCGAGGTAGGACAGACCCACCGTTCTATGCAAAAACCCCTTCTTCAAAAGAGAGAAAGAAGGCATTAAGAGACAAAGAGAGAGTAGAGAGAGTGGACAAATGGATGGAGACCAATGAAGCCTTCCATTTCCCACTCACTATGCAAATCAAAGAGAAACCTAAGGTGGTCAAGGAAGAACATGAAGTAGAAGATGAATTGGTTGACAAGGAGGAATGCGTGACTGCAAATAATGAAGAGAGAGATTTGGTCGATTCAATTGCAACTCCTACAGAAGCAAAGGTTTCTCCTGACCCAGTTAAAACTCCTATAACGGAGATTGTGGATGAAGATCTGGAAGTGACATCCATAGAATTCAAAATTGCTCATATTGCTAGAGAAGCCATCTATGAGAGTGAACAAGTTCCTGCAGGCGAGCTAAAGTGCAGCAATCAAGTTGACCTTGTGAGCAACCGGGGTTGTTTGAAAATCTTTGCAAATAATAGTCCAGAGTTGTACGGGAGCAATTGTGATGCTAACTCGACGGAGTCGAGTATTCTCCCACCTTGGGAGAATGATGCGGACATCGGCACGAAAATATGGCGCATCTATCACAGGAGGCGTCGTAAATCGACGGCTCTGATTTAAGTTGTCATTTATGAATTATTTTCTGCATTTTAGTTTCTATTTTATGATATTTCCTATTTTACCCCTAGGTTAATTTATTTGAGTGTTGTGGCCCAAGTGGCAATTTTGTAATTTTTTTATTTTCTCATGTTGTGGCCTATATATAGGGCATTTAGCTATTGTAATAGGATGATTGATTAATATGAAAAAAATTGTTTCCCACACATGTGTTCTTTTCTTCTTGAGAGAGGACAAGAGTGAGATTCCATTGGAGAGGAATCGAAGTTGTCACCAGCCGCAGGATGGGTCCGGGCTCGTGAATTAAAGTCCCTTGGAGAAGGGCAAACGAATCACCCACCAACCTTGGAGAAGGCCGGGTTCGTGGTTTTCTCTTTGCATCTCTCGTTTTATCTTCTATCTTTTGTTTTGTTCCATCTTCCTCCTCCCCATCTTCATTTGGCCACCGGATTCACCTCACCCGAAGATCCACCACCAACCGCCGGCCATGGCTCCCTAGCCGCCGGCCTCATCCTTTCCCCTCTTTCCTTGGATCTCCTAATTAGGGGTGCATGATATTATGAATTAATTTGAAATTCAAATTGTTTAAAATTTGAAATTCAAATTTCTTTCTTAATTTAGTCCACCTATTTTAGAAAAGGAATTAATTTAAATCCATTTGAATTTCAAATTCAAATTGGATTTATTTTATTACTTCCCTAATTCCTAAATTCAAACTAATGAGCATTAATCCTCCACGTTAATTTCCCCTTGATTCATGCAGGCAGCCGGCCCCCCCTGGACTTAATTGAAATTTATTTCTAATTCCTATCCCTCCCCCTTTGGAAATATTTTCCTAACTCCCATGCCCTGGCCGAATTTTCTAAAGCCAGGTTTCCTAATTTTTATTCCTAAGATTAACTCACTGGTTTAGGAAATAAAGCTTTCCCAAATCCATCAATATCCCGCTGGCCTTGCTCTCCCTCACCGCCTCACTTCCCTCCCTCCCATAACTTCCTTCCTATGCTATTACAGGAGTTGATTGGGAGCTTTAAATTCTCCCCCCAAGCCATTAATTCCTAAGCTTAGGGGTCCGAATTTTCCAAGCAGCTTTTGGAAACAAAATAGCTGAATAAAAAAATAGAAAAAAAATAAAAAATCTGAACTGTAAGCAATTAAATCCCGGTTTCCTGGTTTTTTTTTTTTCTCTTACCCGATCACCTCTCCCTCTCAAATTCCCTCTCTCTCAATTCAATATCTTGCTGGAATGAAAGCTTGATTTTTCCTCCCAATCCCCCTTGCTGCTAAGCCTAGAACCTGAGATTTCTCTCAGATTTTGGCTCCAAATCTCTCAGAAGAAAATTTCAAGCTTTCCTGAAGGAGTAAAGCCCTACCCGTTCTACATCACTAACCCTCACTTTAAGAACACTCCTCACTGGAGGGAGAATCTCATTATCACCCGATGAAGTATAGCCCTTGGAACCCTCTGAGGCTTCAGCACCCTCAACAGGTTCATTTCCTTTCTTGGAATGATAGTCTCCTCACCCCTGGCCACCAGCTCGACCGGCACATCTACTCTATCATATGATTCCATAGTCTCATTTCCCCTCGCAAGCAAGCAGGGGAAGGCAGCCATATTCTTCAGGCGTCCGTGGTCCCTTGGCCACCAACACCTTCAAGCTCGTTCCTACATCAACATCTTTATGCTTCTTTGAGCAGACCTCCCGGTAAAGTTCAGACCAAGTCGGAGAGGCCTTCTCCTTAGGCCTCATCGTTGACAACACAGTCATCTTCGAAGACGCAAGGTTTGTGGGGAAAGTGCAACATGCGACCTTCCCTGAAAAATACATACATTGAATCAATACAAGACAAAAAACTCATCTCATCAAGACAAGGAGATACTCACCCTAAAAAATCCTATAAACATTCTAATAAGCGACATGATACTGAATGATCCATGGCTCATTCTTCACCAATGGCAAAATCGTCACCTCTTCGGGGGATAGCTCAGGAAGGACCAACTTCTTCCTCAATGCCACCAAAGCAATCGTCACCATCCAACCAGGAAGACTCGGAATAACAATGAATTCTCCTTTCAATCTTGAACCTAGTTCGCCAGACCTAGACTAATGTCGAACGCATGGGAGAATCGCCGTGAATACATGCCTAAATAGGTTCAGTGACCACAGCAAGTCACGTTCCCTCAACAGAGAAGAAAACTATACAATCTCCTTTACAGAGTTTGACAAAAGTTGAGTCGGAATGACTCCATAGAAATTTAGAATTTATTTTAGCTTGGCTCACAAGGGAAACTACGGCCCCAATATCAAATGATCAACAGAAATGACCAATTCCCCATCTTGCACAGAGTTGATCTGCTAATCTTCCTTTGCCGAGCTTACAGAGTAGTTATAAGCAAAGCAGAAAGCATGAAACACATAGTCAGTATACTCATTCATAAGGCGAGTACTCAACAATCCTTTCTCATTAAGGAATCTACTCGCACACTTGCACAGACCAGACATGTTAGGCAAAATGTTCGAAAACATAAGAAGCAAAGGAGACGAAGCGAAGGTACCATTCTTAAGGCCCTACCTCTTCTATTTATAGTCTGAATCTGGCACAAGGAGATCGAAGCCTCTCAAATCAAAGATTACGTCATTCACTCTAATCATTATAAGATTCGATGAACCTTATCGCACTAGATACTATCCATTACAACGATAATTCTCAAAATCCGTGGTACAATTGTCGCCTCTTCCTATTCGATGAGACAAAAACAAATCTTTTTTTTTTCAGGACACTTCCAAAAGCCAAAAAAACTTTATTCAAAAGGGGAATCGCCCTCAGCAAATACATAGCTCAAAAAGGAAAAAAATCAACCCATGCGACGATTAGATCGAAAGTGCTCCAACACAAGATCTCTTGTCATTCTTGGCACTAATCCTCCCATAATGTCAAGGTACTCAACATCATAATGCGCACCCTGGAGGAACCCCTCCTGCTTAGTTTGACTCAGCATCATACAACACTCGGCTTCCATCGAGTTTATTCAACTACACATGGCCACCAATTAATCATTCTGCGAGGTTGTCGCACCTCTCTGATCATCATCGCCTGCAAAAACTCCCTCTCCACCTACACCAGGCTCGAACCGCATCTCTAGATTTGCCTGTCAACTCCAAGCTACCAACTGCCCGACAATTTCTTCTGATGAAATATGCTCTGGGGTGGGGTGGGGTGGGGTTGGTGAACAAGGTATACAAAAAGGAGTTCAACGACTGCTCAACAATCTCACCGCTAGTCCGCTCCTCAAAGACCACTTCGACAACCACTTCAACAGCAATAGCAATGCCACCACCAACTACATTATGCTATAGGGCACCCACCTCTTTCAGAGCGGCCTCACCCACCCACTCCTACATGCCCTCGAGGGGAAAGGAATGATTTCTTCCATCATCTGAAGGCCCATCAAGTTCATCAGTCACAACAAGGGCAATAGGAGAGACTGTCTCCTTCATCCCCACAGCAAGGTCAGACAACCGATCATCTCAATGATAACCAGATCCCTAACATCAACACGCATCCTCTTTGACGAAGGACCCGTACAAAGATCCGTCGAGTCCACAGATACTCGCACCTCCTCTCCAACAACAGCCCTACTCAGCACATCCTCTTCCACATTCGCCGCCTCAATACCAAAAGTAACTCGCACTCTCATAAAGGTTGTCTTCCTGAAAGAACATATGCCTAAATGAGATGTAAGATTCATCCCATCAAATTCATGTAAGGGTCACAAGTTGGAAGTAAATGCATGTATCTGATGGGCTCAAAGCCAGTATTTATAGAGCAACCTGGTGATGGGACCGTTCGATCTCAAGTGACGCACTCGTGCCATGGGTCAAGGCAGTAAATTCGCATTTACTCACGCGTTTCTTTGATTTATGATTCATTTATCCAAACTTTTTCAACGTCTGATGATCAAATGGTTGAATAAATTGGGGAACTAAATGTTCACCCATGACTGCTTGTGCAAGTACCTTCTCGCAAGTATCTAACATTTTGCATTCGAATCGAGCAGGACTCCCTCCTCTTTTAGGACAATCTGATCACAGGAATTGCTCAAGAGCTGGGAAGAAGCTTATCACTGGAGCACGTCAAATCTCCGCTAGCCACTTCCTCCAAGTAGTCGCCTTCCCCAGCGGACGCGACCTTAGAAGTTCCTCTCTCAGTCGGACAAATCCTTAATCATCTCGGCCAAAATCAAATCTCCAAGTGAGACCGACCAATAATCAAGCTAAAGATAGATCTCTCCCATGAGACATCTCTCATGAATGGCTCATCACTGAGCTTAGAAATCAACGTCAAATCATCACTCTCCCCCTCTCTTAAACGGAGCTTAGAAATCAACGTCTGATGATCAAAGGGTTGAATAAATTGGGGAACTAAATGTCCACCCATGACTGCTTGTGCAAGTACCTTATCGCAGGTATCTAACATGTTGCATTCGAATCGAGCAGGAGGACTCCCTCCTCTTTTAGGACAATCTGATCGCAGGAATTGCTCAAGAGCTGGGAAGAAGCTTATCACTGGAGCACGTCAAATCTTCGCTAGCCACTTCCTCCAAGTAGTCGCCTTCCCCAGCGGACGCGGCCTTAGAAGTTCCTCTCTCAGTCGGACAAATCCTTAATCATCTCGACCAAAATCAAATCTCCAAGTGAGACCGATCAATAATCAAGCTAAAGATAGATCTCTCTCCCATGAGACATCTCTCATGAATGGCACATCACTGAGCTTAGAAATCAACGTCAAATCATCAACCTTAGAAGTTCCTCTCTCAGTCGGACAAATCCTTAATCATCTCGACCAAAATCAAATCTCCAAGTGAGACCGATCAATAATCAAGCTAAAGATAGATCTCTCTCCCATGAGACATCTCTCATGAATGGCACATCACTGAGCTTAGAAATCAACGTCAAATCAACGTCAAATCAACGTCTGATGATCAAAGGGTTGAATAAATTGGGGAACTAAATGTCCACCCATGACTGCTTGTGCAAGTACCTTATCGCAGGTATCTAACATGTTGCATTCGAATCGAGCAGGAGGACTCCCTCCTCTTTTAGGACAATCTGATCGCAGGAATTGCTCAAGAGCTGGGAAGAAGCTTATCACTGGAGCACGTCAAATCTTCGCTAGCCACTTCCTCCAAGTAGTCGCCTTCCCCAGCGGACGCGGCCTTAGAAGTTCCTCTCTCAGTCGGACAAATCCTTAATCATCTCGACCAAAATCAAATCTCCAAGTGAGACCGATCAATAATCAAGCTAAAGATAGATCTCTCTCCCATGAGACATCTCTCATGAATGGCACATCACTGAGCTTAGAAATCAACGTCAAATCATCACTCTCCCCCTCTCTCTTAAGCAGAGCAAACTTGGTTCTTTTAAGAGGTCAAGAGCATTTTTTGCCTTGAAAAATGATAATGCCATATTTGTTCCTAACAACCTCCGTGCCAAGAAAATATGAGTGGATTAAGATCTTTAATTTTGAATTCTTTAGCTAGCCTTTTTTCAAGGTGTTTGTTTCATAATCATGGTCCCCTGTCAATATGATAGTATTAATATATACAATTAGTATAGTCGACTTATCATATTTGTGTTTATCAAATAATGCGTGATCTGAATGAACTTGTTGGAAACCTTGTTCGCACACAACTTTCATAAATCATTTAAATCCTATTCTAGGTGAATGTTTGAGGTTGTAAATAGATTTCTTTAATTTGCATACTTGATCTATACTTTCAAAACTGCCGACTCTAGGAAGTAGATTCATGTATACTTCTTCATTCATATCACCATTCAAAAAGACATTATTAACATAGAGTTGGTGAAGAGGCCAATCAAGGTTAGCCACCACAAAGAGGAGAGCCCAGCGCATTAAGTTTTGCCACTAGAGCGAATGTCTACAACTAATCAACTTGAAAAGTTTGAGCAAATTCTTTTAGTATCAATTTTGCCTGGAATATTTCCATAGATCTATCATGTTATTATACAATAGTGAAAACCCGTTTACATCCAACAAGAATTACACCGTTAAACTTATGAACTACTTCTTAAGTTTCACTTTTCAAGAGCATTCATTTCATCCTACTACAACCTACCTACACTTTGTTTTATTAAGAGCCTCTTCTATAATCTTTAAGTTATAAATTTATACAAATTTGAAAATCAGAGTTTCTATTGAAGAGGACTAAGATTATATCTCACAATTATGTTTAAAAAGGCTTCAATAGATATATTTAGATGTCCAACTCATATAATTAAGAAAAAAAGAATCAATACTTAAAAGCTGAAGTCATGAAAAAAGCCCTATCTAATCTTATCTAATATCTACCCTATCCTTAGTTACATACAATGTACTCTTCTAGTATTTCATTCTCTCCAAGATGAATATAAAAATCAATTTGAATAGAGTTTTCTTAATTAGTAAAATAAATTTTAAATATATTTTTAAGTATTTAATGGAATAATAAAAAAAGCCTTCATTTTCGAGGATAATTTTTTAAAGAAAAATATGCTTTAAGTGGGAAAATAAGATATTCTATATAAAAGGTTGAAGCCATGCAAAATAGGAAAGTCACATCTATCTGATTTATCTAATGTACTACCTAATCTACATACTACGTTATCTTCTTACTATTCCATGCTTTCTCCCTTTAATTAATTTAAAAAATTAAATTGAAATAAATTTTCTTCTAATTCATAACATGCTTAAAGTAATCTCAAATCTAATTTTAAATATTATAATATTGGTATCAAGATAAAGATATGGATTTAATTGATGATCCAATTTTATTGTTATAATTTTTAAACTGATTAATAAATATGCTAATATTTAGTAAAGACTCAAACCAATTATTGATCAAATTTAATTTAATATATTCAATTTTTATTTTGAAATATTCTCAAAACCATATAATAATATCAACTTTATCCTTTGACATTATATCACATTGTAATAAGAAAATAGCCATATGAAATGAGTGAAAATAAAAAATATTAATTTTTTCAAAATTATTATGATCTTAAAAATTGACATAATAGCAATATTATTTATTCCCTCATAAATTATGTGGAATTATTTTCTATATATCTATCTATTTATTTATCTATTTATAAGTGCTTATGACAAGGACCTTTGAATTTGACTCAATAGTCTAAACCAAGAAGTTACAAATCTATATCCTAAACCCCACAACATCCCTAACAAACCACTCATCCCACAACTTATTGTTAATAACCTTAAATGTCATCATGATTCCCTTTGAGCACCATCACCCTCATCCCGCACTCAACCTCGCTACCTTTGCTCCCTTCCATTTTAATTGTTCATTCCAGTATGCTCAACCAATTGATGTTTCCACCATTACTCTCAAGCGGATAATGAAGTTCATCTTAACCAAAATTCTTGTCGTCCAGCGTGCCACTAAAAAGATCTGTCAAAGTGGTTGTATTCTCTCTCTATATCAATTTCATCCACCTCTTCACAAAAAGAAAAGTACAAAAGCAAGCACAAACACTTATGCAGTTGAGCACACCTCCAATTCTTTCCCATCCACTCACTTTGTCATCAACAAAATTGTGCCCTACAGCAAAATGCCCTCCTCCCCTTCCTCCACCCATACATGGCTCCATATCCATCTCTCACAACCCATGCCAACCATAAAGACCACTAAATTGTTCAAAACTGGCCAAACCTTAACCTTATCAAATTTTAATCATGTCCTGATTAGTATCTGAATTGGATTTGGTCAGGTAACTGCAGAACATTTTAATGCCTAAGTACGTGAAAAGCAAGGTCATGGAATCTAGTTTCAAATTTTCAACTAAGGCCTCGTTTGGGACGGCTTTCTTCATACTTCTCAAAACGACATTTTAGTATAAAAATTAAAATTTTTGTACTAAAAAGTTGTTTTACAAAATAGTAAAAAAACCGTCCCAAACGAAGCCTAAATCAAACCCAAGATCAATTTCCCTACGAAGTCTTACCTTTTCAGTTACTTTAGAACTTGCACTCTACAACTTTGTCTAGATTTTGCAAAAGAGATTTTATGACGGGAATGTGATGTTAAAATTAAAAACATTGTTTTCTAGGTTACTAAAGTAACAAAAGAGAGATAACAAAGTCTTACCTTCTTCCTCGTCAGAGTAATCTTTGGTGACATTATTTCTGTTGGAGGCTGTGAATAGTTCTTTCCTCTATACATTATTATTGTATTATCCTCACTGATCTCAAGTACAATTCCGCCACTTAATCTAGCTAGCTCAGCTGCAATTTCTCGGACCTCCTCTGGAGTGAAAGTCTTCACTATAACCTTCAAGGTCTGATGTTTCTTCCAATGCAAATGCATATTAAGAATTACTCCTTGGAAAATCCCCCGTCTTCCAACTGGGACATAATTCTTGCATTTTTGGCCCAACTTAACCAAGTAGAAATGCTCTTCTGGTGTAAGTACCTCAGGATCGTGCATAGTGACCGACGAGTCTTTAGGTTCAATTTTTTGTAATGCTTCAACAAGATGTCCTTCCTTTTTTCGAGCCTATTAGAGGGAAAAAAAAAACATATCATATATTCATTAATATTGAAACAAGTTTTATGAACTTTTTAATGAACAAGCAAACATAAATTCATGACTCGCCTTCCTCAATTTGAATAAAATCTTCTCCTCTGATGTCATTCTTTCATACTCCTTTTTCTTCTTCCACCTGAAGAACTTTAGCCACCTCACGACAGCTCTTTTTCCTTTTAGCTTCTTTCTTTTGTATTTTGGTACATCATTAGCAGCATCTGGTACTGCACTTATCATACTGTCATTCTCCACTACATTTTGTCCCGTTGTCCCAAGCTGGTGGGTTGTATGAAGATTGCAATAGCCCATGAGGCGACCTCCTCCAAGATTACTGGCAATTCTACATGTTGGGATTCCATGATGAATCTTGAACAAATCAAAAGAAAAACTACTGCAATAAGGATTATAAGGCACATCAACCATCAATGTATTCCATAGTGCATGGATACATAAAAAAAATTCAAATGGATTACTACAGTATTGATCAAAAAATACATTCACATCAAAACATGATTAAGTTGATCTATATTATAAGATGCACTGAAATTTGAGGGGAAAATAAACTTGAGATTGAAAATTAGTAAACTGCATAGCATCAGCAAAAGTGACCTCATCAAAATCAATTTTGAGATCAAACAAAAGAAAAACTTTTGACATTTTGATTTTGATCAATTTGCATGGAATAATGCCCTGACAATAAGCTAAACATGGCCTAAAGAATAAACACGAGTTGAATTTCAAAAGAAACTTGTAGCTTTAAATAATGTTAAAAACATGATAAATCCAAATATCAACAAAAAAAGCTTCCTCACCTGAAAGGTCGTATATGCTTCTGTATATTTCTATTTTCTGCAAATACCGAGGACATTAGAGAATCACAGCTAAAATTTCTAATAGCCAAATGATATTCATATAGGTTGAAGAAATTGCAGTCCTTTAGGTTGGTAGGAGAGGCCCTGGGCAAAATAAAATATAGTAAAACTGACGTTAGAAGGAATAATAGGTAGAACAGTTGAATCATATCACAACAACTTTTACCTGAGGGATGAGTAACATGAAGTGGTTGGATTTAAGGAAAGAAGATTATCTAATCTTCTCTTTAGACTTTGGGAAAAAATGTAACAAGATCCCATTTTTCACTAGGCCCTCCCAGTTGTAGGGAAGCTGTCTCTTAAGTTATGGAAGAAACTGGCCATGGAAAGCTGGACTAGGCTTAGTTGTGAATGAACTCTCTTAAGTCCAGTACTATTCTGCACGCTAAAACATAGAGGAACAGAGGTTCAATGAAAAAAATTAAAAATCAAGTCAATGAAAGTGAGGAATGATGATTTCTCAACAATTACAACAAATATACAAACTATATTAACTCAGAAAAAAATACAAGGTTTATGTCTATGAAGTCACAGTTACACATATTTAGGTTGATATCACTATCAAAGAAACTAGAAATTTTGTACGCTCTACATAATGGCATATCTCAAGTAATAGCATCAATGAACATGTTCTTTCTTTGTACACCAACCAACAGGTTACCAAATGATTAACTGTGTGTGGATCAATTAATGCAAATGTACATTAAAATTCCATCGGCTTCTAAGACTGTGACCAGAAAATTTCAAAGGGAAGTTAATATGGAAGAAGATTCTCCAACAGTAATCAAGGATCTTTGAAAAATACGGAACTCCAGATATATACTGGATGAAAAAAAAAAAAAACTCCACTTACATTTTTTAACAAACTGTCATCATCAGGTTGTAAATGGAAGCAAAGTTCATCAAGTTGTAAATGAACGTCATCCAGCTGTTCATGTCCATGTTGGTCATCCAATTGTCCACGTTGTTCAGCGATTTTTTTTGACAACTTGGTTAAAAGAATAGAAGTACCAACAAGAGAGAAAGGAATGTAGAGGTTTAAATGCCCGACATGGTTAGAGCTGTTCAAGGCTCCAGATCACCAAAGTTGCTCA
Organism: Dendrobium huoshanense; assembly: GCA_016618105.1. Classification (NCBI taxonomy): domain Eukaryota; kingdom Viridiplantae; phylum Streptophyta; class Magnoliopsida; order Asparagales; family Orchidaceae; genus Dendrobium; species Dendrobium huoshanense. The sequence continues at coordinate 17,109,149 of CM028356.1, forward strand.
TGACTGGAGAGGCCAGATAGCTGGTGGAGTTAAATCCTACCAAACGCCAAAAAACGCAATGGCAAATCTCACGGTAAGTCTAAGCTCGACTTCACAACATTTTCGACATTTTTGCCCTAAATCCCGAACTTTGTAAATCAGACATTTTGGCGGATTTAACCGAAGAAGAGCGCAAAAGGGGAGAAATATTGTTACCTTCACGGCGAGCTCCAGTCGCGACTTCCGATCCGACAGAATCAATATCGTCGTCGAAGAAGGAGAAGCTTCACGGCGTTCACGCGAAGCAGGATAGCAACGTCGTCAGAGGCGTAGAAGCTCAAAGCGACAGTTTCAAAACTCTATTTCACACAAGACACAGCAACGTCGTCATCGTCGGATGCAATAATTTGCCGAGGCGGCAGAGAAGCTTAAGGGGCTGTTTGGTATCGGATTTACAAGGGGGTTTAAGTCGGATTTACAAGGGGATTTAAGTCGGATTTACGCTAAATCCAGCCAAAGCGCCCGTTAAATATCGGGATTCGGTAAATCCCGGATTTAAGGATTTACGGCTTAAATCCGAGGGTAGCTGAATTTAATTGGATTTATTGATTAACTTAATTAATATAATTTAAATTATTAATAATTAAGTAAATTAATTGTATAATTAGTTCATAAATTAATTATCTAATTTAACTTAATTGTATAATTAGTAATTAAATATTAATATAATTGGATTAATTAATATACTTAATATATCTATTATGAAATATATAATTAATTGTGTAAATAATAATTAATGAGTAATTTGTACTTAACATATTATTAAATTTATAACCCATTATATTTTTTTATTTTTAATTATAAATTTATTTTAAAGTTATAATTATCTTCTTCACATTTAAATCCCTAATTGCTATAAATCCTGAAATATGTTATCCAACAGTATCTTAGGATTTAATAGGATTTAACATTTGACATACCAAACAGTTTTCAGGATTTAACACATTTCAGATTTATTAAATTCGAATTTACAGGATTTACTAAATCTCACTAAAGTTAAATCCCACTTGTTGCCAAACAGCCCCTAAAGCGACGAAAAATTATTAGGTCCAGACACGGGACATAGAAATAATTTCGGACGCTTGATATGTGAAATGTATAGGCGTAAAATTTTAAGTCAAGCGCATTAAAAGTGTATATAAAGTGCAATTAAAATACAGGTAGAGCACAGTAAAAGTGTAGTCATAGCATAGTGAAAGTGTACAATCAAAAAGTGCAATCAAAATGCAGTCCACATGTCAAATTTTAAGTGAATATCCAGACTTATTTTTAGGTCCGGTGTCCGGACCTAATAATTTTCCTAAAATGACATTGTCATAACTCTATTTCGCCATCCACGGCTCGCCACCGCCGACCTCCACCATTGGCCGCCACCCACGGCTCGCCATCGCCAACCACCACCGTTGGCCGCCACCACCACCCACAACCGGCCACCACTGCCACCAGCTGCCTCCGCCGCCAATTGCCGCAAACAACCGTCTTGAGATTTTACACTACACTCATTACATCAAATTAAAAAATTTAAAAATAAAAAACATTCACCAATATTTATTTTACATTCATCCAAACAATTCTAAAACATTCATTTTTAAACTTTATTCCTTTTATACTGCATTCTTTTTTTTAGCCAAACAAACACCCCCTTAAATTAAATCCTAGCTACATCCAAACATGCCCTATTGATTTTTTTCTAGGGAAATTTTTAGGTTAAGTATCATTAACGTCTTAATTAGGTGATTAAGCATAGTAAAAAAATTCGAAAACTAAGCATAGTCGTCCGTCAAAGAGGGGTCTTAACAATTTAGTAAAAATCGTCCGTTAAACCCTAAAGTCGTTCTTCTTCCTCGCCGAGAGTTGAGGAGAGTTGAGGTCTGACATTTTTTTGAATTTTTTTATTTTTAAAATTTGTAATTGCAGTATTGTGTTTTATTTGTAAATCTAAACATTTTAACTGTTCAAAGTTGGAGAAAAGATAAATTTTTGGGTTTGGTCAAGTTCCTTTTTTTAGAAAGGTTTTGGAGTTTTTTTTTTTTTTAAATCAGATCGTTTGAGTGATGCTTAAATGATAGTGTTTTAGCTAGTTTGTCGAAGTAGTTGTTGTGGAGTGTTTAATGTAGAAAATCCTAGTGATTAATGTAGGATAATTAGTTGTTTAATATTATGTTTAATTACGTAAATGTTTTATTTGAGATATTAGCAACAAGTGATAGGTTAAGTATGCGTCTAAGTGTTGATTAAGGGTTGTTTAGTTGTCTCAAATAAGAATACAGTGTAAAATGAATGTAGTGTAAAAAGAATAATTTTTTTTATATGGATGAATGTAAAGGATTTATGGTGACTTCTTTTTTTTTTTTTTTTGATTTGAAGTGAAGTGATTGCAATGAAACATAAATAGCAGTGGGGCCAGCAATGATCGGAGGCCACCGGAGGTGATTGGTCGGCAGTGGCCGGAGGTGGTGGGTAGCGGTGGCTAACCGAAGGTGGTCCTAGGTGGCTAAATGGTGGTGGCCGGAGATGGCTGATCGGTAGTTGCAGTCGAGGTGTTGGTCGGCGGTGGCCGTAGGTGGTGGCGGAGGTGGTTGTCGTATGTAGCTGATTGGTAGTGGGCAGAGGTGGTGGTCAACGGTGGCGGAGGTGGTGGCCGGCGGGCAGAGGTGGCCAACAAGGGGTTGCAATGCCCTTGACTTTGCAGTGTATTTAGATATCACCCAAATCAGAGGAATTCTAAATAAAAAAAATAAACTTCAATGGAATACATTGTATTTGTTTTACTTTATTAGTTTACTTTGAATTTACTTTTCATGTAATCAAACACAAAAATTCTCAAAACCCCTGCATTTGAATAATTTACATTCTAAATGCAGCAAATTAAACAGCCCCTAAGACATTTTTATTGGAAGTTACTTTCAGCTCATATTTGAGAAAACCCCAATTCAACTCATTAGTTTGTGAGCTAAATTGTTTAAAAGATATTTATTTCAATTACACTCAAAATATATAAAAATTCAATCAATTTAATATAAAATTGCCAAAAAACATTTAAAACTTATATATCTCTTCCATATTTCAAATACTTTTTTAATATTTATCATTTAAAATGTTCTTCTTTTTACATGTTATTATAACAACTTCAATAAAAATATTTTCTCTTTTATAATAAATGAGTCGGCTCTTAGTCAAATTCAAACTAGTAAGATTAAGCTCAAGCCTAAGCTCAAAGCTCAAGCAAAAGCTGAGAATAGGTTAAGCATTCAGCGCAACCTTACCTCGAACTAATTAACTAACCAAGCTCAAGCTAAAGATCACTTGAGCTTGACTATACCTGTTTACATCCTTAGCTCAATGCAATCCATCTAACGTCTATCGTTGATTAAGGCTTCATTTAGTACGGATTTCTTAATGCTTATTAAAGTTGCCTTTCAGTACAAAAGTTAAAATTTTTATACATAAAAATAGTTTTAAGAAGCAGAAAAAAAATCGACTGAAATGAAGTCTAAGATTAGAAAACAATTTTGAGCATTTCTCAAACTAAAGAATCCAATATCTGCAAAATATACAATAAGCTGACCACATTATCCAATAAGAAAAAAAAATGGTGATATCCTCACACAAATTTTATCATAATAGATTTAAAAAATTAAATTGTATTAATCTTAAATTGAATCTAATAAATTTAGTATATGTTACTTTTTTCATCCAACAATCAGATATATATAAAAAAATCATATATTCTATAACATATTTTGCAAAAAACGTTAAAAATCTGATGCTCTTTTTTTCTTTGAGATAAAAATTTCTAATTCTTTCGCCGTAACAAAAGTAAAAACGAATATTTTAGAACATACCATAACCTCAGTACTGATTCTGCAAGAAACATGGAAAACAAAAGGAGAGAACAAATGCGAAGCTGTGATCAAGCAAGAGGGAAAAGAAGGCACCAACTTGAACCAGCCATCGAACTTGCAACGAAGATAGAATTTATAAATGAAATATAGCTTTCTATTTGAAGCAATGGCTAAAAATAATCATAATATTGTACTTCCCAAACAAAACTGCACATAACGTGATTTTTCTTCATTCCAATGAACAACATAAGTGTGTATGTGTAATGCTTTCCCTTTTCATATAGGAGATCTAAACATCTATTTATATGCAAATATACATATTCTTACTGTTTTTTAAATCAGTTTTTTATTAAAAAAAAAAAAAACAAAATTCGAAGTAAAAAAGTCTCAAGTGAAGCCAAAATCTCATAGCCTTTGGATTCTACTGGGAGAGTGTAGCATTGCGACTAGGATTAGGATGTTTTTTTCAATATTGGTGGCAGAATGGAGAATAATGTTCTAAGAATATGCCCCTTCATGCTATGCACAATTTCCCATCTAAAGAATTCTGGCTCAACGGTATGTTTTCTTGTTCTCAGGATTGAAGTATTAAGTTCATTTGCTGCATTATTGATGTTAAGATCAATTTAATGTATGCATTTTGAAAATTTGATTGGTTTATAGACTGCATTTCATAAGTAATGTAATTTATTGATGAAATTAAAATCATCTATTTCATTTTTTGGTGTACTCTAAAATTAACTTATTTGACCAATCTTCTACTTAATTTTTGATGCAGAGCATCTTTAACTTGATGTTTCTTAGGATATGTAATTTAGTTTGTTACAAATTTGTTTTAGGTTTCTAGAACTTTCTTGATTTCTCTAGGTTTCTCTTGCTACCTTATAAGTATAACAATTGTAAGATGGAAGTATTGATGGGGACATCAGATCGTGGAGAGTCTATCAGAGACGTGGCCGTCGATCTACGACCACGATTGAGTCATTGTATTTTTGAGTTGTCTATGTATTTTCTTATTTATGATATCATATTGTATTTGTTTTATTAGTTTCCCGTTGTACCCTTTTATTAAGGGAGGTCGTATGTAAGCCCCAGAGGCATTGTCGTCCTTTTATTTTGCGAGTCTTTGTACGAGGCTATTTATAGCATCATTGTTCTTCTTTTTAAGCTAATGAATGATTGATTAAAATAATTCTTCCCCTTGCATGAGTTCTTATGAGAGCTTGAGAAATCGGAGAGAGATCCCTATAAGATGGAGGATTGCGTATCACCCACCAACCTAGACGAGTCAGATTTGTGGTTCTATTTCCTATCTCTTCCTTTCCCCTCCCACCACCGCTGGTCAACATCACATCCAAAGGCCTTCTCCCTTCCCAAGCCCTTCCCCCTTACTCGATCAAACTCCACATACTTCCCACCTAGCCGCCGGCCCCCATACCTGAGCCCATCCAACCCGCCGGCCCTAGATTCCCCCTCTCCATTGCTTTCCATTGCCTAATTTTGATTGACATAATTTAGACAGATTTTGGAATTCAAATTCATTCAATTTAAAATTTAAAATCTTTCCTAAATTACTTAATCTATTTTAGAAAAGTTCATAATTTAAATTGGATTTAATTAAGTTCTTTCCTAATTCCTAAATCTCAAATTAAGGAGCTTGATTTCCTCCCATTATTAAGCCCAATTAATCCCCATAGCCGCCGGCCCCCATAAGGAGAGAATTGGGAATTTCTTTCCTAAAGTCCCATCTTCTCTCTTGGAAAGATTTCCAAAATTTTCCCACCCATCCTTGGCCGAATTTTCCAAAGCCCATAACTCATAATTTATTTCCAAAACCAAACAATTGATTTTGGAAATAAATCCCTCATCCCCACCACTCATCATGCCGCCGCCCCCTCTCTCTCTCTCATTAATTCCCCTCCCTAATTTGGGGAATTAATTCCCCTCCTAATTTATTTCCCTCTTAATTTTCAAAATCAGAAATCTATTTCAGAATTTTGAATTTAATCATCTCCCCCAACATAACCCTAACCCATGAGTGGCTCCCCACTTTGGCCGAACCCTTCTCCTCTCCTTATCTCTTACTTCTTCAGAGGATCCCCTTTCTCTCAAGAGATCTAGGAGCTTTGAAGGATGTCGCCGACACCAGCACATACAACAAAGCAAATGTATGGCCGAAACGAAAGTGACCGCTTTTACATTTTGTTTCATCATTTTAATTCCTAATAGTTATATTTATTATTACTCTAATCAACAAGTCGTGCAATCTCTTTTCCAAATTACTTCAAAAATTGTAGTCCTACATCAAGTATGAATGAATATTTTTGAGATTTAACAGTGTTTTCACTGTTTTTATGTTCTAGCTATGAGGAAATTTGTTTGTGATGCTTCTTTGATGATCTCCCTACATCAATTTTCCACCAGTTATTATAACAAGTTGTGATGTGATACCATGTGAATACAAGAATTGCAAATCAAGATATTAATAAAAGTTACTAAATTCGCATACTAACAATAAAGTCTAGCTTACTCAAGTAGAAGTTCAAGAAGATGTCATGAAAAATTAAGCCATAGCATTTGATTACGCTTGGAGATTACAAGAACTTTGCAAAAGAATAACAAAAAAAAAAAATCTAAATAATGCAAATAGACACAATAACAAAGCCTCACGTTTAAAATATAGATCCTTCACTTTGAGATCCTTTAATCAACTATTGAAAGTGGAGGTTAGCGGAAGAGGATCGTAAGCACACTTAGAGATACCACTATTACACAAGTGATGCCGAGAGGACTTGTCGCCGAGGAAGAAGCGGGAGTTGGAGAGGCGGGTGGATGGTCGTTGATGGTCCACTCGTAGTTCGAGAATTGATCGTCGAGGATGTCCATGAGATGGGGGAGGATTCGGTTAAAGTAATCTTCAACGGTGCCATCAAAACCAAACCCGACGTCGAAGAATAGTGATCGAACGATGTGGATGTCTCCGTGGGCGTTGAGTACGAATCCGTGGTCAACTTCGGGATCCGCCATACATAATTTGCATGTATATGAGAGAGCACGATAAGAAAACCCAAGAGAGGAGAGGTGGAGGCCGGCTTGGAGAGGTGGAGGGGAGAAGTTAGGCTTCTTGGTGGAAACTAGGTTAGGTTGGGAGTGGATGAGATTAACTCTAAATATGAAATTATTCTCTTATTTAGATTAGTTTGGGAGGGAAACGATTTGAAATTTGATTTCAAATTGAATACAATTAGTTCCTTGATGGAGAAGTAATGTGGGAGAGCCAAGGAAGGGGAGGCCGACAGTATAGAGAGAGAGGGGATTGAGGTTTAGTCTAAAAACTGAAATTTTCAGTTGTAGAGTGTTAGGAGAGAAAATATTTGAAACCAAATTTGGATTCCAAATAAAGGGTGAGGGTTAATGTGCATTCAATGGGGAGAGCCCATCAAGGGTCGGCGACATCAAGGAGGAGGAGAGGATTGGGGAGGATGAGGGGGAGTTTCCAAATAGGTGGTGATGACTATGAAAGAAAATTTATTAAATCCAATTTGATTTAATTTAAAATTGAATTCAACATAAAAAATTTCCTAATTTGGATTTCCTAATTTGGAAAGAATTTGAAATTTGAAATTCAAATTTCAAATATGAATGCTAGTGGAGAGAGGGGTGGTGAGTGGATGGCGGGAGGCCGGTGGCAAGGTGGCCGGCCGATGGTGTGAAAGCAGCCGGCGGCTGGGGCTCTAAGGGGCGGCGACAAGGGGGGTGGGGTCGGGTTCTTCAAGCCAAGGGTTTTATGTTGTCTTCTCTTGAGGTGGAAGAGGAAGTGAATGGTGGAGGAAGATAAGAAAATTAAGAATCACCAACCTTACCCCCTCAATCACTAGAACTCACAAAGAGATCCACAATTTGCTCTCCTCAAGAACTCACAAAGAGATCTAGGGGAATTGTCATGAACTCACAAAGAAAACAACAAGAGAAAATTTTCATTCATCAACTAATCAAATTCTTACATGGCATGAGGCCTCCTATAAGTAGGCCAAAATAAAATAAACTGAAATGACACAAATGCCCTCAGGGCTACATAAGTGACTCAATGCCCACAGGGTCAAACTAGGAAAAGAAATACAAGCATAAATAAAATACAAATAAATCATAAATAGAGGCTCTGGATTGTAGCCGTCGATCTGCGTCTCCAACGATGGTACACGTGTTGAAATCTGATGTCCTCATAAGTTGTCGTTGAAGCCGCCCGTAGTTGTCGGTCACTCCTAGCCACCGCCTGCTGCTCCTAGTCATTCACCCATTGTCACCATCACCATCAACCACCAATCTCCATCGACTGCCGCTAACGCAACCACCACTGTTATTTGCCACTGGTTGCCCTCACCACCGCCCACATCACCAACAATTACAATGAGTTCATTTTAATCCAAAAAAAAAAAAAATGCTACATTTATTTTACATTTACACTGCATTTTTTTTAAGGATAGGAAACAACCGCTAAATATATATTAGTTAAATGAAGAATAATATCCTTAAAATATGCACAATTTACCATCTAAAGAGCTTCTGCTCAAGCCACATGTTTTCAATTCTCAGGATAGAAGTCATAAGTTCTGAGTTCAGCTTATAATTTTCTAAAACTAAATATTTATTAGCCACCTACATGGAATTGAATCTGTAACCATCTTTAATGTCCCCTTATCTACAATTGGCCTCGTGTTTGCAAAAATTTCACAGCTAAACTTGATGAATTCCTGAAGAGCGTTAATGAAGCATTAAGTTTTCTACGTGGTAATCTGTTACAACAATCTCTACTAAGCATCAAATAAAATAGAAGTTCAGTAAGCTCTTTGCTTCCGTGAAGCCTACGAAGAGAATTTTAATCATACAAACATTCAATCTTATTGGTTTGTCCAGCTTCAAAAGGATGTTTCATCAAATAAAGATCAAACTTCTGATCTAATTAAGAGTTCATATGTCTGTAAAACGATGTCTGCTGATGGCTAACAGAAGTCTGAACAGTTAGGCTTGGTTTGGGGCGGCTTTCTTAATGCTTTTTAAAACAATTTTTTAGTACACAAAATTGTAGTTGAAAATTTTTTTTACTAAAAAAACTGTTTTTAAAAGCAGTAAAAATACTATCCCAAATAAAGCCTTAAAAGATGCAAGATAAGTTGACTATGTTGTCAATGCATATTCATTGAGGTAATATCATGGAAACAACTTGGATGAGGATATCCTAAGCTGAAGTTAAGTGGATACAAGATACTTCTTCGTTAATTACAAGATATTTCTTTCAATCTTCAATTTCACAACACACCATGTTTCACAATAGAAGTATTTTTTTCTTGTAAAATAACTCAACATACTGCGGTTTAAGAACAATTGTTTTGTATTTTGATCTAGATTTAGGAGCTTTTTGGTAGAAGGATTTAGGCCGGATTTTAGGCGGATTTTAGCGAAATCTAGCCAAACAGCCTAAAATGCAAACCAAATCTCACGGCAAATGAAAGCCGTCATAGACGGGAAATTCCGCTTTCATGCTAAATTCCGGATTCCGAAAGCCTGCTTTTTGCCGGATTTACGAAATCCGTTGGCTTGAGAGGAAGAGTCCGCTCGTTAAATCTGCTCTATAACCAAACAATCACATTGAATTTAATATGATTTATCATGAATGTTACTAAACAGTTTTCAGGATTTAGGCCCCTCAGGATTTCCAAAATCCGGATTTACAAAATCCTATTTAAATCAAATCCTGGGTGCTATCAACCAGCCCCTCAGATTTGAACATCCTGAGCCAGTTGTTTTCAATGATGCATGCACTTGAGAGTAGTATAACTAAATAGAAGCATATCAAGAAAAAAACTTAACGAAAAATTCCATAAAACAAGGTCTGTAATTACGTGGATTCTGATAGCATTAGCCTAGACTACCAGTCAGTAGATATACTACAACACATAAATGAGGAAGCTTGGAAGCTAAACATTTAACACTCAAAGATATAGTCAGTACCAGCAACTCATTTGTGCTACTTGATAGTCACAAACTTGTTAGTGCCATGCCTTGCCCAATGATTCTTCAAATCAACTCCATATGAGAGGTCCTGTCCTTCAGCCACAAGTCTTTGAAGTAGCTTTGTGTAAGCTCCAATGCTCATTTTCCTTCCAGCCATCCGCGAACCTGGCCTTATCGGGCTCACTGGGAGGGGATATTCCGACAAGCCTGTGGTGCAACAAGATGACTGCCAACCACCAGCTCCCCACCTATAGCATTGCCGCGGCATGCCGGTGCAAGAACATATAGGTGCAGGGACACCTGAAAGATCAATCATAACACCATTGAACATATCATCTTGATTATTTTTCTCTCGCTTTCCTGTTGACATAGAACCTCCTTTCTTCTTTGTGCCCTTTTCTGCTTTAGGTCTTAGAACCTTGGTAGCGACATTTTTTGCCTTGTTCTTTGAAGATGGTTGCTTTCTGGCATTAATGGGGTTAGCAGCAATGGGAGATTCCGACACTGAACTATTAGATTGAATTGGCATGCTTGACATATTGAACATTTCTGAAATCACAGGCATTGTCTGTAAGTGATTAATGGTTTTTGTGGGATGAAGAAAGCTTCTTTGTGGAACCCATGTGAAGCTTACAGAGGATGCTTCAGAACGGTGTTCGTCCATCACAGTAGTGCGATCAGAGTATGCACCAATCTTCAGGAAACCAGGTTGATAAACTGAAGAATTGCTCTCTGGGAAGGAGACACCCAAACCGGGCTTGAACATGGATTCGGACTGCCGATTATCAGCGAAGTCCCAATTTCTTAGATTTAATTTGCTCTTTCCATCCATGAATAAGAGAGAACACTGACGCCTGGCTACAGTTTTCTTTTGAATTGAGGAACCAAAATCACATCAACAGAAATGATAGAGACAAAAGTTATCACAGGATTAAAAAGAAAGAAAATCATCAGAAAACATAAAAAGTAAATAAAAAATGCATTTTAAAATAAGCAATCAAGGAAAAAAAACTCATAACATTTATGTGAAAGATTACAATTGTAACTGTTAACACATAAATAATATGATTATTGCTAAACATTACTTAATGTATTTCTTGTCATCCAACTGCTCTTTTACACGTGTAAAGCAAACCTATCACTACCTTTATATATAGGTAGCTGTAATTGATTATATGGAAGGAAAAACACTTTATCTCTGTCTTGTCTTATTCTATTCTTGTCCTCTTCCCTGTTCATCTTCTCCGACTCAGGCAAGAAGCAGATCTTGAGTTCCTACATGGTATCAGTATAGGCTTGATCCTGCGGCCAAACCTACCTATGGCTTCATCAATCTCTCGCTCCTCCTCTCCTACACCTCCGACGACCACCGACGCTCCGCCATCTATGCTTAAACACGGTCTATACCCAGGGGCGGAACCGGCTTCAATTTTAAGGGGGGGGGGGGGGGCAAATACAGCACAAAAATAATTAAATATTAAAAAATAATATTATATATCTATATATTATGAAAAAAAAATTAAAAAAAAAATTAAGCAAGAAAAATAAAGAAAAAAATGTGTAATTAAACTGTCATGAAAAACATGAAAAAGAATATTAAAACAAAGGGGTTTTTACATACATAACACTTTAAACTTTTCTATTTACTTATCTAACACCCAAACTTCTCTATTTACTGTTTAGCCACCTAAAACACTACTAGTTTATCTAAATTACCACTACGCCGGAATCGTCGCGATCGAGCAACTCCACGTCGCCAGCACCGGTCGTCATCTTCATGCCGGCCACCTTGCTCGTCATCTCGACTCCGCTCGTCATCTCCGCGCACCGCGATTGAGAAGCTGGATGAGAAATATTTGCGCTCTGCGGAGGATTAGCGATAAACAAAATCTTCTCTGCTACACGGGCCTCCTCATATGTCTCTGAACCAAAACGATTTCTAACACAAACGTAACTGAGGCCAATGTTGACGTCGTCGGCGGTGACTTTCTCAAGAAGCCCCTTCGGCGACTTGTCAGGCTTGGTAACCACCGCAAGCGTCCTCTCGCCGGTGCGGTCGACCTGCTGTGACATCCGGATGGATTAACAAGTAGGAAAATGTACACTTGCGGAGAGAACGTTAAGAATAATGCTCTCCTCTTGTTTTATATAGTGCATTATGATGCCGGAGATCTGCTCCTAGATGTTCTCAGGCTGGTCGTGCACGGGCACTCGTGTGATGCCGGGCAAGTCGACCATGGTGAGATCAGGCACGCCTTTCTTTCGGACGACGAGGGTAAGTGGGGAGTCAGAGATGCCTTTGCCGGAGCCGGCGATCTCCGCCGTAGCGGATTGGCCAGATCTACGGGGAACTTCGCTGCGACGGATATATCGGTGGTAAGATGGAATAGGCTGCCGTTATACGAGGTGAACTTCGGGTGGGGCCCCGCCTGAATTCATGGGACCCGCGAGCCTCATATGCCTGTGACAGTTCCTGATTTTGTCAAGCCCCGATGGCGGCGTTAAGGTTTGCTGTTCCGTGGAGACGGAGAAGTTGGATTCCTTTGTCAAGTTGTTCCATGAGTTGCTTCCAGTTTTAGCCGTTGTGGTAAAATGACTCAGAATTGGCAGAGGTTACCAGAGTGGGCGGCGTGGAGATTACGAGCGGAGTGGCCGACGTGGAGATGACGACCGGTGCTGGCGACGTGGAGTTGCTCCATCGTGACGATTCCGGCGTAGTGGTAATTTAGATAATCTAGTAGTGTTTTAGGTGGTTAAAACGTAAATATAGAAGTTTGGGTGTTAGATAAGTAAATAGAGAAGTTTAAAGTGTTATGTATGTAAAAATTCCTAAAACAAAATGTGAAGAAATATATAAATATTTTAGGGCAAGTTAGGACAAAAGAGATTTTAGGGGGGGCAAAAAAAATTTTTAAGGAGGGGCAAAAAAATTTTTTACTCTCCTATAAATTTTTTTTTTTTTTTTTTACTCTTCTAATTTTTTTTTTTTTTGAGGGGGGGCAATTGCCCCCCCTAACCATCAAATGGTTCCGCCCCTGTCTATACCCCTCTCTCAAATTCATCATCGGTCACCTGAAAACCTTGGTTCCTCACCACCTGTCATCGGATAACTATCCCATATGGCGTCATCAAATCATCAAGCTATTTAAGGCCAATGGATTCGACAGTTTTCTCGAAAAACAATCGTCTCAAGATCAAGAAACGCGACTCTCCCTACACCGAAACCTCCTGGGCTTTCACCGGTCAAAATCTAGCAGCGGCTATCTGCTCTACAATATCGGAGCCTGTATTACCGTACGTAATACATCTTGAATCCTCCTATGATATCTGGCAAGCTCTTCAAATCAGATTTCAATCGGCGAATCGATCCAAGGTAATGCAACTTAAAAATGAGTTGAACAACATCACTATGAAGAACATGTCGATGCAAAATTATCTCACCGAAATCAAAAAGATAGTTGACAACATTGCCTCTGCCGGATCGTCTCTCGACACTGAAGACATTATTCTTCACATCCTGAATGGATTGCCACCTTCATATCAATCCTTCAAAACGACGGTCAGAACAATGCAATCATCCCTCAGCCTCGACAACTTCTATGCGATGCTTATCAGCGAAGAAATTCATATTCAAGCAGACTCTCTGCGTTCGTCTCTTCATCAAGATCAGCAAACCGCTCTCTACGCGAACCGCTACAGAGGCCGCCGTGGCTGAGGTCGACAGCAGACATACTCTTCATCTGTCTCTAAACAGGCTACCAAAGCTTCCACTATCTGCCAAATTTGCCAGAAAAGAGGTCATTCCGCAGACGTTTGCTGGCATCGTCACAATGCCAACTACATCACTCCCAAACCGCAAACTGACAACAACACGGCTCTGTTCGCAAACAATGTTGAATCTTCGGAGGATTGGTATCTTGACTCAGGTGCCTCAACGCACATGACTAACAAGCCTGATCATCTCACTCAAAGCTCGGTATATCAAGGTAAAGATCAGGTAATGGTTGGGGACGGTCGCTCCCTCCCGATTGCTCACTCGGGCACGGGAATTATCCCCACACCAGATCGTAAGTTACTTCTCTCTAATCTTCTTCATTTACCAGATATTTCGCATAATCTCATATCCATTTCAAAATTGGCATCCGCAAATCAAATTTCCATTACGTTTACCCCTAACGGCTTCTCTCTTAACGATCTGCAGACTAATCGCATCATACTCAGAGGTCCGTGCAGAAACGGGTTATATCCTATTACGATCCCGTCAAGATACCCAACAATCCAAGCTATGTCTGCTGTTCAAATCAAGAACATCAACTGGCATGCAAGATTGGGTCATCCTCATCAGCGGACACTTCAGCAAATCTCCAAACTACATCCTAGCATTTCTATTTCTTATAAATCTTTTTCTTGTATGTCCTGTAATGTTTGTAAGAGTCATAAACTACCTTTTGAACATGCTGTTCATAACACTACTAAGCCTCTGCAATTACTTCATTCGGATATCTGGGGTCCGTCCCCAATCACGGCTGTGCATGGATATCGCTATTACCTTCTCATAATTGATGATTACTCACGTTACTGCTGGACATTCCCTATGCTTCTTAAATCTGACGCTACTAACATTTTCAAAACCTTTATTATTTCTATTGAAAATCAAACAGCACACAAAATTAAAAGTATTCGCACTGACGGCGGCGGAGAATACATGAGTCTGCAGTTTAAAAACGTGCTTGCAACCAAAGGAATTCAACATCAGGTGTCCTGCCCGTATACTCCAGAGCAAAATGGAGTAGCCGAGCGCAAGCACAGACACATTATAACTACGGCCAGAACACTGCTGCACTCCTCGTCTGCACCACACACATATTGGCCTGAAGCGATTCAAACGGCGGTTTACCTTATTAACAAACTTCCCTCGCCTACCACTCGTCAACAAACTCCGTTGCATCTCATGTTTAATCTAACACCGGACTACACTGTTCTGCGTCAATTTGGCTGCGCGTGTTTTCCACATCTACCTCCGCAAGCTCATAACAAGCTTCAACCGAACTCTACGCTTTGTGTGTTTCTTGGATACTCGGACATACTCGGACAATCACAAAGGCTACAAATGCCTAAATCGTATTAACAATCATATAATTATCTCTCGTCATGTTAAATTTAACGAAAACTTATTTCCTTTTCAGCAGCATCTCATCACTAATGCTCCACCCCGATCGGCTCTTCCTGTCCAGCTGCTTCTTCCTACATCCAAAGCCAGTGAGGCTTCGACCCGTCCGTCTCGTCCTACGAGTCATCTCAGGCAGTCTCCGGAAGTCACACTTTCGCAGACTCACAATCCGATTAATCCTATACTCAACCATCAACCTACAATCACTGAACCTTCACCTCATGAAATTTTCAGGTAGCTGGAAAGTTGTAGATAATGCAGGATTGACAGATGAGAAGTTGAAGCCTTCAAAGCACAGCAAATACACGCACGCACACTCTCAGCATTTTTAGTTGAGAAACATTGCCGATGGACTGAAAACTCAAAGAAATCAAATCAAAACGCAAGTTCCGAGAAACTGCACCAGAAATATAAGAAAATTAGTACAAAAATTAGCGAAAAAAGCAACAAAACTAGTATAAAATCGTACAGAAAGAAAAAATATATATTAACAAAAAAAAAAACTGTTTTTTTTTTAAATGATTAGAACATCCCCATCAAAGAAACGAGATGAAAAGTATATGGTAAGGGTGAACAATACACACCTAACAGGGGAAGATGGAAAGTTGATAACATAAATTAAAGAAAGGAATCGACCGAAAATACAAATAAAAAAAAAATTCTCACAGTAGCTTAATAAATCCTAGTTTCAGAGCCCATATTACGGAGATATAGAGAAGGTTGATCCAAACTACCAAATATATAAGCAAAAGAGCAACTTGACACAAAGGAGCAGAACTGCAGAAGGTCTAGTGGCAAGCAGAATCTAGTGACGAGAGGAGAACTTACATGATACGGCTAAGAAATTTCTTCTTGTTCTTTCCAAACTCATAAGCTACATCTTCTGTCGTTTTGTAAATATTTTGCCACCTAACAGAGTAACAGGGAAAGAAGAAAAGTTGATAACAGAAGAAAAAGAAAGGAAAAGACCGAAAATACAAATCAAAATAAAAATTCCCACAGTAGCTTAATAAATCCTAGTTTCAGAGCCCAGATTACGGAGGTATAGAGATGGTTGATCTAAATATATAAGCAAAAGACCAACTTGACACAAAGGAACAGAAGGTCTAAAACTCTTTAAGAACAGTGGCAAGCAGAATCTAGTGACGAGAGGAGAACTTACAAGATACGGCTAAAGAAATTTCTTCTTGCTCTTTCCAAACTCCTCAGCTACATTTCCTGTCGTTTTGTAAATATTTTGCTACATCTATATTTTTATTTTTCATTAAGATGTCCAGCTTTCTCCTTCCTCTAAAGCAGAATGAGTTATACCCTTCAGGGAGACCAAGAAATAAGGTGGGCACTTCTTTTATTGGCGCTGCACCAATTCCATGGAGAATTGATGAAACCTTTATTGCTCTACAGCTGAGGGATGAAACCTTTATTGCCCCTTCGATTCTGAATAATTACAAGATAACTCATTTTTAGTGGCAGCATCTTTTGATACTCTTATGCTGTTATTTCATGGAAGAATTGTTATTTTTGTTAAATATTTAAATATATTTACATTATAACATTGAATTACCCTTATCAATTAGCTATGAGAATATTTTCGATGGCTTCATTTCCGCAAAATAACAAAAAAATTTAAATTAAAATTTTATTGGCGATGACGGATATTGATGCTAATGTCGACGACTTATGTCTGCTTTTATGGTGATTGTAAGCATTTGTGGTTTAAGTCATCTGTTGACATCAACTTTATTGACAATAATGGACGTCAGTATTTATATCATTAGTGGGCGTCCATCTGTGCATATATATACACACAAACACATACATTGTGATTTATGTCATGCTGATAATAATTTTATTGACAATAATAAACATTAGTGATGATAAACATATACATATAAGTGTATAAATATATGTATTGGTAATATCATTTCTTAGTTATTGATGTAATGTGTGGCATGGGGAGTCATAGTCATTCAGAAAGCTTCCAAGGATTAAACTTTCTGCAATTTTAAATCAATCAAATTAAAACAACCTTTGGACTTATTTCAAACTAGAAAATTATTGCAGGACCACAAAATTAGACAATTTTTTTAATCTCAATCAAACTTTGTATATTTTATTATTCTCCTGTCTAAGATGTATTGTCATTTGGCTAAGTAATTTGGACATGAAAATTTTGCATGTTGATTAAAAGGCTGGCTATGATATTCTTGAAATCATAACCTTGATACAAAGTTTGAATCACAAAAAAGTTAGCCATGACTTTAATCAAATAATAAAGGAGTACTTAACCCTTCGAGATATAGTAAATCATAGAAACTTCCTTCCCAATACTTTATATAAATATATATATGAAAGAATACCAAAATATAATTGAAAATTCTTCATGTTTACATTTAAGCTTATATGTTTGTAATGTTTAATATAGTTAATAACTATTTTATATTTAAATACTTTACAACATTATGTAATTAACTAGCTAAGAAGTAGAAGAAACATAACATTTTGATAATTTTTATGATATAAATTGTATGTTAATAAGACATGTTGTATGGAGGAATATTTGTGATAGAAGAGAGCTTATCATCTTAGTATTGTACTAAAAACATACACATAGATGTATCATGTATGATAAGTCGAAAGTTGTATATGTGTGTGTGTGAAAAATCTAAAAAAGAAAAAAAAAACTATTAGTATTTATGTTGAGATGATTCAACTAGTATGAGGCATTTAAAAGATGCCTTTCTACATAATTAGAGAAGGCATTAATAGAAACTTTGAGGTATTGAAGTTATCATCAAGTGATCATAAGTAATTTGTTTGGTTGTTTCCTTTAAGGAATGAGAGACCAACAACTAAGAAGGTGGGCATTATTGTTGATAGGGGCAACATGCATTGATGTTAATATAAACATCGAAAATTAATTTTAATACAATGAAGGGTATTGACATTGATGATGATGGTGAGCACATATAAAATATCTCTCTCTTGTTGGCGACAACAGATGTTGACATTGGCATCAATGATGAGAGTCTGACTTGTTGGCGACAACAAGGGTTGACAATGTTGTTGACATGGTCTTTAACCTTGCTTATGGCGGTTGATGTTGGCCTTGATGATAATAGCGTGCATTTGCCTCTTTTGCCATTCCCAATGCACTCTTTGGTGATTGTGGGCATTGATATTAATGTTAACGATATGTTTCTGCTCCATTGACATACTAGAAGTCAACATTAGCATTGACTGAAAGTGTCAATCTTATTGGTGATGACAAGTAAAGACGAATATTGACTTTTGAGTGTTAGAAGACAAAGTTCTAGTTTCTCTCCTTTGAAATTCTTCTTGTTTTCTCAATATAAAATCCTTCACTTGCATCAAAGAAGGATCTATTTATAAATATTTGGAGAAGAAAAATCTTGTCATTTCGACTATAAACTAAAACACTCCAAAGAACTGTTTTTGTTAATGGCTCTTACTTACTATTTTTTTAGATATTTTGGTGTCTTAATGCTATTGAAATATAATGATCTTAGGCTCATAGGACTCATCTTAAAAAAAAAAAAAAAAAACTATAATCATGTAAAAAAACTGTTTTTACTTCAAATCATTTTTTAAAGCTAACAAAATTTTTATGAGTTGTTGGATTCCTCTCACCAAGAAGTTAGTTATAACAAAGGTTTTGTTTGAAATATTTTTTTATTGATTTGTTTTTTAAATCACAACTATATTTTATGTATCACCACTTCTTTTTCATTATTTTTAAATTTTTTGTGTGCTAGAAAGCTGCTTTCTACAAAGCTTATAAAAAAGTTATTTTCTCTATAAAAGCTTTACAACAACTTTTTGAGGAATCAACATCCATCCAAATTGATCCATAAGTTTGTTGAAAATTAGGTATAAAACTATTATGAAGAAAATAACTTTTTTAAAAGTTGTTATATAAACAGCTTTTTTGTACAAAAAATTATTGAAAGCAATTACCAAACAAAAATTATACCTAAATTCTAAATAGTAAAATAATAAAAAAATGTCCCAATTAGTTTGTTCAGCAAAGAAGTCATTTTTTGTAACTTTTCGTTTAAATATTTAAGTTTTTTAAATTAGAAAATTATGTTAATATTTATGTTTCATCAGATGAACAATTTTATGAAATATTGCAAAAATTAATAAAAAATAGATATTTCTATTTTATTTTTAAACAAATTAAATAAAAAACCGTCAGTGTGAGATGCAATTGAAGAGGAAAAAACAAAAAAAAGAATTGCAGAAGGGTATTCTAGTAATTGCAAAATCCACTGATTTCTATTTGGTGTGGCTTTTATTGCGGCACGGAAACCCAAAGATCAATTGATTGATGTGATGTTTGAAGCCATTCCTATTTTCTAAGGAGGTACACTCGTTGGACGCATTGCGTCGATGGAGCTCAGAAATTGCTCATAGGCTGCAATTTTTAAATAGAGGAAAAAAAATACTATTTAGTATTTAGTGTGCAATATTTAAATTCTATATATTTACGGAAATGATCCTTTTTTTTAGTGGTATTGCTTTATAAATTTTGAAATAAACGAGAAACTTAATCACTTTTTACACTCAACAAATTGTTAAATTAGTTTTCTGATTTGTGAGTTTTAGGGGTTCTTTGATTTAAAGTAAAATAGTTATAAAACATTTTAAAAATATTTTTATATAAAATTGGTGTTTGATTTAATGTAAAACAATATAGAATAAAATTTTAATGTATTTGAAATTTATCGTCAAATTCATTTTTTTTAATTTAAAAAATATTAGGTTTGAACAAATTTTCAATACAATATAATTTTGTATCATTGCTATTGTCACCACTATCGTTGTCAACAACCATCACTTATCACTTGCCATTTGCTGCCAATTGTTGCCATCGTTGCCCCTATCGATTGTTGGGGATGGAGAAGAGTAAATCACACAGCGAAATAAACAAGAAAGTAAAAGCCGAGGAAAGCAAGTGACATCAGGATTTAATGTGAAAAAACTCAAAATCGGAAAAAAAAACCACGAAACCACACCACATAACATCAATAAATTCACTATGAAAATTGGGAGAAATAAATACAGACCTCTCTTCAGTCTCATTCTCTGCTTGCTTCTCTTCTCTTTTGCACTTTTCTCACTCACAAAATAGAAGACTAAGTTAATAACACCAAGGAACACTGCTCAATAAAAAATCGTGGTGCAGAGCACTCAAACTCAAGCAAGGGGAGGACCCACCCATCGAGCATAAGAAATTGACATGAGATCCAACGCAACAATACAATTTTATTGATTAACAAAATCAAATTCCATAAAGACTATCACCAATGCCAACAACTCACCACCATTGCCACCTATTACTACTACTACTAGCCATCGACAACCATCATCCTTGCAACTTTAACTACATTCAATTTAGTAAAGCGAAAAAAAAAAAATCTTTATTTATTTTACACGCCCAAATAATTCAAAACATTTCAAATACATTATATATTTTTCACCCTACCATTTCATTCTTTTTTCCGAAGAACCTAACCGCCGTTTAATTTGAAATTATTCCTAGCCTTTGAATAATACAACTCTTGAATTTCATTTCTATCATCCACACATGCATACATTACATTTTGTTACATCATATTTCTTTTTTCTCAATTATTCAAGAACTTGATTCTATATATGGTATAACAATTATAAGCCTTAAAAAAAAGCAAGAATCTCCTTGAAAAATGCCCATTTTATATAATTTTAATTTTTTTTTTCAAATCTATCCTACATCATCTTTCCAGAGAAATGAACACCATAATCAACTTCAATTATTCAATATATTCATTTCATTTGCTTTCATTCATAGAAGGGAAATTTAGGATCTGGCATTAAATAAATGATTGTATCAATGAATTTTCATATCTCCAAAAGCTTATTTGCACGTTCATGCAGAAGCATCTCCCTTTCATTTTACTGATGGGATGCATTTAGCATAAACTTTCAACATTAAGCTCTCTCAAAATTCTCGTAGCAGACTCTCTTTCCTTCAGAAGAAAAAGCTTGATATCTTCTATCCCACAATAAGAAGCAAGCTTTGCCTAACAGCCGGTATGGAGCAAAGTAGAGAGCCAAATATTCCAGTGAGTGCATATGCAATAGCGCAGAATGGAAGAGCTTCTGGTTCCTTTGCTGATAAAGCTGCTGTACCCAGTCCATGAGCACTGATACATGCCATGCAGATTAACAGAAGTAAACAATTCAAATCACTAAGGGTTTATTCGTTTAAAAAAAAAAAAACTCGAATCATCTTACCAAACAAATAATTAATTTTTCAGAGTTTTCTTGTTGCATACAAGAACTATTAGAATAACACTTTGCAAATATAATTAAATTCTATATATTTTTTACATATATTTTAAAGTGTGTTGTCCTCTTAAATCAATGCATTTCAATTTTTTTCTATATTTTTATTAAAATCTCTTAAAAAAATATATAGAAGTTTTAGTTGAAAGCTTTGATTTATATTTGAAACTTTATTTTAAAGAATTTAGAGTAAATTTTAGCTGAAATTGTATTAAAATGATTGGATTTGAAACTCACTTAAATTAGCTGAAATGAAAATATTTTAAAGAATCTCGTGTAAATTTTAGCCCTCGACCCAAACGGTCTGCTTCGTTTTCCTTGTGTCTCTCCCACAACTCGCGACTCGCACGGCTTTCATTTTCCCTTTCGCTCCTCTCGCCCCCAAACGGAGACCACCCGTGGCAAATATTTATGTCTTCTAAGCTCTAAATGTCATGTTATTTGCATTCTAAATTTTGATCTTACACCTCCTCTTGTCTTTGGTAATGAGCGGCAAATAAAACTATTTTAATTTACAAACTTCATAAAAAAGGTATTTTATATTTAAATATTGGATATGAGAAGAAGATCGTACCTGGAAGCTGTTGCTATTCCTCTAGCAATCGGGTCGTTAAAACCAAGCTTATCCATCACAGCCTGAACAAAATTAGCTCCAACCAGACCAGTGAGCACGACAACAGCAGCGGTAAGAGATGTGTTTGCACCTAAACAAAACAGAAAAAATGAAAATGATATTCCATTTTAAGCGAGGAAAGCTACACAATCAAATTTAAAAGTTGAGATAAAAGTAGTAATTCCATGAGTATAGTACTTTACCTTCAAAGAAAGAAACAATACTTAAGGCTAAAGCCACTGTTATGCATCTTGGCAAGATTGACACAGTTAATATTGGCTCTAGCCCAATAAGGCGCCCTATGGCTGCAGTTGAGTACAAAGAGAAGATTGTTGCGACGATCACTGATGAGAAAATCTCTGCTGCGTGCCGCTTAACAAGCTATAGATGAGAAAAAAGAAGTCATGTAACGATATTTATGGATGTCTGATGCAACAAAAAAAAAATAAACAAATAAAGTAAAAGACAACTTCGAATAGAAAAATACAGCACTACTTTCAACTTATAAACAACACAACCAACTTACTATTAATAAAATTTAGAGAATAAAGATACAAATGGAATGGAAATCATGGATAGAAGAAATAGATAAAAGTCCAAGATGAATTTTAAGAGGAGAAGGGGAAATGATACTATCTCGCAAGCTAAAAAACAAGCAGGTTCTTACATACCAAACATTT
The DNA here is from genome assembly GCA_016618105.1 of Dendrobium huoshanense. Classification (NCBI taxonomy): domain Eukaryota; kingdom Viridiplantae; phylum Streptophyta; class Magnoliopsida; order Asparagales; family Orchidaceae; genus Dendrobium; species Dendrobium huoshanense. The sequence goes on from CM028356.1 coordinate 17,131,859, forward strand.
TCATACAAAAACTCTCCCTTTTTATAATAAAAAGAAGGGAAAAAAGCATTGATTACATATAGTTAATGCACCTTAAAACTAGCCAATAAGAACTACTTAAAGTCCGCAGCCAACAGGGACTGAGAGGGCAGCAGCCAGGGGGAAAACACCAAAGAAAAATCAGAAACCAATGTGGGGGAAAACTGAAGCATAAATAGCAACTAAGATGGGAAAATCTAATCATCAACACGGCAACCAAAGGGACAGCTTTTGGGAATTAAAATTCAGCGTGGGGAACACCAATAGAAAAGTTTTGCCTACATCAATGTCCAACAGGAAAAAGGATAATAAGGTTTGGAAAATCATTGTAAAGCATGACACTGCATGGACTGCAAATATACCACATTCCTGGATGAAAGAATCTAACTGATATGCATACCATGATCATAGAGACAATTTAAAGTTACCTTTCTTTGTTTGAACATCGAAAAGGCAAATGTAATAATGACAGATCCAAGAAAACCCATAAGAATATCACCAGCTCCAGGATTAGATGACACCTTAGTTAGATAGTTACCTGGATGGTAAGCATTATATCAAACAGTTAATTAATGAGATATTGTTTGGGAGGCAGATAAACAAGCGTTACCAGAGAAACATCTCAGGGAACAGTACTCTACATAAGATACTTATTGAAGCATCAATGCTTGAATCGAGATCTCATGAAAAATCTATATTGTTTAAAATAAGTCAATAGGAACAAACATAAAAAATGAAAGGCTGGATACTTAAGCTTCGTTTGTGACAGCTTCTTTACTGCTTCTTAAAGCAGCTTTAGATAAAAATTTTTAATTATTGTACTAAAAAGCTACTTTAAGAAGCAGTTAGAAAGTCGTCCCAAACGAAACCTTAGTTGGTTACATGTAATGTTTTAAGCATGCTTTAAAGCTACCTCGGATATAAGCAGGTGCGTTGAAAGGGATCACTGCTACAGTAGAGGATGATTGGCTGTGTGACTAACCTTAAATTGATTAAAATAGATAACCATATAGACACTCATCAAGCAAGGATAGACTTTAAACAAGCCTCCTAATGCAAAAGATATCAACCTAAAGGCCAAAACACAAGTTAGGCTCTAGTTCTGAAACTCCTGATACACAGGATAAGAAAATTGTTCAAAGTTCAAAAATAATGGAATAATTGGAATATTTAGTAACTCAAAGGCTGGCCTAGTCAATCCTTTCACACGTCTACTTCCAACTAGATTATCTATGAAACTTTGATTTCATTGATTGCTACTTCAGAAAAAAACTGAATACTTAAACAATACTATGTTATTTAACTAGTAACATTGCGGATGTATTCATCTATCAATAAATCTATCAATCTGCATTTTATAAACTTGAGGGTGGTGAAAATTTGGTCTTCCCAAAATTACCCTTTTATCGTGACTATTTATCAATTTTATTATATTTTTAATATTTTCTAAATGATTAAGTATAATATCAACTTTTGTCGGGGAAAAGTGCACGTCCAAGTATAATGACACTTGTGAGAATGAAAAAAAAAAAAAAAAAAACCTCGAAGGAGACAAGAGAAAGAATACAAAAGAGTTTACGTGGTTTAATGATATTCACCAACATTCAAAACCACACAAAGAGATAAATGTGTACTAGTTTAAAGATAAAAATATTGTACAAACACTTTTTTTACTTTTATCCAACTAGTATACTCCCCCCAGCATGATTGCTCAATTGGCTATGCTCTTTAGATATAGAGAAAAGGCCATCGTCTGCTATGTAATGCCACCTCGTTGATCACTCTTGTGCTTGATCTCCAAAATTAAAAAGGGAAAAACAATATTCACACAAGAGCACAATAGTTGAATATGGTTTGACAATTTGCTTACATCCATGGAGATAGCAAATTCACTATAAACTTTGGGGAAAAACACTCATAATTTCTCCCAGAATCCTTACACATACAAAAGGCATTACAAGCTTGAATGGTTACTTATGGATTATCTACCAGTGATGATGATATGAATTTGATCTCCACACAACAAAAACAACAATAACTAAGAGAAAAAACGGCAAAAATCAGCAAGAAAGAAAGAGATTACATGTTAATTTTATTGATATAGACACAACAAACTAAGATTCAAGTTGATTTACTATTCAAGAGGCAGATCGGCTCTCCACAAACCCTAGGCGCCACTAGACAACTCCAAAGAAAAAACTACAGCAAACACACAAATCACATAATAAAAATAAAACAACCTAATTAACCCTAATATAAATCTTCCTACTTCCCACCCAAATCTGAATTCAAACCAGTTATCTTTTTCTAAATAAACCTTTTATAATTCTCTCTCAAATCTAAATTCAAATCAACTCTCTTTCCCTAAATAAACCTTTCATAATACCACCCTAGTATGAATTCAAATTAGTCATCTATCCCTAAATAAATCTTTCCTAATTCCTCTCAAATCAGCCATCTTTTCGTTAATAAACTTTCCTAATTTATTTCCAATTTTAGATTTCTATGGTAGATAATTAAAGTGGAATTAATCGCCTTCGCTCTTCTTGCTCGCAGCCCACCTTAGTGGGGCACAAAAGCTCAGCCGGTCCTCCAACGCATTAACCTTCTTGACCACCATATGTCCCAAAAAATATGCTCTGATACCAATTTGATAGGAATCTGATCTCCACACAGCAAAAACAACAATAATGAAGAGTAAACGATGCAAAAATCAATGAGAAAGATTTTTATATTTAGGGTTTAGGACAAACCAAGATACAAGTTGATCTACTATTTGAGAGGTAGATCGACTCTCCACAAATCCTAGGCCCCGCTAAGTACAACTCCAAAGAAAACTATAGCAAAACACAATCCCATAAAACAACCCAATCAACCTATATAGAACCATGATTTCACTCAAAACCATGGTCAAGGCAATACAGGGAGCAGGGCTGGGTTACTTGGCAGAGCTACAGAGCCCGTAGGAGGTAAAATATGAGAGTTAGTCAAGGTCTCTGAGTGTACATCAACTTCTATAGTAGTTTCCTGTGATTTTTCAGCAGCCTAGCGAATTAATGCTACCCAGGGAGCACGAGCACGCTATTACCTTGAAAGAGTGAGTTTATCCTATCAATGTTCAACTATATTGGTACCCGCAGATTCAGAAGAATGATATAGAGAGAGGCTCATCAAAGAGATGCTTGAGGCAGGAATTATCAGGCCCATTTTGAGCCCCCTTTTTGAGCCCAGTTTTACTGGTGAGAAAGATGTATGACAGTTGGAGATTTTGTGTGGATTATAGGGCCCTAAACAAGAAAATTATGCCGGAAAAGTTGCCTATCCCTGTGATTGATGAGCTACTTGATGCACTATTTGGGGCGCATCTTCTCGAAGATTGACTTAAAGTTGGGGTACCGTCACATCAGAATGAAGTTGGGGGATGTGCATAAGATAACCATCATGACTCATGGGGGTTACTATGAGTTTTTGGTGAAGCCTTTCGGCCTTACCACTGCTTCAGTCACTTTTCAATCCCTAATGAACCGGGTTTTTCAACCCTACCTTAGGAAATTCATCTTAGTATTTTTTTTATAACATCATAATCTACAGTAGTATAAATGTAGAGCATGTGGGTCACCTACTATACTGGAGACTTTGAGGGAGCACCAGCTGTATGCAAATCTGAAGAAATGTTCATTTGCAAACTCATATGATATGTGATGAGCATAGCAGGAGTAACAACAGATCAATCCAAGCTTGAGGCTATGTTGGATTGGCCTTTACCGAAGAACCTGAAGAAGTTAAGAGGGTTCTTAGGTTTCACCGGGTACTACCGAAAGTTTGTGCAAGGATATAAATGATAGCATGATCACTGACGGAGCAGCTGAGAAGAACAATTTCAATTGGAGGAAGTAGCAACACAGACATTCGAGCAGCTAGAGAAAGCCATGACCAGCATGCCAGCATTAACACTTCCTGACTTCAGTAGACCATTTATGGTGGAGACGAATGCATCAGGATATGGATTAGGGCCAATACTCATACAAGATCATCGGCTCATTGTCTATTTCAGATAGGCGCTCATGACCAGGGTGAGGCTCAAGTCCGTATATATGAGCGAGAGTTGATGGAAATTGTCTTAGCCATTAAAAAGTGGCTACCACATTTGTTGGGGCGACACTTTATTATCAGGATAGACCAGAGGAGTCTGAAGTTTTGACTGGAGTAGAGGATGTTGACTGAAGAGCATCGTAGGTGATTAACCAAGTTACTTGGATATGATTTTTAGATCTAGTATCACCCAAGACGAGAGAAAAAAGATGCATATGCACTTTCGAGAAAGGCGGATGTAGCTGCATGGGAGCCATATGAGATGATCAAGAAACAAACCTCAACATTTCACTTTGAGAACAAGGTGCGTTTTTTTTTTTTTTTTTTTTTTTTGGGGGGGGGGGGTATTGATACTCCCTTGGCAAGCCCAAGGGATCTATTATTCATTAAGGAGAAGGAATTAAAAGGAAACTAATTATGAAAGGTTTATTTAGGGAAATAGGGTTAATTTGATAGGGAGGGAATTAAGAGAGATTTATTTAGGGAAAGATGACTGATTTGATTAGGAGGAAATTAGAAAATATTTATTTAGGAAAAGATAGTTGATTTGATTGAGAGGGAATTAGAAAATGTCTATTTAAGGAAAGTTGGCTGATTTGAATTCAAATTTAGGAGGAAAGTAGGAAGGTTTATATTAAGGTTAATTAAGTGATTTTATTTTCATAATGTGATTGTGTTTATTGTAGTTTTTCTTTGAAGTTGTTTCTAACGGAGCCTAGGGTTTGTGGGAGAGCCGATCTAACTCAATTAAAGGATAATGTACTGTTAAACAAAGGTATTTGATTCAATTCAATCATAACTTTGATATTTGATGCTAAACAAAGGATAAAGTATTGCTATTTCTTAGTTGTTGAATCTAAATATGTCTGTGTGTGACACTCAACGTAATTAGCAGGCAATTAAGAAGGTTGGACTCGAGAACCTATAATGAGTATGGAAAGAAGAAGATTTTTTTAAGGAGAAGTGTTGTGTTAGCCCAATAGTATCTTATAAAGTGCCAAAAAATTCAAAACGTGACACTTTACACTTTATTTATAAGGATAAGGGGGCTATAAAGAAGGTTACATAAAAAAGATGAAAAGTACAAAAGTAAATAACTCCAATATGAACTATCACGGACATGTGTCATACTCTGATTGGTATTGAGAATAGCCGCAACTCTCTAGTTCAACTTCTCAACCCTAAGCGTGTCCCCTTATGTCGAGTACTAACAGGACAGTGGAAAAGATGAGTTTGATGATGGCGTTGGTTTGAAAGGGCTGTTGTTGACAAATTTGTTGATGGCAGTGCGACCTCTTAAATGGAGTCCATGGACTGCTTCGATTTTGGGGGGCAAGTTTGCTTAAGTTCCGAGGGTAGTGAACTCCATGGCTGGCTGAGTATAAGGAGACGAGCTTGAGCCTTTTTTTAGATGATCCTTCCACACAACTAAGCGGATTGGGGTCCTTTAATGACTCAACGCCTAGGATGATGACAAGTTGTCTTAGAAGTGTACTTCTTGTAGGAGGGGTGAGTCCTCCCAAATCGCGAGATCCCATGTGATCTTAGGGTGCTTGCCCGAGAAAAAATCCCCATAAGATAACTTTGCTGAGTTGGGTTTAGTGACTCCTAAATGAGTCTTCGTTGCCAAGGTCAACGTGGTGCGAGTTCATCCCTTGTGACCTGTCGGCTACCTGTTAAACACCTGAGAAGTCATATGCTAGTCTACAATAGTAATCCTTTTTAATTGTACTTATAGCAATGTTTTTTCCTAAGTTGAGCTGAGATGTACATAACTTAAAGTTTAATGTATTTTGTTCACATATTATACTCTTTTGTTCCTGTGTTGTACTTTTTTGTTCACGTAAAATAATCCCCTTCACCATTTTTTATGCAAATGCATGGCCTTAATAATCATCTAGCTCAACCATCCCAAGCACTGCACACAGGGTTTGCGTGCTAGTTTGAATTAAAATCTAGATAAGCATTCAGTCTAGAGATAACAAACCATTCACAAACTTTAATCCACATATTATCAAAAAAATCACACAAAAGTCAGCTATAAACCTAGAACAGCATCCAATCCAGACCGGGAGAAATACCCATATGCTATTGCAGCCAAATCTGCAGAAAATGCACAGCAGACAATTGGATGGAAGATCTTTTTGACAAATGCTGGAAACCTGAATGCAGAAATAAAATGATTATGGTGATTAATTTGAATTTTACACACAACAACTATGTACATTCGTTAATTTATTTTTGCAATCTGACAAGTAGGGGAATAATGGTACCGGGAGCCAACCATGTAACCCAATACTGTTGCAGCAAGCAGGAAAGGAAGGAAAGTTCTTGCACTTGTTCCCAGAGCTGTTGGATTAATTAATGCAAGAACAAACGAGGCAATGAAGACAGCAGACCAGACCAAAATTTCAAGTGTTGAAAAAGGAGCAGGTTTTGTCATTGGCTCAGCAGGAATCATTTCTGTCTTCACAATTTTTCTTATTGTTATGGCAGTGTATCCAGCAACACAGAGAGATGCTGCCCAACCTGCCACTGGAGAAGGACAGAGAACAGGGTCAACCAAGGACAAAAAATGGAAAAGCAAAAAATAAAAAGCAGCCTGTTAACTGCTTTGAAGCCGTAGTTCGTTTCATTTTCTTAAGTAAGGCATCAAAGTTTTCCTCTTAGCTTCTGCCTTTTCTCAAATTACAGGCATAACGATGTTTTTTGTGCCATAAATGATAAAAGAAAGCATGAAATGGATGGCTGGAATTCTATAATTGCTCGGTGAAATTCCCAACGTAATTGGAGAGGGCCTTCATCCATTATGTAAAAGGGAAAATAGTGAACGCATAACTAGAGTAAATGCCCGATAAGCTCATCACTGACAATCCAACTCATATGAAAGCATGAAGCACTAGCTGCGGCAACTAAGATGTTTCCAAGAGTCAGAGTTTTGCCAATTTGACAAAGTAAACAGCACTTTTGAAAGTTCAAATGTTAACAGAAATTCCAATATAAGCGTTGAACACAAAAAAAAAAAAAAATCTCATTTGCAGTTGCAGCCTCATGGAGTAAGTTAAGAAGCATTTCTCTCACAAGAAAATATAGCAACTCTCATGTTTCCAAATAAACGCACGAATAAATTAACTATCATTCAACTTCCAAAACTTCAAGCGATTCCATTTAAGCATCGGTAACACCAGTTAATATTTTATTCAATGACTTAAAGCATTAACCAATGACAATATTTTCCTGTTCTATTGTGGATTGAGCAAAATTGAAACTTATTAATTTTAGATTCTGCTCTTAATTCTGCAATTATAGAATTTAGTTTGAGATAACTTAGGATTAAGCATGGGTTAGGTTTTCTGACCGATGGAGAATTTAGTTTGAGATAACTTTAAGGGTTGATTAGTTATGTCTTCTTTGATGTAATGTTATGTTTTTTATAATAGCAGTGCTATGAAAATTACACAAAACAAATACCTAATACTAACCACCCTCCCCCTAAATTAGGATTAGCTTAATCCCAATTTGAGAATTTTAAGTACTAAATGTTTCTCAATAGAGTTAATGAAGGCCAAAACTTTGATCAGGATGTTCTGTGTCTTATTAAGCTCAGGATGCAACATGCTTCTTGATTTTATACTTAAACTGCAAAACATATTCTTCAATGTTATTAGATAACGAACAAGACAAAAATAGTCTTGCAAAATATAAAGGTTTGTCTTGAAACTCAGATAAGTGTGTTATTTTCTGAGATAAATTTGGCCAAGAAAATCCTGAGCAAAATTTTCTTCCTTGATTTTCAAATCCAAACAAAAATATACAAATTGAATGAGCTCTCTTGATGCAGTGCACGTTAGTTATATTGAAGAGCGGGACACCTGATGCTTCCTCAACGGTTTACTGACAACCACTTACTATCTACGTTTTTCTTACACGTGCTTTAGTTTTTATTTTATTTTCATAGTATTTTCTGATCCGTTAATGATGGCCTTTTGAGCTTTCTAGAAGCGGCCTTTATAGGGAGATTGGCTGAGGAAGAAGAGGGCAATCATTTTTTGATACTTCTCAATTTACTATAGCAACAGAGATATCCCTGAATATACAGGGTCCTTCAGTCCGGTACTGTGTTCTTTGCATCCTCTGTTTTATTTCCTCCTTGCAGGTGCTTCTTGTGTTGAAGGAACAGACGACCAGTTCGCACGCAGCAGAGGTTTCTCTTGGGCTACACCAGGTTGGTATCAGAGCCTTGCTTGTTGAGAGAATGGCAGATCGTGGCAAAGAACCTATCACCGAGGAAGTGCGAAGTCTTGACGCACTTTGGGCAAACCAAAAAAAATTGGATCGCCGGCTTGATGATCTGTCGGCCGATTTACAGAAGCTCGCTGTGGACATACGCCATGAGTTCAATCTCATTCGGGCGAGACCACCGCCGTTTCATCCACCAGTAGCTGAGCCGCAGGGTGTCCGGCCGTTAAGGCGTAGAGGCGTGACTGCAGCCAAACCTTTCCGTAATGCTCCGGTGGTTATGCAAGATTTCTCAGACTCGGAGGAAGAGTTGCCATTCCAGCGTGAAACGGACTTCCTGGAATCAGAAGATGCTGAAGATGAAATTCCGTATAGAGGCGAATGTCCTAGATATCATAGAGCCTTTCATCATCGTTTACCGCACAATGAATTCAAGGCTAAGCTAGATATCCCTTATTTTGACGGACGAATGCATATCGAAGACTACTTGGATTGGGAAAAAGCAGTGGAAAATTTCTTTGAATACATGGAGGTTCCACCGGACAAGCAAGTTCGGTATGTCGCCTGTCGTTTGAAAGGCGGAGCTAGTGCTTGGTGGGCGCAACTGTTACAAATGAGGCAACGGGAAGGAAAAGGAAGCGTGCGAGGCTGGAGCCGCATGAGACAACTCTTGAGAGCTCAATTCTTGCCCACAGACTATGAACAAATCTTATACATGAAGTATCAACATTGTTCTCAAGGTAGCCGATCCGTGAGTGACTACACGGAAGAATTCCAGAGGTTATCCGCAAGAAACAATCTCAACGAGTCTGCTACTCATTTAGTAGCCAGGTATATTGGGGGATTAAAAGATAGCATCCAAGACCGTTTAGAATTGAATTCTGTATGGTCAATGGCCCAAGCGGTTAATCTAGCAATGAAGGTGGAAATACAGCAAACTAGACAATTCAAAACATCTCAAAATCGGCGGCATTGGCAGGAGAACGCTACCTCGGGGAAGGGCAGTAATTCCGGTGTTAAGTCTGTAACTCCAGCAGGGTCATCTGTTCAGACCCAATCTCTTAACCAAGCACCCCTTGATCCTCGGGTGCAATCGAAGCCTAAATTTGCGACCAACGAGAATCCATATGCCAAACCATCGACACTCAAATGTTTCCGTTGTTTTCAACCAGGGCACAAATCGAATGAGTGTCCACAACGACAACAGATTCATGTGGTCGAAGGTGGCGAGGAAGAAGAACCAGATGCGGAAGATGAGGCTCAAGACGGTAACTCAGAAGATGTCCCTGCAGATGAAGGTGAGGCGGTAGTCTGTGTGCTGGAGAAACTGTTGCTGGCACCACGACAATCTTTGAACTCTCAGCGTCATTCCATTTTTAAAACCCGCTGCACTATTGGCGGGAAGATATGTGATCTCCTGATCGACAATGGCTGTACTGAGAATGTGATTTCTAGAGCAGTGGTTCGCAGTTTGCAATTAAAAACTGTTAAGAATGATCACCCGTATAAAATAAGCTGGGTCAAGCGAGGAATGGAAATTTTAGTTTCGGAATCATGCCGGGTATCGTTTTCAATTGGAAAACATTATGCCTGCGAAGTTCTGTGTGATGTCCTCGACATGGATGTGTGTCACTTGATTTTGGGAAGGCCGTGGCAATTCGACGTCGCAGCGATGTATGACTGCCGGACTAATGTTTATTCATTTGACTGGAAGGGTCGTCGCCTTAGATTATTACCTACAGCTGTGGAAGCAAAATCACAGATCCCTCCACAGCCCCGGCAAGCTGCAGTCCAGATAGTTACAGGTGCTAGTCTGTTACATTGTTGGAAGGAGCCAACCCCTTTGTACGCTCTATTGATAGCCGAACAGAGCCCAACACAATCTCCAGTTAAGCATCACCAAGACATACAAGACCTGCTACAACAATTTCAGGAGATCCTTCCCGAACAACTGCCCGAAGAATTACCGCCAATGAGGAGTATACAGCACCAAATAGACTTGATTCCCGGCGCCGTTCTACCCAATTTACCACACTACCGGTTAAATCCAAAAGAACAGGGTATCCTTCAGGACTTAATTGACGATTTACTGAAGCGTCAATTCATACAGACTAGTTTGAGTCCGTGTGCTGTTCCAGCTCTACTCGTGCCCAAGAAAGATGGAAGTTGGCGGATGTGTGTCGACAGCCGCTCCATAAACAAAATCACAGTCAAATACCGGTTTCCGGTTCCTCGTATTGACGAATTGTTAGACAGGCTCACGGGATCTTCAGTTTTTTCTAAACTTGATTTGCGCAGTGGCTATCACCAGATTCGAATCCGCCCCGGAGATGAATGGAAAACAGCCTTTAAGACTCCCCAAGGATTGTACGAGTGGAAGGTGATGCCCTTCGGACTGTGCAACGCTCCATCCACCTTCATGAGGATGATGAACGAGGTCTTAAAACCTTATCTGGGTAAATTCTGTATCGTTTATTTTGACGATATATTGGTTTACAGCAACAGCTTTGCAGACCATGTAATACACTTACGAGCACTATTTGAAGTTCTCAAAGAACACAGGTTATTCCTTAACCTTCCAAAGTGTGAATTGGCAGTTCAGAAGGTTCATTTCCTTGGTTTTGTCATAGATGCTACCGGTGTGCACATGGATCCGCAGAAAATTAGAGCCGTCCGTGACTGGCCACCACCAACTTCCTTCTATGAGGTAAGGAGCTTCCACGGCTTGGCGAATTTTTATCGCAAATTCATCAGGAATTTCAGCATATTGATGGCACATGTGACCGACTGCTTGAAAGAAAAGACATTCCAGTGGAATTCGGCCCAACAGCAAACTTTTGATGCAATTAAACGAGCTCTGACATCCGCTCCAGTATTAGTGTTACCGAATTTCGACAAGGTCTTCATGGTTGAAACGGATGCATCGTCAGTGGGAATCGGAGCAGTTCTCTCACAGGAAGGTAAACCTGTAGCATTTTTCAGTGAAAAATTGAGTGAGGCTAGACAAAAGTGGTCAGCTTATGAACAGGAGCTCTATGCCATCATCCGCTCATTAAAACAGTGGGAGCTGTATCTATTACATCAGGACTTTGTGCTTTGGATAACAAAGCACTCCAGTATCTCAATAGCCAGAAATCCATAAATCGGATGCATGCTCGATGGCTTTCGTTTCTTCAGAGATTCTCCTTCACATTCCAACATAAACCGGGAGCCAATAACCGTGTGGCGGATGCTCTTAGCAGAAAGAACCTTATGGTCACACGAGTACAAACAAATACAATTGGCCTCGACAGCCTCAAAGAGTTATATGAAACAGACCCAGACTTCAAAGACGCCTGGAATTCTTGCCATGGATCGGAACCAGCTGCAGGTTATTCGGTAAGGCATGGTTTTCTGTTTAAACAAAATTTACTATGTGTACCTGTTTCGTCTTGGAGACAATTTTTTATCAGAGAAGCTCATAGCGGAGGGCTCGCCGCCCACATGGGGCGTGACAAGACATTGAACCTTGTCCAGTCCCGATTTTTCTGGCCCAGATTAAGACGCGATGTTATTCGATTAGTGGATAGCTGTCCAATTTGCCAAATGTACAAAGGAGGAGCTCAGAATACCGGTCTATATCTGCCGCTGCCTGTTCCCGACTCCATTTGGGAAGACCTCAGTTTAGACTTTGTCTTGGGACTTCCTAGATCACGGCGAGGTAACGACTCCATCATGGTCGTCGTCGACAGGTTCTCCAAGATGGCGCACTTCCTTCCATGTAAGAAAACTTCAAATGCCATGACTGTTGCTCATATTTTTTTTAGAGAAATTATTCGATTACATGGTATTCCAAGAACTCTCACTTCCGATCGCGATGTGAAGTTTATCAGTCATTTTTGGCGCGAGCTTTGGAAGCAGCTAGGTACTGACATTCGCCTCAGCTCCGCATATCACCCACAAACGGACGGGCAGACGGAGGTGGTTAACCGCACCTTAGGCAACATGTTGAGGTGTCTTGTGCAGGATCACCCAAAACAATGGGAAGATGTCTTGGCTAGAGCCGAGTTTGCTTTTAATTCGATGATTAACCGCTCAACTGGTAAATCACCCTTTAGTATCGTGTATACTAAGGCACCGAGTACAGCTCTCGACGTCGCTGTTTTGCCCAAATGCAAGGCCCCCGCTGCTGCCACCTTCACTGAAGAGTATGCTGACATGTTGGAAGAAGTTCGGCAACGAATTGTGAAATCCAACTTGAAGTATAAAGAGATTGTTGATCGTCGCCGTCGGCAACGGCTTTTCAACATTGGCGAGTTGGTTATGGTTCGCATTCGTAAGGAAAGGCTACCGCCAGGGACTCATTCCAAGCTTATGCGCAGGAAATTCAGTCCAGTTCCAATAACTGACAAAATCAACGATAATGCATATACCGTTGCCTTGCCAGCTGACTTAAATATGTCCACTACTTTTAATGTGGCAGATATTTCTGCATATTCACCTCCTGATGATGGCACTGTTCACATCAGCTCGTCGGAGTCGAGCTCTTCCGAAGCGGGGGAGGACTGATGCAGTGCACGTTAGTTATATTGAAGAGCGGGACACCTGATGCTTCCTCAACGGTTTACTGACAACCACTTACTATCTACGTTTTTTTTACACGTGCTTTAGTTTTTATTTTATTTTCATAGTATTTTCTGATCCGTTAATGATGGCCTTTTGAGCTTTCTAGAAGCGGCCTTTATAGGGAGATTGGCTGAGGAAGAAGAGGGCAATCATTTTTTGATACTTCTCAATTTACTATAGCAACAGAGATATCCCTGAATATACAGGGTCCTTCAGTCCGGTACTGTGTTCTTTGCATCCTCTGTTTTATTTCCTCCTTGCAGGTGCTTCTTGTGTTGAAGGAACAGACGACCAGTTCGCACGCAGCAGAGGTTTCTCTTGGGCTACACCATCTCTACTCATACTTTTTTGTCTAGATAAAACCAGAATAGTCATATGCCAAGTTCTCAAATCTTAAATTGCTCCCACTAATAGAGTTGCACTACATTCCTTGGCTTCCTTCCAAATTCCATCGCGTGACAATCTAACTGATCTTGTTTGAGTTATCATCCATATGAATTCAGTTACAATAATATTGCATTGAAAACAAATACCTAAAATGAAGCAAATCTTGACACCTGAAGCAGCAGGGACGTCTCTCACCGCAATCGGTAGGACAACAAGCGACGGTACATAGAACAATGGCAGCCACCTCTGTATAAAAAGAGTTGCTGGCTCAAAGAAGTTCATCACATACATGGCGGCAGTAGGAGCAAAAGAATCCAACACAATCAGAACCGAGAACACGCAAAACATCCCGAAAAGCGCGCTCGGGAACTTAATCGCCGCCGCTGTAAAAGCTTGCTTCAAAAACTTATCGGCTGCAACAATTACGCCAAGAGAAACAACCAGGTGAAGAATTTGGCCAACCTGAAAAACAAAGAACCAAGCTCAGTAAAGCATTTCATCAACCAAAAGAAGAACACGGTAACGTTCGATTTGTACTGACATTCGGAAAACTGAAAGCAGTTGTTGCAGTATCGGAACTAGATGATCTTATCAGAACTTGGCGTTGGGGTCTCGTCTCGAACCCAGAGGAGATGATGGGCGAAATAAGCGAGGTCGAGCACGAGGAGGAATAGTAGGAGATGGGCTTCTTAGGAGGTGGAACCCATGGTCTTAAGCGAACAAGCGCTCGGCCTTTGAGGCCGAGTATAGCGAGACTGTTAGGCGGGTAGGGTAAGACTACAGAAGCGGAAGCCATGGAATCGTCCCCAGAAGGGAAGACTGGCGTTCGCCACTCGAGGTTCTGTCGATATTTCAGCACCATTGCCGTGTGGAGAAACAGTGGATTAGAATACAGAAGGAATGGATGATGTCGAGTTAGCGTGGAAGGAGACAAGGAGTCCACTCTCAGTCCATTTCCTTTTGATTTAATAAAATTCGTTATTTTCAGTGGATGGAATTGGACCGGTCCGGGATTTATAGGCCCATTTCGAGAATTCGAATTAACCGTTTTTCTACGTATACTTTAAATTTACTCCTATAAATGCATGTGCACATGATGCACTTGAATTTTAAAAAATAAAAAATATATATAACAAAATTTAGAAATAATATATGATATGTTCTTTTAATTTATCATTCTTTTAACTTTTAAATTATTATATTTGCTTGAATCAAATCTTTTTTTTCTCTTTCATAATAAATGGGCAACTCAAATAAACTCGAGCTTGATTAATTAATCAAGTTAAATCTCAAGCCAGAGGTTACTCAAGCTAGACTCAGATTCATTTAAACCACTACTCTATAACTGATATCTCCAAAATTCTTAAGCAATGCTAAAATATAGATAAAGAAAAGGCGAATTTTGTGCGCTTGAAGCAAAAGATTGGATGATATTTCCATTTTTTTTTCCTTAAAAGATTGGATGATATTTTCATTTTTTTTTTCTTAGCCCCCTCTTGTAATTCAAAACATAAAATGTTCATGAGATTACATTTGAAATATTATAGAGGACAAATTAATTTACTTTAGTGTAATTATATGTATATACGTCTATTAGTTGAAAACTTTGACTACTGACTCAAAAGATTTTGGATTCCAAATTTGCATATGTGATGCATTTATGAGTTTATCTTAATGCCTCGAATGCTAAAAAAAAAAAAACTCTATATTTACTTAATTATATCTTATTATATTATATTTGATGGATTGAAATTAGATAAACGGAAATGAGTTTCAATCTCAAGGAGTAAGAAATCTCTTCTTATTTTTTAATATTAATCGAGTAATAATAAATTAATAGAATTTAATTTAAAATATTAATTTCATTTATTTTAATCATTATTGTTGCGTGCCAGAATATACGCGGCAGTAGAGTTAGAAAATATTCGTCTTAGCGTTGCACGAGTATTCCGCACACAAACAGAAAAGAGAAATGAACACCAGAGTTTTTATGTGGAAAACCCAAAAAGGAAAAAAACCACGGGGACTCGCCCAGTTGTAAAGTTCCACTAGTGTTTGTATGGAGTACAAAGATTGATCCGTCTTACAAATCAAGACGATCAGTTTACAATCAACTTCTCACAAAAGTTACAAAGTTCTGCAAATTCCCGGCGTTTCTCGAAAATTCAGCAAAAATCCGGCATCTTCGGGTGGCAGGAAGAGCTCCGACGGTGGTCGAGGAGGAGCTTCTTCCTTCTCCTCCTTCTTCTCTCATTCTTCTCTCTCTTCACTTGAGTACCTTTGGTGTAGAATGAGGGCTCTATTTATAGTTTTTTTGGAGTGGCATAGCCCGTAAATAGGCGTGAGATCATGGGCGAATTGGGAGTGTTTTGAATGGATGGCCTATATCGAATCCTTTGATCATGCACCGTTCGTTGGGCATTTGAAGGCCTTAATGATATCGGAATTCAGCAATCTTGGGCTCGTTGGATTTGTCTCGTTGAGCCGTTCGAATCGAGTATAAGCTCGACAAAATCGAAGAACGTTTGGTAACTCAAATTGCGGTTTGAACCTTCTAACAGCACTTTGAGCCCTTGATTCAAACTCATTTGGGCTCGGATTGGGTTGATCTTAGTGTCGTTGGGTTTGTATTTCCGAGACGCTCAGTTTGACTGTAAGCTCACTGAAATCAGAGTTTGGGTGCTCCCAAAATTAATTTTTGAAGTTTCCAACTAGCTTTTGTCTCGAGATTCGTGCCCGATCAAGCTAATTTTGTGATGACGTATCAGTTGCCCCCCTATTTTCGGACGTCATAGCTTCAGAAGTCCGAAAATATGCATCACAAATTTTAGAGAATTTTCCTCGAGTGATTCAGGGTTGATCTTGCGTGTAGGAGCCCCGAACGGCTCTGAAAGTGCTGAAATTGAGTCCGGGACGACGAAAAACGATCTTGGGGACCCCAAAAATGTCGAATTTGGATTTTTCGGGACAAAATTTGGGCCCGAAACAGACCGGGCAGCCGGACCGACCGGCCGGTCGGCCGCCTCCACCGCCGGCGGCGAGGAACCGCGCGTTGCGATGGGCGCGCTGCTGCCAGAACGCGCGCCCGCGCCTGAATTTGCGCCCGCGCAGGGGTTTTCCGCGGGCGGATGCCACGCCCGCGCAGGGGCTTGCCGCGGGTCGATGCCGCGGCTGCTGCCAGCGGGTGGCTGGCCGCGTTTTTCGCGCGATCCGCGTGAAATTTTCACAGATCGTCAAGTGTTTTGGGTGGCGGTTCGCTGCCACCGATCTAAGTGGGCCCCACAAGCGTGAAATTTGTCCTTTTTTGTCATTTTTGGGTCCAAATTTTTTAGAAAAATAGGAAAATCCGAAAATTGTAGTAACTCCCCCCTATTCTCTCCAAAACCTATAAATAGGCCCCCTAGGCCTTTAGAAAACTTGCAACTTCTCTTTCTTTCTCCCTTTGGCTTTCTGGCGGCTGAGGCTTCTGCTATTTTTGAGTGGGAAACTTCCCCTGCTCGAATTAGCACCCCTTCTCGCGCGCAGGAGTTACGGGATTCCTCTTTCTTCCCACACGGCTTTCTAACGGTTGAGGCTTCTGCTATTTGCGAGCGAGAAATTTCCCCTGCTCGAATTAGCGCCCTTCTCGCGTACAGGAGTTACGGGACTTTTCTTTCTTCCCCCACGGCTTTTTAACGGTTGAGGCTTCCGCTATTTGCGAGCGGGAAATTTCCCCTGTTCGAATTAGCGCCCCTCCTCGCGTGCAGGAGTTACGGGACTTTTCTTTCTTCCCCCACGGCTTTGTGACGGTTGAGGCTTCCGCTATTTGCGAGCGGGAAATTTCCCCTGTTCGAATTAGTGCCCCTCCTCGCGTGCAGGAGTTACGAGATTTTTCTTTCTTCCCCCACGGCTTTCTGACGGTTGAGGCTTCCGCTATTTGCGAGCGGGAAATTTTTCCTGCTCGATTAGCGCCCCTCCATGCGTGCAGGAGTTACGAGATTTTTCCTTCTTCCTCCCGGCTTTCGAGAGATCTGTTGAACTGCAAAAATCTAGCGTCTGGTAGAAATACGACATTGGGCAGAAGACCGACGAAATTCCGACGACGGTTAGAATTCCGACGACGAGTAGAAGTACGGCGTCGGGCAGAAGACCGACGAAATTCCATCGACGGTCAGAATTCCGACGATGAGTAGAAGTACGATAGAAGTCCAACGTTGTGTAGGAGTACGACGTTGAGCAAGAGACCAACAAAAGTTCGTCGACGAGCAGAAGTCCGACGACGAGTAGAAGTCCGCTGACGAGCAGAAATCCGATGACAGGGAGAAGTCCGACATCGGGTAGAAGTTCAACATCGTGTAGAAGACCGACAAAAGTTTGTCGACGAGTAGAAGTCTGACGACGAGTAGGAGTCCGCTGACGAGCAGAAGTACGACGACAAGGAGAAGTCTGACGTCAGGTAGAAGACCGACGAAAGTTCTTCGACGAGCAGAAGTCCGACGACTAGTAGGAGTCCGCTGACGAGCAGAAGTCCGACGATAAGGAGAAGTCTGACGTCGGGTAGAAGACCGACGAAAGTTTGTCGACGAGCAGAAGTCTGACGATGAGTATGTGTCCGCTGACGAGTAGAAGTCCGACGATAAAGAGAAGTCTGACGTCGGGTAGAAGTTCAACGTCGGGTAGAAGACCGATGAAAGTTCATCGACGAGCAGAAGTCCGACGACGAGTAGGAGTCCACTGACGAGTAAAAGTCCGACGACAAGGAGAAGTCTGACGTCAGGTAGAAGTTCAACGTCGGGTAGAAGACCGACGAAAGTTCGTCGACGAACAGAAATCCGACGACGAGTAGGAGTCCACTGACTAGCAGAAGTTCGACGACAGGGAGAAGTCTGATGTCGGGTAGAAGTACGGCTTCGGGTAGAAGACCGATGAAAGTTTGTCGACGAGCAGAAGTCCGACGACGGGGAGAAGTCCGATGTTGGGTAGAAGTATAGCCTCAGGTAGAAGACCGATGAAAGTTCGTCGACGAGCAGAAGTTTGACGACGAGTAGGAGTCCAAAAATATTTGTTCCAAAATTTTTGACTGACTAAATTCTTTGTATAAGTGATAGATTTATCAATCACTTGCATTCTTGGAGTCTTTATAGAGAGAACATTGCTCACTCAGAATATTGTTCGGTGATCTTGACCTTTATAAAAGGGGTCGAGAGAATCCACAAAGGATGTGAGACCTATCTGAGGTTGTACGTCGGAGCCTTTGCTCGACGACGTTAACCTGTGTGGAAGAGGTTAGGATAATCCACCAAGAATGTGAGACATATCCGAGGTTGTATGTCGGAGCCTTTGCTCGACGACGTTAACATGTGTGGAAGAGGTTGGGAGAATCTACCAAGGATGTAAGACCTATCTGAGGTTGTATGTCGGAGCCCTGCTCGACGACGTTAACCTATGTGGATGAGGTCAGGAGAATCCACCAAGGATGTAAGACCTATCCGAGGTTGTATGTCAGAACATTTGTTCTATGACATTAACCTGTGTTGAAGAGGTCGGGGGAATCCACCAAGGATGTAAGATCTATCCGAGGTTGTATGTCAGAACATTTGTTCGATGACATTAACCTGTGTGGAAGAGATCGAGAGAATCCACCAAGGATGTAAAACCTATCCGAGGTTGTATGTCAGAGTCCTGCTCGACAACGTTAACCTGTGTGGATGAGGTCGGATCAAATCCCCCTGGGATTGATCATCCGGTGATTGACATACAATATGGATTGTGTATTTCTCGAATCACGGAGAAAGAGTTTGAGAAGTTTTTTTTTTATCTTTCATAAGAGAAAAAATCATATCACAACAACATGAACATTCTATTACTGCATTACGTAAGATAGTACAATAGTTCCCTAATACGACTTACAAATTACAAAGTACGCAACACACAAGATCTACGTACGGTGACAATACAACAACATTTAACTTGGAAGAATACAATAGAGATATCAAAGTGGTACCATACTCAACATAAAAAGGGACAACAAGACAAGTAAAATTGCTAATACAAATCCGCTAAGTGCATGATCATTCAATCTCTCCAACCATTTGAATAATATTCAATGGTTGTCTTTGTTGTTGACTTTGCCCCCCAGCAGAACGAGCTTCCTCTCTGGTAGGTGAATCTTGAATAATTTGTTGAAGGTAGCCCTGGCAGATAAGCCTTTCAATCTCATCCTTGAGTTTCTTGCAGGCTTCGGTAGTGTGACCACGACTACGATGAAAGTGACAGTACTGATCTGAATTTCCTGTGTTCGACTTCAAAGGGTTTGGCCATTTTATTGTATCTTGATCTCGAACGGCCATCAATACATTTGCTCGAGACAAATTGAGTGTGGTATACTCCTTCTCCTGTCAGGGTTCCCATCGTGGTGACGAAGACCTATGAGGTAGATTATTCTTCCCATGCTTTTTCTGCTGTGAGAAAGAATTATCCATCCCAGGTGCACCTTTGCGCTTGCCGCTGATTTGCTCAAACTGCTTCTTGTAAGTATTTATAGCTTCATATGCAGACATTTGTGCCTCCACGCGATGGATCAAGTCAGCGTGTGAATGGACGGTGTCTCGCATAAGGGCGGAATAGAAGGGGCCAGGATGAAGACCTCCAAGAAAGACCCCTCTGAGTAATTCAGGGTCTACTCCTGGAATCTGTCGTGCTTCAGTGGAAAATCGCTAAAAATACTCCTTAAACGATTCTCCCTCATTTTGGCGGATCCCGGAGAGGTGGGAAGAATCCTTAGTAATTCCTCTATTGGCCACAAATTGTTCGACGAATACTTTGACCAATTTGACAAAAGAGGGGATCGTTTCAGGTGGAAGCGAATAGAATCACGTTCGGGCCTGTCCTTTAAGGGTGGGGGGAAAGACTTGGCAGAGGAGTGCGTCTGATGCTCGTTGAATATGCATGATGGTTCTGTAGTAGTCGATATGCTCATACGGGTCAGTCGTCCCGTCGTAGGACTCAACGTTTGACACTTTGAATCTAACCGGAATGGGGTGCTGAAGAATGGCTTCAGTTAGAGGTGATGACTACTAAAAATTTCTCTGTCGGAGTGCATGCCTCACATCTCCTCGGGGAACTCTTCCTGTACCAATTTTCGCAGTTCGCGACGTAGGACATTCTGAGGGAGTTTCGCAATGTGTGGTTGGGGAGAGCCTTTTGGGAGATCCGAAAAAATGCGAGGCTGCCGAGTCGAGGGGGAAGGATGTGTTGAACTTGCTGTATCGGCAAGTTTATCTTCCTGTCGTGATTGAGGATGTCTCATAGGTGGAAGAAGACGAATCTCTTCTTGACGATGCTCGAATCGAACATCTTCAACCCTTGGTAGATCCCGAGGGAGAAGGATCTCCTCCAATGTCGGCTGTCGATCATCTCGCAGGAGTTGAAGGATCTCGTTCTGAGATTCTTCCATCTTCCGGATTCTTTCTTCTAAAGAAGGTGTAACGACCCCAAGATCTGTGTAGCGAAAGGATTCATCTGACATTCTGATCGAACTCCATTCCAGTTGCCTTGCTCGGACCTGAAAATTTTAACCACATATAATGAGCTTACAAAGCCCAGTAGGTCACCAAAGCCTACAACTGAAATCAAAGCACGGCGATGCTATCAATATGCGGGTCAATAAAAATTAAGTCAATCAATGGTCAATGAGTCTATGCAGCGGAAATCAAATCAGTAGTCGATGCAATCGGGAAATCAATAGTCAATAAAACCAATCAATGCAGCGGCAGGCAAATCGATAAATCAAATCAATCAATCAATATTCGTCAATCAAATCGATACTATCAAATCAATACGATCTAATCAATGAAATCAATCGAGAAAAGCGATACGAAATAATGAATCTATACAATGTCCATTTAAATGCTCAATAGTATCAATACTCGGTAGTCAATCGATGAAATCAGTGAAATCGTACGATACAGTAAATCCGATCAAATCCAATAAAGCAGAAATCGATAAATCAATAAATCCGTTCAATAATAAGTCAATTCAATAAATCGATCAATATCAATAAATCAATCCGAAATCAATAAATCAATACGGATCAGGAAATCTATGCGATGCGATATCGTATACATGCAATTTCATACAATGGTCTTACTCGACAAGCATAAACACTAGCTATTATCAATAGTGCTGTTGTAGTTATCAATCGTATCAATAGTGCTGTTGTAGTTATCAATCGTTCAACCAGGTTAAACTGGCTATTATCAATAGTGCTGTTGTAGTTATCAATATTGCTGTTGTAGATATCCATACGTTGGTTTCTATAACCAACGTTCAACCAGGTTTCCACTTGTCTTTCAGAATCAATCAATCAATGCAGTAATCGATGCAATAAGCAATAATAGAGAAGTCTAGAACAATCATATCAATAGTCATATACATATCAATTCAATCTATCAATTCCGGGAAAATCAGAAGTCGTACGAAAATCGGGCAGAGTAACGGTAGTCGGTCAAATTTACACAAAAATCCTGCAAAAAGATACAATATCCAAATTCTTCCAAATTACAGTAGAATATCTATAACATCAATACAAGACTATTATCCTATAGAAACCAAATCAAATCACGTCCCGATTATTTTCTATTCGATTAAAATCACGTAGAATCAATTCCGACCGGTAAAATCTTCGTAGAATACAGTCAAATCGTGTACAATAATCATATCTATAACATACTAAAAGTTGTGCGGTGAAAGTTGTGTCAAATCAAAATCATGTCGAAAAGTCGACTACGAAAACACAAAACAGATCCCAACTCGGTCAAAACACAACATCTTTGAAAACAGAAACAGGGTTCGGAGTCCTTACCACGAGATCTACACTTTTCCCAACAGCAGCGTCGGACGAAAAGCGCTCCGCGGCCTCCAAAACCAAGCTTTTCTCTTTTTCCCTTTCTCTTTCTCTCTCCTCAAAATATCTGAAATAAAAATCTGATTTTCTCTCTCCTCAAAGCGAGCTCATTTCCTTATATCTTACTCATATCGGCCTGGCCGATCGACAAATCGTCCCGGGACGATCAGACCAAATCCTGATCGTCCTGAACAGTTCCCAGGGCTATTGTCTGGCCGATCATTTCTACAGTACAGATCGTCCTGGACGATCTCAACATCGTCCCGGACGATCTGTACAGAAATCCTTCCAGAAAACTCACCAGAAATCAGCTGTTTTCAAAGCACTGATCGGCCTGGACGATCTCGACTTCGTCCTGGCCGATTCTGGGAGGAAAATCCAATTCAGAGAGGAACAGTAAGGGAACGAGATCTCACAGAAGGTCCCGAGATCCCTTCTCTGGCAGCATTTTGCCCCCCAGGATGAAAAGAGGCAGACATCGTGCGTCTGTGATTTGCAGACAGATTTCTGGATTGGTGGGAGTTTGAGCGGGAAGCTCCAATGATGCGAGTGCTACGCCTGTTGACCATTGTAGCAATACTTGAAGTTGTGGGATAGTGTTTTCCACAAATGGCACCAAACTGTTGCGTGCTAGAATATACGCGACAGTAGAGTTAGAAAATATTCGTCTTAGCGTTGCATGAGTATTCCGCACACAAACAGAAAAGAGAAATGAACACCAGAGTTTTTACGTGGAAAACCCAAAAAGGGAAAAAACCACGGGGCCTCGCCCAATTGTAAAGTTCCACTAGTGTTTGTATGGAGTACAAAGATTGATCCGTCTTACAAATCAAGACGATCAGTTTACAATCAACTTCTCACAAAGTTACAAAGTTCTGCAAATTCCTGGCGTTTCTCGAAAATTCAGCAGAGTTCCAACGTCTTCGGGTGGCAGGAAGAGCTCCGGCGGTGATCGAGGAGGAGCTTCTTCCTTCTCCTCCTTCTTCTCTTCTTCTTCTCTCTCTTCACTTGAGTACTTTTGGTGTAGAATGAGGGCTCTATTTATAGTTTTTCTGGAGTGGCATAGCCCGTAAATAGGCGTGAGATTAGGGGCGAATTGGGAGTGTTTTGAATGGACGACCGATATCGAATCCTTTGATCATGCACCGTTTGTTGGGCATTTGAAGGTCTTAATGATGTCGGAATTTGACGATCTTAGGCTCGTTGGATTCTTCTCGTCGATCCGTTCGATTCTAGTATAAGCTCGTCAAAATCGGAGACCGTTTGGTAACTCAAATTGCGGTTTGAACCTTAGGACAGCGCTTTGAGCCCTTGATTTGGACTCATTTGGGCTTGGATGGGGTTGATCTTGGTGTTGTTGGGTTCGTATTTCCGAGACGCTCAGTTTGACTGTAAGCTCACTGAAATCGGAGTTCGGGTGCTCCCAAAATTAATTTTTGAAGTTTCCAACTAGCTTTTGCCTCGAGATTCGTGCCCGATCAAGCTAATTTTGTGATGACGTATCAATTACTATTATTATTAGCAATAAAAAATAATGAAGATGAAAAAAAGAGGCAACTCACTGCAACACAAACAAATATAAGGATTTAGTTCACTCAAAAAATTAAAATTCGAACTCTTACAAAAAATTATAGTGAAATAAAATGGCATAGGTTAATGATCTAAGTAAGGAAATAATAACATAAACCAAACTGCTTGAATCGAAGACAAATGTTTATGTTTCCAAAAAGCAGAAAAAAACAAAGGAAAACATTTAACAAAAAAAAAAAACATACAAAAAAATGATCTGCTCATTGAAAGCACATTCTACTTCAAATTATTTCTTTAAGCAATTTTGAAGGCCATGGTTTCCCTAAATCTGCCAATGACTAAATTGTCCCCTTGTTCCCTCAACTTTAGCAAACTCTTCTATTCCTGAAAGAGAATTCCTCATCTCCTGAAGGAAATTGAAGGATTGTTTCTCTCAATTTAGAAGCAATATAAAGAGTTGTTGAGTCGAGGAGTATTCGTTGCGGTAGAGAAATATACAGTTTAACGTCTCAGCGTTATACGAAAATCCGGCACGCAATCAGATAAGAGAGAGGATACAAAATTAAAGGAAACATCAAGATTTTTATGTGGAAAACCCCTGAAAAGGGAGGAAAAACCACAGGGCTTAGCCCAGTTTGAATGAATCCACTTGTATTGCAGTTGATTACAAATGAGACCCTTCCTTGGGAGAAGGCCTTAGCTTGATGTACATTTTATAGAGTACATTACATGATGTGAATACAAAGAGTCACTAATGACGTATTCGTTTGGTCCGGAGGACCATAGTCTGGTGACGGAGGTTAGAAGAACCGAGTCAGCGAGTGATGGAGGTCATAAAGACCGTTGTCTGGTGACGAAGGTCGGAAAGACTGTAGTCTGCATGCGACGTAAGTTAAGAGGACCGTAGTCGACGGGCGACAAAGGTCGGAAAGACTGTAGTCGACGGGTGACGTAAGTCAGGAGGACTGTAGTCGGCAGGTGAAGGAGATCGGAAAGATTGTAGTCGGTGGGCGACATAAGTCCGAAGGACCGTAGTCGGCTGACGACGGAGGTTAGAAGGACTGTTGTCTGACTAAGAAGGTCAGAAGGACGGCGTCAGGTAGAAGTCCAACAATGGAAAGAAATCCCACTTCGAATAGATGTCGAGCGAAAGTCCGATAACTGGTAGAAGTCCGGCATCGGGTAGAAACTTGGCGACGAGTGAAGGTCCGACATCGGGTAGAAATCCGACGTCCGTTGGTGGTCGAGGAGAACTCTGGCATCACTTGGGCGGAGTTTGAGTGTCAGGGGGAAACTTTGTCATTACTTGGGCAGAATTTCAGTATCCCATGGAAGTCAGGCAGAATTATGGCGTCTCGTGGAAGTCGGGCATAATTCCGATGTCATTTGGAGTTCAGGCAGAACTCCGGCGGTGGACAAGGAGGAGTCTCTTCCCTCCTAATCTTCTTCTTTTCTCTCATCCTTCTCCCCCCCTCAAGAGAAATGAGGATTTGACCCGACCCGTTGACCTGAAATGACATCCCTGTTCAACAGTGAGAGTAATATGACATATCGACATCTCCCTTTATTACATATGAAAGCCACCCAAATATTTTATTTTTCAACTAAACATATATTTTAGTATATGCAACTAACTATACTTCTTGTGTATTAACTTTGAATACAAGTTATTATATCATCTTATAGACTCTAATATTTTATTACAAGCATTCATATTTATTTTATGAGAGATATAAAATAAAATGGGTATATTTATAAATGCCCTTATTTTTTTTCTTCTGCGTCCTATTAATTCTTTTTTCCACCGTTTCCTTCGGAGATTCCGGATCCCCATTGGCTTAGGAGTCAGGGACTTCCTATGGTGGGAGATCACAAGGAGAGCACCGACGGCGGTCTGATATAGCTACGAAGATTCGAGTGGGGCATCGATGAACACTGCATGACCAAATATTAGGCGGATTGTTGAAAAATGGCTAAGGTTGTGGAGAGTTCCGACGCGGCGGCACGAGCGGCGGCGTTGAGGGCATTAGCGGAGGAGCATGTATTCATCACGATTCCAATACTTGGCATCGTCTATAAAAAAAACCGACAAACAGAGAAGAAGCAAGTAGCAGAACAACAACAACACAAGCACCTTTATAGAGTTTGAAGAAAATGTTGAAGTAAGCATGTTACAAAGAAGAAACCCAGTAATTTCTGACACTTCTATGTTGTATATCAAGCTCTTTATTAGTCCCATTTATAGCTGCACTCGGATCCAGACAGGGGAGAGACCGATGATAGTTTTCCTAACACTGAATACATATACTCTTTTTTTCGAGTTTTGTTTCGAAGAAAAGGTACAATATCCTGTCAGAGTTCATCAAGTTTTCGGACATCCTGCACAGGTTACACCGCTATAACCAGTTAGTTTCAATTGTTCTTGAGTTGGTAAGAACAACCCTTGACATGGAGATTTTTTTCAGATATTGTCTAGGCGTATAGTGCCAAGATGGGGACTTATTGGTTGTTGCATATATTTACTTAGGGAAGACAATGCAAACATGATTTTCAGCCTTCTTATTAATAATGAGCTGAATCCTTGAGGTTATTTCCATCAATGATGTTTGAGTAGATATTGTTTTTCCACCCCAATAAAGAAGTTCAAAAGTCTTACATCTTTGATTTGAAAATGATTGTTTAGAGCTTTTTGAGATTCCTGATTATCTCTTCATCATGCCCTATCATGATCATGTTGTCAACATAGAGTAATATTCCAATAAATGATTGGTCATGAACCTTTCCGAACAAGGAGCAATCAACCTTTGATTGATCGAAACCGACTTCTTGGATAGGAGGAAACTTTGTGGAACCAACTACGCGATACCGGTTATAAATGAAGAAGGTTGCATATAAACTTTTTTAGAAATGTCTCCATGAAGAAAAGTATTTTGAACATCCATTTGATGAAGGCTCCAATTACGAACATCAACAACTAAAATGCAACACACAATGATGAGCTATATGACTAGGATGATGATCAAAGTGTAATCGATTCTTTCTCGTTGAGTGAACCCTTTGGCATCAAGCTAGCCCTTGTATTGCTTGGCAGTGTCACCAAAATGTGTTTAATTTTGAAGATCTATTCCCATGAAATGGATTTGTGACCAAGAGTAAGAGAGAACAAAATCCATAAGTTATTTTTTTCAAAAGCTTAAAGTTATGATTATGACTGCCTTGTTCATAAGAAGTTAGTTCAATCAAACGAGCTACATCACACACAAATATTTAATAAGCAGAAGAGATGTTGGTGTAGGAAACATACTGACTGAGTTGATTTTTTTTCTAGGCAAATTATTATTGGGGTAAGCAATGTAGTGTGGTGGATAACTTGATAATCTTGGAGATGAGCTGGTGTCCTTATGTATTTAATATACTAATAAAGTGGAATCTTATTTTGAGGTAAAAAAAGATTTGTTTTCTTTGTTTGTGAGGACATTTTGGGAAAATGGGAGATCTTGTTGAAGACTTTCACATGATTCAATCTTAAGAGGTGCGGAATGGTTGTGGGTAGGCTGTAAATTGGAGTAAGTGGTCGTCAAATTAGTTTGCATTATTGGTAGTGTAGTTAAAGTATGTTGGGATTTCTTGAGGAGGGGGAACTTCTTGCTCTTTTTGGATTGAGAGATTGAGATGGAGAGGGGAGGGGGAGAGTCAAAACTGAACTTCAATATTATTTTATGGCTTTACAAAATGATTGAGCTACATTATACGTCAGCCTATAACCCATATTTATAGAGATTTTACATGGGTGTGATGTATTGCGAAATTATACTAGCCTAAACTTGGACCAATCCTAACAGAGTAGCAGTAGGATAATGTGTCTCTCAATTGAATGATATGGGTATAGTGGGATGGTCAAACTTTTTTTTTTTAATGAAGATGTTGGAAAAGGAATTATGTGTTTTTTTAAGATGAAATCTCAAGAGATGAAAATTTTTCTTATGTCCAATTCAAAGACTCAGATATCCCTTTTAATCAAAAGGTTAGCCAAAGAATGTGCAATGATGAGCTAACATCTCAAGTTTGTGTATGACGGTAAGGGTTTTTTTCAAAACATAAGCACATAAAAATTCGGAAATGTGAATAAATGGGCAGCTTTTGATATATAATTTCATAAGGTGACTTGTGAAATAATAAGGGTGTTTGTAGGAAATTTATGAGATGATAAACCATTTGTATACTAACCAAAATTTTAGAGTTATATCTTCTTGAAATCGAAGTGCAAGACTAGCATTTAAGAGGTGATAATATTTTCACTCTACTATATTATTTTGTTGAGATTTATTAGTGCAAGAATGTTGAGCATGGATGTGTTGGGAAGAAAACTATGTAATGAACATACTTATCAACGACGAATGGCGCACCACGACACAAAGTTCCCCGTGAAGCCATGGCTCGCAGCGCATGGCGCGGCGCGTGCCATTTTGAACATGCCACAAAATAAAAAAAATGATTATAAAAGTCATTATATGGATCATATTTTAGAGTATCAATCAATTTGGGTAAGTCATGATTAATATGTTTGTGGTCCAAAGTACAAACCATTTAAGTGAGCTTCAAGTTTGTAAAAAATTTCTATTAAAATAAATTTAAAATAAAGTCTAATAAAACATAACTAAACTATTTTAATCATACCAAATTATTTTAAAATTAATTATTACATTATTTAAGAAATTAAAATATATAAATAATAAAAATTATTTATAATTATATTAAAAAATCCCTTAAATTCAAATTAAGCGCATTGTCACCATTGAGCAAAAATGGTGTCCGCTAACTTGAACATGTGCGCCACGCCATGCAGCTGGCGCCGTAGATGCGCAGTCCCACGCCATGTGCCATGGCGTGCACCATTGACAAGTATGATAATGAAACAACCAAGAAAAGAAAACAATAGAAATGATAATGAAACAACCAAGAAAAGAAAACAACAGAAATGAACACCAGGATTTAACGTGAAAAAATCCAAAACAAAGATAAATACCGTGGAGCCACACCACACCAAAAATTTACTATGAAAATTGAGAGAAATTATCAAATCTCTCTTCTCACACTCTCTCATTGTCTCTCTTCACTTATCTATTCGTTTTACTTTAGAATTAACAAAGAAATACACTTCTACAACATGAAGGGACTCAACTCTTTAAGTTAAACAAGAAAAATGAGAAGGGCAGCCGCGCTAAGGCCTAAAGACCCACAATGCTCCTCTCTTTGTTTTTTAGTCCACCTTATAGCACCGTGCACTGTAGCATATAGGTTCATAGCTCTTTGCTCCCTGTCTCCTATCAGAGACTACAACGCTAGAATAAATAATGATGTATGACTATACGGAAAAAAAAATCCAGGCAAAGCCCCCAAACCTCAAGATGTAGGAGCGTTGTCCCCCTACAGTCCCCCGACAAGCTTAACCAATTGTATTGAGGTCTAAAATAACAGTACAATCCGATTAATCAATACAATCAATTCCACACAAAACTAATAGGATGTGCATTCACTCCGATTGTATTGAGGTCTAAAATAACAGTATAATCCGATTAATCAATACAATCAATTCCACACAAAACTAATATGATGTGCATTCACTCCTAAGAATTTTAGTCTCTTGTTTGAATAATGTTTTGAAGTAAAAAATTCAACAATTATTCTCTCAAATTTAAACTGAAAAGATGAAGCCATATAAATCAAGAAAAATCATCCATAATGGTTTAAAAAAAAAATCTTGCTGTATAAGGACCATAAATATCACAATAGATTAGACCAAAATGAGCAATAAATGAAAATAAATTTTGAGAAAAATGATAAACGTGTTTGTTGACCAAGGGACAAACATTACAAATATTTATGAAATGTTCTTTAATAATTTTTGAATGGGAGGTGATAGTGGTTATTCTAATTGTTGATGCAGAAGGCTTGATTTGGTGTGTAAGATGTGAATTTTGGTTGGATTTGAGATGATATAGGTTTTATTTGGGACAACTTTCTTACTGCTTTTTAAATCAAGAACCAAATTAGATGATTTGACCTACCTTGTAAATTTTATTTTGGTTTTATTACCACCGGGTAATTAAACAAAGTTGTAACAATGATATATCGCATGTTGGTGTGAATTTGAATGTGTTATCTATCGCACTGTTATCCATAATCCCAAGCAATGTTGATCTTGCCAAGTAATGCTATAAGTGGGAGTGATTGTATCTGTGTTGTTGGTAAAGAATTCTTCATATAACATTTTCGTTTCTAAGAAAAGCCATGAGTTGATTGTACTCCTCAATGGTGAAAGTTAAACCTCCCTCTATAACTGGTGCTTCGAGTGGTTCCTTGACATTTGTTTGAGTATTATGCGCAACGTGCCTTTTTTCCTTTTGGCTTCAAATTCTTCATGTTCTATAAGAATAATGATCAATGAGAAGATCGTCATAGTCTTAATGTCTAAATTTGAGTTGCCTTCTTGAAACTCTCTTTTAAGCTGCTATGTGATGTTGTGCTTCTTAAGGAGATGGAACAACTTAACGTCATTAGTTTCCTTCTGTTTTATTTCCACTACTACTTAGTAACAACTTGTCCTTTTTCAGCTAAGATAGTAATATAGAACTTTTGGATGTATTAGAAAAATATAAAAAAGAAGATAGCAACAACTCATATTTAGAGAAAACAAAACACAGAATAACACAGAATATGATATATTTCCCTTAGCATTGTTGTACGTTATCTCTTTCCTGTTTTTGTTACTCGGGCTCTCTATTAAGTATAGGTTCCACATCAAGTTGGTATCAAAGCTATTGTGTCTGGAAACATTAAACAATGGCGGAAGGAAACCCTCGAATGGCTCTTGGTGATGATTGGAGCTTAGAAGCTTATTGGGCTGAACGCACGAACATGATGAAGCAAATAGATGACCTCTCCTCTGAATTCTTCAATTTTTCCGTCGAAGTTTGGTGAGAATTGCAGGCCATTCGACTTGGAAGAGGGAAGCAACCAAGGATTCGTCGAGCAGCGCCAGCATACATACCAACCGCTCGTGGTTATGTGAATGGTGATGAATTCGGGCGATGACAACATCCTCGAAATGTGCAGGAGATTACTGATTTAGAGAATGAGCCCGAAATACAACAACAGTGGGAAGCCTCTAATTTCAACGAAGGGATACACGGGAGCTTCGTGCGAGCTCACCTACGCCGAACCAAGCCGAGCCCAGTGGCTTCTCTCCCGTGCGTGCGTGCATGCAGCCCATCCAGTTGATTCGAGTAGTTCATCGGGCCTTGTTGCTTGCTTCAGCGACAGAGAGAGCCAGAGGAGATGGAGGCAGAGCCAGAGCCCCTACATGCGTGCAGTTCGTTCATCCAGAGGGGAGGAGATGAACGAACCCTTCATTCGTGCGTCTGGTGGGACCGACTCGCGTGGCTTGGGCTCCATGTGGCTCGAAATGATTCAAAGAAGTGAAGTGGAAGGGTTGTTGGAACGTTTGAAGGATGTCGGCTTGGTTGCAGGATTTCCTTCTTCCTTTCATTTCGACCCCAGCAGAGTTGTGATAGCAAATCGACGTACAAAGTCTTCGTAACAGTAAAGATAGCAGCTTGGAACATCTTGGGCAGGAAATCTGTCTTCCGGAGGAGCTTGGACAACGGCTTGCCACTTCGCTTCTCCACTTTCTCACTTTTTACGTGACAACCTGGATAGGTAAATGCTTTGAAACTTAGTGAAACCTAGGTCTATCGGCCCGTTGATGTTTGATTGAAGCTTCAAAGTCGTAGGCTTCTTAGAAAATCTCCCTTTTAACTTCCAAACCCAAAGAAATCCATTGTATTTTGCTGTCCTCTTGTTTAAATCATGGAAATCTAGTGATTCCCATGATTTGCTCTCATGTGAGAGCCAAAATAGGGTGGCGGTGAGGTGCCGGGTCATTGGACTTGTGTCCGATGTCCCTATCTTGCATGCAATGCATTCATCTTGTGTCCACCATCTTCGCCTATGAACAAACCTTAGGGTAGGCGTTGTCATTCAACCATAACTTGAATGACAATGTGTTAGTATCTCTCACATTTTTGTAGCATGCATCTCAATCTTAGCAAATCGTAAGTTATGACAAAATTAAGATTTGAAGGTATGACATCATTGGCATTTGTATTTTCTCTTGAATTTGTTGAATGTTTGGAAATTAATTCAATTGATTTTGAAAGCTCACAAACAAATAGTAGGGTCTTTTATGAACCCTCAAGTTCATGTTTCAAATCTCATAATGAATAGAATCATTTGAATTCATCTTTGATACTTAAATTTAGAATGAAAAGACGAGCGATGAGTAAATCTAATCTAAACGACTGTGCACTTAATCAAATTAGTTTGCATGGTTAGATTGTATCGTTTGTATCCCGAATGAACACATTGTGGGTCTTTTGCTAGGTTATTGTTTACTTAAATTTGTGAATCTATAAGCATGCTCACTTAATTTCTAAAAGCTTATGAAGCAAAGGTCATATATTCCATGGCTTTCAAAGGTCTATGGATCATACTCTACCATATATTGAAGTCGCTTAAGCATGATTAGTGTGATTTTCAAGTTGAAAGGTTTAAGTGCAATGATAATCAAGTTGAGCATATGATCAAACTCTTAAGAATGATAAATCACATGCATACTTTTATAGTTTTCTTTAAATCATACCAAATTTGATCTTAAAAGCTTTCTAGAAGTCGTAGGAATCAATCCTCCCTCTCCAAATTGAGTCCAAAACACTCTAAAGGACATAGGAAAATTTCTTCCAAGCGCGCATCCTCTCATACGTGATGTTTGGAGTCTTCCCAATACTCCAAACACTTCATTGCATGAATTATATAATCTTAGAGTAAAAAATCCTAGTTTCATTCCATCTCATTTGTTGGAACACAAAACCAACTAATGATCTATTTGATTATTGCTTTCAAAGCTCACATAGAGGTTCCCAAACCTCTATAGAGCCTCAAAGAGCACTATCAAATCCTAAGGTCAAAACCTTAGATTTGTATTATTTTTTTTGTTGATGCCCAAAATCAACAAACATTTATCCATCCCTCTTGTGCATGAATAATTTGGAGCATCTCACACTCCGAACACTTTATTGCATGAGTCTTGGTACACATTGAGAGTTCTCTTTCAATGCATTTCTCTTCCATGCATGATATTTGGAGCTTCCCCAAGGCTCCAAATATTCCACTACATAAATCATTAACACTTTAGGAACAAATCTTAAGTCCCCTTTTCATTTGCTAATAACACAAAACTTAGCTAATGAACTTTTCACTCATCTCATGCATGATGATTTGGAGCACCTCAATGCTCCAAATACTTCACTGTATGAATCATATAATCTTAGGATCAAAATCCTAGATTTATTTGCCCTTATTTGTTGATAACAAAAATCAATGAACAATCCTCCTCTCTTTCTTCATGCATGATAATTGGAAATACCCTCCAAAGTTTTAAGAGGTTATCATTGCACGATAACCTTGAGATTAGAACCAAATTCTAAGTTCTCTCACATCTTTTGTCGAAATATAAAATCAACAAATATTCACATCTTCTTCCTCCATGCATGACTTTTTTAACCTTCTAAAGGTTCCAAATGTTATAGTGCATGGGCCATTGTATCTTTGAAAAAAATCCAAAGTAAACCATCCCTTGTTTGTTGACACAAAATCAACAAATAATCACTCTATCTTCCTCTTTGCATGATAGCTTGAAATCCTCCAAAACTTCAACAACATCATTGCCCAAGGCTCTTGAACTTAGAATCCAATTCTAGGTTCTTTAGTTTCACTTGTTAGAGCACAAAATCAACAAGTAAACTTCCCTCTTAGACTTAGGATCCAAACCGTCCCCCATTCACTTAACCTAAATTAAGTGAATGATGATCTCTCTTTGAACACCAAATGTTCAAGAAATATTCCAAACTTGCAATCCATAAATTGCATATTGGTTCCCTCTTTATGTAACTCAAATGTTATAGAAATCCTCTCATTCTCCTAAGCCAAAATTAGGAGAATGTATATCTTCCTTTGAATAACAAATGTTCGAGGGTTATTCATGAATTTGCAACCCATAAGGCCATAAGTTGCATTTTCTCCTCTCTTTTCTACAAACCAAAATTGTAGAGAAATCACTCTTTCTACAATTCAAAAGTTGTAGGAAAATTTCTACATTCACTTGACCCATGTTGAGTGAATAAAACATACTCCCAAACCCATATATTTGTTGAACCAAAATTAACATTTAATTTCATCCCGAATCATTTATTTTTTGGCTAAAACCAACAAGTATTCCTATCTTTCATTTCATTCTTCCAACCTAAGTTTGATAAATGAAATCCATTTTTTTTGACACTAAATGTCCAAAGAATTCCTCATGATGTGAAATCAAACTTACATATCATCTTTTCATATTTGCTTTATCCACATTCAGCAAACAAGCTTCCATTATTGAACACCAAATTCAACGATAAACTCTATGGCTTGTAACTTCAAAGTTGTAAATCTTTCTCACCTAATGAGCCAAAATCAATTGGTGACCCATCTTTCATCTCCAACCTCTAAGTTGTTGGGGATCTCTCTCTCTTTAACTCCAAAAGTCAAAGAAAATTTTCCAACCCTTTAGCTCCAAAGCTTCGGGGTCTCTCACCTTCATCTACTATTCTCAACCAAGTAGGTGATTTCCTTACTTAGACCCAAACTTTCAGTAACACCTCATTTAACATAACAAATGATTGATCTCTCCTCATGATAACTAAAACTTAACCTTTAGATATCCCTCAGGGGTTTTCTATCCATTGAAGTTCATCATATGCTATTAGAAGAATTTCACAAAGACTTAAGTATAACCCTTAGGCATGTCTACCTTATCCTATTAGGTAGACACTTCTCTTACCTAAATACTAAGAGAATCCTAAAACATCTAAAAATCACATAAGTTCCTTTGATACAACGATCAATCATTCTACCCCAACAAGTGGAATGGTTGCATCATTGTACCTTAGGACTCATAAGTAGCAGGCTTGCCTAAAAGCAAGAAGTGGATGCTTTATGAGTTCTTTATAACCCTCATAAATATGAAACACATAAAAGCCAAATAAAATATTTAAGTCATAAACAACTTAAAGTAAAATCACTATTGATTTAAGATTAAACATTTTCATTCAAAAATTAAATCAAACACAACTTTTAATATGACATACCACATAATCAGCACACATTTAGGGGTACAGCCCCTAAGTATGCTAGGATTATGATTTTTTTTTCTGCACATGTAGTTGATATCGTGGTGTGATAAATATTAGATTGTTTGTGTTGTGGAAACTTACCCTTAATTGGATAGGTAGAGATATAGGCTTTTTTTATAGGTGGCCGTGTCCAAGAAGGGGTTAAATAAGTCATGATTATTTTAACACTGTTTGCTTGCAGGCGCCGCTTAGACCCCCAAGAGGCGTGACCAATAGAATAGAAACATGGGCTTAGTACTTCAAGTGCTAGGCAATTTTAGATGTGTTTTCATGATATATGTAAATTGTTATTAATCCATTATTTTGCAGGTTTGAGTCTTTTCTTTTTTCAAATATGTATTTGATAGATTTATGATGTATATTTGAATTTATGGGTTCAGTCAATCAGAGGAGAGAGGGATTAAGAGGATGTACTTGCTAAAGGTGAAACCCAAGGTCTACCTAGAAGTCAGAGCTTAAAGACCCCCCACAAATAGAGTCTGTAATAAATTCATCTGGGCTATATAATAGCAGACAACTCCACTGTCAAATTTAATTTTAATAATTTGGACTCTACAATTTATATTTCTTTATTTTGATTTACATATATAGATATGTGTTGATTGTTTACTGAGTGCGCAATAGAAACATGTTTTTTCTTAGGTTTCTTTTTTGTTTTTTCTTGAGGGTGGCTTGAAATTTTCATGCATTAGGCTCTTAGAACAAAATACATTTTCTACTCATTAAAATATAAACAATATTAAATCATCCTTCAGGCTTTAAATTTTTCTGAATATAAGAAAAATTGCATGGCTCCCTTCAATGAGCCAAGTTTTCAAAAAATTTGAAAATAATCATGCATAACTCAGTAACTCTTATGTAGAAAAGCTGTCACTTAAGAACTAAGTAATAAAAATATGTATTTGTGAGTCAGCATTCTGCATACCCATTATAGTCATGCATCTTGGCTTCAAAGCCAAGTTGTAAGCCCTATTTTCTAAACAAAATAGCCTCCCTACTCTTCATATGCATTGAGATTGGACTACATGATTTTAAAATTGTTTAGGTGGGTTAACTGGCAGCTCTCTCCAGGCAGAGCAATAAATCCAGAGGTCGGGCTGGTTATGCCTCATGTGAAGTATAATTTATAAGTCTCTTTGCACTTTATTGCCTCGTATGAGGTATAGTTTATAAGTCTCTTTGCACTCTATTAGACTTAGGTTTGAGGCACTACCCTTCAGTAGTCCTCACCGTAGTTTTAGGGTCCGAGACAAATGTTGATTTAGTCACTTCATAAGTCCTCACTTTCTGGGCATTTTCTCCAACTCGTATTGTTGGAATGTAAGCCCCAACATTCTAAATTAAAATTGTTAATAAAAAAAATTATAAAATGTAAAGCTAATATAGGATAATTTTGAGTACCTCTGAGTTTTCTCTCAGAATTAAGTACTCATACTCTTCATCTCTTTGATTCTCATTTCAATAACTCCAATCAAAGTTGATCCCCTTCTTCCTTTGAAATTTCTAAAGACAAAATCTTTAAACAAAAATTTCATGGATTTTAAAATAGAAAATCTTTAGCCAATATTTTGATTATTTAAAGAAAGTAAACCACTGATTTAATTAAAAGTTTTCTCAAGTACCAAATGTTTGAGATGTAACTAATCATAGGAACTTGCCCGTATGGGGCATCTATACCCCTGGATAAAATAAATCTCATTCAACCAAATATTGAGTGGGGGAAAATCTCTGTTAAAAATAAAAATTATAAATTTTATTATTGAGTCTATAGAGAAATAATATTTTTGACCTTCGGGACAATATATCATTTTCTATGTCGTGCTCGATCACAAAATATGCAATCCGTTGAGGATGACAAAATTTCTCCAACACACCCTTGGTAAGAGAACTACTCTTTTAACGCAGCTACAGATTGTGCTCACGGGAATGGAGTGCTTGAAGGAATTATACCCATTAGGCAAAGACTTTGGAGACATATGGAACCAGTGCATGATAACAAAGCCAATTGTGGATTACTATGTTAGGCATAGTTTTCTATTTAAAGGAAATTTACTTTGTATCCCAAAAACTTCTTGGTGACAACAATTAATAAAGGATGGTCATTGTGGCATCATGGTCGTCCTTTTGGGCAGAACAAAACTCTAACACAGCTGTGATCAAGATTCTTTTAGCCTCAACTAAGGAGGGATGTGCTGTGGTTTGTCAAACAGTGCTCTATTTTCCAATAGTTCAATGCTACAAGTCAAACTGGTCTATACACACCTCTACCTGTCCCTGATTCAATTTGGAAAGATATCATTTTGAATTTTGTATTAGGATTACTGTGAACAACACATGGTTTCAACTCTATTATGGTGGTTGTCGATCACTTTTTGAAAATGACGCATTTTATAGTTTGTAAAAAGACTTTTGATGCAGTCAATGTGGCCCATTTATTTTTCAAGGCGATTGTTCGTTTACACAGATAACCTCACAGTATTATATCAGATCGGGATGTGAAATTCATCAACCACTTTTGGAAGGAATTATGGCGCAAATTGAAAACTGAAATTAAACTTAGCTGACATATCGCTCAGATGGTCAAACAGAAGTGGTCAATCACACACTTGAAAAATATGCTTTATTGTTTGGTACAAACCTGACCCAAAAAATGAGAGAATGTTCTTGGTCAAGCAGAATTTACATATAATTCTATGGCCAATCATTCCACCGGCCGTTCCCCTTCAGTATTGTTTACACCCAAGTGCCCAACCACATTCTTAATATTGCTAACTTACGTAAATTTCAGAAAGCTGCAGCTAATCAAGTGACTGATCAATACCAATCCTTCTTACAAGAAGTGAAAACAAAGTTACTGGCATCCAATGAACAATAAAAGCAAGCCGCTGATATACATAAACGGAGGAAAGTCTTTAAACCAAGTAACCTTGTCATGGTTCGTCTGCAAAGAGCGGTTTCCATCCGACACTTACTCCAAATTAAGCCCTCAAAAATGTGTCCAATCTCCATTCTCAAATGCATTAATGATAATTCCTACAACCTCACATTCATGCATTTGCCACTTTAAATGTTTTAGACATCTATGCATATTTGCCTCTAGATGAACTCACAGGTGCTAACATCACTGCGGGTGCGAATTCTCTTGAAGATGGGAAGACCTGATGCAGTGCATCTTAAGGAGATGGAACAACTTAACGTCACTAGTTGCCTTCTGTTTTATTTCCACTACTAAGTAACAACTTGCCCTTTTTCAGCTAAGATAGTAATATAGAATATTTGGATGTATTAGGTAGATACAGAAAAGAAGATAGCAACAGCTCATATATAGAGAAAAGAAAACAAAGAAGAACACGGAGAATATGATACATTTCCCTTAGCATTGCTATACGTTTTATTCTTCCCTGTTTTTATTTTCCGATTGCTCTTTTAAGTGCAGGTTCTACACCACTATGTGAGGTCGATTTATTTGGAATGCATGAGAGGATTGCATTATATGGTGGGTAGTATTCATACCATGCTTTCCATCTATATGTTA
The DNA here is from genome assembly GCA_016618105.1 of Dendrobium huoshanense. Taxonomy (NCBI): domain Eukaryota; kingdom Viridiplantae; phylum Streptophyta; class Magnoliopsida; order Asparagales; family Orchidaceae; genus Dendrobium; species Dendrobium huoshanense. The sequence goes on from CM028356.1 coordinate 17,170,437, forward strand.
GCTTGTCGCTATTGTGGGACACTGAGCATAGGTCTTGCGAGTATTTGGCAGGGATCCGTTGATGTTAATGTATGATTCTGATAGGAAGTACTTGAGTTTGCAAGTAATCCCAAGGGTAATTCTTGAGTTCGCAAGCAAACCTAGCAGGAATTGGTGGAAAACAGTGGAGATAACTGCTGTTTACAACAGTCAAACAGTGAATTACAGCAGTTTTTCTTAGGAAAACAGAGAAAACTGAGAGAAACAACGAACAAATCCATTCATAGATGCAAGAAAACAGCAAACGATACAAGTTTCTTTAATTCGAGAGGAAGAAATAACTCTCCAAATCTCTAGTCAAACCTTGAGCCCCAAAGAACACACCCTAGATCTCAAATTTGATTTCAAACTCAAGATCCTCAAACCCTAGCCTTCCTAAGACTAATTAAAGCCAAAGGAAGCTTACAAAATCTCTAAACAGCCCCTAATTTAAAATTTCCCTCCTAAATGCTATTTAATTAAGCAAGTGGGCCCCACTAGGGCTTCCACCCAGGTTCCGCCCAAACTTGTGCCGCCGACTGTGAACCTGAACCGGTCTTTGTTGGACCGGTGAGGCCGGCTGCATAACCTATTCATGTAGTCCCATACGGAATTACATGATCTTTTTTTTTTCTTGTAGCTCAGTGAAACTTTTAATACTCCACAACTGCAGCAAAGCAGCTCGTTATATGAATGCCTATTCATCCCAAAAAGCTTCATCTTAATTTGATAGACATACACGGATTGCTATCCCTCTTAGTGTTCCATAATTTCTTGTCAATTTTGACACACTCTTGATTCACTTCTTTGAGATCTTCCCACATATCAACAACCATCTCAGCGTAGATGATGCTATAACGATGAATGACATTTACGATCCAAGATCGAATCATGTCGTTACGTTGCTACCAGATGTGAAATTTTGGATCAAGGAGGGCTGGAGCTTTAATGGATCCGTTTGTAAAACCAATCCTGTTCTGTGTTCTAAAGTTGGCACGCATAACTCATCTCCATTGCCATTACTTGTATCTTGAAGTGACTTTGTAACAGTAATGCATGCACTTACATATAGTAAGAGGAAACGGCTAACCAATGTTACAAAGAAATCAAACTTGTTGTTATTTGATGCTAGAATATTAGTAGAATTCAAGTTATTGTGTGAATTCAAATGTATTATTAGTAGAATTCAAATTGGATGGTTGAAGTGGAGGAATGCTTCGGATTTGTTACGTGATAGAAAAGTACCACTCAAACTTAAGGGAAAATTTTATAAGATGGTGGTGAGATCTACAATACTTTATGGTGTTGAATGTTGGCCATTAAAAGAAAAGCATAATATTGAGTTAATTGTTGCTGAGATGATGATGCTTAGATTGATGAGTGGATTTACTCTTAGAGAAAAGATACGAAACGAGCATATCCATTAAAAGGTTGGAGCAGTTTGTTAGATCGGTCCATTGGACTAGTCCAGCCAGTCCATACAGGACTAGCTCACGCGTAACAGAGACCGAACCTCTCCGCCTCCTGTACGTGTCGTTCAAGCCACATAATCCATAAAACCTAATTAGGAAGGATTTTTGAGGAAATAGGAGGGAAATTTCAAAGTATGGGCTGTTTAGAGATTTCCTTTTGGATTGTATGCATTAAAGAGTTGGTTTTCTTAGGGTTAGGGCATCTTGAATTTGGCTGACATTTGAGATCTCTTAGGTTTTCAGGCTTTAGTGGCGTCTAAAGATTTGGGAGAGATAGATCCTCCTCTTGAATAGAGGATCAATTGTATCTTGGTATTTTCCTTTCTATTTCATCAAATAATACAATTTATCTACTATTTTCCTGGTTTTGTGTGGATATTTGTGGAGAATTCTCACTGTTTTTCAAAGATTGCTAGAAAATTCTTGAGATATTCAAGCGTTTCCTATTATAGTTCTGGTGACATATAAGATTAGAGAGAGTCGCCTTAGATGGTTTGGCCATGTAAAACGGCGGCCTTCCGATGACCCTGTTAGGATAGTAGATGTATTAGATTTGGCCTTTGTTAAGAAAGGTGGAGGTAGACATAAAAAAATTTGGTTAGAAAATATTAGAAATGACCTTTCTTTATTAGATTTAAATGAGAATTTGACTCTAACCAGGACATAATAGAGAAAAAAGATTCATGTAGTTGAGCCCACGTAGTGGGATAAATGCTTGATGTTGTTGTTGCTGCTAGAACATACATAAAATTAAAACAAAACAAATTATAAGCAAAACTAAAAACAAAAGACTAAAATGATCCCAAATATTCCCCGTTCTGCTGTGGTGTCTCTTGAATAATGAAGTGGTGCTCTATTCCAGATCTCTGACACTCTTTTAAGAATGCATCGAATGTGTATTCACCCTCATTGTCTGATCTGATACATCATATACTTTTATCAGTTGAGTCTCAATCCACTTCTTCCAAGTTCTAAAAATCTTCAATTCCTCGCTCTTGTGCTTCATGGTGTATACAAAAACATATATGGAGTAATCATCAATAAAAGAGACAGTTTTTTCGCCCTTTGAATGATGCTTCCTTTTGTGGGTCTCAAATATCTGTGTGAACATCTTTGTATTGTGGATAGCTGTACCAAAGGATACCCAAATCTTCTTGCCACACACAATACTCACAAAAATCAAACTTACAAGTGATTGCTCTTTTGATCAATCCTTTCTTCATCAAAGTCATAAGTGAAGCTTCTCCAGCATGAGCTAGTCTCATATGCTACAATGTAGTGGCATCAGAAGAATTATCAGCAACCCTGATGGTAGTAAATGTTATGATGATGAATTTCCTTCAGGAAAACCAGTGCTTCATGATATATCTTCATATTTCCTACGTCAATAACTACCTTTTAGCCCTTGATCTCTAAATCCCCAACAGACAACAAAATTTTTCTAATATCTTGAACGCGTCTCACAACAATCAGCTCTCTCATAGTACCATCATGCATTATGATGAGAAGATGTTTCCTACACCAACCACACGACATGCTTGATCATTTCTCATAGTTATTACACAACTATCAAGCTCCATGTAGATACAAAACTACTCTCGAGAGAGACAAATTGATGGGGACATCAGATTTCGACACGTGTCCATCGCCGGAGACGCAGATCGACGGCGACGATTCAGAGTCTACTTCTGATTTATGTGCTTTTTATTTTTATGATTGTATTTTCTGTTTTTCTAGTTCGCCCCTGTGGGCATTGAGTCGCTTATGTAGCCTTGAAGGGCATTTGTGTCTTTTTCTTTTTCTCATTTCGGCCTATTTATATGAGGCCTCATGCATTGTATTGATTATTATTTGATGAATGAAAATTTTTCCACTATTTTGTTCTCTTTGTGAGTTCAAGAAGATCTCTTAGTGAGTTCTTGCATGAGATATCTTTGTGAGTTCTCTTGGTGTTCACATCCTTAGATCCTCTCATCATCCACTTGAATTCTCCTTGGGATCCTCACCCGTCGGCCACCCTAACCCCACCGGCCGGCCACCTTGCCGCCGGCTCCTCCCCACCACCATCCTCCCACCACCTCCATCCCTCGTAACCTCTTTAGGAATTTGAATTTCAAAATTCAAATCCTTTTAAAATAGGAAAGTCCATTTATGGTAAGTTTTGAATGAGTCCAAATTTCAAATTTTAATTTCATTTGGATTTATTTAAAATTTGCTTAGTCATCATCCATGTTTAGAAACCGCTCTCCCCCTTTCCCTAATTCCCTTTCCCCCTTCTACATACCGCCGGCCCCTTAATGGGCTTCCCCATTGATTGCCATTAATGCCCTCCTCTAATTTTGAAATATGAAATTGATTTCAATTAGAAAACCCCTCCCCTCTCATTTAAAACTGAAATTTATTTCAGTTTTCCCCCCTCGCTCTCTCCCCTCTCATGCCTATGCCGGCCCCCCCCCCCCCCTGCATGAAAAAAAAATTGATTTCTTGCCTAATGAGTCCTCCCTCTCAATTAAATTAGGTTTTGAAATTCAGATTTTTCCCTCCTAATTCCCTAAAACTGAGATTTATTTCAGTTTTCTAAAACTAGCCCCTCCTTTCACCCTATCTCTATCACCGGCCCCTTTCATCCACCCTAAAACCGCCCCCCCCCCCCCCCCCCCCCCCCCTTTTTTTTTTCTTCCGTGGTTGCTTGAGAGGATTGCTAGGTTTAAAAGTTCATGATGCATGGCGGATCCCGCCATTGATTACGGGATCGAACTCGACATCTACGGCCACACTAATCTCACTAATCTCTAACGTGAGTAAGCTAGATTTTATTGTTAATATTGCAAAGTTAAGACTATCACTAATCTCTAACGTGCAATTCATGTTACCCCATGTTTGTTTCACATCATCTTGATTTAGCTCTTGTTCTCTTTGTGAGTTCATTCCCCCACGATCTCTTAGTGAGTTCGCCGGAGAAAACTAGATCTCTTAGTGAGTTCTAGTTTTTGAATTATCTAATCTTGTGGAAAATCAACGTGGAGACAAGCGAGGTTAGTAAATCCGTAGTCGTCGAAGCCTTGAAAATTCCATCTCTTCCTTTTCCCCTTGCTCTTGCCGCCGCCCACGCCAAGCAACTCAAAGCCGCCGGCCACCCTGCCTCCATCTTCCGCCGGCCACCCTCTGGCCTGCCAGCCGCCGGCCAGCCTCCCGCCGGCCAGCCCAGCAGGCCCCTCTCCCGCCGCCTCCTCCATCTTGAATTCATATTGTTTGAATTTCAAACCCTTGATTAAACACTTTCCTAATTGGTTCCCCTTAATTATGTAAGCTCATTAATGAAATTAAAGCCAAATTCGAATTTCAAATTTGGTTTCCCTCTCATTATAAGGCTTGGGAAGTTACTAAAGCTACAATTAAATCTGAAATTAAAATTCAGATTTAATTGAATTACTTACTTAAACTTGTGCCCCACTCTAATAACTCCTAAATCCCTCCCTCTCTCTCCTCCTCATATGACCGGCCACCCTTTGTTGGTCTTCTCTCTCTTCTAAATAACATAAAACATCCATAAATCAGCCCAAATTTCTTCCCCCTTTGCCGCCCCATCAATCCCTTTTGAATTAATTTGAATTCCTCAAATTAATTCCCTCCCACCCCTACTAAAAACTGAAATTACTGCATAAATTCTCAGTTTACTGTTTTGGAGCCTCTCTCTAACCGATTGCCTCTAACACCCAAGGCAATTCTCCTCCTCCCACAACCCGCCACCTCTTCCCTCTCCCTTCTCAACGCTTTTGCATTCATCCCTCCCTGCAAGATGCATGGCGGATCCTGAGAATGACGATCTTAGGTTCCTTCTTCCTCGGAGTGACCTCGGTTCTAATGTGGAGACTCTTCTTCCGCTAAAGCCTAGACTAGTTGAACGTATGGACTCCACAGGTGAAAATTCTCATTATTAAATCGTGGACTCTTGTTTATTGTCGTAGTTTTACAATTATTCTTTGTGTATTCTTGAATTGTTTGGTTGATTGATTGCGCTCTTCTTTGCCTAAGCAAGTTAAAAACTGAGAACTCCAAGGATCAAACTTTTGCCATAAGTGACAATTTTATTTTGGATTATTTTGTTTAAATTGCTCTCTTTAATTTCTTAAAGTAACTCCATCGCATGCTTGTTCACATCACAAATGTGATAGGTAGCACCAGTGTTAAGAATCAACATGAGCCATATGTGTACATACTCTAAGAAATTACATATAGTAATACATAAAAATCTTCGTCATACTTTTCCATACTAAGGTTTATCTTTACCTTAGAGGAACTCTCTTTTCATTCTCCTTCAACTTCGGGCAATTTTTCTTCTAATGACAAGTTTCTATACAGAAAGCATAATGATTATTCCCAAGACTGCGCCCACGAGACTTTCCTTGCTTATTGTCGCTACTGCCCTTTTATTTCTTCTGCTTCTCAGATCTTCGTCGTTGGAGTGTGAGATCCTCGGCCGAGTTCATCTTTGCAGATTCCTTGTCCCTAGATGACTCATGATTCAATAATGTCGTAGTCACCTCACTATAATTCAAGACCTCCTTTTCAGGAATGAGTGTTATTATGAAATTTTTATACTCATCCGGGAACGAATTCAATAGGAGCACTTTATCTTCATATACAATCTCTTCATTCATATTCAACAGATCTGTCAACAACTTTATGAAATCATTCAGATGATCATCAATAGTAATCTCATGACTCATCTAAAATTTAAAGAGTCAACATTTCATATGGAGATGATTCTCCATGCTCTTCGTCAAATATTTGTTCTCCAAAGTCTTCTACAATTTCACAGCAAAAATCTCCATCCCCAGACTTTGTCTCTTTAGATAAGCAATTTCTGATCAAGCCACAGGCACTCGGGTTCATCTTCAGCTAATCTCTCTCAAATCTCTTTAGGATATTTATCGCTATTTATAATTTCCTCCATATTCAAAGAGTACAACGCATCCATAACCTCACATCTCTACATGACAAAGTCTTCCTTGTCGTCAATTTTCATCACATCGATCTTGACGGGATGTATAAATACCTAATGAATTGGTGTGTTTTCCACCGTTGAGGTGGATGTATCCATGGCTCCACCGAATTTCATAGCCCTTGCATTTTTTCGTTAGAATAAAGCAAACAACTGATCTTGGTATCTCAACCCACTGAAATGATCCTGACAACACGTTTGGCCAAGCCGATCGCATGATTAGCCCCTTCTCCGGTTTAGCACAAAGAAAGACCCGAGCAGTCACTGTCCGACCTTTGTTTGCTCCAACAGGTGTTTTTTTTTGTTGCGTGATCTGCCATCAGCTTCGTCTGCACGCAAATTGCAAGACAAAAGGATGAAGAACTACCTTCGTTCAATTTTCTCAGGCATAATCACGGCCCGCTTGTACACGAGCCTTCTCTGCCTCTCGCGGCCCAACTGCTTCATTTCTCGCAGTCCAAATGTTCGACTAGGTCTGTTCCGGACTGAACTCCCTGCTCGTGCGCTTTCGAGCCGCAATCACTCGACCACGCGTCACCACGCGCAATCCCTATAATAGCCTTCGTGCAGCCTCTGCTTCTAGCGAATTTACTCACGCATGACCTGTGCATGCGATCTGCCTCCGAAGCTGCACACACTTCTTTTGCTCCAATCGAGGAAAAGAAATAGAGATATCAAATTGTCAGAAAAATGACACCAAAATTCAGCTCTAATACCAATTATTGTGCAAAACAGCGGAAAACAACACAAATAACACAACCAAACACAATAAGCACGATACGATTTATGTGGTTCGACGAAGAACCGCCTAGGTCCACGGGGAGAGGATGTTCTCATTATATTGTGGAGAAATAGAATTACTATTGGTGATTTATTTGAAATAAATATGGAAGGATTTCCATAACAAAAACTACACATAAATTCTTTGATTTTTGTTGAGACTCTCGAAACTAATCAAATTGAAAAATATTAATGAGTTTCAGTCAGATTGGTTTCAAGCTAAATCACTCCCAAAATCATTAAAGCCGCATAAACTTGAAATCATGGCTAAAACTAGTAGTCACTTATCAAATATAGTTTTGGTGCTGTGTTCAACGCCTAAGATCTCTACTATCCTAAAATGGTTATTTCAGCTTGTCTTGCCCGAGGAAGCTTTTTTTGCCTTATGCATGCACATCTGTTCATACCCTCTCCAATCTGAGCATACTGCAATTATTGGAACTTGCTTTCCTTTTTTTAACTGCTCTGAACAAAGATTACCAATCTTTTCCTTGGATCTTAGGATCTATTCTGCTATGCTCTACTGAGCTCAGTAGCATAAATGCTTTCGGAGTCCATTATAATGGAAAAGGACAAGCACTGGTTATTGGCTAACATTAAGCAGAACTTTTGGACGCTGCAGAGCAGAGAGGGATATGGATGATGAGGTCAATGAGCACTTTGCACAGAAAACTTCCCAGAATTTGGTATCTCTCGAATTCTCTTCTCCTTGAAATATAGTTTATGAATGAGTGCATACAACAACAACAACAACAACAACATCAAGCCTTTGCCCCACTACATGGGGTTCAGCTACATGAATCCTTTTTCGTCTTTGTGTCATGTTAAAAGTCGATTTCTCATTTAAATCTAATAAGGAAAGATCATTTCTAATATTTTCTAATCAAGTCTTTTTAGGTCTACCTCTACCTTTCTTAACATAAGTGAAATCTAATACCTCAACTTTCCTAGCAGAGTCATCGGAAGGCCTTGGTTTAATGTGGCCAAACCATCTAAGGCGACTCTCTCTAATCTTATCTTCCACTAGAGCTGTGTACATGCTTATTTCGCATCCTATCTTCAAGGTTAAAGCCACTCATCCACCTAAGTATTCTCATCTCTGCAATCTGAAACACTTAACTTAGTATTATGCATCTCATCTAGTTTATGAATGAATGCATTGAAAAAAAAAATCAACATTAAGGACACTTTAGGATTGGAGATTTGAAGGTGTCTGTAGCATCAATTGAGACATTCCATTTAATGAATCTCAAAGTATCTTCGAAGGCAAATTGCTCCCTTCTGATAAGATACATCTCATGACATTCCGAGCGAATTATTTTCCAAATGCATGGCTTGGCAATATTTCTCCCACTCCCTCACTGCATCTCCATGCATTGCTTGGCAAAACTAATCATTCCAACAGAGAAAGCTGGTAATGGAAGTGAGGGGTCCTTCGGCTTTTGGTATCTAGTGGTTGAGTTGTCCACCATACTAGATTCTGCTCTATGGAAAAAAAAGGATGGAGGAGGTGATTTCCTCTTTGCTCAAAGCTTTTTTACGATTGATACATCTTATCATCTCCACTCGTCAAGATCATGCCTCTATCTTATGTGGGCCAACGTTATTACTGTTGTCTTGTGCCACAAGAAGTGATTGTCGGGGTAGGCCATGGTGCAGAGGCACCATGGCCATTTGATTGAGACTCGACATTTTTGCTTCTATGCTCTCTAACCTTCTTTTGATGTGACTTCTTTCTGTTCAGGTACGGTTTGAGCTTGATAGACAATCCAGAGCAGTTAATGTTCGCTTTCCTTTTCTGCACCAATTTGTATCATTTGATCATCCTTTTGTGCTGTTCTTTTGGTGGATTATATATCTCTGGCTGAAAACTTTCTGCAAGGGAAAGTGGAATGCAGGCAGCAGGTACTATGTATTTTGTTTTAATGTTCAGTTCCTGTGTTTAATTCACACCGAAATTCTCTTCATACTACTTGACAAATGCTGCAAACGATATTCAGTCAATTCTTCATAAAAATAGAACTGTAACACAAAATTATGATAATTGCCTCAAGTTAATTACAGTATAAGCCTTCATTTGGATGTGACTTTCTTAGTGCTTCTTAAATTAATTTTTTAGCATAAAAATTTATTTTATTTTTTACTACAAAATTGTTTTAAGAAGCAGTAAGAAAGCTGTCCCAAATAAAGCCTAAAGCGAAAGGATTTTCAGTGCTTTATCAGATTCAATTGTAACAAACTGTGAACCCAAGCAACCTTTTTCTTGAATCCCTTTCTATGTTTGATCCGATTCCTTTTACAAGTTAAATGTGAAAGATTAGAATGATTGTACAAATAATACTATAGCTATTTGATTGTGTTTTATTCACCTAATTCTCCACTAATATAAAAAGGACTTATGGATGGGACTATGTAATTGGGATATGGATATGGATATTGATGATGATGATGATGATGATGATAATGATAATCGTAATGATAATGATAATGATGATGATGATGATGATGATGATGATGATGATGTGACTTATTGGTTTTTTTTTGTTGAGTTCAAGCTGGTGTCATTTCATATGGTAAACTTCTCTCCTTCTATAAAGGGAATCATTATTGCCTCTCATTTAAATTTTGATGCTAAATTCTTCCAATGCAATGCCAAAGCTATTCAATCTCTTTTACCTCATTAAACATATTGGTATACATATTTTTACACTTATATATACATTATGTAAATTTATATTTTTAGAGGGTTTCTATGTGTTAATTGATGCAGCATGAGGATTGTTTCACTACCAATATAGTACTAATAATATCACTCTCCATTTATTTCTGTTACAGCTATTTCTATTTCAGTTACAAATCCAACTAATTGTTGTTTAAGATAAATTTTTCTAATATTTCTATGTTTGCACCTACAATTATGTTTAATATTCAAAGGCTTTGTTTGAGATAGCTTTCTTACTTAACTTTTTCAGATTGTAATAACAATTTTTATTTGATCATTTTTTTTTTTTGTTATTTTTAAGAAAATTTTATGCTAGAAAATTGCTTTCTACATTAACTTCAAAAGAGTTATTTTTTCTACAACAGCATTATAATCACATTTATAAAAACCTACAACCATCATGTGAATTGAGTCGAAACAGATCCAAAGTCAAGATCATAATATCGATCATAATCTACAACATATGAATTACATAAAATTACATAATGCCGCACTCGCTCCCGTCCGCACTCCGCACCTAATAATCTCTCTTTCGTTTGGGACAACTTTTTTACTTCTTCATAAAACATCTTTCTAAATTAAATTTTTATACTAAAATATTGTTTTAAGAAGCAGAAAGAAAGTTGTCCCAGAGAAAGCTTTAATCATTCACAAGCATGTGAAAATATATTGATGAATCTGATGATGATGACATATAGAAGCCATCTTAAACTCTCATTTTAATAATATTTTTTACTATTTAAAATAATTTAATACACTTAATACATCAAAAGATAAATATACATTTGCGTGTGTGTGGGCCCATGGGCCCCATACCCATAGTTCCGTTCAAGCCCGTCCATTAGGGTATCTGTAGCCACCCAAGTTGATAGAACTAGACGTAGCTGGGCCCACTTTGGTTGATTAACGTTGTTGGACCCTCTTTGAGGCTGACATTAGAAGCGCTTTAAGATTTAACAACAGAAGCAATTCGTCTTCTTTCTTTTTATAATTATCCTGAACCAAATTATTGGGATAAGTTGATAATGATGAGTATGATGGAAAATTTAATTGAATGTGAACACCTATGATGATTTAAGAGCATGACCACCCACAAGCTCATTTTAATATGTTGGTTGGGAGTTTTGGCTATCAACCAATATCTCGTTTGAGAAGGCTTAATTTCGCCTTTTTTGTTTCGAAATGGCAGAATTTTTTTTGAATGTTATTTGTATGTGCTTTTTTTGCAGAAATATTTTTTAGAGAACTGTATTTTTATACTATTTTCAAAAGATTTTTATAGTAACTTCTCCGTTAGAAAATTCTGTTATCTCAAACTACTTTTTAGGAAAGGTACAGAATAATCAAATGAAGCCCAAGAGATCTTGGATTAGAGTCTTGCATATGTGATGTATGTGTGAATTTATTTTAATTTACTTAAACGTTTCAACAAAAAAAAGGGCATTACTCATTTAGAACTACCTTTTTTTTTTTTAAACAGATATATTAATATAAAAAAAGCTACGGTTACAGCAGTATAAGAGAAGGAAAAAAAAAAAAAAAAGATAAAAGGAAAATTACAACCAAAATGCGGGCTCAGTAAGAGGCCAAGGCCCACCAGCGTCCTTGAAGCCTCGCACGGACCATCCAATAAGGTGGAGACAGCGTCCAACTACCAACCAACCCGAAAAAAGCCACACCAAAGGTTGCCACCAGCTAGACGACAGGGACGCGAGCCCCAACCACATCATTGCCCTTAATCTAGCGCATCAGCAAATAGAACAGCATAAAAGCACAAAAATCCCGAAGAGAGAACAGGGAAAAAGCAACATAACACGAGTACATTATCGTCTACACCGGCCTCTCCCATGAAATCTCCCCCGAGAGGCAATAGTTAAAGCAGGTCTAGCACGAACCAGTGTGAAATCATTACCAAGATCAGAACTCCCACAAAAATCTGGAGAAGCCAAGCCACAATCTGAAAATTCTGATTGAGATTCACAATCCGACAAATCAGGGTCAGAACTACCTGATTTGATTTGGCTTAGTTGCTTGTTATGATGGCATTGGTCTTGCAGGTTCAGGGGGGAAAAGTGACTTGATTAGCTTATTTTTCTTGATAAAATAGTATCAATTTAGAGTGATTTAGACCAGGTTGGTGCCTGTCTTGATCATCCAGATCAATTAAAATCACTGGATTAATTGAACATGAATTGCTGATGAAATCAACCTGTATTCAAATTCAAAATAGTAAACAGATTGTTCGTTTGAAGATTAAAAAAATTGAAAATTGACAAGTCATAAAAAATCTACCTGATTAAGCACAGATTTAGATGCAGATATGAATTGGAAGCTTCTATAATTAAATTCATGATCATTCAAATTTTGATTTCAATAAAATTATAGTCGGACTGATCGGTTCAATGAGATGAATTCAATGACACAAAAAATGCTTCAATTTGATTCAAAATAAGCATAGATCAAGAGTTTGAAGCATAGGTAAAATTTTGGATTATTAATTGGAGAATCAAATGACCTTCGAATTGTCATGCTTATAATTAAATAAAGCGTTTAGCCACCTTCAGAACTTCACTGCCCGACCTCTGCCATCACACCTTTGTCGTCTGACCGCTACCTTTGGACCTTCTTCGCCTGAACAACGCCATCAAACCTTCCTCGCATACGCAACCACTGTTGTCAAATCAAAGTCGCCTGACCAACACTGTCAGACCGATATCACGCAACCACAACTATTGAAATGCCTTTTAACCCGTATTGACTCTTTCATATTCTCCAAATTCTTATAATTTTGTTGTCTCACAGCTAAGGAACAAGCAAACCATTGAAATAAAATCTCATATTGTGAAATTATTTCAGCTATGCAGGCCCCACAATTTTTCCTTTTTCATCTTTTTATGTGTAAAAATTCTAGTGTTATCTTTGATGTTTCATTTATCTATTTGTGTGTTGGATCTTCTTACAAAGTTAAGAGGCACAATTCTCTCAATCTACTACCATAAAAATTTTTTTTCTCACAACAATAATCAATTCCATTAAAATTTTATTTATAAAAAGAAGTTTTGATCCATTATTAATAGAGCAACGCGTAGTAATAATCCTCCCAAACATGTGAGGAAGAAACTAATTATCATGTCTTCGAGAAGGACCGTTCTGTTGTTCGTGGTGTTCTTAATGCGAATGGACATAAGCAAAAAAAGGAAAGAAAATAAGAAATAGAGCTTGTGAGTTTGCTCGTATTTTTTGGTGGATGGATTTTGGTATTTTGCTAGACGATCATGAGTTCTCTGCTTCCACTACTTGGCTGAGCTGGTTGGCAACCTGGGTGGGTGCTTCGACGTTGGATTTTGGATAGTATACTATCACCCACGGATGGTCCGTACTTGGCTGATAGGCTGGTGCTAAGGGCCTTCATTCATGAGTCCTCCTTTTGTTTTTATTTTTCTCGTTTTGATTTTTTGGGATTTCACTGCTTTGTATCGTGGGTTGTTGGTCATTTATGGCTGTACCCTCCTATTTTATTCAATAAAATGTTTTGTTTAAAAAAAAATAAAAAATCCTCCCAAACATAACCAATTTTGATGCCTCCTTCACTAAGTTGATTTGCTACAAAAAGTCTATAATATGACGGATTTGAAGTGGTTATTAAACCATTGCAAAGGATATAATAGGTGTTTTAATCGCTACAGTAGTTTAAAAAAAAAAAAAAAGTTGTGGAAGCCATCTTTAATAGTAGTGCCCATACATGCAAGGCATCAATATGTCCCATAAAGCTATGTTAAGAACAAAACGATCAAGGCCTGAAACAAAAAATAATTATCCTACCTATTTTTATTACTCCATATATTTAATCTTCAAGCAAGAAATATAAGATGTTATGATATAAATAATTAAAACAAAGAGCTTAACATTCACTAAAAAATATACTTAAAAAAATTATAATTCTATCTTTTTTAAGGATAAAAATATCGGATATATGGTCAATTATGAATATTAGGTCTTCACTTCAACATAGACATTAAAATGGACAAAGTTGTTTATTATGAAAACATTTGAAGGTTGAAATGATGATTATGCCTTTTTTTTTTACTTTCATTTAATTTGTTTAGTAACATTTAGAACTTAGTGATCAACTTATTATCTCCTTCAATTACTTTTAGGCTTTGTTTGTTTGAGCGTTTTTTTGCCTTTTTCGTTTTCAGAAACGGAGGATTTTTTTTTTTGTGTTTTTTGGTTCGTCAAATCACGTTCCCAATAACTTCTTTTTTTTCATTTTTCAGCAGTTTTGAGAAAGCTTTTTATATATGCTTCTCCGTTAGAAAACTTCATTTTTTGAACTAATGTTTTTCAAAACTGTCTTTTACAAAAGTACAAAAAAAACAAACGAAGCCTTAGTGAAGTCTCTAACGCGATAACTTTAGTTTGAAAAGTCATCAATGCAAAAGCTAAACCTCATAGAGTTAACTCTTAACTTCTAGAAAAAAAAAACTAAACTACTCACATTATTTTGAAGCTCATTTTGCCAACTTATAGCATTGGAAGTTCCATCATAATCATTGAGTTATCAATAAATTTACTCCTTTTTTTATGTTGAAGTAAGTGTCACTGTATGAATCCAATCTATATCGAGAACTAACTCATTTGTGATGTCTTCAAAAAAAAAAAAAAAAAAAATTTGAATTCAACAAATTCATTTCATATATAATGAATTTATCTAGCAAACTCATTTGGAAACTCTTGAGAGAATGACATCAAAATCAATTTGATTTGGCCTCAATTTTTTTTAGAATCAATATCTAGGATTATCCTTTTATCTTCTCTGCCTTGACATCGACTTAAATGAAAGTTATCACCTCCTTCGATGACTCTTCTTGAACCTTCTCAGTGAGATTGATATGATTAGTCCCTTATCAAGCAAATTTTAGGAACCTCTCCTCTCAACATGAGCTTGAGTTTCATCCTTATATGTGAGTTTTAGAGTTTAGTCAATCTCACTTACTACTTTCATTTAAAGATTCTTTGTCACGGTTGAATACTTTAGTCTTCATCATCAACGAAGTACCTAAAAAGTTTACTTATGATGATCTATGAATTCTTTAGTCTTCATCATCTACTTCACCAAGCATAAAGGATCCTTCAAGTACCTAGCTCCTCTTTTAAAACATGACTCTACTCCTAACTACCTCTTTAATGCTCAATTGGTTCAATTTCCATTTTTTTTATTAAAGAAATTCTATAGATGTCTTGTTTTTAGGCTTATGTGCCAATAATTCTTAAATTTCTACAACAATGTAGTAGCCACTCATCACAAGTAATATTTATGGTCTTTTCCTTCCTGATAGAATGCAAAGAAACCCAAATCAGTCAAAGAAACATCAACCAAAAAGTAAAATGGAGATTCTTGGAAAGAGCCATGAGCTTTATATTTATAAGCATCATTAAGTGACTTGCCTATCATTTATCAAAAAATTAGGTATCTTGTAGATCCAATATTGTTGATTAGTTGGACCAAAATTGGCTCCAAATTTCATTTTCCTATCCTTGTAGGCTTCTTCAAGGAACCCAATAATCAAAGAACTAATGTATACAATATATGCATATTCATTTGGTTTAGGTTGATGAAGTAATCAAGCAAATTTGAACACAACTTTATTAACTTGTTAATTGTGAATTAACTTTGAATTCGCTCTAAGAAAAATTAGTCCTAGCTACTTGTTTTAAAACTAACCCAATTACTATTCATGTTTTAGTTATAAAAAACTAAAAATACATCATTAAAATAAGCATGCATATCATTAGATTAAATAAATCAAATTTGAATTAATTGGACATATTGATCTAATAAAATCACATATAACAAATATGTTAGTCATGCCAAGCTTGGGTTAGGTAGGTTCTTAATCACTATGATGAAAATGAAGCTAAGCATTGTGGATAACTTCTTAAACTAATATTTTGATAACTATTTAAGACTATATAATGCATTATTAAGTTTGTAAACTTTATCAGGGTTATAAGAAATGCTAATTAAAATTAAACCATAGGTCAAACCAATTTTGATCAAATCAACTTTGGCCTAGACCCAAACTCAAATTAATATCCCTACTTTCTGATAAGCCAATTAGATCATCTAGAAATCCAATTATAAACAATAACTTGGGTTTTGTTTGATACGGCTTTCTTACTACTTCTTAAAGCAGCTTTCCAATATAAAGCTTTAATAAGAAAATTGTCTCAAACGAAGCCTTAATATCTCATTTTCGTTTTGAAGCTCAATTCCTCGGACAACTTTGATGTAACCCAACGTTAGCGCCAACGCCAACAACTGACCAGCTTCGTTTGGGATAGTTTTTTACAATTACTTTTTCGTTGCTTTCATTAACTTTTTGTACTATAAAACTTCTTTTAAAATCCCTTATTCTCTCTTGCTGAACGCTCTCCTGTTCAGGAATTTTTATTAGGTCTGGTGTCCTGACGTAGCTCTACATTTGGACGCCAGTAAAATGGTGTCACATGCTCTTACTCTTTACCGTGCGGCTCGACAACCGTACCCGGACCGGACCCGGGATTGTTATGTATTGGATGATTTGTGCAGACCGGGATATTGCTCGACAATAATGAGAAATATCATTCTGTCAAGACCAATACCGAGCAATATCCCGATTTTGCTAGGTATTGCTCGGTATTACTACGTATTGCTCGGTATTGGGAATTGGTCTTGACAGAGCGGTATTTCTCGTTATTGTCAAGTAATACCTAGCAATACTGAGCAGTATCTAGCAATACCCGAACATAGCAATACCGGGTTCCGGTCTGAGTCGGTCGTCGGGCCGCACGGTAAATAGTAAGAGCACGTGGGAAAATATTATTGACGCCCGGATGCAGAGCTGCGTCAGATGTCCAGACCTAATGATTGTTCCCCGTTCAAGCGTCCAAATGTCTCTCCATGTCCTCCGTAAATAGTATATGTATATACTTCCCAGTTTTATTGGGGCGGGCCGTGTAAATTACGACCTATGAAAAAATAAATAAATAAATAACAAAGTAAAAAATTTATTCAGCAAGCACCGAATGGCGCCAATAATTCACCCTTGCACAGCGCAGCTATACGTCATTCCATTGTGCATTGGATCGAGACGCTTGCGCAAAGGCTTATTTCCAGCCCGTCGTAAGCTTCGGAGAAGGTGGCAAATTAAGGATGCTAATTAAGTTCAAATCAACTAATTATTTTAATTAATGACGCAAAGCAGCCACTAGCGTGGCTTAAGCGCTAATTAATTTTTTCAGTAATAAATAAATTAATGCATTGCCAGTGTCACATGGGATGATGCTTTTGATTTTTGCCTATTCGCATGGAGAGTAGTCACGGAATCCCAGTGCAAGCTTTGTTCTCTTCGTAGCTTGTGGGATTTTTTTTTTGTTAATTATTATGGAAGAACGTGCATGGAAGGACTTTTGTGTTTATTTGTGGTCATTAATTAAACGTTGTGAGTTGGATTATGTTCACATAAAATTTATGAAGGCCTAGTGGGCACTTCAATATTCTTGCTTAGCTCATGGATGCTTCTTATCGTTTTAGTTTTCGTTTGGGACGGCTTTCTTACTGCTTCTTAAAATAGCTTTTTAGTACAAAATTTTTAATTTTTGTTCTAAAAAGCTGTTTTAAGAAGCAGTAAGAAAGACGTCCCAAACGAAGCCTTAGTTAGATGCAACTTGGCTATTTAACGCTAGATTTAGAGCTCAAAATTCTACTAAGACTTTTTTTCTCTTTGATATTTTTATTATTTTAATTAGGAGGAATATAAACAAAATGGTCGAAGATATTGAATTGATGATGTGTGTTATGATATTTACGTGTCATTCATGTTCGTTTGGGACGACTTTCTTAACAAAGCAGCTTTATAGTACAAAAAAATTAAATCTTTGTACTAAAAAATTATTTTAAGTAGTAGTAAGAAAGCCGCCCCAAATGAAGCATCATTCAACCGCTCAAGAGTTTTTTTTTTTTTTTGTAAGAATTTATTAATAATATATTTTTTGTTTAAGAAAGACTTTATTATCCAACTCTATTTTTTTTTTAAAGTTTTGATCATGTAATACTACAAGTTTTTTTGGGACAGCTGCAGAGTTTTATATAAAACTGATTGCGAACTTACTATAGAGAAAATGATTTTTCTATTATGATTATTTCATCACGTAAATTTTTAAAAATAGTGAAAACAATAAAAAAAATAGTAGCCAAACAAAGCAACTAGAAAGCTATCTCAAATAGATCTTAAGAGAGTCGTAGAGAGAAAGCGAGAGAGAAAATCTCATGCTCTTATGTGATTGTGTACTGTTGCCAATCTCATATGAAATTCTTTTAAGATTTTGAGGCTATGATTTAAATTTATGTGGAATTAAACTTTTTATTGAATTTTATTATTGTTATGATGTGATAGCTTACAATAGTTTTACAATATCTTCAGATACCAAATGTATTATATTTTATAAAATTTATAATACATGCAAAATTTATCATATAAAAAAATGAATTTGAGTAGCACTATATTAAAAAAAATATTTTATTCCTTTTAATAATTCAAATAATATATTTTTTAAATATATAACAAAAGTTAATTAATAGCTTCAAGAGTACCCCTTGAAATAATGTCATTTAAATTAGATTTATATTTTTTTAATGCATGATTCGAAGACCTTACCTTGTTGAAGTGAAGAATTAGAAGAAGACCGCAATGAAGAAAATCTTTGGATGCTAGGGAGAAATTGGTAGACGTTCTAAGCTATAGGGGTGCCTTTGCGATCCTACATGTGACAAAACATTTGATTTGATTAGCCAACATGGTGAGGCTTTCTATAAATTTGAATGATTTATAAAACTCGTTTTATTATGTTGGTTGGGAGCTTAGTGTCGATGTGTCACACCCAAAATTCAGAACAAGAGATTTGACTAAACCATTTTGGTGTGATATGCCGAGCGGAGGCCAATGAGTCCTCCATAACCATTCCTAAATATGGTCACACGACATTGGAAGGATTAAGATTTATATTTATAATTTTTTTATAGTGACATGACTTATAAATATGTTGAGGATTAAGGTCAAAATGGAAGTGGTTTGAATGGACGGTCGATATTAATCCCCTATTGTGAATGGTTTTGATGGTCATTTGAATGCCTTAATGATATCGGAATTTGGCGATCTTAAGCTCGTTGGATTCGTATCGTCGAGCCGCTCGATTCGACTATAAGCATGTCTTGCTTTGAAACTGTTTGGTAATTCAATTTATGGTTTGAACCTTCCAAATGTACTTTGGATCTTTGATGTGGACTCATTTGGGCTCGGATTGAGTCAAATTTGGTGTCGTTGGATTCGTATTTTTTAGACGTTCAGTTCGACTATAATTTTGCAGAAATCAGAATTCAAATTGTCTCCAATTTAATTTTCAAACTTTCCAACTTGATTCTCCCTCGAGATTCGTACCTGATCAAGATAATTTTTTATGGATATATCAAAACTAAAAAAAAATTGTATTAAAAAACTGATTCAGAAAGCTGTCCCAAATGCTGTTTCAGACTTTTCAATGAAAATATCAGCAAGCAAGCGAGATTCACCGTTCCTTTTAATTTATATCTCGTCAATGATAGAGACTTTAAGCATAAATCTCAATATATAAGAAAAGATGATACATAATTTTTTATGGGATTTTAAGGAATTATTTGTATGGAAGTTCTTGAAAAATGATTCCGTCGGCCAACCGATCAAAGGGATCGGAGATTGTTTCAATGATCAATGGCCGGTCGATCCGCTGAAACTGAAGAAAATATGAAATCCTCCAGCTCATTTGCAGTCCCAAGACAGGATAACAATAAAAAAAGGGCAAAATACAAAATTAAGAAAATCTTAAATCTTTTAATAATTAAAATGACAAGCTCAGCTTTAAACAAAAAGTAAGTGCATGTGGTGGTTACCTGATGTATCTCTACATCAGGTTGCCTGACCCAATAAAATTTCCGTTTGGGGTGACTTTCTTGCTGCTTTGTAAAGTTGATTTTTAGTACATTTTTTTTTTGAAATCAGAGAAAAAATAATGATCTAAAGTTGTCCCAAACCAAACCTTAGGTTTCGTTTAGGACGGTTTTCTTACTGCTACTTAAAGCAGCTTTTTAGTACACAAATTTTGAATTTTTATATAAAAATTTGATTTAAGAAACAGTAAAAAACACGTCTCAAACAAAATCTTAGTTTGGTAAAACCTTCGACATTATTGTCAAGATACTGAAATCGCCTCCACTAAATTTTTCTTATGCACAAAGCAAAAAAAAAATTACATGCACCTTCATAATTCACAAATTTAAAGTAAAAAGCTAAATTTTCAATAGCTACTATTGAATTAAATAACAGTGTCTATATATAAGTATTAAAAAAATTAAAAATAAAATAAATAACAATGATACGTCATCTCAAAATTATCTTAATCGGACACGAATCTCGATGCAAAATCAAATTGGAAACTTCCGAAATTAATTTTGGGAGCATATGAACTCCGATTTCAGCGAGCTTATAGTCGAACTGAGCGTCTCAGAAATACGAACCTAACGACACCAAGATCAACCCAATCCGAGCCCAAATGAGTCCGAATCATGGGTTCAAAGCGCTGTTGTAAGGTTCAAACCGCAATTTGAGTTACCAAACGGTCTCCGATTTTGATAAGCTTATACTCGAATCGAGCGGCTCGACGAGACGAATCCAACGAGCCCAAGATCATCAAATTCCGAAATCATTAAGGCCTTCAAATGTCCAACGAACGGTGCATGATCAAAGGATTCGATATCGGCCGTCCATTCAGACCACTCCCAATTCGCCCTTGATCTCACGCCTATTTACGGGCTATGCCACTCCAGAAAAACTATAAATAGAGCCCTCATTCTACACCAAAGGGAGGGGGGGAAGAGAGAGAAGAAGAAGAGGAGAAAGGGGAAAAGGAGATTCCTCACCTCCTCGACCACCGCCGGAGCTCTTCCTGCCGCCTAAAGACGCCGGAACTCTGCCGGATTTTCAGGAAACGCAGGAATTCTGCACAACTTCCATGGGAGGCTGAAATTCTTCCCAATTTACAAGAGAGTTCCCTCCTGACGCCGAAACTCCGCCCAAGTGAAGCCGGAGTTCTCCTCTGCCACCAAAGACGTCGGACTTCTACCCGACATCGGACCTTCACTATTCGTCAAGTTTCTACCCAACGCTGGACTTCTACCTGACGCTGTCCTATTGATCTTCGTCGTCAGACTACAGTCCTTCCGACCTCCGTCGCCAGCTGACTACGGTCCTCCTGACTTACGTCGCCTGCAGACTACATTCTTTCCGACCTCCGTCGCCCGCCGACTACGGTCCTCCTGACCTACGTCGCCCGCCGACTACAGTCCTCCGTCGCCAGCTATCTACGGTCTTCCTGACCTACGTCGCCCGCCGACTGCAATCCTTCTAACAAAGCGAACATGTCAATAGTGATTCTTTGTATTTACATCATGTAATGTACTCCACAAGATGTACATCAAGCTAAGACCTTCCACCAAGGAAGGGCCTCATTTGTAATCGACTGCAATACTAGTGGATTCATTCAAGCTGGGCTAGGCCCCGTGGTTTTTCCCCCCTTTTCAGGGGTTTTCCACGTAAAAATCTTGGTGTCTTATAAATGCTAGACCCTCTCTCCTTATCTGATTGCGTGCCGGATTTTCGTACAACGCTAAGACGATAAACTTTATATTTCTCTACCGCCGCGAATACTCCTGGACGCAACAAACAATACCTTTAATAATGAAAATATACTATAATAGTAATAATATTGAATCTTATTATAAAAAATAGACATATATTCTAATATTTATATGATAATAAATAATTTTAATAATAGCTACTCACTTAATTTGTCTATAGTAGCCTCAAACAAAACATCATAATAAAATAAAATAAAATAAAATAAAAAGACAAAATTGTATCACCATAGAACTAATGATAAATTTGCAATAGGACCATATCTTCCTTCTGTTTGTTTTTTCTGGCAGCTCTATACTCGTTTAACCTAATTAAATTAGAAGAGCAAGTCAAACTCTTAACCTTTCTAGTATTGTGAGTTTTTACTAAAGCAAGCAAGATCTTGCAAATCTCACCAAGATTTTTTTGGCTTGAAAGCGGCCTAATTAACTTATTTGAGGGGGAAAGCTAACAATCAGAATTTTCCTTAACGCGT
Source organism: Dendrobium huoshanense (assembly GCA_016618105.1). Taxonomy (NCBI): domain Eukaryota; kingdom Viridiplantae; phylum Streptophyta; class Magnoliopsida; order Asparagales; family Orchidaceae; genus Dendrobium; species Dendrobium huoshanense. The sequence continues at coordinate 17,192,677 of CM028356.1, forward strand.
CTGATTTGTCGTATAATAGTATTATACTGAAGGCATCTAAGAGAAGAATATAGAAGTCACCTAGAAAGCTGTAAATTAACTATATTTTTTACTGGTACGGTCAAAAACAGGAACTTTTATTTGGTCCGATGAACGGACGTAGAGCTACGTTCGGCCGGCACTGAGATCGGGCCACATAGCAGGCACAAAACCGCAGACCCGACCCGGCGAATAGTGGGTATGTCACACGTGCGTTTTTTAAATCCATGACAACCCAGTATTGCTAGGTATTTGTCGATTTTGCTCGGCAATAAAGAGAAATATCATTATGTGAAGACAAATACCGAGCAATATCGAGTAATTAATACCGAGCAATATCAAGTTTTTCAAGAAAAACTCGGTATTACTCGATATTGCTCGGTATTACTAAGTATTGGTCTTCACAGAGCGGTATTTCTCGTTATTGCCAAGCAATACCGAACAAATACCGAGTAATATATACCTAGCAATACGCGAACATAGCATTCCCAGGTTCCGGTCCGGGTCAAGTCGTCGGGCCGAGCGGTAAAGAGTAAGAGCACGTGGCGCGATCTCAGTGGTGACCGCACGTAGAGCTACGTCCGGTCACCGGACCTAATAATTTTTCCAAAAACAGAGGAGTAACAATAACATATATTTGTGGTTGAAATAATTTACTATGTATTTGAAGTTGTACACTCTTAATTCTCTACTACGGGAGAAGAGATGATTGTAAAATTGGGAGCACTTATTTGATCTCATGTCGTTATAGTGTAGATCATTAGAGAAATTGTGGAGGGGTGATAACAAAAAAAGATAATGTGAGATACACAATGATGATCAGATAATGGGGGTTGAATGATGACGATCGAATGATGATAGTTAAATGATAATAAATTGACTTTGTCAGTTGTGTAGTGTTGATCAAATGGCGACGGACGGAAGACGGCGATAAGACTATAACAATTGCTGATGATGATCGTCATCATTAAATGTCAAGTAGAGCATAAGAGTTTTTCAAATCTTCAAACTCTCTCGAATATCAAGTTTAGGCCACCCTTCACAGGGAGAATAAGTATTAAAAAAATTTATGAGAATTTTTTTAATCTGTATTAAATAATATAATTGGTAATTAAAAACCATGTTCATTTCCAATAAGCTAACTTATAATTTGAGAGAGACGTACAAAAAAATGATTAAACTAATTTTTGGCACATATGTTATGGCTTTTTCAAATTAAATAAAACTTTATATTATTCTCTTTGTTTACTAGAAATAAATATTTGATCGTTAAAAGTTACTCTTTTGATCTGCATACAAGATTTTTTTTTTAGTATAATTTTTTTATTGATTTTTAAGATAATTTTTTTTATTAAAATTTAAATTTTTTATAAAAAAATTATTTAAAAAATTAATAAAAAATTTGTCACAAATTAAATCTAAATGATTTACCAATGATTTGATTTGATAGGTTTCATTGATTTGGAAAGGATTTGCATAATTCTCAATAATTGAAGCTACATAAACACATAAAAGAAAAATAAAAATTTAACAAATAATTAATCAAACATTGTGGAGAGAAATGCATATTTTTCCTACATTATCTATATATAATATAATGATCTGAGGAAGAAATAAATTTAAACAAGATTATAGTTATATTTGTTATGAGCAATGATGGAATAAAAATGGATTGGAGGAGTCCGGTGACACAAACCCTTCTATATTTAATAAAATTTGTATAAAATTATATATAATGTATTTTTTAATTCTTCTTAATTTTTTTATGTAGTTTCAAAAGATAATTTTCTTTAATGAAAATAAAAATTACAAAAAAAGGGTTAAACTACACTGGAATGAGAATTTGCCGAAGCACCTCTCAAAGTGAACAAAAAAATAAACAAATAAGAGAACATCGAGGTTTAATGGGAAAAAACCTCAAAACGATAAAAAACACAAAAATACACCACACCGAGTAATCTATCATGAAAAATAGGAGGAATTGTTCAGATCTTCATATAATTGAAATAATCAAATAAGATTGTTAGTATTTAAAATGAGGTGGTTGTTATTGTCAAAGAAATTTTCTTAGATTGTATAATTATCATGTTAGGGTTTTCTGTCATGGTTTTTACTTAGTTTATAATTGTTATGGTCGCCTCTTTTGGATGTCGGAGTCGAGTCGCCGATTGTCCCCATTTGGGTTTATTTCCCTCAACTGCGCCCCCATGCACCCCCCCCCCCCCCCCCCGCATCCTTCATATATGGCTTGGGTTTGATCTTTGACAAACCTCTTAAAATTGATACCGCTACCTCTATTGGTTCCAGGCCGTCCCTAGCTCGTGTTTTGGTAGAGTTGGATGTTACGAAATCTTATCCTGATAAGTTCTGGTTAGGTCCTTTAAATTTTGAATATGTTCAGCAAGTGGTTTTGGAGGACTTCCCTCCTTTTTGTTCTGTTTGCAAAAAATTTGGGCATTCTCCTAGTAACTGTCGTCCTATGGCTGATGTTTCGGCTCTGTGTAAGGTTTCTCAAAAGGTTTTGGTAAATCCATAACCGATTATTCCCTCTTCTCCCTCTGAGGATGTTCAGTTTATAAATCTTATTTTTCCTGCGGTGGAGGATGCTATTAAAGTGCAGGTGGCCGTTTCTTTAGATAAGCCCTCTCTGAATGTTGAGTCTGTGGAAAAGCTGGTTGATGGATGTGACATTGTCCCCTTACCTGTGGTCGGTTTGGGTTCTGGTGGTGAGGGTGCTGCTGTTTCTTCTTTGACTGTTTCTGTAGGTGCGGTGGGTGGGGTTTTGCCTACTGTTCAGGGTTCTCGGGATTGTGCTAGTGTATGTGGTCGTTTGGGTTGTGTTGTTAATTCTAGTTCTGCTTTATCCTATTTGGGTGTTGTGTCTGCCCCGTCCTGTTACCTAGGGTTGTTGAGCCTGATGTGGCTGTGCAGTTCTCGGATTCGTCTCGTAACCCTATCGAGCTTTGCCCTAACTAAGTGGATGAATCTGGAGTACATGTTGGCTTAGTGATGGGGGTTATGCCTGTGTTGCTGATTCCCTTGTTAATTACGCCTATTGACCACGTTTCTAGTCAGTTTGTTGAGGTTCCAGTTAACCTTTTTATCTCCTAAGGCTTTGGTTGGTCATGTGGGTGCCAATTCGGGGAAGGCAGTTAGGTTGTAAATTGATTGGCTACAAGTTTCGTTTGATTCCTCTTCGGAGGCTAGTGGGGAGGATGAACATGCTGTTAAGTGTGATTTACTCAAGGACTGCCCTGCTGTTTCTATTTCCTCTCATGGGATGGGTAAACGCGGTCGAAAATAATTGTGTGTGGTGGCTGCTGTGTTGCCCCCTTTTCTACGGATTCTTGTTGCCTTTTCTGGTTATATTTTATGTTGGTCTTACGAATTTTGCAAGCAATTTCTGGGCAATGATCTCATGCTCATCGTTCCAATCCGTGGCTAGTTGGCAACCTTAGGTGGTGTTTTGTCTTAGCGGTGATGGTGGTTGGCTGGCTTTTGGTGGGCTCTTTCTCCCCTATGGATGGTCCGTGCTCGAATTTGGAGTGGTTCGTTGTCTGGCCTTTTCTAAGCCTGAAGGGTGTTGTCCCTTCTTCTCCCTCTTTCAGTGTTCTCTTTGTATTTGTTTTTTGCTTTGGCTGTCTCGGGTGTGTGGCTTGACTGTTTTTGCCTAAGCTGTAACCTTTTTGTCCTTTTTGAAAAAAAAAATTTCCTTTAAAAGAATGTTAAAATTTAAAATAGTCCATCAACTATTTGTATATGGTTATTTTAGTCTTAAAATATAACGTTGTTTTAATTTATTCCCTCGACTATACAAAATTGATCCAAAATGATCCCTTTGAAAATAAATTGTTATCAATTTCATATCGTAATTAAAACATGTTGGAATATTTTTGATCAATTTCGTATAGTTGTAGGACTCAATTGGGGCAATACTTTGGGCTAAATGAGTGAAATACGAAAAAATTGGGGACTACTTTGAATTTTTATGCATATTTATCTTCTTCACATAAAGTTGAACATTTTAGTGTATTTAAATAATTTATTCTGTATTATTATATCAAATTTTAAATATTTTAGAAACTTTAAAAGCTATTTATTTTATAAAAAAGTATTAATATGATAAAAAATGACTAGATAGCTATCTACATAAATTTAAATCTATTTTTATTTTTATATTAGTATTTAATAAAGAAAAAGATTTAATAAATGCAATATGGATATTATAATTAATCCTAATTTTATTTGTAAGAAATGTTTGATAATAAAAGATATTAAACAAATACTCCGATGAGAAGATTAAAATATCATTTATTATTCATAAAATATATATTAAAAGCAATACGAAAGCATTCCAAGTCCGGCTGTGCTAGGGTTTTTCGTGGCTCTGTGGGTTTGGCGGCGGGAGCTCTCCCCGTCCCGGTGGGGGCTTTTCTCCCTGGCGTTCGTTCGTTTGGGGGAAGTTTTCGTTTTCGCTGCTTCTGTTTTTCATTTGGATAGTCTTTTTTTTTTTTTTGCTGGTTGTGCTTTCTTCCTTGTCGGCTAGCCGGCATGGTTTCTGTTAAGTTAAAAGACCCCGGTTTTTTAGGGGGTCTTTCTCTTTCTCGGTCGTTCCTTCAAGCTTTAGCTGGGCCGAAATCTTCTTTTCCGGATTTGCAGGCCTCCACGTTCCGTGGTCTCCCGTCACTTTGGGTTTCAAATGTGGAAATTAATGATCTTGCTGCCCCTTTTCAATTTTCTCTGGTTGGTTTTTTTCCTTCTAAAAGACCTTCTTTGGAAGCTATTCGTAAGTTTTTTTTAATTTGAAGTTGAAGAGTGAGGTCTCTATCACGCTTTTAGATCATTCTCATATACTGATCAAGTTAGCGAATGATTTGGATTACTGTAGAGTTTTTTGTCACCGTTCTTACCTTGTTTTTAATTGTTTTATGAAACTGACGAAGTGGTCTCCGACGTTGGACATTGGTGTGGAATCGTCAGTGATTCCAATCTGGATATCTTTCCCTCGTCTTCGTCCCCACTTCTTTTCGCCTCGTATTCTCTCTGGGCTTGGAAGTTTGTTTGGGAAACCGCTGAAAATTGATGAAGCTACGGCTATAGGTTCCCGTCCGTCGATTGCTCGTGTGCTTGTTGAATTAGATATTACAAAATCATATCCTAAACAAGTTTGGTTAGGTTCAGAAACTCTAGGTTATACGCAAGAAGTCGTTTTTGACGAATTCCCCAACTTTTGTGCCGGTTGTAAATCTATTGGTCACTCGATCAGTAATTGTCGACCTTCTGCTCCTATCACCCAGAACACTAACCCTCCTCCTATTGCTTGTGGTGGGGTGGGTATTGGTTTGAATGCGAATTCTGTGAAGTTTGGGGAGTGTGAAAATGTGAATATTGGTTTAAATCCTGATTGCCATGCTGTGCAGAATCTGGTTTGTTCCCCGGCTGTTGAGGGGATTTCTGTATCGCTGAAGGGCGTGAATGATGCTGTATCGGTTCCTTTAGAGCTGGGAAGTGTTAATGCGACTGTTCCTGATCTGGTTAATAATGAGGTGTGTGGTGTTGGTGGTTTATCGTCTGATTTTTGCTCGGTTGCGTTATCTCCGAATGCTATACCTTTTCTTCCTATTGATGTAACTTCTGTTAGCAATGTTATTTTGGAGCCGGCCTCTACGGGAAACTTAGTTAATTTGGAAAGTGGTGATGTGGGTTCTATCTTGGCTGAGGCTGCGCCTCATTCGACTGATATCAGGGAGGACTGTAGCCCGGTTCTCAACAGATTAATTGAGGTTCCATTTAATTTGATCAATTTGCAATCTATGGCTAACTGTTTAGAGGATTCATCTGGATTGAATATTAGGAATCAGTTGTTGCATGGTTCGTCGGATGGTGAAGTGGATTCCGAATTTTCTGATTATGATTTGGATTCTTCGGATTGTTGTACAGGCTCTGACCCAGGCAATGATTTTTCTTTGGTCAGTGCTAAACCGATAATCAATGTTGCATCTCGGGGGAAATTTTGGGGTAGAGGCCGTCGTAGACGATGATTTTAAGTGTTTTGTTGTTAAGTTTTGCTGAGGTGCTCTCTTTGGGAATGGCTTGTTCCTTTATTTATATGATTTGGTGGTGTGCTAGGCTAAGGTCTAAGATGTGGTTGGGGCTCGTGCCCCTGATGCTTAGCTGGTGGCAACCTTTTATGGGACGGTCCGTGTTTGGCTTCAGGGTCGCTGGTAGCTTCGGCCGATTACTGAGACCACTTTTGACTTTTGGCCTGTATTTTTCTTTTGTTTTTCATGATTTATTGGTTTCTTGCTGTTGTAACCGCCTGATTTATATTAATGTAATTTTGTTGGTTTAAAATATATATATATATATATATATATATATATATTAAAAGCAATACGATTTAAATTAATTGTTATTATGAGAACTATAAAAGCATATCTAACTAATAATAATAATTTTATTTGTTTAATTAAATTATTAGTATCTTTGATATAATTAGATAGTCTCGGTTAAATACAATTTGAATTTGATACGATAAATTTCTGTAAAATATTTGAAATTTAGCCTATCAAAAAATAAACAAATAAACTTAATAATATTTTACTCAGCTCAATTTGATTCATTTTCAGCCCTAATAAGCTGCTAAAATTCTCTCCAATAGATAAATTAAAACCCTCCATCTATGAAGAAATTATTTTGTGCGGATATGGACAGTGTCCAAAAGCGAATAAAAACAGGCCACATCACTTTTACTGTGTACCGCGGCTATGTATCGTTGTGTACCGGGTAGGGGTGCAAACGAGTCGAGTCGAGCTCGAGCCAGGGGGTGTTCAAGTCGAGCTCGACTGCCAAATACTGAGCTCGAGTCGAGCTCGAAAGACGAGCTCGAGCTCGACTCATCTCAGGAAACGAGTCGAGTCGAGCGGCTCGTCGAGCGGATCTCGTACGCGAATCCGGCCTCGGTTCCGCCCGATCCCGCTCCCGCCGTCCCGCGCCCGGCCTCGGTTCCGCCCGCTCCCGCGCACGGCCTCGGTTCCGCGGCTTCCGCCTGATCCCGCTCCCGCCGTCCCGCGCCCGGCCTCGGTTCCGCACTTCCGCGCCAGATCCCGCCCGCTCCCGCAGAGGTGACGCGACACGCTCGACCCGAGCTACTCGACGAGCCAACGAGCCGATCAGCCCAGTGTCCGAGCTCGAGCTCGTTTAGCATTCGAGCTCGAACTCGTGTTCGAGCTCGACTCGCGAGCTCGATAAGCTCGACTCGTCGAGCCCATAAACGAGTCGAGCCCGAGCCGGCTCGCGAGCCGGCTTGACTCGGTTGCACCCCTAGTACCGGGTGACATTATTCTAATTCGTCCCTAAACGATCCAATGTCTGTAGAGAATAATTTCTCCCATATGTATGGATTATAACTACCAACCGGCCAATGCATCTTCTCTCGATGATTCTCTCCTCCTTCCCATCAAGTGTGGAAAAAATTGGCTCAAAATGATTGATCAAAACTCTCAAAATTACGTATTAATTAAGTTGTTCACCACAAATTATTCACAAATTACTAAGATGAAATTAAAAAAAAAAATATTTTTATCAAAATGTAGGATAGTTGTTTTTTTATTTAATAAAAATATATGAAAAATAATTATTTTAGTGTGATTTTTTAAAAATTTAATTAACAAAAAAACCTTATAAAATGGATAAGATACTAAAATGCTTTATGTATAAACACTCACAAAATTACGTTCACCTAAAAATCTTTTTAATGTATTAATTAATGATTATCGATTAAAATAAAATTGTCTGTATATAATATGATTATAATTTAAAAAAACATGCCAAATATTTTTTAACATGAAAAATCAATTTAAAATTAGACTGAAAGTTTTGGACTACATAAAATTAATGGTAGCTAAGAGGTTTTTTTTTAATTTTTTTGCCGGCCCCTTCCTCTTAGCCATTTCCTCTTTGTTGCGTCTGAAGTCCACATGGTATATGAAAAAGTCAGCGTCAAGTATATTAAAAAACCTCTCTCTCTCTCTCTCTTTCTATTCCTCTTCTCCTCATCTTCAGATTAATCTAATAGTTCGATTTTACAAGGATTTTTCACCCACTGTGTCTACTTATCGCCATCCTGTTCTTCCCCTCGAGGTAGGGTAGAGAAAGCCAGCAAAAGAAGAAGAGAAAGGAGTTTACTAGCTAGCTCGTCAGATGCTTGTTTCCACTACAGCTCAAGTGCAATTCCATTAGCCATGGTCAAAAGGAAGATCTTATAAAAGAAGCTAATTTCTTAATTTGATCTATTAGCTTCTCAAACATTTCCCACTCCTCCTTAACTTGATCAGTACTGAGCAAGATCATGTGTGACTACTTCAATCGAAGGATGGAGAAGAGCCAAGGAGATCTCGCCGACATCGTCCGAAACCGAGGCCTCGTCAGCCCAAGGGAGTCCGCCGACGAACTACCGGGCGCCGCCAACAGTTGGCAGTTTCTTCCGGAGCCATCCGCCGTCTTCCCGAGGTTGGATGACAAAGTGTTCGGAGACTCCTTGGCTGATGCGGCAGACCCACTGCTCCATGAATTGGCTCGAACAAGCTTCTTCGACTCAACAGAGGCCAGCGGCGTGCAGAAGAAGATGTTTTGGGAGGAAGGAAATAGGCCAAACGGAAGTCTGCTCGCAAGAATGCCTCAGATTTCTCTGGGGAAGGGAAAGGGGTCACCGGTGATCGGACCGTCGCAACTGTTAGCACCCGGTGGTGGTGGCGGCCCGGTCGAGATCTCATCACCAAGATTAATTGCAGGGATTAAGAGAAGGTTGGTTCATCAATCCTTAGTTAGTAGCTAAGCTAATTCTATCAGTTAATCGTTAGTTAGAAAGTGTGTTATATGAACTTAGTTCATTATGATCATTCTTATTCCAATTATGACGGAAATTTTAGAGTGCTCATTCACATTGAGGTGGAAAGAAGAAGTGGGCTTTGATGGTATTGATGTAATAGGACTAAATCTTGTCTGAAAGGACAGGCAGAAGAACGTAAATTTGAGTGGGAAAGAAGAGGCATCCATTTTCCCTTTTTTAAGATAATCCAACCTCAATTGTTTTCTTGTGGTCACAAATCTTAGCTGATACAAAGTTTAGATACTACAAACAAGAGGGAAAAAGACTTAACTTTTGCTGCCAAATTACTCTATCATCTAAGGAAATCAATCTCTTTCAACTAAAATTGGATTATTCTCTTTATGACACCACTTGTTACATATAGCTTATAAGATCTGCAACCATTTAAAGTAGAAATATTTACAAAAATATTCGGATATCTGTCTCTACTTTTTCCTATAACATATGATATATTATAGGAAAAGTCAAGCAAAGAAGGTGGTTTGCATCCCAGCTCCAGCAGCAGCAAGTGGTAGGCCAAGTGGAGAGGTTGTCCCTTCTGATCTATGGGCTTGGAGAAAATATGGCCAAAAGCCAATCAAAGGGTCTCCTTACCCAAGGTAATTGATTTATTTCATCAAATAAATTGATGGCAATCATATCTTTCTTGATAGAGCTGAAAAAGAAAAAAAATCCCTCTTCTTTCTCTTCTTCTACTCTTTCTTTACTTTGTTTGATTAGGGTGGAAGCAGTACATGACTGCTAAGTCAACTAGCTGGATAAGAAGAGAGATGGAATAGAGTGAAGAGGGGATCATCTCTCTCTCTCTCTCTCTCTCTCTCTCTCTCTCTCTCTCTCTCTCTCTCTCTCTCTCTCTCTCTCTCTCGCCCCAGCTTAACTATTTTTAATTAATAACAGTAATTTAGATCTCCTCATATAACCCTGACGATTCTTAATCAACTATATAATCCTCTCTCTCTCTCTCTCTCTCTCTCTCTCTCTCTCTCTCTCTCTCTCTCTCTCTCTCTCTCTCTCTCTCTCTCTCTCTCTCTCTCGCCCCAGCTTAACTGTTTTTAATTAATTAACATTAATCTAGATCTCATGATATAACCCCGAAGATTATTAATTAATCAACTATATAATCTCTCTCTCTCTTTCTCCAATGTTGAAGATAATAACTAATTAATCAGAATTTGAGACAGGTTTTGGTATACAAAAGCATCAATAGAGATTAATTACTGAGAAGATTTGGGCTGTTAATCTTCCAATTAGAACACTGAAGCTAAATTCTTGCCTTGAAGAAATGTTATTTCAAAAATAACAATAACCTTCTTATTTTATTGATATTGCTCTAAGAACGTCTCAATTAATCTTTGCTACACCTGACTAATACTTTTCTAAAATTGTTCTTTAGTCCTTAAACGTTTCTTCACTTATAATTTTCACATGAAGGGCTACTTATTATAAAAAAAACTATTAATCGAGCTTCATGATAAGTGTATATATATATATAAGTGTATGAAGAGAGATACTTTCACACGCATAAACTTAATGCACTTCTAATTATATATTTTCATATTGGAAGCATAAGAGGAGCATACTTCAAGAAGATATATTTGTTTAGTTAATACCATTGTTATGATATATACCATCTAAATAAAATCCAACCCGAATAATCGATCCTAGCTACTACCAAAAAACAGGACTATCGCAGCACAAATTTTTACTTATCCCAGCAGTTATGACAGCCACAACTTTTTTTTGCATCGATATTAAAACCGCTGCACCATCGCTATAATTGCAATGTACTGCAACGACATTTCGTAGCAGTTTAAGGACAGGCGGGTAGATCAAAGGAAGTATTGGATTTAGCAGCGGTTATAACCAGTGCAAACTTATAGATTTGCAGTGCCAGTTATAACAAGTACTGGGAAAAATAAAAATATTTAGTAGCGTAGCCATTGATTTTTTTTCTCTCTATTATTTTAACATATCTTAGCATAAAATTAGTGATTAATTAGTAGGCTAAGAACAAGATATTCTACTTGCATCTCCTGCCATACAATTACTAGAGATGATAAATATGTTAATTTAAGCAAGTGTTTAGAAATCTAAATGGGAAATACTATAAAAATAGAGGAAAATTGTACCCATTTTACTAGAATTTTGTTGTGCTCTTTGATAAAAGAAATTATTGTGTATAGAGTCTTGATGTGTAATAATTTCTCTTTTGAGAGACCATCCGAATAGAAAACTGATTAAGATATTCTTTTAATGAGCATGTGTGCTTGTCGCTTGGTATTGTATTTTGATGTTGTTCTCGACATTTTTTTTTCTTTCTTTTTCTTTGGGAATGCGAATCCTTTGTTGTTGAATTATGCTTAATTTGATCATCTTATGAGTAAAGATTTTTTTTTTTTGGATAATATAAACCATGCATGAGATTTCAATTTAACGTTAATTAATAAGTCATGATATACAATTAAAAAAGTTGATAAACAAAAAACAAATCAATCACAAGGAACTGTATATGAATCCCCCTTGGTTAATTATGCTATTCGTTTACTTCGATTCTTATTTGCTATACTATTTCAGAGGCTATTACAGATGTAGCAGCTCAAAAGGATGTTCAGCGAGGAAACAAGTGGAAAGAAGTCGGACAGATCCTAACATGCTGGTCATCACCTACACTTCAGAGCACAACCATCCATGGCCAACTCAGAGAAATGCTCTTGCTGGATCTACGAGATCTCAGCCTTCAAAAACCAACAACGCTTCTTCAACTTCCAGGAGTTCTCTTCACAACCAGAAGCAATTTACAGACATGAAGGAAGAACCTAAAGAGTGCTCAAGCTCAAATAACACTTCATTACATGTAAAAGAAGAAGCTCATGAGGAAAAGGAAAAGGCTTTGACTGATCACCAAGATCATAATGATTTCGATAGTGTGTTCGACGAGAGCAGCTTCAATGAGCAGATGATGTCAAATTTGAACCAGCCTGACAACTTCTTCGCAGATTTAGCGGAGCTTGATCCCGATCCAATGAACATTATCTTCCCTAAGGGATTCATGGGAGATAAATTAGAAGAGGAGAGGGATAACAACAATAACAGTAAGGCAATGGATCCTTTCATTATGTTTGATTGGGGAGAAGGGAACATATTTGGAGAAGCAAAGAGAGGTTTATAACAAGACCTTGGAACAAACACCTTTTTCTACATGAGGTTATAGATTTGTTTAAGGTCTGTCTATAAACCTTTTCCATATATATTTTCAAGCAATGTTTCTCACATAGATAAAATTAATATATTTTTCTATATAGCATGCTATGTATGAGAGTATTGTAGTGAATGAGAAGATGCGGGTTAAACATCATAGTTTCTATGTCTTGGTATAGATTAAGGTTTTATTTGGGATGGTTTTTTTTACAGCTATCTAAAACTATTTTTTAGTTAAAAACAAATTTAGGCCTCGTTTTGGACAGTTTTCTTAATGATTCGTAAATCAGTTTTCTAGTAAAAAATTAAATATTTTATACTAAAAAGCTTCTTTAAGGAGTAAAAAACCATCCTAAACGAACCCTTAAATTAAAAAAAAATTTGTTTTATAAATTATCTCCTTCAAAAAGCAGTCTTAAAAGTAAACTTTATTTGGAACGGCTTTGTTACTGTTTCTTAAAGCAGCCTTTTAGTACAAAAATTAAATTTTTTATACTAGAAAATTAATTTAAGAAGTAGTAAGAATGTTGTCTCAAACGAAGCCTAAATCTAAGATGATGTTATAAGAATGAGTGAGCTCATTTCATAGGAAAAAGAATTTTTTATTTATAGTTAGTTGGTTTTTTATTTCTTAATTTTTGGGGTTGATGGGGAGAATTCCAATCTATTACAAATTCTTTGTGGTTAGTAAGTCTTATAAAAAAATTATGATCATGATCTGTATTTATTTGAGTTGAGATGTATATTTTTCTGCATAAACAGCTATCAATAACAAAATTTATAACCTAATTCGCAAAATAAAAATAAAAATTTGTAATGAATGCTTTCATATAAGCATTTCTTTGTTAAGGAGAAAATTCTGAAAATGTTGCTGAACAGAAGAGCATGTAAAGTAGGGATAAAAGAAGGTTTTTCTTTTTGGTTTGTTGATTTGTAATTACATTAAGGCCTACAAAATTAATTAGAATATTGGAGGATGAGACGATGGGACAGAAAGCTGAGAAATAGGTGCTTTCTACAGTAATGGAGACCTATGATATGTCACTAGAAAAAGCATTACAAGTACTGTAATGGTGTTCATCTTTACTACACTAATTATTATTTTTATCTTTCATTTTACCTCTTTTCCTTCAGATACTATGATAATTCAATGCGGAATAAAGCCATTCCTATCTTGCTTAGAAAGAAGGCTTGAAGCCTTGAAGTCAAGCTACATAGAAACTCAAAGGGGATAAATGGTGGATATTGAAGAGTATTTTAAAATCTTTTAAGTTTTATTTGGGATAATTTTTTTCTGCATTTTAAAATATTTTTTTAGTATAAAAAATTTTTGCTTAAAAAATTTGTATACTTACAAATTATTTTAAAAAACAGTAAAAAAATTGTCCTAAACGAAATCGGATTTGCTTTTGTTCTTCAGCTTCCTAACTTCATATGTTATCTTTCGTATAATAGGGAAATATATATTTTAAGAGTATGGTGGCTTCTATAATTCCATTTGAGTTTGCTTTTGAGAATAAAAATTATGAATATTTTGAATCATCTCTATTAGCTACGCTACATGCTCCCTCAATTTTATAGTAATAAGGGATGCCCCTTCTTCTATCATTTATTTTTAATATATATATATATATATATATATATATATATATATATATATATATATATATATATATATATATATATATATATATATATATATTCAAATGAAATTTGTTCAAAGCAAAATTTTAGAACATTATAAATGGATGCAAATAAAATTTCACATATGCTACTCTTTTCTTATGGAAGTTGAGTGGTACTTTGAATACAGAAAAAACGTCATTTTCTGGTAGCAAATTCATCGGAAATCTGTCAGTAAATCCGTCAGAATTTCAGACGAATTTATTTATGCCAGAAATTAATGTTTTTCCTGTAGTGTTCAAAGTTAGAGTAATAGCTACACAAAAAAGGTTCTTATCACTAAAAAAAAAAAGAAAATCTATATGTCCAAGCAAGATAAGTAAATTGAGCACATGATTACTTATGCGTGTGTGCTTACAGGGTAAAACAAAATATGAGAGATATACTTGCATTTGAAGAATTCTAATACTTAGGTTTCGTTTGGGAATATTTTCTTATTATTTTTTACAATAACTTTTAGTAAAAAAAAAAAATTAAACTAAGATTTTGTACTAGAAAATTGCTTTAGAAAGCAATTAAAAAGTTATCATATTCTTTTATGACGGGTTTCTTGTTGCTTCTTAAAGCAGTTTTTAACTACAAAAATTAAAAGTTTTGTACTAAAAAACTTCTTTAAGAAGCAGTAAAAAAAGTCATCTCAAACAAAAAACTTAAGCCTAAATAGCAATTAATTTTTTATGCTATAGCCATAGTTATATATGTGCGAAAATTTGTTGCAAATATGTTATTAACCTTCTATCTTCTTTTATTCGTTGGGTTATAAATCTACAAATTAGGTGCAGATTTTAATGTTGCGGTAAAATATGTAGTAAATTTGGCACAAACTTTATATTAAAGTAACCCATCAATTTTTTTATTATTTGGCTAATTTATTAGCTACAACATTGCTATAGAAAGTTCCTTCAAAATTTGAATCGAATAAGGAGTTTGGTCTATAAGAATGAGGGTTTCGTGGTTTTTTGGAGTCTTCATGGTGACTCTTAAGACAATTCTTAATATCCTTTGCTGGCATGATATTATTTTATTGTTACTTGTGATGATGGTTGGAAGGATCATAGCCAAGCAATGGTGATCAAAAAAATTGTAGTCGAGCGACGGTTGATCGAGAATAGTAATTGTTGGGCAATAGTGGTCAGCATGACTACAGGCTGGCGACAGTGGTCAAAGAGCTGTAGTTTGCCTGCAATCGGGCGATGGTGGTTCAAGGATAGTAGTTCGTGAGCAACTAAGGTTGGAAGAACCGTAGGTGGGCAAAAGTGTTGAGTGGATCGTAATCATCATGTGATAAAAGTTGGAAGGACCAAAGTCAGCCAACAATGGTAAAAAAAACCGTAGTCAAGCGACGGCAGTTTGAGAACATAATTAATATATAGATAATGGAGATGAGAATGACTATAATTGAGCAACAATGGTTTGAGGACCATGGTTTGAGGGCAATTGAGGCTGGAAGAATCGTAGTTAGCTGATGATGGTCAGAATGCCAAAGTTGACGGGTGATAAAGATCGGAAGGGCCTAGTCCGGCGATGGTTGTCGAATGACCAATATCGACGGGTAATAGAGATCTGACGGTGATGGTTAGCATGTAAAGGTCAGCCGGTTTAGGCTCGCTGGTGATAGTAATATTGCGAGGGTTTGTTGTCAATAGTGCTCGAGTGCATGGAGCTTCGAAATTCTTCAAGCCTCGATGCTCTCTTGAGCCTCTAGACAAGGTTTCCCCTCATATAGAGAGTGGGGACATATTTATAGATTTTGAGAGCAGCATGCCCCATAAATTTTGAGAAAATTTGGAGCACTCCATTGGACGTACATCCCATATTGATTCTATCAATCATAGATCATTTTGTTAGCATTTATGAGCCTTAATGATGTCAAAATTAATTGATCTTGGTTTGTTGGATTCAACTCGTTGAGCCGCTTGATCCGACTATAAGTATGTCAAATTTGGAGACCATTTGGTCATCCAAATGTCTTAAAGTTTTCAACTATGCTTTAAATTATTGATTTGTCTCATTTGGGTTCGGACTGGACCACTATGAGTATCATTTGTTTCTCTTATTGAGACGTTCAGTTTGATTACATTTTTGTTGAAATCTGAGTTTGAAAATCCTGATTTTAATTCTGAAAGATCAAACGTCTCGGGATTCATGTCCAATCAAGATAATTTTTTGTGACATATCATACCTAATGTTTGTTCTATTATTGAGATGTTGTGTTTCTCAATTAACTATGTTGATAATATTACCATGGGGCATGCTAAAATTTTGTTTCTAATTTGTGTGGTTTATTTGGATTGAGAGAAATAATTATAAGTTTAATAGCTTGAGCTTTAGTGTTTCTAATATTATTAATAACATTGAGGATAGTTTAAGGTTATTGTATTGTGTCAATTTGCTTTCTTCTTAAGTGAATCTAAGATATTTAACCCTAATGATTGGATTAGAACTGAAGTTCATATTCGAAAATCTCTCCCTGTTTATAGTGGCACTTAGCCCCACGCTGGTAAATCAAACTTAATTCAAATGAATACTTTATCAATTCTTCTATAGGAGGTGGTGGCCATCACATTAGAGATTCTAATGATACTTTTGATTTCATTTGGGACAGCTTTATTATTACTTTGTAAAATTATTATAGAGAAAGTAATTTTTAAAGTTATTGTATAAAGCAATTTTTTAATACAAAAACTTTTTGAAAGCAGGAAAAGTTATGGTTAAATCAAAATTTTGGTTGCGGTTTGAAAAATAAAGCCGAAAGAAAGTTACCCCGAAGGAAATTGTAGGCTTCATTTGGCACGACTTTCTTACTGCTTTATAAAGCAATTTTTTAGTACAAAATTTTTTATTCAAAAAAATTTTATACTAAAAAAATACTTTAAAAAGCAAAAAGAAAGTTGTCTCAAACGAAGTCTTAAGCTTTGTTTGGGGCAGCTTTATTGTTGCTTCTTAAAACAACTTTCTAGTACAAAAATTTAAATTTTTGTACTAAAAAACTATTTCAAGAAGCAGTAAGAAAGTTGTCCTAAACGAGACCTTAATCTTTGCTTATAGCCTTATACATCTTCTCTTAAGTTTCTAATGCTTTTCAATCTCAATTAAAAGTTTCATTAATTGTTTTAGTATTTTGTATTTCTAAATATTTTCTTAGAGTTTGGATTGAACTTGATGCATTTGCCTTGGTCTACTACTTCATTGTTCTAATAAGGGTATTTGTTATAAATATTCATATGATCTCAAAAAAATTGAATATCTTCTTTCACCTATGAAATTCAGAATCAATAACATTTTTAGGAAATGAAATAAATCTATCGATTGGCTTGCTAGATTTGATTCCATGTTGATGGAACTGAAAATTTTAGAGAACTTTGATTGCTGCAGAGAATTCTTTTGATGTATTCCCATAGATTATTAGAAGTTACCTAAACTGTGGGCATTTTTATTATTCTAGGAGATTGTTAATGGTGATCACATTTTTATTTTGTGAGATCTTAGTCGTATTCTTTTCAGAAGAATTGATTGATTATTGTTGCATTTCTCATTGTGATTTGTTGGTAGCTATTTTTTAGTGATTCTGCTTCCATTTAGTTCGGTAACGCCTAAGTTATCTCTCTCTCTCTTTTTTTTTTTTTGGATAAGACTGACATTGGGGATTTACGCGTTCCATAACAAAAAAAATTAGATGTCCTTAAAGAACCAAAAACTTGCTAAAATACAACATTTGAAGTAAAACCTACGAGCTAATGGCTTTGTCTAAAAATAGAAACCAAAAGAAAAAACTAATGCAACAACCAACTAGACATCAAAAAGCAGCAGCCACAGCTCCATAGACAACAACCACAGAAGCAACCTGCAAAAGACAAGAGAAAATAAATAGCACAAGAAAGAAAAGATAACACCCACCAAACCAGAATGCCAACACCATGAAGCCACCACACAACAGCTCACAAAACCAACAACCACCAAAACCCCTCCCAAGCACTCACACAAACCCGAAAAACACTAAACTAGAACAGCCAACCGAGAAGAAGAGAGTCAAAAACACACAAACTATTTTTTAGATTTTTGTTTTCTCCGTTTACCAATTCGGGAGAAAGCATCACGCACAACACAACTCATATTACAAGTCATAAAAGTCATGAAACGAGTCATCATGTTCATTCACCTCCATCTCACCAATCCTGCAAGGAGAAGAAGGTGAGCTGTCAAGCCAGTCAGATAGCTCCATAGAAATTTCACCTCGATCTAACTCCCAAGTGAGCATTCAAATCATTAGATGAAAGGATAGTAATTGGTACATCTATAAGTTGCTCACTCCCAACCAGCCTCACAGGAGAGGGCGACAAAGCCAGCTCAACAGATGCCACAGGAGATTCAACAAAAGGATTCAATTCACTAGAAACTTCATTTACCACCACCATATTAACATCACATAATTCCTTATTCCCCACATTCAAAAATTCATTATAGGATTCACAGACACCAACCACAGGAGTTTCAACAGCAATCTCACCCCTATCACCAAGTCATTACCACCATCACCTACATCTACAAAACAAGCTAATGCCCCTAAATATTCATTATCATCGTTAAAATTCTACACAAGAGAGGAGAAAAGCGTCTGAGGTGGAACACCAACAACATGAACCAACGAATCAGTCTCAATTGACAACCCAATGGGATCACCCGATTCAAGCAAGAGTAATTCACTACAATGGGCCTTATTTTTCATGCCAATATGATCGTTCTCACCCGTATGAGAATGTTCTAAATTATCTACACTTTTTTGTCCATAAACCTCACCCAAAGCACCCCAATAGTTGGGGTAGGATGATTAGCTAAAAGAGGATTCAAAGTATGACATTCATTTTTTGAATGGCCCAAAACCTTACAATGAACACAGTAATAAGGAAATTCTTTCATTTCAACTAGATGAATATAACTCATAGATTCACAATCAAGCCAAACTTGATCAGGGTACCGCTTTGTAACATCTAATTCTACAAGTACACGAGCAACTGAAGGCCTTGTGCCATTGGAGATGGCATTATCCGTTCATAAGGGACGACCAAACAAAGAGCCAAATCAATGAAGTATCCGGAGAGAAAAAAGATGCGGACGAAGATTGGGATAGGAAACCCAAATATATAGGAATGGTAGGAGATTCAATATTAATGTCAAAGAGAGGAGTCCACTTAAATAACTTCATGAAACAGTTGCTAATGAAATAAGCAAAGTGGCTGAAAACTCGCCAATGAGCTTAAGTTGTAAGAAAAATTTTTGAATGGCATCAATCGGCGGCCGACGGCCATTAAATTTCTCTACCAAAGTACTCAAACAAAGCTGCCAAAGCTTTTAAAAGCCTTTGGAGAGGGTTAGTGAATTTTTCTTGATGCTTTTGATTGAAAAATCTGTGTTGCTTCTTTTGTTCTCAGGTATGCAATAATTTTAGTTGGAGATATCAAGCTCCAAGTGGTTGTTATGATGGATTTTAGTGGAAATCAAGATTGCTTCTCCTGTTGTTAGCTAAGTTTATATTTTAATTGCTGCTGCTTAAATTAGTCTTTTGATTTGTTTTTAGTTATTATTATATCCGTGGATACAATCGCATGTGGTGCTTGTTGATTCGTCTTGAGTTTGTAGTAGATGTCTTTTCCATTGTTGATCTCCTCATCTCCTGGAGCTACTTACGAAGGATTTGGAATCCTTCAAGCATGACTCTTTATCTTGATAAAGACCTTTATTTTTTTTTTTTATAAAATTCACGAACGGGGCTTACATGTTAAAATAAAGAATACATTACATTTCCTTAGCGTATCAATAGCCCTCTAAAAATACGACATTTAAAAGAAAACGTATGAGTCTTTGATCCGGTATATTACAACCAACCCACAAAAAAGAAAGGCAGAAAATAAAAACAAAGCTAAAGAGAAAATTTCCACATAAGCATTTCAGACAGCAGGAGTTATCGAACAGAAGCAGCCACCCAACCAAGCACCAGTCCCACGAGGAGCAAGCACGGGAACCGGAAAACAACCTGCAAAATGACCAAACAAACCAAGCAAGAGAATGAACAATAAACTAGAGGCGCCAAAATGATCAGCAACCAGAAGAAAGATAAGAGAAGACAACACGACAACAAAGCTACTCGAAACCCAACACCTAAGAAAACAAAAAACATAAACACCAAACTACCAAACCAAAGAGCAACCACCCAGACAATCCAACAAACCTGCCGTTTTCTTGTAATTGGCTTCATTTGAATTCTTCACATTTCCTTCATGCTTGATTCTTCCCTAGAGTTTGTCTTGGAGCTTCATTTGCTCTTCAGCTCACTTCATTTTTTTATGGAGCATTGCACTATTTAGTATTGATCCTAAGTTATATGGAGCTTCAGATTTTATGTTCTTTTCTTTGTTATTATTCACATTTTGCTTTAAAGGATACAAATTTATCCGAAATATCTTATATGACTAAGAAAACCTTAAAAAAAACTACCAAAGAAGAATCCACTGATCAACAATTCAATAAGATTGCTACAATATATTTAACAAAACGACTACATCATTAGTATTTCTCGGAAACTTCTAATCATGAAGCAGCCAAATCAAATAATGCTAGGTTTGAAAGCTGTGCAGGAGAATTCAAATAACTAGCCATAGTACAACTCAAGCTTCTTTGCACCATCATAAGCATTATTAATGGGAAGCCTGCAGATTCTAGTATGTTAAAATATTCGCATCAAAAGTAAGGCCGGCAATACAAATGATTTTGGCATCTTATGTTAGGTCCAAAATAATTATTAAAGTAATAAGCTCTGCAGATTCATTAATTAAGAGCTGATTAAGAAAGATATCTCACTTGGTTTTTGATGTTGATGGGTTGCTTATTGCTACATTTGTCTATCATCTATGATTTCATTTGGACAGCTTTCATAATGCTTTATTTTTTAGATCTCAATTATAAATTTTATATAGCTATTATTTTTTCACTATATTCAAAAAAATGTGCCGAAAATTTGCTTTTTATAATAACTTTTCAAAAGTTATTTTTTTCATAATAATTTTATAATCATTTTTATAAAAAATTATAACCATCTCAAATAATTGTCAGATCTTAATTGATTACTAAATTATTTAAAGCAGCATCAGCTGACCCATGACATATAACTCTATAGGGCAGAAGGCCTAAAAAAATTAATAATTAGAGCAATGCTTCACGGACTTCCAGCTTCGCTTCCGAGAAATTATTCTGTGCGGAGGCCGGATACAGCTCTACGTTCATAGGCGAATTAGATGCAACCACGAAAGCGGTACCTAGCCACAGTACCAAACAAAAGAATGATATGACGCATTCTAATTAGCCTTCGGACGACATTCGACATCAAAACAGAATAATTAATTTTCGCTTCCACCATGGAGGAAGAGGAGATGATACCATATTACCATCCGGTAATCAAATTTTTCTTAAAATTATGCTGAACCATGTAATGCTTGGTCATGAATTATGTCAGCTATACTGTCTCTACTGATGCTGAAACCGCAGATCAATTTTTTATCTCTGATATATATAATAATAATAATGAAGAGAAGCCGGCTAATTCAATAAAGGTGGTGAACCATATTTGATTAATTGTCTATCTTTCAAAAACTACATCCACTACTCTTTCTGTCTCTCACACAATATAATTATAGATTAGCTGTTTCTAAAGCAGTATTCTATACAAATAGACCATTTGTAATCTACTTAACCTCCTTTGAACTAGTCTGGAAGTTGAGCTTAGTTCTTGTACTTATCCATTTATTAGCCTTACCGAGCTTAAGGTTTTTTTTTGTCAAGCCTTAGGCTTCATTTGAGACAATTTTTTTGTAGCTTTATAAAACAACTTTCTAGTACTAACGAAGTCTTAGATAGTATTAAACTGCTATAAAAAATAATAATTTTATAAATAATCAAATTTCAAGATATTTGCAAAAAAAAATTCCCCAAAAAATTAGTCATCATTGACACCGACCATCATCAACAACTAATACAATATTCAGTAAAAAATAACACTCATTTAGATTATCAAATATATTTTTATTTCATAATAAAACATAACTAAAGTAAAACAGTAGTAAAAAATAGAAAATGATCCAAATCAAACCCCACTAATAACAACAATGATGAGATTAAACAGTTATGAGTACTGTATAATTTTCCACAAGAGTATTAGTACAGGTCCTTCACCTCATCTATAAGGCCGTAAATATAATATCCTGGAGAAAGACAACTTAAGGCTTCGTTTGGGACGGCTTTTTCATTGCTTTCCAAAATGGAATTTTAGTAAAAAATAAAAAAATTTGTAGTAAAACTCCGTTTTAGAAAGCAATAAAAAAGCCGTTCCTAAATCTCCCAAAAACTGAGGAAAAGAAAAGAAGAGAAGAGTTAACAAAGTATCTAAATCTCTCTTGACTGAGAGATATTGCTGTTTATCATAAATCAGGCAAACAATAGCAATGCTCACGCAGGAAGCTTCAACTTTTCTCGGTTTTTCCAACTAGCAAGACACAGACAACAGAGTGTATTTATACTACAATGATATTAAGGTTTCGTTTGGGACGATTTTTTTATTGCTTCTTAAAACAGCTTTTTAGTATAAAAATTTTAATTTTTGTACTAAAAAGCTGCTTTAGAAAGCAATAAAAAAGTCGTCCCAAACAAAACCTAAGACAAGAACTGCAAAGATGATAATGAGAAGTGTCTTATGTACCTTTTTATGTAGTAATAGAAGAAATCAGTGTAAATGGCTGTTTGAATAAGGCCAGACAACCAAGCTGCAAGATAAGTATCAAGTATTGATTACCTTAAAATCATTAGATGTTCTGTCATTGAAATAGGGGATCTCAAATCTCAAATGATTTTCATAAACCATTGAACATATACTGCTCTTGCTACAACTTCATACAATCATAGAGAAGCCCAATATGCATATTTAAAGGAGACCAGCTTTGTAGTTATGAAATTTCATTTATTAGAATCGACTATGAAAGAGCATATGGTTATTGCCAAATGAAATGTTTTGTTATAAGAATGAAGTGGCACTCAAATAGGTATGAAGTTGGCTCAAAGGTGTTGTTCTTCATATTCAAGGTGAGGTGGGGAAGCAATACACCAGAAATCCATAAACAAATCTATAACTACCGGACCGAGTGATATATTTCGTTAGGGCATCTCCAACCGAAAATACCATATTTCACGCCAAAATGCAGTGAAATTCAAAAATGCCGTGATTCATCTCAAATCGAACTTCATTTTGCGCGCTTCTGCGAAGGTAACCGTCTCTCTACTCTTTCGCGCGTTTCTTCAGCAAATCCGGTCGAGACAGAAAAATCGCGTAGGTGAACAGTGCGACGTCTCAATACTGACGTCGCGCTGTTCACCGGCAATCAAATAGAGAGGAAAAATGTCGATCGGATGGAGCGACGGAAGAACGCTGTTGGAGATGCCCTTAGAAGATAAAATACTATATGTCAATGAAGGACTTAAGCAACCGCACTAATTTTAATCGGTGATTGATCTAATTTTTACATAATCCCATCACTGATGTTTGAAAACATTGATACATCAAACGCCTGTTAACACCATAATGGATTGAAAAGGAGCTTACGTATCCAGCGAACCCTATGGTTCTCTGTGAAGAACCGGTAAACCCAGTTGAACATATATAATCCCCTGTAAGCCCTGCAAAGAGAAACAACAAATTTCCTAATATTCCTGTGTATGTTGGAGACTGAAAGTACATAAACATGAAAGGGAAGGAATTAGGAATATGTCAGCTAAAGGAATATAATAGAAAACAGCGGCATAACTCAGAAAGCCTACTGAAGAAATTGCCATAAAAACAATTAGATAAACAGAAGTATAGTTTAATTGGTCCAAGTATATTCAAAACTGCTAAAAAGCTAAACCATGCCCGTGTTTTAACATGGCTAACTGCTGCCACTCCAAAGGGAGCGTTTGGCCTCGGCAGAACCTAGCGACACCACCCACCGGCATCAGGCCCAAACTTGTTTTGCCCCACTGAAGAGGCGAGGCCGTAGTAGAGGGGATTTGAAACCGAAATGGGGGACTCCCAACCATGCTCGCCACTAATCACCCGAAGCCTCGGTGCCATTTCAGTTTCATAGTAGCTTTTTAGCTGAACATAATGAAATTTGGGACCATTTGGGGCGGCTACAGATATTTGTAAAAGCTCTTGCTGACTATTGTGGGGAAAGCATATTTTTTAAAAAATTGTTTTCAATTTCGAAAAAGTCAACCGTAACTTTCTTGCAATTGTCATATCCTAATAGATTTTATTATAAAAAATGTATTTTTCATAACACAAATTTATAAAAAGCAAAAAAAAAAAATTATAGCCAAACAAAACAATAGTTGCTTTCAGAAAATAAAAGTGTAAAAAAATTACTCCAAATGAACCCTCAGGGCTGAGAGCAACAGCTCATCTAGTAAAAATTATCTCAAGACTCTATAAAATTGAGCATGAGCCCTCCATATAAATCAACCATTTAAAACGTCAAATCACTTCAAGAATAAAAAATTTATAACAACAAACTGTGCTTGTAAGAACCTACCCAAGTAGGAATACATAGGTCCCTGTCAGGTTGTCAATGTTGCTAGACTTCTGCAGCAACACTAACTGGGGTAGGATTGCAACAGACTCGAGATACAGAGAGAAGGTCCATAAAATCTGTTACGTGAATAGTTTTTGTCAATGACAATCATCTGAAACTCAAAAAAATAGAAAGTAAAAAGGGGAAAAAGGCCGAAAACTCTATAATAGCAAAATGTGCTGTGATTAAGAAACATATGATGCCTTAAGCAAAACATTTTAAGTAGGACTACGAACAACAACAATAAAATCAAGCCTTTGTCCCACTACGTGGAGTTGGCTGCATGAATCCTTTTTCGCCATTGTGTCCTGTTAAAAGTCAAATTCTCATTTAAATCTAATAAAGAAAGATCATTTCTAATATTTTCTAACCAAGTCTTTTTAGGTCTACCTCTACCTAAAAAGACAATTGAAGAGTCATGGGTGCACAGGTACCCTAGGTAGCGTACACGCCAATTGTTAAAATCAGGAAACTCATATGCGCCCCGTTAATGTCATACAACTCGTGAATATTTGTCTTTGAAAAGAAACAAGCATGTCACGAGTTGTACCACTCTTAATTAAAGTGTGCATGACACATCAAATCACTAAAGGGTGTTGCCTATGAGTCCTCAATTGTATAATGTGTGACTACCAAAAACATACAAATACGTATGAACGTAATAAGTGTCATGTATCTGTATCTTTAATCATATGAATGTATTGTACAAGCACGCTAAGTAGCATGCACACATATCGTTGATCATGCAATTCACTTTGTGTTGTTGCTTTCATATCAATTTGAAGTTTCCATCACTCCAACAAGGAACTTGATGATGTTGCTTTCATATCAATTTGAAACATTATTACTTCCATTAACTGTAGGATTGCAGTCTTTATATTATTTAAATGATGGCACTGACAAATCTTGTCATCTAGATCATTGCCTAGTCATTTGCATGGGGCCGTTAAGAGGATTCATATGGTCACTTTGAGCAGTCCGATTTTAGGGGGTTTCTCCTTGTTTTCACTGATGATTGCTTTACTTTTCATTCATTACGTTATCCCAATAAAGGCTATCAAGTGAGTACATTTGTTAAAGAAAGTGGGTGGAGTAGAGGCCTTCTTCTAGCAATCACACCAAAGAGTAGTATCTAGATGTCGATGGATGTAAAAATAAGTTTGGAGATGGTGAATACTAAGAAACTATGCTGGAACAAAAAAAGTGGCTCCAAACGTACCTCACATAAGTGGATGCTTCTTGGTGTGGCAACAAGTACTTAGCTGAAATATTAAATACAAATTAGGCACGTGTATCCGACACCAGTGTCTTAAATATTTTATGAATTATTTTAAATATAATTTTTGTACTTAAAATTTTTATTTATTTAAAATATAAAAATTAAATTTCTTATTTCCTATTTACAATGTCAAATCAATCACCGCACTCAATACCCCATTCATAGAATATTTTCATTTTCATTTCTCTTTGGCAGGTTACTACTTTGATTTCACAACAATGCTCGATGTCATCTCAACATCGACATATGATGTCGTTACAACATCGACATTTCAAAACCATCTCAACATCAAAGTCTGGTATTGTTTTGACATTGATGCTCGACACTAACAATTTCTATAGCCACAATTTGACAGCTTATCTCTGTCCGACGTCTTTTTAACATTGACGAGCAACACCCTCTAAACATCAACGACATACGACCTCTTGACATTGACGTTTGATACTTACTGCATAAAATCGATGTCCGACTCTCAACAGCATTGTTGTCTACTCTCTCGATGTTTGATGCACAACATCGACGCCCGACTCTCGACATCTTAATATTAATCATTTTAAGCACAAATTCCAGTTAAATGACTTAATATTTCTAAATTATTTTTAAATTATATTTATTCCATTTTTAAAATATAAAAATTATAATAGAATGTCTGACTCATGTCTGTGTCATATTTTTTCAATAATTGACGTGTCCCGTGTCCATGTCGTGTCATATCCATATCGCCGTGTTCGTGTCTATGCATCATAGTATCTCATTGATTGAATATTGGTGCCTATGTATAGCTTAATAAGAAGAAGAAAAAAGAAGATAATAAGGGGAGGGGATTATCATTAATTATGAGGATGATGTTCCTAATCTTGCAACTTTCTTACATTAATAGTTTCCATGCTTATGGGAGTAAAACTGATTAAAAATTAAATTTAACAAAAATGACTTGGGTGCATTTGTAGCAAAGGACAAAAACGTAAAAGGAATAAGGAGGCGAGATAAAGGTTAGATTAAATAACTAGAAGTTGTTCAAACATTATTACATTAACTTAAATTTACCATATATGCAACTCTGAGCAAGAATCAATAAGAAGAAAAAATTGATCTGAAAGTTGGGAGAAGGCTAATATTGATGATGTTCCACAATTATGGAACCTGTATGAATTTTCTCTTTAAAGATGACTCATCTTCCATTGTAAAGATTTAATATGATTTGCATATAAGAATGGTAGCCTCTTGTGTTTTTTTAAATTGACTTTATGTTGGATAATTGTAGTTTGGTTCAACTTCTAGGTAGCACCTTCTAAAGGCAGGCCTAAAGCGGTGATTGGGTTGCCTCAGTGTATGCTGGAAGTCTCAGGTTCGAGTCATGGAATTAACCTCTATATAAATGTAGGGTAAGATTATGAACAACAAAGCTCCTAAAGCATTTCATTAACAGGAGCATCCGATACATGGCTAGTATATAAAATATGGTTATGAATATAGGATTTGTAAATCAAGATATAAACACATGGTGTAAGAAAGATATATAGATAGGTCAGTATTAAGTTAATTGGTTTGTTCTCAAGAGGATTTTCCTAGTAGCATGTACTTTATCCATAAAAGCACTCGCATGATCTCACAAGAAAGAAATTAAGCAATGTAAATCGAGTGAAGAGCAAATGAACGATGAAAATAAGGTGTTACAAAGTAAATGAGCCATTACAAGTGACTGAGGTAGAGAAACAAAAGTATTTTTAAGAATATGAAAGCAAAAGGGTTGAATGAAGCAATATCGGGATCCATGGACAACAGGGCATTCATGCAAGAATATTTTTTCTTCATTTGATCATTACTTTGAAACACATCAAGCAATATAATGTGAAATGCAAGTGAAATGCCCAAGTCTACCTTCAATATAGTCTAACACGCATGTTATAACAAAAAAGTAATATATGTTTATTGAGATTTATTTCATTCTCTCACCAGTCCTCATGTTTCCCTTACCATTGTTTCTACCAGTGAGCCATCAACATTACATTGTCATGGACACAGCTCTCATTCTAGGAAGTGAACTTTGTAAATGTTGGACTCTTGCCTAGAGCAAGAACAATCCAATTTCAAGCTAATACAATTACAGCTCAAACTAAGCTCGAAAATCAGCTCATTGATTAGTTGAGTCAATTTCGAGCCGGCTTGGCTCGAATCAACCCAATTTTGAAAAGACTTAGAATCATTTATTTATCCTTTTTCTAATTTAAAATAATAATAATATTTACATGCATGTATATTTATAAAACCATATACACATGTACTCATATGTATATAATAATTTTCAAATTAAGTGTACTATTTATATTTTGAATTTAGCTTAAGCTAACGACATGAAGGTCGGACCGAGCCAAAAATTTAATTTGTGCATTGCCCTGTTTGACTCGATTCAAGGTCGATTCAAGCCAAAAATATATTCTATCTTCAAGTGATCTTCAATCTTCGAGCAAAGATCTCATCCCCACTCTTGTTTACATAGTTTTATGAATCTTTGGGCCACAAAAAACAACTATTTTTTACAGACTTTGGTAGTTTTAGTTTTGTGATGCTAGCTATTCAAGTGTTTTTGTGTATGCAAGCCTCTTGTCTCCATATTGGTGGTAGTCTTCTAGGCAATTTTAATGTTAAAGCAGATGAATGGTTATTATAACTATCAAAACAACCATTTGAAGAGACAACTTTCATACCACTTGGACTACTAGCAGAAAGGAAATCCACACAAGCCATCAACTAAAACATTCATGTTTGGAAACGCGACAGCAAAAGCTAAAACAATATGTGATATTTCATGTAAGGAATAAAATGCAGTTTATCAATAGCTAAATAGGTGCGAGTAAAAATAATTACCTCAATAAAAGTGAAATTGTGATGCACCAAAAGGGCCAACACAAAACATGGCAGGACAAGAAAAAAATGCCGGAAAGTGTCGTCGTCCTTGTTATAGGTCTGCCTGACTACCTTATGTGATCTCATATACCAAACGATGCACATCGATGTTCCAAGAAAAATTATCTTCATCAACGAGTTGTACAGAGAATAGTAGGTCCTAAACAGATCAAGATACCGGCTCATGAACACGATAACATAAAGCTCCTGTGTCTTCAACGATATTCCTGCTCAACAAAATCGGAACGATTAGAAACACAAATAATCAACCAAACAAAATAAAGGCAGAAGAAATTTTGATTTTTAAAGGAAGAAAAAATGTGTTTTTTTCCATAGTTTAACTAAAAGGACGATCTTTCTAAATTAAAATTGACGTATAAAACCCGAAACTTCCAATGAAAATGCAATGGAAAATTTCCAAATATGTTTCATTCAATTAAAACATCAAAATTTTCACCATGAAAAAAGAAGAAACAAAGAATGCCACAAATATCAATCAATCGTAACGTTGCAAATCCAATTTTCCATTAACTAAGACCAAAAAGCTCGTAGAAATTTTGAAACCCTTAGAATGTGAAAGATCGATGGACCTGCGCACGATTTCGTGGCGCGGATCTTGAGCAGTAGGAGTATGATGCTTAGCAGATGGGTCATATCCCCCGCTAACCTGAAGGCATTCATCTCTCTCTCTCTGGTTTTCTCCTCGCTTGTTTTCTTTATTTTTTATTTTCCATTCTCTCCGTCAGTTGAGGACATCAGCGTTATTATTATTATTATTATTATTACAGCTGAGCATTATAGCTAAGTCAGGTTAATATTGATGTTTATTGATTTGATAATTCTAGTATTTATTGCGGCTTGTCCTTAATATTTTCTTTGTTTCTATTTTTATACAAAAATTTCTTCGTTTGAAGGTTTTGTAAGCATCTCCTCATCTTAGTGATGTTTGGAGCTCCCAGTCTCTTCTATCTAATATAATAAACTTTCATATATTTGTCGGAGCTGCAAATAAATCAAACATTTAACAAGTTATTGATAGCTCGGCTCTATTATATGTTGTTGCGGGCTAGAATATACGCGGCGATAGAGTTTTAATAGTTTGTCTTAGCGTCATACGGATATCCAGCTCACACACAGAGAACACAAGATTTTTTACGTGAAAAACCCTTGAAAGGGGAAAAACCACGGGGCCTAGCCTAGTTGAAAAGATTTCACTAGAACTTTAGTTGGTTACAATGGGCTGATTCGTCTCTGAGGACGATCGGATTACAAGTAGCAATTGTACAATAGAAATCCGGGTGTCAAGAGATGATCTAACAGAGCTTCGGGCCTCAGAGGATGGTCTGACATAAATTCGGGCCTTAGATGAGGACCTGGCGAAGATGAGGGCCTCGGGTGGAGGTCTGACGAAGGTGAGGGCTTCTGACGGCAGTCAGACAAAAGTGAAGACCTTAAGTGGTGGTCCGGCGGAACAACGGCGTTAGACGGTGGTTCGGCGGAGCACAGGGCGTCAGGTGGTGGTCCGGCGGAGCAACGGTGTTAGGCGGTGGTCCAGCGGAGCACAGGGTGTCAGATGGTGGTCCGATGGAGCAACGGCGTTAGGCCGTGGTTCGGCGAAGCACAGGGCGTCAAGTGGTGGTCCGGCGGAGCGACGACGTTCGGAGGTGGTCCGAAGGAGCACAGGGTGTCAGGTGGTGGTCCGGCGGAGCAACGACGTTAGGCGGTGGTTCGGCGGAGCATAGGGTGTCGGGTGGTGGTCCGGTGGAGCAACGGAGTTAGGCGGTGGTCCGGCGGAGCACAAGGCGTTAGGTGGTGGTCCGGCGAAGCGACGGCGTTCGGAGGTGGTCCGGCTGTGCACAGGGCGTCAGGTGGTCGTCCGACGGAGCAACGGCGTTAGGCGGTGCTCCGGCGGACGTCCGGCGTTGGTGGAGCAACGGTGGTCCGGCGAAACTCCGGCGGTGGTCGAGGAGGCTAGGAAGCAAGAGCAATCTCCGATCTTTTTCTTTTTTTTCCTTAGGCTCAGAGAGGGGGGGGGGGGGGGGGGGGGGGGGGGGGGGGTCTTCTTTAAAAAATAGAGAGAGCTCTATTTATAGATTTTGGGAATGACATGGCACCCTTAAAATAGGTGGAGGATCAAGGGTAAGTTGGGAGTGGTTGAATAGACGGCCGATCTTGAATCCCTTGATCATGAACCGTTTGATGGACGTTTGAATGTCGTAGTGATGTCAGAATTCAGTGACTTTGGGCTTGTTGGATTCGTCTTGTCGAACCGCTCGATTCAAATATAAGTTTGTTATGTTTGGAAGCCGTTTGGTAATCCAAATTGTGGTTTGAACCTTCCAACAGCGCTTCAGGTCCTTGATTTGGACCCATTTGGGCTCGGATTGGGTCGAATTTGGTGTCGTTGGGTTCGTATTTCCGAGACGCTCAGTTCGACTATAAGTTTGCTGAAATCGAAGTTTAGATGCTTCTGATTTTAACTTCGAAAGTTTCCAACTTAATTTTTCTTTGAGATTTGTGCCTGATCAAGATAATTTTCGGATGATGTATCATATGCCATTCCTAATCATTTATATTATATGTCATTCATAATCATTTAACAAAGTAATGAAACAAATTTGAATATTTTTAATGCTAATATTTAAATAAACAAGCTTAAACAACTATTTAGTTGACTTGTTTATGAACAAGTTTGATATGAAGCTCATTAAGAAGCTTGATTCATGTTAATAAGATACTCGATTAATGTTCTATATTGAGTTCGATTAAATCTGGTTATGAAAATAATGAAAAACTAATATAAATGATTTATATTTATTATAATTTAATAACATAATATCATTATTTAATAAAATTATAAACTAATTAAACATTATAAGATATATTAATTAGAGGTACTTGGTCATGTTTTTTTTTTAGTGTTCATAAAGAAACACATTAAAAATATCATTTTCTAATATCAACAATCAACTAGTTTCTAAGCTCGAAAATATTTGATAGATTAGCTCATCTATAGGTTGGAGAAAGCTAGTTCTATATATTCATTAACGGCCTCGATAAGGCTCAACATAATTATTCATTAAACTAATGAATGAATAAAAGTAAAGCTTATTAATAGCTTGATAAAGATCACTAATTATTTTATATGTGTTGTTCGTCTCGATATCTATTATATAGATCGAATATGAACTAAACACAAATTGAATTTTAAAATATATAATTTTAAACTAAATATGAGCACAAACATAATAGCTCAAATAGAGCACGAATTGAGCTCAAACAAACTGAAAACAAATGAGTTCAAACATGAATAAGCTAATAACGAACGAGCTCAATTAATACTTATTCAACTTGGCTCGATTCAACTGCACCCTAAGGAACTCTATAGCTTCAACCCATTTTATTCCTCAAAACTATCCAGTACATGATATTTTGAAAGAACAATGGAGATCAAGCCATTTATTAACAGTCATGTTTTATCCCGGTTATTGATATCATTGTTTAACACTTTTCCCTTTTGATGAGAATTCACTTCATGAACCTGCCAGGCTTCATTGGTCATATAGCAAAGTACAAAAGAGTAAAATTTTATATTTAAAACTTATGAAAACAAAAAGTTCAAATTGCACCAGTGGTCTAGTGGTAGAATAGTACCCTGCCACGGTACAGACCCGGGTTCGATTCCCGGCTGGTGCACAATTTATATTTTGGTTTTTTAATTTATTTTACTAATGAGTGAATAAATCATTTTTTTTTACTTTTGATTACTTCCAAAACTGCATGCATAAATTTAAAAATCCATATCAAATCCACTCTATGTTAGGGGTGCAAACGAGTCAAGCCAACTAGCGAGCAGGCTCTGGCTCGACTCAGTAACAAGCTCGTCGAGATTATCGAGCTCGACGGCTGAACTCGCAGGAGGGAAATGCAAATCCACGAAGCGGGAAATCGAAGTCACGAGCCTGAAATCGAAGTCACGAGCGGGAAATAAAAAAAAAAACGTTCAATCTCAATGACGTGACGACAACGACGATCTCGATAGTGGGAAATTTCGAGCTTGACGACAGATGATGGGACTAGCTCGACGATGATCTCGATGACAAACGACGGGATGAGCTCGACGACGATCTCGGCAGACGATGGGACGAGTTCGACGACGATCTCACAGCGGGAATTTTCGAGCTCGACGACGGCCTGGATGGCAGACGCGAAGGAACGAATTCGAGATGATGGACTCGACGGCAAACGAGACAGCGAGCGATCTTCGATAACAAACGGGATGACCACGATTACGCTCAAACTGCTCAGTACGATGATCTCGACGGTAGACACGACGGCAACAACGATGGGCCTCGGGAGGACGGACGCTACAACCAGCGATGGATCTCGATCTCGACAGCCGAGCTCGACAGTAGAGCCCGATGAGCCGCTCAACAAGAAGATGAGTCGAGCTCGAGCTTGGTCTTTGATAGTCAAGCTCGACTGGAACACCCTCTAACTAGAACTTAGAAATGTATTGTATATGAGATTACAGATTGTTTATATTACTCAAAACTTATTTGAACTATATTTATATATGTTTGGCAAAAGATCAAATATGTCTCGAAGCTTATTCAAAGTATGTGTTTATAAGTCAAGAGCGAATAATAGTTGAAGATGCTTTGATCATGTCCGATTGAGGTCAAAATAAGTTTTAATTTATGTTCAAAATAAGTTTGAGGAATATATCAAAAAGTTTTGTATGCTAGTTGAGTATTTGATCATTGTTCGATAAAAATTTGTGCAACATTTAAATTTATTGTGTTGCATTAATTTAAATTGGCTTGTTAAGCAAGATTGGATTAAATAAATACGGGGATGTGACGAACAAAACTATATGGTTATTTGAATCGTTTGAAATTGATAATATTATTGTGTTGAATATGAGGAGTGAGCACACAATTAGACCTGTCAATATTGGACCCGACCCGAAAACCCGAACCGAACCCGACCCGAAAATTTCGGGTTTGGGTTGACCCGAAGCGGGTCGGGTTTGGGTCCGGAAAACCGAACCGTTTGCAAAACCGGGTCGGGTTCGGGTTGACCCGGAAACCCGGGAAAACCCTAATTGACCCGGAATAACACAAACCCGCGTTGCCGTCGCGTAGTCGAGCGAGCCCCGCATCTCGCACTCGCACCATCCCACATTCCCGCTGGTCACTGCCGGCTGCCCGCGAGCGATCGTTGCCTGCTGCCCGCTTAGCACACTCGTGCCCTAACGGGGTGCTTCCCGGAATAACACAAACCGCGGCCGATGCGTGACCTAGGATGGTGTCAATTCGGGTCAACACGTCGGGTTCGGGTCAAACCCGACCCGACCCGGATCTAAACAATTCAACCCGAACCCGACCCGTTTTTGCAAACAGGTTGGACATTTCAACCTGGATCCGACCCGACCGGGTTGTCGGGTTGACCCGACCCGACCAGCGACCCAGTAGTGGCGCGCGCGGCACGCGTTTCGGCAGCGACAGCGCGGCAACGGCGGCAGCTCAGCAGCAGCGGCAGCACGGCAACGCGGCACACCGCACGCGGAAGCGCGGGCACGCGAAGCACGCCACACGCAAAAGCGCGGCATGCGGCAGCGCCGGGCAGGAGGGCAACGGGCAGCTCGGGCTGGGGCAGCAGGCAGCGAGCGGGAAATTTCAATTTTTTTTAAAATAAAAGGGTTGTCGGGTTGACCCGGCAACCCGTCGGGTCAACCCGACCCGACCCGTTTTATCAAACGGGTCGAATCTGCGAACCCGACCCGTTTTATAAAACGGGTCAGGTCCAACCCGAATTTTCTAGGTCGGGTCCGGGTCGGGTTTTCGGGTCGGGTCAAAAGTTGACACCCCTAGATGCGTCGTTGCCCCATTATCGCGTCACCCCGCTGCCCCGCTGTCGCGCACGACCGCTGCGGCGCTGCCTGTTGTCGCTGGCTGCCCGCTTCTGTGGCTGAAACAAGTGGGTTCGGGTTGACCCGAACCCGACCCAAACTCGAAGCGGGTCAGGTTCGGGTCCAGAAAATTGACCTGTTTGCAAAAACGGGTCGAGTCGACCCAAACCCGAACAGTGTCGGGTCAATTTCGGGTTTGACCCGAACCCGAACCGTGACCCGAAATTGACACCCCTATACACAAAATTTTAATAGTTATTTCTATGATGTGTTGTAGAATATCAATACTAAACTCAGGTGGCTTGAATTCACAATCAAAATTTGAAAATAAGTGTACTATTGTTTGATAAAATGGCTTCAATTATGATGGTATTCAGGAGCACATATTATAGAAAAGTATTCACATTTTGGCACTATATAATGAAGAAGTGATAATATTCGGGCACTTTATAATGATACATATATGGTAAGATTTGAATTAATGATACAGTTGCACTATAATTTTTGTGATTCTATCAAACATATCACTATAAAAATATTGTAACTATTTTAATCTAGTTTAATGGTGCCTACTAAAGTTATATCATCTATTGTGTTTTCCTTGTCATGTTATATTGCTGGCGATGTTGAAGGACCATAGTTGAATTCTACTATATTATAGTTTGTTATATCATCTAGAGTCTGGTGATTAAAATCTCTCACTTCGTATCTTTAGAAATCACTCTTTAAGGTGCCTCGTCTTCATTGGTCCGGTTGGCAATATTCTCATAAGAGGGTAGGTTTCTTTATGATCTTCTAGTCGCTAATATATTATTCGATTAAAAGACTAAATAGATCATAATAACAATGCGAATAGTTCTGCAACAAGGACAGAAGAACCAACTGCTAGCTTATCCCTCAAAAGGATGGCATAAAAAGCTTATTGAATGTCAATAATGGTCCTACAACGATCAATATAGTCATAAGTGAGGGATACATTGATTTATTTCTCTCAAATATGGGTGTCAAAACAGGTAAACGGGTCAGGTTCGGGTCCAACTCGAATTGACTTAGGTCCAAAAGGGTTGACCATAACTTATTAACTTTACACAGTTTTGCAAACAAGTCAGAAATTTCAACATGTATCCAACCCGTGTGGGTTACCGGTTTGACCTGATACGAAGACGCGAACGCCTGATCAGGATTCAACTCCAATATTCATGGCGGTGGATGCCTGCCATTGACAATGACAGTGCAGACAAGGGATTCGTCGTATGATTCAAAATGCTGAATGGAGCAGACGCTTGAACCAACTATTATGATTGAATATTTCAACAAAGAGTGTGTGGAGTCGATCGGTCGAGCCACGAGCTGGATTGTTGCGGGTGAGCACAGGGGGGTAGGTTACAGGTGCGGGTTGCTAGGCTGAAGCTGGATTGGACTTGCAGAACACAAGTCCAATGTGGGACCGTAGAACACCGGTCACAACTTGGGATCGGACTTGGAACACCTGGCACTCGCAGTTCAAACCGGTTAATTTTGGTTTTCCGGGTCAACTTAAACACGACCTGGTTTATAAAAGGGTCAAAAAATGAAACCGAACCTGACCCGTTATGCAAACGAGTTGGCCTAAACCAGAAATTTCCCAAGGCTTTGGGTCGGGTCAATATTTGACACCTCTACTTTAAGCGCTTGATTTGAATTCATTTAGACTCATGTTAGACAACTTTGTCATTAGATTTGTTTTATCAAGATGTTCAATTATATAGAAATTTGCTGAAAATAAATTTTGAATGGCCTGAATTTAATTTTGAAAGTTTTCAAAATAATACATTAAGATTTGCACCGAACAATTGAAGTTTTTGAAGACATATCAATAATTATATTTATACTTATTTAGGAAAAAATAATTTTTAGAGTTCATGTTGTTTTGTTGTATTTACATGATATAATTTATATGATTTAATATTTAATCATATTTAGTTAAGGTTAGAGCCACAATTTTTATTGGATGGAAAGTAATTGATCGATATAATAAGAAAGAAGATTTGTATGATAAATTTGTAATACAGTTGTTAATATGCACATATATTTTCAAATTTCTTATATGGAGATCAGGTCTGTGCCCAAGTTGTCGACGGAAGAAATTCCTCCCATCTCATTCGGGCTCGAATCCCTTGACCGTCCCACAAAAAAAAAAAAAAAAAAAAAAAAAAAAAAAAAAAAAAAAAAAATATATATATATATATATATATATATATATATATATATATATATATATATATATATATATATATATATATATATATATATAATATAATAATAATAATAATAATAATAATAATAATAATAATAATAATAATAATCTAATACCCACAAAATTCTTATTTCTCCATGAAGGAAGTTATTTCTTAAAAGCTAATGAGCTTATTTTTTAAAAGCTTTAGGTGCATGCGATTAATTTGGTATTTATTAAGTGGCTTGTGGTTGAATAGAATTCATGAATAGTCTAAATACAATGGAAATTAGAGTAGTATTTTTAAATTTAGAATATGATTTTTTTTTTTTTTGGGTGTTTCCCTGGAATGAAGAAAAATGAAAAAAAAAAATTTAAAAATAAATTGAGTTATGGGATGATGACCAAGGTGATTTGATGATAGGCTTCATGATGATGGCACTTTCATGTGGACGCTTGATACTTAGCAACAACTTAAGGATAATAAACTTGATGACTCATGATATCATATATAAAAAATTTAGAGGTCTTATCATAGGGGTGTAAAAAAGAGGTTAGTGGGTCTGGTTCATATCCGACCGTAAATTGACCCAAGACGAATTGGGTCAACATAAGCTTAACCTGATCAATAAGTGGGTTAAAAAATTGAATATGAAATGGACCCGCTAGCAACCCAAACCCAACCTGATAACCCATTTTAATTTAAAAAAATAGTAGCTTATTAATCATAAACTTTAGATTAATTTATCAAAAACAATAAAATTATATCCATAGATAAAAGAAATTAAGAAAATTAATAAAACAAGTCGATTTCAGACCAAAAATGGGTTGGCAGGCCAACCAAAATCCGACATATTTATTAAATAGGTTAACTTGAATCGGAATTTTTCAGGCCGAGTCATTTTATGCCACAAAATGTTGGCCGTTAAAAAGGAAGCATAACATTAAGTTAAGTGTTGTAGAGATGAGGATGCTTAGGTGGATAGATTTGTGGCTGTACTCTTAGAGACAATATTTGAATTAAGCATATACATGAAAAGGTAGGAGTGACTCCAGTGGAGAATAAGATTAGAGAATCACCTTAGATGGGTTGGTCACATAAAACGACGCTCATCCGATGACTCGATTAGCAGAGTAAATGTATTATATTTGACTTATGTTAAAAAAGATTGAGATAGACCTAATAATACTTAATAGAAAATGCTACAAATGACATTTTTTATTTGATTTAAATAAGATTTTGACTCTTAACAAAAAAAGATTCATGTAACCGACCGCACATAGTGAGATAAATGATTGATGTTGTTGTTGTTATTATTGTTGACTGGTTGAGTCATTTACTGACACCCCTAACTTAACAAGCTTCATGTAAAGAGGTTGTGGTCGTAGATCAAGAGCGGGATGTCATGCCCAAAACCTGGAACAAAAGGTTTGGTTAAATCCATTGTGTGTGACACGTCGAATAAATGCCTAGTAGTCCTCCATAATCATTCATAAATGGAGTCACATGATATTGAAAGGTTTTGGAAGGATATGGGAGGTTATTGATGATTCTAGAATGCTCTAGAAGATCCTAAAAGGTTCCAGAAGATTATGAAAGGTTCTAGAAAGACATAGAATTTCCTAGAAGATTTAAGAGCACTCTATAATATTCTAGAATGGTGTGGACACTTAGAGCGTATTATAGGATACCCTAGAACTCTATAGAATATTATAGTATAAGTATATTGTAGGGATTGATGTGGAGTGTTCTAAAGAACTCTACATTCATGAATTATGGAGGAAAATCTAGAAAGTTCTTACACATTGAGGGAGGGCTATAAATAGAACCCTCCCCCTTCATTTGTAATCAAACCCCTCTTGTAAAGATTCTCTTATAATAGTGAACTTTACCCCATTCATCTTCTCTTTAGCATTCTTTGTTGCCTAGAAAGCATTATATGTGTTTTAAGCTGACTTAGCACTAGGAAGGAGTGTTAAGACTGCACATGAGACTTACAGAAGATCTCTCCATGATAGAGAGCTCACCAAGGTTGGCATCTACTATGTCACAATGGAAGCTCGCTACAATAGGCATTTACTCAATCAGGAAAGGAACTTGTTGTGGAATGCATTGATAGAGATCGTGATGAGAGCTTGGAATGAGGGAGTTTGCGCTGGGGGCATCATAGATTAACGAGATTGCAACACATTATGTATGAAATTCATCAAAATAAATAAAAAAAACCTCAAAATAAGCACTATAAATATATTTAAAACTCTTTATAAAAATACATAAAAGTAAAATAATGCAAACATAATAGATGCAGTAGTTTAGGTGTTAGTTCATAGTTTGCAAGGACGAACCTTTCCTTATGTTTACATACCCAAGAAAGAATTAATCAAGTATAATAAAGAATTAATTCAAATCAGACTTTCATTTATGGCCGTCGATCTCATCTCTGATTTTTTTCTGCTGAAATCGGACGGTTTCGATGCAATCGGACCAGACCAGGAATGCGCGCTTCTTCGTCGAAGGGACATAGTGGCCAATCAGCACTCGTTATTGTGGAAGACGGCAAGGTTTTAAATAGCTTAAATAAAAAGCGTCGAGGGCGGATCGAGATATCCGTCTTCCTCTTCTTTCATTCCTTGGTTACCTTCACAAAAACCCGCCATGATATCTCTAGCTTAAATTATAGATTGCGGAGCTAGGAAGAGCGGATAAGCGAGAGATCGGCCATGGGTCAAGCCTTCCGGAAGCTTTTTGATGCCTTCTTCGGCAACAAAGAAATGAGGGTTTGCTTTATTTTCAATTTATTGTTCCAATGTTATCATATTTCATTCTAAAATTATATTTTTGGCGTTACATAAAGATTCAGGTGTTATGCTTTCTATTTTCCATCACGGGATTTGAGTATACTGGCTTAGTTAGAATCGTTTGGTTGATATTAGAGACGGCGTGACTGATTGACTAATAACCTTATTGGTTTCGGATTAGAATGCCTTTTTACGGCTGCTTGAGGTATTGGATTGGACTAGTTTTCAAACAAAACCTGCTAGTCTCATCCTGCTCAGTTGTTTGCGAAATTAGCTGTTTGATGATTTATCGAGGACACTATTTTTGTTGTTTTTATCCCGAATTGGCTCTCTATTGTAAGTCTGTGACCAAAGGAAGATCGGATTTGATCAACTTTGTGACTATTTGAGGACATATCTTTTATTCTTGGCAAGTTTATTTATTTATGAGGACATGTGTGAAGAAATTCATTCTGTTTTGCTACTGTGATTGATCTATACATGTTAATTTTTAATAGAAGGATAATGCTTCCGCCTAAATTTTTTCCTGTAATGAATGTTTCTGAGTTTTTTTTTGTACTCCATTGATTGCATTGGTACTTCTGTTCTTTTAGAACGGGCAGCGTTTATAACCTTAAATAGGCAAGCTCCTGTTGTACTAGGGTGAGTTGAGACGCCTTGTTGTGAATAATTCTCACAGCAGAATGAAACGGTTTCTCTCTAAAGTGTATTATGCACTTTGTGTTTGTAAGTTGTTTGAATACCGTGAAAGCTTTTGTAAGGCAACTGTCCTGTTAGATATTTATTGATGGTAAGCTGGGGGCCAGTGTGGAAATCTTCTTTGATGTTTAGTTGTGGCAATAAGTGATGAAATTATGTTTTTTTGTTTCTTTGAAAAAAAAAGTTGGATGGACAGCTTAGCATGTTCAGATTATTCTTCTATTATTTTATTTATAATTGTTAATATTAGCATAGTTTCTTGACAAATTACAATTCAATTAGGGTTTCGGATTTGAATAAGGTTCCAATCACGCTTCTACTTGAATATCAAAAGCAAAATTCGGATGTTTGGATGAACAGAGAAAAAATGTTGGCTAAAAAATAAATTTCTTGTGAAATGGTGTTTTAGATTGCTTGTTGAAAAAAAAAAGGATTTTATATTGTTTTTAACAAATTAATTAATTAATTGAATTTTTGAATTATACATGTTATTGTGGATCCTTAGCTCAGATGATGTTAGATTGATAACTATTCGTAAAGCTTGCACCAAACTAATTAAGTTATTCCAAATTTGAATTTTACTAGCTCTAGGCATTCCCCAAAAGCAGCTTGCCATAATGAACCCAATTGTGGTGAGAAGTATGTAAAAGTTTGCTTGGATATCGTGTATAAGTGATGCGATACAACTTAGGGTCCATTATGGGCAACTTTCTCATAAATTTGCTTTCCATACAACAACCATAATTATGTTTTCCCACAACGTTCTTGCGGCTTTTCAAAAGATTTTGTAGTAAGAAATAACCTTTAAAATCAAGTCTACTAGAGTTTGGTAGTTATAAGAAAGCTGTTGTTTAAAATTTTCAAAAGTAAATAAGTTTGTAATACTCACGATAGCTTTAAAAAATCTACTTTTACGGTTTCACAACATAATTTTACAACAAATTTTATAGTTGGCTGCATGCGGCTCAAATGGACTGCAAGTTAATTTGGATGGTTTTCTATTTTGATTTACTTTTTCATTATTATTATTATTATTTTTTCGTGTCATACTTTAAAACTATGGGAGCGAGTTATAGAGCATAGGTTGCAGCGTGATACTAATGTTTCTCAAAATCAATTTGGATTCATGCCGGGTAGGTCGACTATGGAAGCCATACATTTATTAAGAGGTTTGATGGAGAAATATAGAGAAAATAAGGAGGATCTACATATAATATTTATTGATTTAGAAAAAGCATATGATAAAGTTCCAAGAGAAGTGCTATGGAGAGTTCTTGAAAAGAAAGGAGTTAATAATGCTTATATTCAAATCATTAAAGATATGTATACAGGAGCTATTACTTGTGTTCAAACACAAGGTGGTTTAACCAAGTTTTTCCCTATTTCAGTTGGGTTACATTAAGGATCAGCCTTAAGCCCATATCTTTTTGCTTTAGTCATGAATGTTCTCACTAGACATTTGCAAGAGGATGCACCTTGGTGTATGCTTTTTGCTGATGATATTATACTTGTTGATAAGACTAGAGAGGGAGTTGAAAGTAAACTTGAATTATGGAGGTCAACATTAGAGACTAAAGGTTTTTCGCTTGAGTAGATCTAAAACGGAATATATGGAGTGTAATTTTAGTAGTAATAGACCTAGTGAGGGGATTGTGACTTTGGGCGATCAAGTCATTAATAAGAGTACACATTTTAGATATCTTGGATCTATTGTTCAGAGTGATGGTGAAATAGATGGGGATATTATCAGCAGAATTCAAGTTGGATGGTTGAAGTGGAGGAATGCATCGGGTTTATTGTGTGATAGAAAAGTACCCCTCAAACTTAAGGGAAAATTTTATAAGATGGTAGTGAGGCCTGCAATGCTTTATGGTGCTGAATGTTGGCCATTAAAAGAGAAGCATAATACTAAATTAAGCGTGGCAGAGATGAGGATGCTCAGGTGGATGAGTGGCTTTACCCTTAGAGATAGGATACGAAATGAGAATATACGTGAAAGGTTGGAGTAGCTCCAGTAGAAGATTAAGATTAGAGAGAGTCGCGTTAGATGATTTGGTCACATAAAACGACGGCCTTCCAATGACCTGGTTAGGAGAGTAGAGGTATTAGATTTGACTTATTTTAAGAAAGGTAGAGGCAGACCTAAAAAGACTTGGTTAGAAAATATTAGGAATGACCTTTCTTTATTAGATTTAAACGAGAATTTGACCTTTAATAGGACACAATGGAGAAAAATGATTCATGTAGCCGACCCCACGTAGTGGGATAAAGGCTTGATGTTGTTGTTGTTGTTATTATTTTTTTTGAGCTTATATCGGAAAAGGGTGTTTTTTTTTGTAGCTGGTGGTTTTTGATATTGCGATTTGTAATATATCCTGTATAATTTAACGTCAAATTTATCATTTAGTTCTATTAGGAAGCCTAGACTCTTAAGTGACTTTAATCAACTCAGTATCATCATGTCACTTGAAGGTATGATATAGTATTATCCATTGCACTAACAATTTTTTATCAACCATCTATCTCTCTCATATTGATTTAGACAAGTTCCTTAACATTATGTTATCAATCAATCATCTACTTGACATCACAAGGTAGAAATGTCAAGCCAATTAAGTTTATGCATGTGAACATGAAATGGATTCCAATCACAAATAAATCAATTCACTTGAATGCTAATTCTAGAAGCATCAAGAAAAATATCTTGATAGATTTATCAGAGCCTTTAATGGATATCATATATATTAAAATTTTAATATAGATTATGACCTAACTAGAAATGTTAAAATTAAAATGTTCCACTGTTTTGGTAAGATTGATTCTAAAATTTTTGCTTATTGATTGTTGGATAGATATAAATAATTTCTTTGAATGACATTTTATGTTAGATGAATGCCATATGTGATTCATGAAAAATGAAAGTTATTGGTCAACCTAAATTTATTGAATGTGTATGGAGAGAATAAATATATAGGTCAGAAAGGGAACCTATAACAATTTTGGCTGAAATGAAAGAATTTTTTAAAAAAACATATTTACCTTTGCCATATCATTATATTACTTAATGAATTTGATTCCCTAAAACAAGGCACTAAAATTATTAGTGAATAAATGAACAAATTTGAAAAACTCTTGTTGCATTCTGAAATCTTTGATTATTCTATAATCACACTCTCTAGGTTTATATTTGGGTTGAGATTTGATATGAAGTGAGAGATGGCACGTCATTACATTCTATTACTTGAGTAGACTTTTGAACTTGCATTATATTTTGAACATATATTAAATTCTCTTGTACTTAAAAATGT
The DNA here is from genome assembly GCA_016618105.1 of Dendrobium huoshanense. Taxonomy (NCBI): domain Eukaryota; kingdom Viridiplantae; phylum Streptophyta; class Magnoliopsida; order Asparagales; family Orchidaceae; genus Dendrobium; species Dendrobium huoshanense. The sequence goes on from CM028356.1 coordinate 17,236,236, forward strand.
TATACAAATTTAGGGAGTGCATCATTTAATCAAAGTAATCTAGTTCAGTTTATTTCACCTACTATGTCTAACTATGATTCGAAAATAGTCGAGTGTATTTCATTTCAACGTTTGTGCATTAATTTTATGTAATCCTAGGAGCTTCTAATATGAAATATATAATATCAAGGGCTAGAAAGAGATAATTAAAGTAGGAGAACCTCTTATATTTCCTTGTATATCAAGTAGCTCCAAATGGTTTGGTAAGGTGGCGACAAGGATCTAACGGATCTGTGAGATGGTAGGGAGGAGGCTGTTGTGTGTGTTGCCAGTTTAGGATGGTGGAGATGGATAAGAACATGGGAGGAGGCGGTGAGGACAGAGTGCAAGCTTGTTATATATAGAGTCTTAGTCAGCACTAGTCCCACTCATGAGTGGGAATCCAGGGACATTCTTACACTCCTTTTCAAGTGAATCTATTGATGTCGTCCATTCTAAGCTTGTTTGATAATTATTGATAGACAACCCTTGTTAATCATTTGTTGAGTATGTTTGCTAGTTGTTCACTTGTGATTATGAATATAGTACAAATTAGACCATTGTCGAACTTCTCCTTTAAAAAAATCTCTTTCAACATCAATGTGCTTTATACAGTCATGTTTCATGGATCATGGTATTATGTGCGATATTAATTGCTGACTTGTTGAACCTTTAAATCTTTTAGGACAATTTTTAGCTTTAGCAATTCATAGATTCTAAGTGCTATGGATTTAAATTTGGTTTTTGTGCTAGATCTTGCTATCACATTTTTTTTCCTTTTTAAGTCATGCGATTGCCTCCTAAGAATATGCAATATTTTGATGTTGATCTATTGTCAACCATAAATCTCAGATAGTCTATGTCTTTACATGCTTCAAGAGTTAAATTCTTCCCCTTTTCATTATAATTCATTTATCCAGGGTTTGCTTCTATACATTATCCTAAGACGTGATTCTTTATGATTTTGCATGAATTGACTCCCAACATTGACATGTAGGCAATATTGGCTCTAGTATGTGAGAAGTATATAAGTTTTCTTAAAAGTATTTAGTATGAGATTTTTTCTACTACTATGTTTTTAGAGCATTTGAAAGTTTATGATTGAATTTCATGGTGTTCTTAACAAACTTCCATCCCAACTTACCTGTATTTATTAACAAGTTTGTTATGCATTTTTATTATAATAAAAAAAATTTCATGCCGAGAGTGCGCAATATCAATGCCAAGGAAAAAAAATTAGTTTGTAAAAGACTTGGTTAGAAAATACTAGAAATGACATTTCTTTATTAGATTTAAATGAGAATTTGACTCTTAATTGGAGACGATGAAGAAGAAGGATTCATGTTGTCGAACCCACGGAGTTGGATAAATGCTTGATGTTATTGTTGTTTAATACTTTGACTTCAAATTCTTCCATTGAATATGAGCATTTTTGTTTGTTTCCATGGAGAAAGAAGCTGTGATAACGTGTTCACAGTAGCAAGAAAAATAACATCAAGGAAAGTTTTTTTGTTTCAGAAAGCATGAATAAAAGGAAGAGACGTCCCTTGGAAAAAAAAATGGCTAGAGCTCTTATACTATGACAAGAATTGGAGGATATTTGGGCATATTTCTTTTCAACTTTCATGTAATTTTATGCAATTTTAGGAAATATTTTAATAGGAATTATACAGAACCAGGGACTAAAAATAAATAACTATAAAATAATTATAATTTGACATCCCATAGGTGTTTTCTTGTATAGTTAGTTAGTTTCCATGGATTGTTGAGGTGGCTTTGAGGATCCCATGATTTTGTGAGGTGGTAGAAAGAATCCCACAGATCCATGGGTAGCGAGGAGGAGGTTGACAGGCTGTTGCAGGGGATGCAGGCAGCAGTGTGGGAGGAGGTGGTGAGGATCAGGTCTTAGGCATTGGGGGTCCCATGTGTATGTGGTAATCCAAGGATGCCTTCATAGTAGCTAAGAGTTGTAACACTGAAATCAATATTCATGCTCAAGGAAAATCAATTGTATATGTGATGGGGACATCAGATCATCATGGAGAGTTTATCAGAGACGCGGCCGACGATCTACGGCCACGATCGAGTCTTTATATTTTTGAGTCGTTGATGTATTTTATTTTCATGTAGTTTGTTATTTGCTTATGTGGCAGTTAGAGTCATTGTATTTTTTTTATTATTTAGTTGCTCATGTGTTTTCTTTCCCGTAGTACCCCTCTCATGGGAGTTATCGTATGTAAGCCCAAAGGGCGTTTGTGTCTTTGTTTCGAGTCATGTTGTAGGAGGCTATTTAAAGCCCCATTTTATTCTATTATGAATAATGAAGAATTATTGGAGAATTTTGTTTTCTTGCTTGGAGCATTGTGAGAACTTGTGAGTTCTAGTGGAGAGCTTCCTTGGAGAGGAAGAAGTTTGGCGCATTACCCATCAACCTAGATAAGTCGGGTTCGTGGTTTCGTTGTTTATCTCGTTCTTTTCCTTTTCCCGTTGATCCCCACATACTCCTCTCTCATCACCTTGCCACCGGATTCTCTAGCACCCAAATTTCCCCTCCTCACCCTCCTCCCAACACCCCACGGCCAAGCAATACCAACACCCATTGCCGCCGGCCATGACCATGGCCGCCGACCATTACTCCCCTAGCTTCCTCTATTTGGTTTCCTAATTGGGTTGGGCTTAATTGTGATTATGTTGAAATTCAAATTCATTTGAATTTGAATTCAAATTATTTCCTAATTTGGCTCTTTTATTTTAGGAAAGTTTCTTAATTACGACAATTTGAATTTCAAATTTAAATTGAATGTAATTGAAAACTTACCTAAATTTTCCAAGCCTATTAGATCTACCCTAATTTCCCTCATTGATTTTCTCCCTAGCTTCTATTGCCGCCGGCCCCATCTATGAAGTTCATTAGGATTAATTTCCTAATCCTACCATCCTCCAAAGGAAATATTTCTTAATTTTTTTATCTTTGAGTTGACCGGATTCCCTCTGTCATTAATTCCCTCAATTAATTCTATCAGCCAATGAATTGATTGAGGAAATCAAATCCTACTTCTCTGTTTCCCGCCGCCTCCTCACCTTTTCCTTTTTGTTTTCTCCTCCAGCCGCTCAACCCTCTCGCTGCCTCTCTCCTCTCATGCAATGCCATCTTCATTTTGGACTTAATCAACGTCCAATTGATCTCCTCTCACATTACAGGGTCTAGAGTTACTTCTCAGATTTGTAACCAGAAAATCTGGAAAATTTTCTTTCCAGATTTTAGGAGGATGGGAACTATTATTTCAGCCAACTACGAAGAGGACAATTTCGTGCGTTGACTTGGATATTCGTCAAAGAGAAGTTGCTATCGTGGGAATCTCTACCACTCCTTAGGAAAGGTTTTCTCTTACACTTGCATCTTATTTCTTTAAGTCCGAGTTCTCAATGGTGTGATTGTATTCGCAAAGTCTCCTCCCAATGCTCTTGCTAAAATTAGTAATCATAGGAATTGAGCGTGCTTTATTTGCATCCTAATTCTCGTTGTTAGATCAGGGATTATTTTGAAGCCTACTACTTTGTATTGTTATATTTTCTTATTTATCTTGAAAACATCGGAACTCCGAGCATGTGATTTCGCCTAAGCAAATTACCTCTTTATTTATTTTGAATCTTCGTTGAGGATTGCTCGTAACTTTATTCTAAAATTATTCTAATCGAAGAGTAGTGCAATGCCTAAATGAACCCATATGCATCTCATCCGTTTAGTTCTACATCAATATGTACTTGGGTCTAAAATTTTTGCAAAGGAATGTCTTAAGTGTCATCAAATTTATCTTCATGCTAGTAAGTGTCCTAGTAGGAACTTGCATATAAATGTAGAGGATGAACATAACAAAATAAATGATTCTGATGATGCTAGTGAATTTGATAAAAAACAATTGTTGATTTTAAGGATACTTGATTGAATAATTCTTTTAATGTCATGTGTTGCATCATAGTTACTGCTAACATTGAGTCTGATTGGAATTGAAGCTTTACGAGCTTATAGTTGATAGTGAGAGTCTGATGGGGACATCAGATCATCATGGAAAGTTTATCAGAGACGTGGCCGCCGATCTACGGCCATGATCGGCGGCCATGATCGAGTCTTTATATTTTTGAGTCATTGATGTATTTTTTATTTTTATGTATTTTGTTATTTGCTTATGTGGTTTTATTATTTTCCGTTGTACCCCTCTTATGGGAGTTGTCGTATGTAAGCCCAAAGGGCATTTGTGTCTTTTTTATTTTGAGTCATGTGTATGAGGCTATTTAAAGCCCCACTTTGTTCTATTTCAAGTAATGAATGATTGATTATGAAAATTCCCTCTTGCATGAGCATTGAGAGCTTGAGAGTTCTAATAGAGAGAGCTTCCTAGGAGAGGAAGAAGATTGGCGTAATACCCACCAACCTAGATAAGTCGGGTTCGTGGTTCCTTCTCGTATCTCCTTCTTTTGTCCTCGCTCTTTTTTTTTCTTCTTTCTTTCTTTCTTTCCTCCCACCTAGCCGCCGATTTTCCCCTCTTCACCCGACCCCTCCCCACGCCCACGGCCAAATTTTCCCCAAACCTCCATAAAGCCGCCGGCCACCATTCCAATGACCACCGGCCATCTCCACTTCATTACCTCCTAGAAGTTTCCTAATTTAGATTGATCAAAGTTGGATAAATTTTGAAATTCAAATTCAATTGATTTGAAATTCAAAACTTTCCTAATCTTCAACTTCTATTTTAGGAAAGTTCATTCATACAATCCTATTTGAATTTTGAATGAGAGAGGATTTGATTACAGCTTTCTAATTTCATAAATCCAAATTTGGAAGCTATATTAACTCCGTAAATCTCTAACTGTTTCCCCTGGATTTTGCTGCTGGCCCCTCTTCAATATCTCAGCCATCTTTATTTAATTATTTCCTAACTCTAAGATCCTTCTTTTGGAAATAACCTCAAGTCCCGTAACTCTTGTCTGAGCCGAATTTCTCATGATAGCCTAGCTCTAAATTATTTCCTAAAACTAGAAACGGGATTTAGGAAACAAAAGGCCACACCCAATCCACCCCGTGAACTGCTCTCCCATCAGCGCCCCTCCTCTTGCCTGCCCACCTGAGAAGATCTCCCAAGTCCAGAGCACGTGAAGGAAATCACACTCAGCCTCCTACGCCTCTCACAGCTAGACTTCTCCATGCTCTCCTCATCCTAGCCTACCAAATTCTGATACTTTCTCTAGATTTTCTCTCAGGTTTTCTATAGAAAAATCTGAGATTGTTTTCTCAGATTTTATAAGATAAAGTGCGGAGCTTGCATTCTCTCTACTATCAAGGGAAACGTCTTTCACGTTGTGAATATTCAAGAGACGTACGTACCTTAGTTGCTTGGACGAAAGCTATGGACGAAGACGTTGAAGGCATCGAGTGGAGGATCTCCACGTCTCCTTAAGCAAATGTCCTCATTTTTTACTTGCATTCAAATTCTTCTAAATCTGAGTTCTCAATTGGTTAGATTGTAATCACGAAAGTCTCCTCCAAGTGCTCTTGCTAAGCTTAGTAATTCATAGGAATTGAGTGTACTTTCTTTGCATCCTAAATCTCGTTGTTAGATTAGGGATTAAATTGAAGACTACTATTTTGCATTGTTTCAATTTTCTTATTTATCTTGAAAATTTCAAAGCTTGGAGTATGTGATTTAGCCTACGCAAAGCATCTCTTCATTTGTTTTAGTCGACTTGAGAATTACTAATAATTTTAATCCAAAATTATTCTAATGTACGAGTTGTGCAATGCCTAAACGAATCCATAAGCATCACATCTAAGTAGTCCTGCATCATCTGGTATCAGAGCATGGTATGCTCTTACATGTTTTAGGATTCATGGTAGTTTTCCTTTTTCTGCTTTCATTTGGCATTAATTTCATTTAGAAAGCTTCTCATTTTATCCCTAGGGTGCTACTAAATCATTGTGTGTCATTTTATGAGCATAAAACATCTTAAGTTCACCTTACACTCTTGTTTAGTGTGCTGTCCAGAAAATTCCTGCAGTTTTGCAAACTTTAGGATACCTATTTAAGTGTGCTTTTGTTGTCCTTAAACTTTGCATTCATTATTACTTGTTAAGGTGACTTAGTGCTTGAGTGTAGGTTGCTGTCCCTGATTTTCCTGCACCTTTTAGAGTCATTTTAGAGTGTCTTTCCATCCCTTAGTTTGCTGTCCACTTCCTAGGAAGCCCTCTAAATATCCATTGTGTTTTGGAATGGACCCGGAACAACTAGGGAGGACTTTAGACCTCTTGGTAGGCCAAATGAACACTATTAGCCAGCAACTCAAGGAAAACCAGTCGGATTTAGCTGAGCTTCGTAGGAACACCACCGAGAGATTTGATACACTTGAGCGAGCTAGAAACCACCCTACTCCCTACACCCCATCTAGACCACCTTCTATGTATGGGGATGATACTTATCCGGATGAGAGGCCACATCGGGCCAATCATTGAGCTCCCTACCATGGACATGACCCACGTCATGATCCTGGTTTGGATGATAGGCATCACCGTGCCAATCATCGTGCTACCTACCACAGCCATGATCCTGATGCACCACTGATGAAGAACATTAAGGTTGATGCTCCTACCTTCGATGGCACTCTCGATCCCCAACTCTTCTTGGACTGGGTCAAAGGTATGGATAGTTTCTTTAAGTGGTATGATATTTCTGAGGCCAGGAAGGTTAGTTTTGCTGTCATGAAGCTTACGGGTAGGGCGAGTAAGTTTTGGGCGAACTTAGAGAGTCTTAGAGAAGATAGGAATGAGTACCCTATTGTAGACTGGCTATCCATGAAGCGGGAACTCAAACAAAAGTACTTGCCACCCTCGTACTTCCCTCGACTATTGGATAGGTGGAATAGGCTGACTCAAGGCAATAAACTAGTTAAGGAGTACATCGCCTCCTTTGATGACTACCTGATTTGATGCAAAGGGGAGACCTCTACCACCCCCGCGCAAATCTTGTCTATATTTCGAACCGGGTTGCGAGAGGATCTTCACAATGAGCTGTTTGCCCGGAACGTCACTATACTGGAGAATGCCTACAGCCTAGTGCTTGACTTAGAGGAGACCCATTCACGGCACCCGATCCGTTCACATGACTCTAGGCCTTCCTACAGATCTTCTGGTAGTTCCACCCCTCACACCCCCACTGCCCAGCCGACCCCAGGGAGCACCACCCGACCTTCGTCTGGTCCCCCTACTCCTTGTCCTGATGTTAGAAGTAAAATCTAACCCAGGGACCAAATGCTTTAGATGTTAGGGGTACGGGCATATCGCCTCTCAGTGATCTAGTCCCTATAAAGTTACGATTATCGAAGAGATCACTGAAGAGGAATTTGAGCCCGAAGCCGATCAGATTCACCAAGTAGACAACGACGGTGAATTCTTTGAGGAGGATGACGACACTGCTGTCATCCAATACATCCAAAAAATTGACACTTCTCCCACCTGTGTGGTGAGATGTGCACTGTCACAACCCGTTACCACCGACGACTGGCGTAGGACCACGATCTTTCACACCTACACCATGATCAAGGATAAGAACTGTAAAGTCGTCGTGGATAGTGGCAGCTGCATCAATGCTGTCTCCTCCAGCATGGTGTCTAAGCTTGGCTTGTTTGTCGTTCCCCACCCCAACCCCTATAATGTAGCTTGGGTCAACACCTCTGCCTTGGAGGTAAAGGAACGAAGCGTCATACCCATCTCCTTCGCTGATTATAAGGAGAACGTTTGGTGTGATGTGTTGATCATGAATGTTGGACAAATCCTTCTAGGTCGTCCCTGGCTATTTGACAACGATGTCCACATCTATGGTCGTTCAAACAACTGCGTGTTTGAACATAAGGGCAAAAAGATCAAGCTGGTACCATTACAGCCCCGGGTTACGGATGAGCCTGAATCCAGCCCTGTCAAAACCAAGAAGGGACTAAACCTGATAACCGCTATAGCCCCGAGTGCCCCTTCACACACCTTAGTCGATCGTGAGACTCCCACTGAGTCTGACGAATCTGTCCCTCTTGAGAGTCAGCTCGTACCTAGTAGGCCTGTGGAGATCCATCTTCCTGATCCATTACCCCCGATGATAGGCAATTCTTATGTTTTAGATCTAGCCCCTGGAGCCTCCCAATCTGAGCGTATCCTAGTTGGACTCGACTACCATGATTCAGTGACTTGTACCCTTGGTTTAAGTCCTTCTGAAATTGTATACGGGTTCAAACCACGACAGCCGTTAGATCTGATACCCATGAGTTCTAGGTATAGGATTTCTGAGTCTGCATCAGCATTTGCATCTCATTTGCATGAACTTCATAAGGACATAGCACAACAAATTGAAAAGAATAATCAGGAATACAAATTGCATGCAGATTTAAAACGTCGTTTTAAAACTTTTGAGGTTGGTGATTTTATTATGGTGCGGATTCGTCCGGAACGGTTCCCTCCAGGAACAGTTAAGAAATTGCATGCAAAGAGTGTTGGACCTTTCAAAATACTTAAGAAAATTAACGACAATGCTTATATAGTAGATCTGCCTGCAGATTTCAATATAAATCCCTCTTTTAACATAGAAGACTTTGTGGCATATGAAGGTCCTGATTTTAACCCACAAAATCCACTATTAAAACAGCCTTGTGTGAACCCACCCTATGAGATCTCAAACCTACCTCCATTACCAAATATTCCCAAATTTCCTATAGCAGAGCAAGTGGAGGCAGTCTTAAGTGATGAGATCATATCCACAAGAGAAGGAGGATGAAGAAGATATTTGATCAGGTGGAAAGGAAAGCCCGAGTCAGAGGATACGTGGCTAGATCGCGAGGAGTTGCAGCAGATTGACCCAGATGCACTAGAGATCTACGAGAGTGCCAGAGATTCTTACTTTGACCCACCCTGGGAGAATGATGGGGACATCAGATCATCATGAAAAGTTTATCAGAGACGTGGCCGCCGATCTACGGCCATGATCGAGTCTTTTTATTTTTGAGTCATTGATGTATTTTTTATTTTCATGTATTTTGTTATTTGCTTATGTGGTTTTATTATTTCCCGTTGTACCCCTCTTATGGGAGTTGTCGTATGTAAGCCCAAAGGGCATTTGTGTCTTTTTTATTTTGAGTCATGTGTATGAGGCTATTTAAATCTCCACTTTGTTCTATTTCAAGTAATGAATGATTGATTATGAAAATTTCCTCTTGCATGAGCATTGAGAGCTTGACAGTTCTAATGGAGAGAGCTTCCTAGGAGAGGAAGAAGATTGGCGTAATACCCACCAACCTAGATAAGTCGGGTTTGTGGTTCCTTCTCGTATCTCCTTCCTTTGTCCTCGCTCTTTTTTTTTTCTTTCTTTCTTTCCTCCCACCTAGCCTCCGATTTTCCCCTCTTCACCCGACCCCTCCACCCCTCCCCACGCCCACGGCCAAATTTTCCCCAAACCTCCATAAAGCCACCGGCCACCATTCCAATGACCACCGGCCATCTCCACTTCATTACCTCCTAGAAGTTTCCTAATTTAGATTGATCAAAGTTGGATAAATTTTGAAATTCAAATTCAATTGATTTGAAATTCAAAACTTTCCGAATCTTCAACTTCTATTTTAGGAAAGTTCATTCATACAATCCTATTTGAATTTTGAATGAGAGAGGATTTGATTACAGCTTTCTAATTTCATAAATTCAAATTTGGAAGCTATATTAACTCCCTAAATCTCTTCCTGTTTCCCCTGGCGCCCCTCTTCAATATCTCAGCCATCTTTATTTAATTATTTCCTAACTCTAAGATCCTTCTTTTGGAAATAACCTCAAGTCCCATAACTCTTGTCTGAGCCGAATTTCTCATGATAGCCTAGCTCTAAATTATTTCCTAAAACTAGAAACGGGATTTAGGAAACAAAAGGCCACACCCAATCCACCCCGTGAACTGCTCTCCCGTCACCGCCCCTCCTCTTGCCTGCCCACTTGAGAAGATCTCCAAGTCCAGAGCACGTGAAGGAAATCACACTCAGCCTCCTACTCCTCTCATGGCTAGAGTTCTCCATGCTCTCCTCATCCTAGCCTACCAAATTCTGATACTTTCTCTAGATTTTCTCTCAGGTTTTCTATAGAAAAATCTGAGATTATTTTCTCAGATTTTATAAGATAAAGTGCGGAGCTTGCATTCTCTCTACTATCAAGGGAAACGTCTTTCACGTTGTGACTATTCAAGAGACGTACCTTAGTTGCTTGGACGAAAGCCATGGACGAAGACATTGAAGGCATCGAGTGGAGGATCTCCACGTCTCCTTAAACAAAGGTCCTCATTTTTTACTTGCATTCAAATTCTTCTAAATCTGTGTTCTCAATTGGTTAGATTGTAATCACGAAAGTCTCCTCTAAGTGCTCTTGCTAAGCTTAGTAATTCATAGGAATTGAGTGTACTTTCTTTGCATCCTAAATCTCGTTGTTAGATTAGGGATTAAATTGAAGACTACTATTTTGCATTGTTTCAATTTTCTTATTTATCTTGAAAATTTCAAAGCTTGGAGTATGTGATTTAGCCTACGCAAAGCATCTCTTCATTTGTTTTAGTCGACTTGAGAATTGCTAATAATTTTAATCCAAAATTATTCTAATCTACGAGTTGTGCAATGCCTAAACGAATCCATAAGCATCACATCTAAGTAGTCCTGCATCAGAGTCATCTTAGTGTTATGCCTAGGAGTGCCTTATATCGCATGTATTTGAAACCTACACCACATTCACAACCATATAAAGTAGCTTCGGTGGATAAAACTGCTATATGTCTAGAAGGTGTCTTATTTCGATTCAATTGGCTATCTATTCAAATTGAATACAATGTGATGTGTTATCCTTGAATATTGCTCATGTTATTTTGTGTACACCTGGGCTCGATGTGACTAATTTTGATAGATTTAATACCTAGTCTTTAAAGATTAATGGTAGAGTTTTAATTTTAAAACTACAAAATATAAAATCTAAATCTACAATAAAGTGAAACTATGGAACATTCTCTATAAACATGCATTTAAGAAATAGTAGGCAGAGGGGTGTGATCTATGCTATAATAGTTGTGGAATTGATATGAAACTTAAAAATTGTGATTTTGCTTGAAATCTACTATTATCTTAGTTTCTTAATTATCATTATCTAATTTTTCATATTATAGGATGAATCCATGATAACATACTTAGTTAAAAAGATGAGAATGAGTTACTTAAGCAGGGATTTATTAGGAAAAAAATATGAGATATTGCATTGTAGTATTGCACTTGCTTTGCCTAAACTTGAGAGAGATGATAGTTGAAGGAGCCATGTTGATATTAGGTCCATTAATAAGATCATTATCAAATGTAAATTTTCTGTACCTTGAATTATATGCTTGTTGTTGTGATATATTTTTTTTTAAAAAATTGATTTGAGTGGGTAATAGTAAGTTAGATTGAGGGGAATATGAGTGAAAATTTATTTTTAAGACTCATGATGGATTATATGAATGATTGGTGTTACGCTTGGGATTAACTTAGTATAGTACTTTCATTTGCTTAATGAACCATATATTGTGATCCTTCATTAGAAGCATTTTTTTTTTATAATTTTGATGATATTTTAAATTATATCAAGATACAAGATGTTCATTTAGTGCATTTTTGCATTTTATTAAAGTATTTAAGGTTTCACAAATTGAAATATTTGTCTAAATTGAAGAAATGCTATTTTATATCTCCATGTATGATCATCTTAGATTTTGCTATGTCTGTGACTAAAGTATTTATTGATTTTGACTAGGTTAACAGGTGATTGATGATGAAACTATATATATTAATAGCATGACGTGCAGAGATTTCATGCTTTGATTTCTTGTTATAGAGGATTCATTAAAATTTTTAATACTATTGTGACTCCAATTACCAATATTATGAAATAAAAAATAAAAAATTGACCAAATATATTGATCATGGTTTTATTTTAATAAAAGAGAGTCGTACAATGCATCTAAACTTAAGTTGTTTGATGGTAAGACTGTGTCTAAGGGTTCTAGTGATGTATCTAAGATTCTAAGGTATGCATTGGAGGATTGAGTCAAGAATATCCATTTTCATTTTTTATCGAGAAATTGAATGAGACTAAATAGAAATATTCAATTAAGATAGGAAATTCTATGCTTTAGTGTATGCTTATCCATATTGAAGACATTATCTGTTGCCTAAGGAGTTTGTGCAATATTTTGATCATCAAGATTTAAGACATCCAATTCTCGAAAAAATGTGATATGGATATGTTAAATTAGCTGAGTTTTTAAAGTAAGTTTTGTGCTTAAATATTTTGCTGGAACTGAAAACAATCTTTTTGATGCTTTATTATCGTTTATGTTCTTTTTCATATAATTTAAGTTAATGCCATTGGGTTTGATCTTGTAAAGTTGGAGAGAAATAACTCCACTTGTGCAATTTCAAGCAATTGCATGCTCAACTTACAATGCAAGAAAACCAAGAATTAGGATATTCTAATATAACTAATATGATGTTTAGTATACTTTTATATTACTAGTTATCAGTCAAGCAAAAATGCTTTTTTTTAATCTAAATAAAGAATAGAAGACTTAACCCCAATTTATATAGAATGATTGTAAAAATCTGAGAAATTTAGCAAGAGTTCTAACACATAAAATCAATGAGCAAAAAAATAATTTACAAAAAAATCATATTTCCGACAGTATAATTTTTTTACTAAAATCAAGCTAATAAATTAGCAATAACAAATTATGCTGAGTAAATAAACAAAAGCAATTCCAAGAAGAGAAAAATAATGCTTCACAGTAGTAGAAGTGTTGACTTCCTAGAGTCACGTAGTCATACTTGAATCACACTCGAAAAAATCATGCATCCAACTGACGCTCAAAGATTGAAAATAGGAAGAGAAAATTTATACAGGCTAAAAGATGCAAACTACATACCTTGGACCTCTATTTATAAACTCATCATAGTTAGGTTAATAGATAAGGATGGCATAGAATCAACCTTAATCTAAGCATAAATTAATCTGAATTTAATATTACACTCCTCAAAACATATGATTATTTATTTTGTACCCTCCAATAATAGATGAAATTTAAATTGTGAATAACTATGGATTAGCCGCTTTTGGATGCCACGCGCCCTCTAATTTCACTCGACAAGCACAACACAATCAACCAAAAATGTGAAGTTCAAAAAAATAAAGCTCACAAATTTCAAGGATAAGGGCAAGTATGAAGAACACAAATCCAACAACCTGCATTGCTATGTTCTTGAAAAACCCATAAGAGCATATATTTTGTATCCCACAGATATGAGATTCATACTCATGCATAGAAGTTTTTTTGTACTTTTTTTATTTTATTTTATTTTATTTTATTTTATATTTCTTAAATAATACAAACTAGATAATAGTCTCTATCAATCTACCCAGCTTGAAAAATCTACTCTGATGAAGTGAAATTTGGATGCCGAACCCAATAACAATCCATCAAAACCTCTTCAACCCTTTCGGAGAAGTTACTTTAATCAAATCAAGACTAAAATCATGCCAAACAAATAAACTAACCTAAAGCTAGAAAACATCTTTCTTAGTCAATACAACCCTTATCCTCCATTATCAGTAATATGCTCTCAGAATGAAAATAATAAACAAAATGAAGTAAAAAAAAAAAAAGAAAATATACACCGTATTAGAAATTTATGCTTAAATCTGATGTTTGTGATAAGAATAAATGCAACGATTTTCAACAAATCTACTCGTATTAGACAAGTTTAGCATTTGTACTCACCAAGCAAATCTTGACCAAAATTATAAGCCTCTTATGAAAAAAATCAATTAATCAATATAATAAGATTTGTTTCACCAGAGCATAAGAGGTATATTTATAAGCCGTCATGAGCAATGAACACAATCATCCTCAAGAAATACCTTCAAAAACATAATCATATAAGTTTCTAACTAAATATTGAATGTTGCTCAAAATCAAAGAAATTGGCAGTGAACTCATAAAATAAAGTCAAATCCGACGCATTTAAAATTGGATTTATAGAATAAATTTTTTTGGAATTTCTAATTTGTAGGCATTAGTTCCATGTTGAACAATTTTAAATGATTTTTCCTTGTATTCCACTTCTTACAAATGGAAGCATTTATGAATTTCAATTCACCATAAACTTAAATAAAATGATGTTTTCTAAGTATTTACTCTAAATCCATTATAAAGTCCATTCTAAAATGTTCCCAAGGTTTATATGAAATTAGTAAAGGGGTATAAAATCATATCCTTTACTTCAACCCATAGCAAACTAGCAAGTCCTACATAATAAAACAATACATAATACCTCTCTTTTCATTACTCAGACTAAAAATATTTATCATCAATCATTGCAATAGTCTTATCTTTTCTAAAATGACCAGAACCATCCCTAGCATGTAATTCTAAATAAAAAAATTACTCAATAATAAATCGTGAAAACAAAAAGTGTAACCTTAAATATACTATCATCTTTAATCATGTAGTCTTTAACTCTTTATTAAGCAAAAAATGAACATCATTTAAGTCTTTGTAAATCTCACCAAAATCCTTACATGCAACATTCTCCACCATTTTCTCTTCCCCTTTCATCAGCACAAATCTGTATGTTCACATATATATATATATATATATATATATATATATATATATATATATATATATATATATATATATATATATTTTTTTATTTTTTTGATTTATGTTCAGCATAAATGTCTGTATGTTCACATATATGTTGGCATATATGCATGCCATTATATTATTTGGCATTTCTATTTTATACGCGTATTTATTTTTCCAATTTTGAATATCTATGACTGTCTGTATGCATGCACATGTGCAAAGTCTAATTTAAATTCTGAAAATCTGATTAGTTTACTGGCTTGGATTGTCGCACTCTAGGATTTATATTGGAAGAATTATATATGTCTTTTATTTTATCCATTTAATTAGAGCTTACCAATGAATCGCTGGGAAAAAAATATTGCATTTTGTCCAGACCTGCAATTAGAAAAATTATGCATTTGGAGCCTCATATCATAGGATCTTTACCATTTCCTGAAAATATGTAAAACGACGTAATGAGCTCATGGCTCGGCAAGTAACTAAAATCTTACAACTGAAATCAATGCACGATAAAAGAGAACAATATGCTATAAATCATATAAATAAATGTATGCATCAATGTTTATACTGATTATCTGTGTCAATTTATCTTTTTATAGTTTATCACATCTCAATTCATTACATCATCAGTTACAGTATCCGTAACAGTCAATAATACTAATGACAGTAACAATATTAGTATCATGATCAATAACGTTAAATATTATTAATGACTGTAAATATTATTAGTGCCAATCACAATATCAGTACAGTGTTCATAGTAATGTCAGTATCAGTATTCAGATATTCATTGAGTGTATCTTAAGGGTATTTTGATCCTGCACTTATGACTCTCAATTAATGTACTCCTTATAACTCCCCTTGAATCACGTGAATTAGTCATTTCGACTCCTTATAACTCTCAATCAATCTCTATCTTCTTATGACTCACAATTAGTGAATCACGTAGATCAGCAGAGTATCACGTGAAGTTATCATATCATGTATCGGAGATCATTCAATACTTCATTTGAAATTGCAATAAAATTATATCAAATATTTCAGAATGATTAAATATATAATATATCCAAACTTGCATGGTGAAATCTTATGAAATTAGGAGATAATACATTTTTTTTTTGCATATTTAGGAGAGATAAAATTGGTAAATATTGGCTATATTCTTGACAACTAACCTTATTTACTGAAGAACAAGCGAATAAACTATAATTTGATTCCAACATTAGATGTTTATGTTGTAGTTCTTGTTTAAACATTTCAGTATCTATTTGTATTGTTTACATTGCTATTTTTTTGTTCACAATTCTTTCTAAATATGTGGAGTAAATGCATATGCAAATGGTTTTAAACGGACAAAACTTCTTTGAAGTACTTAATCATACTTTGTTGGTATTAAGTGTTTTGCAATACTGTATAAATTGTTGTTTTGGAATTTGTGCTGGAAAATCGATTTTTTTTTTTCACTTTACAATCTTGTATTTGACAGCATATGCATTTCAGGTATAGAGAACTTATTTAAATTTTTTGTGTCATGCAATGTTGACTGTTGCTGCTTATCCTTTTCATAATAAATCAGTAAATTATTATTTCAAATGTATGCTTCCCAGAGCAAGTTTATGATTTGTGTATTTCTTGTCTCACTTCATTATTTTGGCATGAGGTTTTTTATTCTGGATTGGGCTGTGTTATTAGAGGAGCTTTATCATGTTTAAGTCATAAAAAAAAATATTTCTACTGTTTTTCATTTCTTCTGTTGTGAAAAAGGTTTTTATGTGTTTTATTTAATGCACTTTTGTTCTTTTACCAACATCTCATGTAGGTTGTAATGCTTGGACTGGATGCAGCGGGTAAGACAACCATATTGTATAAGCTGCACATTGGAGAAGTTCTATCAACGGTTCCAACAATTGGTATGATTACAAAATTAAATCCATATTTAGCTCTGTCGAACATTTTTGCCTATCTTACTACTAACTCTCCGCTGAAGTCTTGACCATTATGCACCATCATGCTGCATTAGAAGCTTTCATTTATTATATCCGTTAGGCTTTGTAATCATCTTCCTACAATAATCTGCTTGAACTATATAAAAGAAAGGTCTAAAAGTGATGGCGGAAAAGATGTATTTATCCAGTATTCCAGGGTTCCATCCTCTGAAGTTTCAACTGAAATATTATGTAGCAGCTAGCGAAAAAAATCTGAAATGGC
Source organism: Dendrobium huoshanense (assembly GCA_016618105.1). Lineage (NCBI taxonomy): Eukaryota > Viridiplantae > Streptophyta > Magnoliopsida > Asparagales > Orchidaceae > Dendrobium > Dendrobium huoshanense. The sequence goes on from CM028356.1 coordinate 17,253,191, forward strand.
CTGTTACACATTACTTTTACTGAGGATTTTATCGCATGGTCGTAGATGGTCTTGTTAACATTCAATTATTCCAGTATTTGCTTCTTCTTAGACCTTTGGATGCTTATCTTTTGCTATTTTATGTAATTTTGAATTATCTTATCAATTTATTATTGATTGCAACTTTGTATTCAATGCTTAAAGATCGCCTTCAGTCATTATATGGTTTTAGATAATACTCCCATTCGTTTTCTTTTTCTGCTTTGAAACCGAAGTTTTGAGGGGTCATCAGCTAAAGAATTTCTGCTTGTTTGATTTTGCCCTGTTGCTTTTAGATTTGAGGTAACTTAAGAGATTTTCAATTAGGGTTTGAATCTATTATGTTATTAATCAAATGGTAAATTTTGTTAATTAAGTTAATGTGCATACATTAAAACTATGGGAAAGAGTAATTGAGCATAGGTTACGACATAATAGTATGTTTTTCAAAATTAGTTTGAATTCATACCAGGTAGGTCTACTATGAAAGCTTGACATTTATTGAGAGGTTTGATGGACAAGTATAGAGAGAGTAAGGAGGAACTACATATGATATTTATTGATTGAGAGAAAGCACATGATAATATTTCAAGAGAAGTGCTCTGGTGAGTTTTAGAAAAGAAATGAGTTGATAATAATTATTCTCAAGCCATTAATAATATGTATACATGAGCTATTACTTATGTTCAAACACAAGGTGGCTTGACCAAATATTTTCTTATTTTAATTGGATTATATCAAGGATCAACTTTAAACTTATATTTTTTTGGTTTAGTCATGGATGTTCTTACTAGAGATTTGCAAGATGTACCATGTTGTATGCTTTTTGTTGAAGATATCTTCTTATTGATAAGACTAGAGAGGGACTTGAAGGAAACTTGAATTATGGAGATCAATCTTAGAGTCTAAAGGTTTTAATTCGAGTAGATCTAAAACTGAATACATGGGGTATTAGTAGTAATAGATCTAGTGGGTTTATTGTGGCTTCAGGTGATCAAGTCATTAAAAAGAGTACTCTTTTTAGATATCTCGGGTCTATTGTTCAAAGTGACGGTGAAATAGATGTGGATATTATTAATAGAATCCAAGTTGGATGGTTGAAGTGGGGGAATGCATTGGACCTGTTGTGTGATAGAAAAGAACCCCTCAAACTTAAGGAAAAATTCTATAAGATGCTGGTGAAACCTACACAGCTTTATGGCGCAAAATGTTGGCCATTAAAAAAAAAGCATAAAGTTAAGTGTTGCAGAGATGAGGATGCTTAGGTGGATGAGTAGCTTTATACTTAGAGATAAAATATATATGTGAAAATGTTGGAGTGAATCCTATGGTAGATAAGATTAGAGAGTTTCCTTAGATGGTTTGGCACATAAAATGTCAGCTCTCGTTTGACCCAATTACAAGAGTAGATGTATTAGATCTGACCCATAGTAAGAAGATAGAGGTAGACCTAAAAAGGCTTGGTCATAACGTATTAGAAATGATATTTTTTATTAGATTTAAATGAGATTTTAACTGTTAATAGGACACAATGGAGAAAAATGATCCAAATAGCCGACTCTACGTAGTGGGTTAAAGGCTTGTTTTTTTTTTACCCCTATTTCTTTCTTCTACTTATCATGTTAAAACCCTTTTTAAATAAGCTTAACCATCTAAAATCGAAGGTGATGATAAGGCTAGTCTACTGGAAAATGAATCTGTATTTAGGAAGAAGTCCAAGAAAAACTGTCTCCTTTTAAGTGCCTGAATTAGAAGATAAATTTTGTTGTAGATTTTATGCTTTTCAGGATGTCATAGGATCTATGATTTCTATGGATATAACTTGTGATGCATAAAATAATTCAACAAACATCTAAGAAAATAAATTTCCTGACTCAAGTTATTAATGCAAAACCACTATTTGTACTAGAATTTATGAAGAAAATATTATGGATCACAAAAGCTATGAAAGGAATTCTAATCCTACAAAACTTAAATCTCCTTTACAACCAATAATGAAAAGAAAATGATTCACAATAAGGGGAAGAAAGGAAGAAAAGGGGAAATAAATCACTAAAAAAACCTCACTCTTAAACAGGGCGATCTCCTAGAATTTTAAGTCTTGCATTTGATTAATGAATTAGAATCCCTTCTACAATTTAAGATGATTTAGCATCCAATGTTTCTTTCACATGCATCCCACCTCTATTTGTAATAACAATAATAAAAAAAATCAGAAGCAACAACTAAGAATTATCCATCAACCTTACGCAATGAATTTACATTCACAAACACAACAAAACATTCTCCACAATAGAAGAAGCTGCAAAAGTAGCGAAAAAACTGCCATTAAAGGATTTTGCAACATAAAAAACCCACCTCAAGCCTCACATGAGATGCTAAGGTACTGTCGTTCTTTTGGGATCTCAGCTGAAGCGCAACTAACATCCTGCTTAGGAAGCGCATGCACAGTGCCAGAATCTTCAACTGGAGATAAACATTGCAGAGACCATCCCTACTACAGTATGGGATGGAAATAGTAGAGGGATCCTAGTAGAAGACTAGAAGCATATAGCTAGAATCCATCGAAGTGACAGATCACTTATCCTACTTTCAAACATCTGAAGTCCTTCCACTGTGAGTGTTGTAATTGTTGGGTAGTAAATCATAGATTCTAAGGGTTTCAATACACTGGATGACTGAACTGACTTGTTAAATAATAATTACTGCTTTCAAATAATGGTAAGATATTTACTCCAGTTGCTATGAAAAGATGGTCATGAAAGTTTTATTTAGAAGCATATCCAATGTGTACCATACTATGAAGCCTTACGCTATACCTCTCCATCATAGTTTTAATCTTCCAAAACTTTCTGACATGAATATGTGCATAGATTCTTTCCGACATATGTTTTTGTTTAATAAACTAGTTATTAGGTCTTATGTTTTATTTATTATTATTTTTTTAATGTAGGTTTCAATGTAGAGAAAGTTCAATATAAAAATGTGATCTTCACAGTCTGGGATGTAGGTGGGCAAGAGAAGCTAAGGCCTTTGTGGAGGCATTATTTTAACAATACTGATGGATTGGTAATTAATCGCTTATTGTGGTACATTATCAGCTTTGTTGATTTTCAAAAGCGAAGTTCTACATTTTATTTGCTATTTGATGTTAATAAAAAGTTGAAATCTTTTTTGTACATATTATCCAGGTTTTAATTTGCTCAATATCATAAAGATTTTGGTGTTATTAAGATGTAATTGTTTGTCTTTTTGCTTGCTTCAGTTTTATTTGCCATATATTATGTTTTTTCAGTATGCAGACAACCTAAATTTGAATGTTGCTCCTTGTAGTTTACGTCTGAATATCATCAATTAGAATCTACATATCATTTAAATATTATTTATTTGAAATGTAGCAAATCAAATAATTGCCTCCTCCTAATAACATTATATTAAATAATGGAAGCAAACAAACCGAATTGGAGTATTTAATTTTAAGATGATCTTGAAATGGCTCAAAATGTAATTCATGATCACTTACCTTTAGGAATGTAAGTGATGCTTTTTAACTGAACCTAATTGTGGTAAAGATTTGACAAAGTTTGAGTAGGCCTGAAGTTAAGATTTTCTATTTAGATTTAGGGACTTTTCAAGGGAAGACGAGATATTTAATGAACACAATCATATGAAGAGAGATTATTTTCACTCTTAAGGGTTTGGTTTAAACCAAAAAATGGAGCAAACTCAAACATAATTTGTTGATTTGGTTCACTTTATCAAAAGATGGTTTGGTTTTTAATTTGAAAGTAAGGTTGGATTACGATTAATGGTCCAGTTTTGAAAAAAAAAATTGTTCAACTGAAAATTGAGATTCTTCTTAAATATGAACTCATTTGTCTTAAATACTATATATTTAAATAGTTTTATCTGTTAGTATTTTACTTGGATAATACTTTGGAATGTTTTAATTTATGAGGATCTCAAAATTCGCCTAAACTAAAATTGAATTGAATAAATTGAACTATATTTATTTGTATTTTTGTTCTATTCTACTTGTGATTTGGTTGATTCAGTTCTATGTATAATTTGATTTGGTAAACCAGTTAACCAATTTATTTGAATCGATTGAATGCACGCTCCTAATTGCTTGTCTAGTTGTCTGGAAGAAGCTGAAGGGAATTGGGAGAAATCCAAGGACATTGGAGAAGGTTATAAGCTCTTATATATTGAGAGGATTAATAATAAAAACGGGCTGGTTAGTAGAAGATAAATTTGAAAATAAAATTTTGAGGTGAGCATGTTTTGTGACGGAGAGATTACTCTTAACTTAATTATTGACAATGGCATCATAATTATAGTTTGTGCGTATGCTCCATGAGTTGGCTTAGAAGATAGTTTGAAAAAAGTAATTTTGGGAAGAGATGGATAAACTATAAAAATATATATTTTTTATGGAAGAGGTGATAATTACTGGATGTGATTTAAATTTGCATTTTTTATGGAATTTGAGACAACAATGCAATAAAAAAAATTACACTTGATTTCGTAATATCTTGTCATTGTGATTGCGAACATTAGCTTTTAGAATTGATAAGAGTCTTATTATATAAGTGGAGTGACCCAATCCCAAATAGACTTCTTTTTCGTGGAAAGGAAAAAAAAACATTTTTTTGAGATTGCAAAATGATTTTTTGAAAATTTTTTTATCATGTAACACAAATTAATAGTTAGGATGTTTATTTTAGGAGTCTAAATATATTGCTTGAAAGAATTAATTGACTTATAAATTATGGTGGTTAAACTTGAAATGTGAAAGGTTTTTCATCTATAAAAAATTCAAAATATGATATTAAGATACGCACATTGTAAGTTTATACTTGAGTCAAACTTGATGTGGAGAAGATGGTTTGTTCCATTATAAAGATTGTTTTAAATGTTTGGAGAGTTGAGAAATAGTCTATACATTACTAGGGAGATTTGTTGGTGGAGTGGGGAGTTATAAAGGTTATTAAGGAAAATAAATACTCTTTAATGACCGAGAAAAAGTAAATACTAGGGAGACTTATTTTTGTTAAAAGAAAGTTAGAAAGTTTAGAAAGGTAGTGATTAGCAAGTAAAAATTATAACTTTTTATTTTTTTACTAGGCTATTTATTTAGAAATTTGAAAATAAGATTTATATGATAGGCAAGGCAAGGGATAAAAAATCTTGAGATTTTGAAGTTAAATGCATTAAAATTCATGACAATGAAAGTAATGTTTGATGTGGTACCTATGTTCTTTTTTATGGTGTATATGAATAATTTGCTTCACACATATCAAATTAACGCAGACAAACTAGATTGAAAAGTCAGATAAGGAGAACGATGGGCAAAACTATAACCAAACTTGATTCAAATAGTATCAATCATCTATGAAATCAAAAACCGACGGATAAAACGAGAAGAGAGATCAAAAGAAACAAAAGAAATATAAAAAGACGCTATTGTGGGTCTCCGAAAGGATTCCGCTCGTGTGGTTCGAATGCAAAGAGTACGATCACACTATCCCGTAGGACAAAACGGTCGTAGACCTTTACAATCGACACAAGCAGGCCGATGGAAGAGCAGATGGAGTTATAGATACGATTAGCCATGGAGGATAGCGGCTTTCACCTACCAACCTCGATGTATAATAATATCTATAACCCAAACGTTCACGAGATTTCCCCTATTTGATACGTTAGTATCGAATAGGGTTTATTTGATTGTGGGGATCGGTTTCCTACGGGCGCAAGCCCCCGTAGTTAATTACATCCTAGGCCTTGACCTAGGAAAACTCTCGATTAAGGACGATGCATTATTCACTTCTTAATTTGGTGCATAAAAAGAGTTCCTAAGTTCTATTCCAAAGAGTCTCTTCTATTTATCCTTAGTGATGATTGAACATTTTTGAATGGATAAAGATGTGATTAAAATTTTGAGTTTAGAAGATCAAAGATCAGATTACTATCCTAAGAGAAACGACAGACTCAAAACACAGATGAAAGGAGACACAGAGGGGTGTACAACCTGGGCTTATGCTTGCCTGGAGTGGGCTGCCAGCTAACATCCTAAACACAATTAATCGCCCTATATGTATACAAGATAGGAAGGCTCTATTCTAGGAAATCAAGGATTTGTAGTTTAAAAGATTTCAATCAGGGACTCTATAATATGCAAAAGAATGTACCTAGCGTCATGTATGATGCATGAAACAGATATGAAATATCCCTAGATCTATTGATATGATGCATGTATGTAAGTGAAGCATAATGTGAAGTAAGGTGTGTAAAAACAAATGCATGCATGACATTCAGAGTACAGAAAAGGTAAATAAACACACCCTAAGGGTACCCTCCAGGCAAGGTACCCGCACAGAAAATCATTCAAACGGTGCTCACTGGCACAAATAGGTGGCCTACTTTACAGGCCTAAATGACCCTAATGGTCTCTAAGGCTCGCAGAAAAAAAGAAAGAAAAGGGGGGGTATTGTACCCAAAACTGGAAAAGGCCAAAATCCTAGCGATGCCCACTTCGTGTGGGAAAACAACGATGCCCAATGACACAAGTAGGTGGCCTACTCTACAGGCCTAAATGACCCTGATGGTCTCTAGGGCTCACAGAAGGGGGCAAGCTTTGACCTATAGGGTCAAAGCTTCGTTAGTGAACTAACCTAAGGCTGGCTACCTAAACATGCTAGAATACCTATTAACAAGCAGTGTGTGATGTGAAGCAGTTCGATATATAACTAAAAATTTACTTTACAAATTGCAGAAATTATACCTGACTGTATGTGGCGCTGCCACTTAAAAGCTTATAAGCAAACGGTCCTGTTTAGCTCCCGATCATTAAGCTCCAATGTACCTCGCAAGAAAAGATAACAAAGAAATATATATATGAGCGTAGATGTCATTCAAAAAAGAAATACAGATAAATGACAAAGATATAACTAACAGGAAATTGAATAAAGTTAACAGGAAATTTAATAACTGCATTTATAGAGCATGTGTACATAGTAAACACTGAACAACAAAAGAAAGACATTGGCCTAACCTAAAGCTAGTAGTCGTGTCCTAGCAAATCAATTTAAGCTTGTGTATGTTGTGTAGTTTTGGATGGGTCCTATGTAGGGAAGTTTAATTATGATTGCTTTCATTTGATTTGTTAAAGGTTAAAAGAGAAATTTTAATTTAAGTTTAAATATTAGTATTTTATGATTGATTTTAGAGATTTTATTTTTAATATTTGATTGATTACCACCTTTGTTTCACATCGAGGCCGTGAGGTTTATTTCACCATCCTTGGGGCTAACTTAATAGCCTCGTAGGCCTGGGTTACCCAGTGGCAATCAATTTTTGTTGAATTATTTGTTGGTTATAAATTAGAAAAGAAAGGTATATTAGGTGATTTATTATCGATTGATGTTTGATTCAAATCATTAATAATCAATTAACTTTAAAGTTTTGTCACTCCATCGAATTCATTCGTGGCGTTGTGCCACATGCTCGAGGAACCAGGCCTCCTTAGGACACTTAGCCCCACAGCTCGGAGTAGTCCATCCAATAAACTTCATCTTTGGAGTGATTGTTATATATTAAGGGGTTTGTTGACTGGTTTTAAAAGATTGATTTAAGAGATTTTATTTTAGGATTTGATTGAATTATTCAATAGTTACAAATTAGAAAGAAAGATGAATTAGACGGTTTATTATCAATTAAGGGGTTAGACTAATTAAGTTTGCTATCAACTGGTTCGTGGCGTTGTGCCACCAGGCTCGAGGAACCAGGTCTCCTTAGGACACTTAGCCCTGCAGCCCGGAGTAGTCCATCCTAAAAACCAAGTTGATATAGTTATATTAAGAGATTTGTTGATTGGTTTTTAAGATATTAGTTTAAGGTTTGATTGAGTTTTAGGTGAATTAGTATATTCGGGTTTTAGAAGATTTTTAACTTAATGAATTTTAGTTTAGATTTGTTGTCCTAACTCAATCTATATTTTTAAATTTTAAGTTCGTTATGAGTGGATTATTAGATTTGTTGGATCTAATTTAAGTTTTGTATTTTAGAGATTATGAAATATTAATTATGGTTCGAGTACAAATTAAGTGTTTTAGTGTATTTGTTAAACATTAAATTATGATTAACTTTCATTGGTTGATTATTAGTGAGTTAAGGAATACTAGATCTAGGAAAATGTGTTACTAAATTTAAGTTTAATGTCTCTATCCTATAAGGAGCATGCACCCTAAGTCTATGATCTAAGACTCGATCCTTAATTTTTGTCCTTAGATGTCACTAAGGTTATAGGACTAAAAGGGGTTTTATTTTCTAACTCTTAGGACTTTCGTACATATGTCGCTAGGCTTAGGGATTTATGCATGAAAATACAATGATAAGTAACAAAACGGTAGGAGGGCGAGAAGTAAAGAGAAAGAACGATTAAACACGATAGAAAGAAAAGAATAAAAATCATAAATAAAAGGAATGTAGATATTATTATTTTAGACACACTTCTTTGAAGCCAAGTGTGTCCCTAAAATAGCCTTCTCCCTAATTCGATATAATACGAATAAGGAAGAAGGTATTTTCAATGCCCTTTACTGTCCCCACATTCCAAACAAGGCACTTGAATGAGACTCAACTCAAACAACTAGACCTACCCTCTAAACAAAGCTCCAAACGACAAAGAGAAATAAATCCCGAAAATAGACCTCTCACTTAAAACCCAAAACATGATCTTACTACCGACTAATCCCAAAACCACTTAGAAAACAAGTGCAAGCGAGAAGAAAGACAACTCCCCAACGAAATACCACATCGTTCTTACAAAGACATCAATGAGTCTACCACACAAAGCTAATCATAAAGCTAGAAGTCCCAAAATATCTCATGAAAAACCTTTAAATGAAATACTACACAAAATTCCACATAAAGCATCTATGAAAATCTTTTGACACAAAACTCCACAGAAAAAGACCGACGATCAAGTGCCTTTATGACATTTGGAGTGGGGTAAAACCGTCAAAAACTTCATAAAAATTCATAAAATTTATCACAAAATAAATCGTAAGGCTTTCCAACAAGGAGAAATACAAGAAGCACGATTTTATAGCACAAAAAAAAAATCATGATATTTATCCAATTGTAGAAATAAACCATGGCTCTTTCAAACATAAAATATATAAAAACTATTCTCAACACGAAACAAATCAAGTATTTCAAATATAAAGCGAAGTCATCCATCTTTCAAATATTATAATATAAAGTAAATCATGAAAGCCTTTAAGTCATAAAACGATTCAAAAGACCCCTTAGCAAATTCTTTATTCTCTATGTTGCATGCCACCAAATATCCAAGAGAGCAAAAGAAAATATCACCATTTTGTTTCGATCCAACTTGAGCTAAATACAAATAAGAAGACAGAAGTTTTGGAGCTAATTCACTTCCCTAAAATGTTAGAAGCCATACCCCATCACACTATGAATTACTGTTCAACAACTTCCACTTGATACAAAGTATTATTCCCATGTTTTATTTCTCCATTCACCACATGAGACTAAGCAAGAAAATGAAGCACGACTCATATGAACTCTATTCTGACAACTAAGGAAATCTTTCAACAACATACACTCCTTTTCTTATTCCAATATTCACAAAATATCCCCAAATAATTACTAACTTCTCCATATAAATGCAAAGAAGTATTCCAATCTCTTTCTCGCAAAACACGACATGATACATGTCAAAATATCATACAAAAATTCCATTGCAAAAGGCATAAATGCATATAATAGGATTTTGCAAAAAGGCCTCAAATTCTCTTCCACCATACTGAAAATACTTCTCAGAATACAACCCACCTTAGATGCATATTGATGAAAGAGAAGAGAGAATGCCATCAAAACATTACAACATTGATTCAAGACATTAGATGCACAATTGCTTTCCAACAAGCTCCTAATCGCCACATTACATGCCATCAGATATCCACCATAGTCCATATATTTGGCTACTTCACTTGTACGATGGAATTCATATGCTCACAACGATACCCTTTTCCCTCTTCATTGATGGTAGTGTTTCATGCTACTGAACTAAAGCTCTTAATCAGATAAAATAAAAGACAGAAAACCCAAATTCAACTCAAGAGATTTTCCAATACAAATCACCATAATCCGCTTTTAAAGCTTGAGGAGAACAATCCAGCACACAACAATGTAAAACTTGAATTAAATCAACTTGAATTTTCAAGTGGATCATAAATTATGTGAAGATTCTCTAAACTTGGTGAGGCAAGTCAAATGACCACAAATGCAGGTGAAGAAAAGTCATGAAATTTCATGCTCGTTTATTTTCTTTAACTCACTTTGAATAAGGCTCGTGATGACAAAACATAAACCTCAACTAAGCTCGTTTCACAAGAGCACATCACAAACGGATGACACAAGCACGTAAGCGATCTCGAACTAGCCTTCGCTTATGGAATGAATCACAACCATAAAAGCATGTAGTTATAGATCTCACATAAATATCTGATACAAACAAAGCCATGAAAGTTCAAATATTTGTCTCCAAATTTATCATTAAAATCAAGTATTGGCAAGGCTCAGATAAATCAATTAAAGGGAAATCTCTCAATATAAAAGAATGTATCGTTGTATTGGCTTGAAACAAACTCACAAACCTCTCCTAGTGGCATTTCATCAAACAACTAACATGCGATATTTACAAGATTCTCATGGGGTAGGCTAAAGTAGAGATCGTCATCTTACGTTCACAAATCATTTTAGAACTTCCGCACACATGCTTCGTTAAAATTATTACAAAGTAATCTACTGAAAGTTCACCAAAGTTGGAATGGAAGAAAGCAACCACAATCATCAAAGTCTTAATCATAGCACCTCACAATAAGCTATCCAAACTTTGGTCTATAACTCAAGATATTCTAACAGATGCTAGCAACATGTGTTTCAAAGATAGTAACCCTTAATGTGTAACAAACAAATCTTATAGCTTCCAAATTTTCAGATAGAACTAGATACAACTATGCTCTGCCACTTGCCCTAGCCTTCACATAGAAGTAATAGAATAAATTCAGCTCATTCTTTTACGGCATGATTAAGTTCTTGATGAAATATGGAAACTAGTTAAATTTCATTGTGATCTCTGAGAAGCATACAAACAATACCTACATAATAGTTTTAAATCATACTACTAAGAAGCATCATATCCACCAATGTGGCTATTGCATTAAAAAGAAGTTCATTCCTGAAGCTTATGCATTTTATCAACATAACACTTTTTTTTTTTTTAGAGTTGAATGTAGAGGGAGAAGAAAAAAAAACTAAAGAAGAAGAAGAAGAAAAAGTAGAAGAAAAGGAAGAAGAAGAAGAAGAAGAAGAAGGAGAGGAAGAAGAAAGGGGGTTACCTGCGGCAGAGAAGACCGGCGACAAAGGGGAGACGGGCAAATCCTGCGTCGGGTTCGATCCGTGCGAACACACAGGGAGGCAGAAACAGGCTGGCTTCGGTCACTCCTTGCGAATGAAGAGGAGCCATGGGCTAGGGCACATCAATGGAGGCGAGTTTGGTTCCGGCGTGTAAGGAGGGATAGGAGCAATAAGTTCCGCCCCCTATTCCTGTGCGAACCAGGAGTCGGAGGGGTTCGGTCTGGCTTGAGGTCGTCGGGACGGAGCTGTTCCGTCTGGCTCGGCTACGCGCGAGAGAGAGACGGAGTGGAGGAATCGGTCCACCTGGGCTCACGCGAGAGAGGGAGAGGGAGAGCTACTCGGGTGCCTGAGAGCAGGAAAAAATCGAGAGAGGGGAGAAGGGGCGGGCTGTGCAAAAAAAAAAAAAAAAAAAATCCAGAGAGCGAGAGGGAGGAGCGAATGCCCTAGTCAAAACTGCGGCTGGAGCTTTTCTCTACACCAGTCCAGAGAGATCACGGGACTGAGCACTGCCGCCCGGCAGAGTCCAAATTTCGGGGAGATTAAGACCGTCGATTGCGTTTCCGGATTCAGAAAATAAGATTTATATGATAGTAGCAAGTCAAGTAGGATTAAAAAATCTTGAGATTTTGAAGTTAAATGGCCCATTAAAATTCATGACAATGAAAGTCTACATGTTTGATGTGGTACCTATCCGGTTCAATTCTTATGGTGTATATGAATCAAATTTCGGCTTCACACATCCGATCAAATTAACGCAGACATAACTAGATTGAATAAGTCAGATAAGGAGAACGATGGGCAAAACTATAATCAAACTGCTGATTCAAATAGTTGAGTCAAGCTCGATCTATGGCCCGATCAAAAACCGACGGATAAAACGAGAAGAGAGATCAAAATAAACAAAAGAAATATAAAAAGACGCTATCCTCAGAACAACCGACAGAACGGTTTCCTCACATGCATCGAAATGTAGGTTAAGTATATGCTTAGGGCTAGCAAACCGATGGTCCACCACAGCAAGATAGTCCAAACGTCCAACCAAACTCCTCCAACAAATGCTCCCAAATCAACCAACAAACACCTCCAAAGCTCAAGAAGAAGGATACAAATGGAGTGGAACTTGCATAGAGAAGAAAGAGGTAAGAAGCCCAGACGAAATAGAGGAGAAGAAGAAGTGGACAAAGCTCTCAAGCTTTTCCAAGCAGAAGAAAACCCTCAGGTTTTTTAAGAGACTAAGCTCAACCAAATTCAACAACCTTTGCCTTCAAAAATCATCTACTATATATAGGCAAGAGAGGGGAACTAAACAGTCATAGCACCTCCAAATAAGCCAAGTTAGATTTAGGGAAATGAAAGGCCAATAGCTACTACATCAGTCCTCAAACGGCACAGCAAAACAGAGAAGAGAAATACAAGAACCAAGCAGGAAATCCACGGAACCAAGCAGACAGCCGTGGAACCGAGCAGCAAACCGCGGAACCAAGCAACCAGCCACGGGAACCAAAGGGGCAAAGGCACGGGAAATCACCCAGCACAGGAAAATGAGAAGACAAATGGGAGGAGAAGAGGCAAGTCCACTCCAAATTGAATCCATGAATTAAAGCATACCTTTTTGGAATAATGAGCTAGGAAGTTCAATAAATCTCACAATAATTGAACTAAACTTCAGCTCAACATTAATGAGCTAGTAACTTAGAAAATAAAGCTCAACTCCAATAAACCACCACCTCCCATCATCATCTTCAGCTCAAACAGAGAACCATAAGCCAACCCGAGAACCAACAGCAGCCCAAAGGACCAATCAAGCTAGCAAACCAAAGGTCTACCAAAGCCCAAACACAACCTACCATGATCATTGGATGCCTTCCATCATTGGATAGCTAAAAAAATATAAAACTAAATAAAATACTAATGTTAAAAATGAAAATACATAAATTATGAATGCATCACAAATTCATGATCATGTTGGGAGGGATGTCTACATGTATATGGTTGAGCAACATATTGTAGTAGCCACAATTTTTCCTTGCTTCTTCAAAGGGTTCTTAGGCATGTCCCGAAGAACAACTCTTTTTTCTTCTTCAACACCAAATATAAATTTTGTCGAATGTTCTATGTATGCATTGTACTACTTGAATACCCTTTATATAATCAAGAGTATGATATATTGTTTTCAGAAAACTTTAGCAAACCACTTTGCAGTGGACACCCAAAGTCAGCATGATAATATTTCCTTGTTGAGTTTATTAGTCCCGTAATTATCTTCTAAATGTACTTTTACCTACTTAATTAACCATAAGAATGCTTATCGAGGGTCTCAGTGGATTGAAATTTTTTGCTACGATCCTTATTGGCATACTTGAAAACGCATCATGTGTACTTTCTGTCAATCCAACATGATAAAGGACAAGCACTTATTCAAGTTACATGCTGACATGAAATTCTATTTTGGTGATTCGCAATGGCCTAGGCATGGTACATATTCATCTTTAAAAATACTCGTATTTATGTGTGTTCCGTCAATAAGACCAATGCAATCCTATCAGTAGATTATAGTTTTTATGTTAACATTTGAATATGTAGTAGCTAATGTGTTGTTTTATAGACTTTGAAATAACACCAAAATACCATCCTGGAATGATCTGCCAAGGCGTGGATAGCCACACATGATAGTTCAAACCTTCTAAAAATATATTTACTATCCTTCTCGTAGTGTTGGAATCGCTCACATGTAATCCTTATCAGTTGGTTATGTGATATTATATAAAGCGTTATAGCAGGCACTTACATTGATGCGGACATTGGTAAAACATGCAAACCATGATGGCATTGTTGAGTTATTAAACATATATGAAAATTGCTTTGATGTCATGCATGGTATCTTGTATAATATGAAATAATAATCATGACATCTTGGTAGTACCCTCTATTATTGGATAGATTCAAATCCATTATTGCACTAAAAGCATTTTATATTTCTACCAATTATTAACACACTACTTACAAAGTCATTATAACATAAGAAAATGATTCATCATATTTTTTGGATTGGATATAACATCAACCAAAGTAGCCACAAAATATAATATGAAGTTCTTCTTGAAAGATAGAATAAGGAGCAGTCACAAAGCACCATACAACTAAGCAAAACCAAAAGAAGCGCAATATTGGATCATAAAACATCACTTTTTATGGCTTTTAAAAAGGCCCCTTAGTGAATCTTTCTTTTATCGGTAGTTGTCATGAAATTTTCTCTTTTGTTGATATCCTCAAGTAGCTTTGCAACATACCAGAATAGTCATGCATCTTTATTGATTTTGGATTACAAACTTGTTCCATGATGGTGGCCATCTGTGTCAGAGGACCTACGACGGGTACTAACATAGCATGAATTTTGAACTCATGCTCAAACCTGCATTAACCAAATATGAAATTGATTCCTTTGGAAGCTAGACCCTTAACCTCTATTCTTCCCACCATATGTATCATATGTGTTTGGCCTCTATATATAATATCAGTTGATTAATCCTTATTTTTCACAGTTCATTTTCTGATGCATTAGAACAAACTTTCTTAATGGGGTTTCTAAGTTTATTCATGTCATCTGGCAGCTTTCCCATACTTGTGGTCCATGTATTATCATATAGACCAACAATGTTTCTTAAGATTATATCTAATTCCTGTTCTAACTTCTGGATAAATGCAATAATTTCTAAATATCGTTGGAGCTGGCAGACAAATATACCAAATATACTTTATTAGCAACAGAGAATTCATGTTGAATTTCCACCAAACTTTAGGTGCATTAATAGTCATCGCTTTGGGTCCCATCATAAACATGTGAACCCTCGCTTTAATTCCCTACATAATTTTCAATACTTTTTGAGTTGGCTCATCTCATTCTTTAGATGTGTTATACCATGCACTCTTCGTGTCCTCTCCGAATGGAAAAATAGCCCATTTTTGGCTCAAACTAGATTTTTGCTACATCCATTTGCTCAAAATATCTCACCGTAAATGTTTTTTGACAACTTTTTTTTTTTTTTTGAAAAAAATACATTTCTAGTTAATTTTTGCCATCAAACTTTAATATTTTTTGTTATGATATCTTTCTCACTTGCCCATAGTTGCAGATTAAATATGGCAGTAGAAACATAGCTAAATAAGATAGGAAATGGGATTAGAAAATATGCATTAAAATTCCCAAACTTTTAGGCTGTTGTGATAAGCAACATCTTTAAAATGGATTTTCTATTCAAAGAACAACTAAATGAAAATAAGAACAATGTTTAAAATTGCACGGGTATAGTTTTTCATTTGAGGCGAGGCAGCCTCAAGGCGTTTTAAGGCGTAAGCCTAAATCAAAAGATGTAAACATAAAATGTTAAATTTTTATATACTAATGAGTGAATAGTATACAACAACAACAACAACATAGCCTTTATCCCAACGTGGGGTCGGCTACATGAATCCTTTTTCTATTGTGCTATTAAATAATTCTCGTTTAAATCTAATAAAGAAAGGTCATTCCTAAATTTTCTAACCAAGTCTTTTTAGGTCTACCCCTACCTTTCTTAACATAGTCAAATCTAAATCACTCTCCTAACCGGGTTCGCAAGGCCGCCATTTTATGACCAAACCATCTAAGGCGACTTTCTCTATCTTATCTTCTACTGGATTCCAACCTTTTCCAAACTATTTCGTATCCTATCTCTAAGGGTAAAGCCACTCATACCTGGTATCCTATCTCTGCCACACTTAACTTAGTATTAGCTTCTCTTTTAAAGGCCAACATTTGGCACCATAAAGTTAGGCCTCACTACCATCTTATAAAATTTTCCCTTAATTGAGGGGTACATTTCTTCACATAAAGCCCGATGCATTCCTCCACTTCAACCATCCAACTTGATTCTGATAATATCCCCACTATTTCACCTATTGAACAATAGATCCAAGAACTAAAACGTGTACTTATTAATAACTTGATGCCCAAAGTCAAATCCCTTAAGTCTATTACTACTAAAATTAACTCCAATTCCGTTTTGTTTCAAGCGAAAAAATTGACCTCCATAATTCGTTTACCTTACTCCCTTCGTCTTATCAACAAGGAATATATCAGCAAAAAGCATACACCGAGGTACATCCTCTTGCAAATGCTAGTGAGAACATCCATGACTAAAGCAAAAAGATTGGGCTTAAGGCTTCTTGATGTAACCCAACCGAAATAGGAAATACTTGGTCAATCCACCTTGTGTTTGAACACGTAAGCTCCTGCATACATATCTTTAAATTTGAATATAAGCATTATTGACTCCTTTCTTTTCAAGAACTTCCATGACTTCTCTTGGAACTTTATCATATGCTTTTCTAAATCAATAAATATCATATGTAGATCCTCCTTATTTTCTCTATATTTCTCAAAATCTTAATAAAATGGCTTCCAAGTCGATACCCGGCATGCGAAACATTACGCCGCAACATAACTCGTTCCCAATGTTGACACAAATGAATACCTTTATATACTAATGAGTGAATAGTATAAAACATAAAAAAAAAAATAAGATATGAAGTGAAATCAAAATATCTCAATAATAAGACAACATGAAATATAGTTCAACTCAAAATCTTTCCCAAATCCCAGTATTCTTTTCATTAACATATAATTCCAATTTTCAAAAATAAATAGCAATGATATATCACATAAGAACTCATAAGTCATCAGCACTGTCGTCATTAAGGGGTTCTTCATTTGAATCATCATTATGGTGAACTGCTTTCTCCCTTTCCTCCTCTTCTATAGAGTCCAGTGTCGGGCATTTACTTAAAGATTTATGTATGTTTTAATATGTATAGCGTGAGGCGTAAGCCTCATGCCAGAGAGGCGAAGCGGGCCTCAACCAAGTTGAGGCGCAAGCCTCATAAAAAAAATTCAAGGCGTAAGCATTGAGGCGTTTTTTACTGGAATTGCGCAAAGGCGGGCCTCAAGGAGAGCCTCATATTGCGCAATTTTAAACCATGAATAAGAATAATAACAATTCAAAATTGAATTTGAGGAGATGACTAAAATTGTCTTCGAAGAACAAAACTTGAAAGCCACGATTTTTTGCTATTTTTTTCTATGTATATGCAAAATCAAAGTGGTCAATTTCCTAATTAGTTCTCAAGAAATTAAATATGTCTTCCATGTGAAAGAAGATAATCATAAAGAGAAGCATACAAATTAACACATCAAATTAAAACGCAGAGAAAAAATTTAACTTCAATTTCAAGAAATGATAGTTGAAATAACAAGTAGATTGGAATGGAAAAAAATGGTACATTTAATTCCTTAATAGTAAAGAATTTTATGTATCTTATGCTATCATATCATTCATCTTGCATGGAAACCTACAAACCAAATAAATTATAAATGAAGCAAATTATATACTTCGATATTCATAATTACTTTTATACTGAATCTCCAACCAAATTTGTTAATTATTTCTTTATTGTTTTCAATCATTTTCACTTTTTATGTGACGCAATGCAAAAGGTGTGGGAGTTTATAGGCCTTTGGGTCATCCAAAAGCCCAAATGACCTTAAATGTTAAATTTGACTACAATGTCCATTTGTGATATGTGATTCCCCCCCTCCTTTTTAGGAACAATTATTACGTCCTCTGACCGGACGTAGAGCTACGTTCGGCCGCCAATAACATGTCTCCACGTGCTCTTACTCTCTACCGCGCGGCCCGACGACTTGACCCGGACCGGATCCCGGGAATGCTATGTTCGCGTATTGCGAGGTATTACTCGGTATTGCTAGGTATTGCATGGAAATAACGAGAAATACCGCTCTGTGAAGACCAATACCGAGCAAATACCGAGCAATACCGAGTTGTATCGAATTTTTCTAGAAAAACTCGGTACAACTCGGTATTGCTCGGTATTGGTTATTGCCAAGCAAAATCGACCAATACCTAGCAATACCGAGTAATACCGAGCAATACCTAGCAAAATCGAGAAATACCGAGCTATCCTGGGTCCGTTCCGGGTTGGGTTGTCGGGGCGCGCAGTAAATAGTGAAAACGCGTGGCGCGATTCTACTGGCGGCCGAACGTAGAGCTACGTCCTGTGACTGGACCAAATAAAAGTTCCCTTTTGAGGGTGATTATAGGCAAATGTTATTGTTTTGGTTATTAAATTAATACATTTATGATTTTTAATAGAACTTGGGTGCTAATTTTGACAAATTTTCATTAATTTATTGCTTTCTAATGTCAGGGCCTTTTTTTTTAAATGTTTTAATGCATTTGTTGAGGGGGACCTGCCATCTTAGGCAATTTAAGAGTTTTGTTTCTCAATCTTTTTCAACTTTCAACTTGCCCATTTTCTTTTAATAAACTTGTCATTGAACATGTGTTTTTTTTTCATTTTGTTAGGGATGAATGTTTTCTACCTTTACCTAGATTAAGGAGGAATTTTATATGACAAACAAGTTTCTCTTTAAATGTGTTATGTATGATCACAAAGACATAATGGAGATGGGTATGGATGATAACTTTTTTTTGTGGCATGTTTTTAGCTTAAATTTAAAATATAATGCAAAATTTTTATGAAATTGCTTAATATGACCATACCCCATCAAAGCTTGGTATTCGTCCATGCATTTTCAGTCAAAAAAATTGTATCAAGGGGTTGTCACACTAAAATTTATTAACAAGGATGAACATTTAATTAAAATAGTCCGGTATTTTAAAAAATATTAGATAATTATATTTTTCTTAAAAAATAATAATTTTAAGTTTGTCGTTTAGTGCTTCGAAAAATATAAGCCCTAGATTTTTTTTTTAATCTTTTTTTTTCAAAAAATATAAGCTCTAGAATTAGTAACCCTAATAACTAAAAATTAGGGTTGCAAATGAACCGAGCGTTAGACTAGTTACTTGTGTCTCGACTTGATAAGAGCTTGTTTATGTTCATTTGATAAACTAAGTGAAAGAGATTGAACATTTTTTATAAGTACTCGATAACTAAATAAACGTGCTTGAACAACTCATTGTTTGATTCATTTATGTTCACGAACAAGATCGTTTAGAGCTCGTGAACAAGCTCGATTAAGACTCGTGTCCAAGGCTTGTTTAAAGTTCTATTAGAGCTCGATTATGCCTTATTTAATTAAAAAATATTATATCTTATTTGACTAATAAAATGATTACGTCTCACGTTATTTAACTACAATAACAACAAAAAAAACATCAAGCATTTATCCCACTACGTGGGGTCGGCTACATGAATCCTTTTTCTCCATTGTATCCTATTAAAAGTCAAATTCTCGTTTAAATCTAATAAAGAAAGGTCATTCATAATATTTTCTAACCAAGTCTTTTTAGGTCTACCCTGACCTTTCTTAATAAAAGTCAAATCTAATACCTCTACTCTCCTAACCGGGTCATCGGAAGGCTGCCGTTTTATGTGACCAAACCATCTAAGGCGACTCTCTCTAATCTTATCTTCTACTGGAGCTACTCCAACCTTTTCACGTATATGCTCATTTCGTATCCTATCTCTGAGGGTAAAGCCACTCATCCACCTGAGCATCCTCATCTCTGCCACACTTAACTTAGTATTGCAAGCCTCACTACCATCTTATAGCCCTTAAGTTTGAGGGGTACATTTCTATCACATAACAAGCCCGATGCATTCCTCCACTTCAACCATACAACTTGAATTATGCTGATAATATCCCCATCTATTTCACCTTCACTCTGAACAATAGATCCAATATATCTAAAACGTGTACTCTTATTAATGACTTGATCGCCCAAAGTCACAATCCCCTCACTAGGTCTATTACTACTAAAATGACACTCCATATATTCCGTTTTAGATCTACTCAAGCGAAAACATTTAGACTCTAAGGTTGACCTCTGTAACTCAAGTTTACCTTCAACTCCCTCTCTAGTCTTATCAACAAGAAGAATATCATCAGCAAAAAGCATACACCAAGGTACATCCTCTTGCAAATGTCTAGTGAGAACATCCATGATTAAAGCAAAAAGATATGGGCTTAAGGCTGATCCTTTATGTAACCCAACCGAAATAGGGAAATACTTGGTCAATCCACCTTGTGTTTGAACACAAGTAATAGCTCCTGCATACATATCTTTAATGATTTGAATATAAGCATTATTAACTCCTTTCTTTTCAAGAACTCTCCATAGCACTTCTCTTGGAACTTTATCATATGCTTTTTCTAAATCAATAAATATCATATGTAGATCCTCCTTATTTTCTCTATATTTCTCCATCAAACCTCTTAATAAATGTATGGCTTCCATAGTCGACCTACCCGGCATGAATCCAAATTGATTTTGTGAAACATTAGTATCGCGCCGCAACCTATGTTTCATAACTCGCTGCCATTGTTTTAAAGTATGACACATTAACTTAATACCTCTATAATTTGCACAATCATGTGCATCACTTTTATTTTTAAAAATAGGAATTAACACACTCATTCTCCACTCATCTGACATCTTTTTAGTCTTCAAAATAGTATTAAAAAGTTTAGTAAGCCAAGAAATTCCTTCATCTCCTAAGCATTTCCACACCTCTTTTGGAATATCATCAGGTCCAACAGCTTTTCCACCCTTCATTTTCTTTAAAGCCTCTCTAACTTCAATTTTACTAATACGTCGATAAAAACAAAAATCTTTATTTTCATTTAGGGTGTTAAGGTCACTATAGTCAATCTTATTTTCACAATCTTTATTAAAAAGTTTAGCAAAATATCTCATCCACCTTTGTTGAATATCATCTTCTAAGAAAAGTATTTTTTGATCTTCATCCTTAATACACTTCACTTGAACTAAATCCTTACTACTATCTCTTTGTTTGACTAACTTGTACATATTTCTTTCTCCCTCCTTAGTATCTAATCTATTATATAAATCACTAAAAGCTAATGTCTCACGTTATTTAACTATATATATATATATATATATATATATATATATATTATTGTGTTTATACTCCTGTCGGACTAGCCCGCCTCTCTCTCTCCTTCGTTTCCTGTTTTTCATTCTCTTGCTCGCCAAAAAATTCCTGCCTACCTCTCTCTCTTCCGTGGCATCAACATAACTAAAAAACAGTGGGAGTTTAGTCCTACACTACCTGGACTGGTGTAATTTTGCTCTATTAAAAAAAAAACATGAGGGAGTAATTGGTGGATTCAGCATGCTAGTTGGGTTTATTTGCGATTTCATTTTTTCTAGACGAGTCGAACCACCAGTTTGTTAACAAGCGGCTCAATGAGGTTTGTTAACGAGTGGATCAATGAGCCTAAATAATTAAACTTGAATGTTAATATGAGTCGAGCTCGAGCAAGGGTTTTTAAATGAGCTGGAGCTTGAACAAAGGCCATAAAAGATCGATTCTTATCGAGCCGAGCTCGAACAGGATGCTGCCAAACAAGCTTGAGCTTGAACATGCAGAAGCTCATCTAGGCTCGGTTCATTTGCATCCCTGTTAAAAATCTAAAATAATATATAAATATGCACTCAATCATGTTTTAAGAAATCTCTAAAATTTGGAATCTATAAGTTCTAATAATCTAAAAGACTAAGCCCTACAAATCTAACCATTCAAATGCCATAGTAAAAAAAAAAAAAAATAGGAACTCGAAAATTTTACAAATAAAAAGAGAATTATTCTAAATATGTAGATCTAAAGTGAAATAAGAAGGGAAGCGATTGCTTGAACTTGGAAGCTTTGTGGAAGAAGAATATCCATTGATTTTTTAAAAATACGTAAAAGAAGAAAGTAAGATTGTGAATGAATTTCGTTCTAGACCAGACATAAAATGGAAGAGCAACGATTTATAAAGGTCCAAGGGAGGGGATGTTGACAACATCAAAAGATAGCTAGGGCTCCCAACACCATGTAACTGAGAGAAAATGAGAGTAAGACATTAGGTTACTGTTGATTTTATTTTCTAGCAGTAAGTTTTCAAAATAGTTTTTTTTCTCCCGAAACTAATCATTTCTAGCAAAAAAATATGTTAGAAATCACTGGTAATGAATATCGACTGATTTGTGACAAATTTCAAAACCGATTAAATCCCCGCTGAGTTTTTAGTGAAACATTCTGTCGATATTTGTTTGTTTTCCTTCAGTGTCCTTTTAAATATTTAATTAAACCATCCTTTATTGAAATGAGTGTTTTGTTAGTTCCTAGCTTGACCTCTCTCAATTAAAAGAAAATAAAACATCTTCACATCTCTTTCCCATTACAGATGCACCTCTATCCTTTGGCGTCCCCATTGTAAGATCTTATTGAGAGAGAACACATGCATATAACTTCGGATCATGTAATTTTAATTGTAAAGCACATTCTGTGGATACTCTATTACAAACAACTCTATTTCGCTAATCTCAAAGAGACCATTAGCCAAACTCTTTTTGTGAGCCTAATCTCTTTTGGAAACGTGCATGTGCTGTTAGGTTGTTTGAGACTTAGATATTACATCTTTATGAATTGACAAAGCTTGGAACTAATTTTCTCTTGATTGCAGATCTATGTTGTTGATTCTTTGGACAGAGAAAGAATTGGAAAAGCTAAAGCTGAGTTTCAGGTTTGTTTCAATTAGATGTTTGTCTATTCATTTGATGGTGGTGTGCAGGCATATTTTTCACTATCTGATAATTTTTTTCGCTAATACTGATATGGTGCCATATCATTTGTTTTCAGGCAATTATCAATGATCCCTTCATGCTTAATAGTGTTATACTAGTTTTTGCTAACAAGCAGGACATGGTAAGTTATTTTGCTCCTTTGCTGGAGTGTCAGTTTAAATGAGTTTCGTCAGCTTTCTGTTCTTAGGCAGTCTTTTATCACACCTTTATTTTTGCGAAGTTTTATTGTTATTTGTTGGTACTATCAATCTGTTCAAACCTTAATTGCTCCATTCACTGAAGAAACTAAATACCAGTGGCTACCTATAACCATTCATGCATGGAAAATTCAATTTAAAGCATAGCCGAATTCAATGGCTGAGGGAGTGCATTATCATTTCTTTTAAGAGCATCTCCAACCGAACGCCAAACATGTGTATGGCGTCGTTCGGTCGCTCCAGCGGAACGCCAAATCTTCCGCTATTTGCTTGCCGGTGAACAATGCGACGCCAATATTGGTGTTGCATTGTTCACCAACGTGATTTTTCTGTCTCAACCGGATTTGCCGAAGAAATGCGCCAAAGAGGAGAAAGACGGTTACCTTCGCAGAAACCCGCAAAATGGAGTTTGATTGGAGATGAATCACGACATTTTTTAGTTTCACTGCATTTTGGAGTGAAAAATAGGATTTTTGGTTGGAGATGCTCTAAGGATGGCTTAGGTACAAAGTTGCTATTGAATTCAGCTGATTTGTTTATGCTTAAATAGAATCTTCATTCATGCGTTAATAAATTTTAAGGAAACAAAAAGGTAAAGTTACGCCATTGGTCATCTTTTGTTAAAACTTTCTCATTTACATTTTCACCTCGTATGTTCAGAAAGGAGCAATGACTCCAATGGAGGTCTGTGAGGGGCTTGGTCTATATGACCTTAAGAATCGAATATGGCATATTCAAGGAACCTGTGCTCTTAAAGGTGATGGCCTATATGAAGGTTTGGACTGGTTGGCAAGTACACTGAAGGAAGTACAAGCTACAGGACGAGCAAACTCCATCGGAACTTCTACATTCTGATCCCAAAAGGTTCAGGAATCTCTCCTCTTGCTGCTGCTTCAGATCTGACTCCAGATAACACTGAAATAATGCTATTTATTTTGGGAAAATGCAGGAACTGTGTGGCCGTATGTATACCATGACAGATTGATGAGATTTGTGAGAAAGCCCGCAAGTAAATGCAATTTGTTTTTTTAGTTTTTAGTTGTGTTGGAGCTAACTTTGATGAAGGCCAGTTTCTGTACATACATTTTACAGGTTTTTGGTGTAATTTTGTTTGCAAGCTTGGAAGCTCTTAGGCATCATTGCTTTAAGATTAACACAAAATGTGAGGGCTTATCATACATCCATAAGCATAATTTAATATATTCTTATAATTAACATATATTAATGATTTTCACTTATTATGATGTTCAATATTTTTTATTTCTCTGTTTCTTGATAAGAAAATATGAAATGATTATAAATATTTATATATAAAATATTATAACTTTTTATTCCTTCTATCAAAGCTACTAAAAATATATCTTCATCGTCGCCTTCTCCATTCTTTGTTAGGGGAATTATATTTGAGATTTGTTGCAAATTCTTAGATATTGTTACTGGTCAATCTTGTTTTCAATGTTCAATTACTATTGCATATATTTTAGAAGATCTTGACAATATTTATAATAAAAATATCATGCAATAGAGATAGCTTGCCTCTTTTTCTGCTGCATAAATTCTTGAGTGTCAAAATGATTCCTATAATAACAAGATTTACTTTAATAATCGTTAACTCTATTAAACAACATAAAAATGATATATAAAAAGTAAATCTTATGATGAGATTAGCAATTGTCATGTTAACTAAACAATACTTATTGTATACTTAAGTTACTAGGATGTGTGTGCATGTTAGAATGAGTACCAAATATGTTTTTATATCCCTTCATTATGTTGATTGTTATTATGCCATAGTGGTGTATAAACTTTTGAATTCGAGGCGTGATACCCTAAGCCCAATTATTTTTTTATTTGAGCTAAAGCAGTTAACCACTAAGTCAAAGTGGGTTGTATGTCTAAACATTTAATAATATAGTTACATAAGATGCTATTTTAGTTTATAACAACATTAAGGCTTTATCTCACTACGTGGGATCAGCTGTATTAATCAATTTTCTCTATTGTGTCATGTTATTAAGAGTCAATTTCTCCTTTAATTCTAATAAAAATATCATTTTAAATATTTTCTTACCAAGTTTTTTTAGGTCTATATCTATCTTGTTAACATAGCCTAATCTAATCCATTTACTTTTCTAATCGGGTCATCGGGAAGCTGTCATTTGTTGTGACCAAACAATCTAAGGCAATTCTTTCTAATCTTCCATTAGAGCTACGCCAATCTTGTCACATATGTGCTCATTTCATATCCTGTCTTTAAGAGTAAAGCCACTTATCCATCTTAGCAACTCATCCATCTTAGCACCCTCATCTCTGCAAGCCTTAACTTAATATTATGCTTCTCTTTTTAATGGCCAACATTTTGCATCATAAAGAATTGTAGGTCTCACCATTATTTTATAGAGTTTTCTCTTAAGTTTGTGGGAGACTTTTCTATTACACAACAAGCTCGATGCATTTCTTCACTTCAACCATCCAGCTTGAATTCTACTAATAATATCCCCATCTATTTTTCCTTCACAATGAATAATGGATCCAAGATATTTAAGACATATACTATTATTAATGACTTCATCATCCGAAGTTACAATAACTCCACTATTATCTATTGCTACTAAAATTACACTCCATATATTCAGTTTTAGATCTACAACAATAACAACAACAACAACAACAACATCAAGCCTTTATCCTACTACGTGGGGTCGGCTACATGAATCTTTTTTCTCCATTGTGTTCTATTAAAGGTCAAATTTTCATTTAAATCTAATAAAGAAAGGTCATTCCTAATATTTTATAATCAAGTCTTTTTAGGTTTGCCTCTACCTTTCTTAACATAAGTCAAATCTAATACCTCTACTCTTCTAACCAGGTCATTGGAAGGACGCCGTTTTATGTGACCAAACCATCTAAGATGACACTCTCTAATCTTATCTTATACTGGAGCTACTCCAACCTTTTCACGTATATGCTCATTTCATATCCTATATCTAAGGGTAAAGCCACTCATCCACCTGAGCATCCTCATCTCTGCCACACTTAACTTAATATTATGCTTCTCTTTTAATGGCCAACATTCAGCACCATAAAGCATTGTAGGCCTCACTACCATCTGATAGAATTTTCCCTTAAGTTTGAGGGGTATTTTTTTATCACACAACAAGCCCGATGCATTCGTCCACTTCCACCATCCAACTTGAATTCTGCTGATAATATCCCCATCTATTTCACCATCACTCTTAACAATAGATCCAAGATATCTAAAATGTCTACTCTTATTAATGACTTGATCGCCCAAAGACACAATTCTCTCACAAGGTCTATTACTACTAAAATTACACTCCATATATTCCGTTTTAGATCTACTCAAGCGAAAACCTTTAGTCTCTAATGTTGACCTCCATAATTCAAGTTTACTTTCAACTCCCTCTCTAGTCTTATCAACAAGAAGAATATCATCAGCAAAAAACATACACCAAGGTACATCCTCTTGCAAATGTCTAGTGAGAACATCTTAAAGTTGACCTTTAGACTCTAAAGTTGACTCTAAAGTTGATCTTTAGATCTACTTAAATGAAAACCTTTAGACTCTAAAGTTGACCTCCATAATTCAAGATTATCTTAAACTCCCTCTTAGTATTATCAACAAGAAGAATATCATCCACAAAAAGCATACACAACAGTACAAGCTTTTGCAAGTGTCTAGTGAGAACATCAATGACTAAAGCAAAATGATATGGGCTTAAGGCTAATCCTTGATGTAATCTAATTGAAATAGTAAAGTACTTAGTCAAACCATTTTGTGTTTGAATAAGTAACAACTTATGCATACATATCCTTAATGACTTGAATATAAACATTATTAACCCTTTCTTTTTTTATAACTCTCCATAGCACTTCTCTTTAAACTTTATCATATGATTTCTCTAAATCAATAAATATCATATGAAGATCCTCCTTATTCTCTCTATACTTCTCAATCAACCCTCTTAATAAATGTATAGCTTCCATAGTAGACCTACCTGACCTAAATCCAAATTGATTTTGAGAAACGCTAATATCACACTGCAACCTATGCTTCGTAACTCTCTCCCATAGTTCTAAAGTATGACATATTTAATATCTGTATAATTCGCACAATCATGTGTATCACCTTTCTTTTCTTAAAAATAAGAATCAACGCACTCATTCTCCATTTATTTAAGATCTTTTTAGTTCTTAAAATAATATTAAAAGTTTAGTAAGCCAAAAAATTCCTATATTTTATGCTATTTTATCTTAAGTACAATAAAAATATTTTTTTTATACAATTTAGATATTTGATAGAAGCTTCCCTATTATTTATGTTAATAAAAATGATATCAAAATAGCTTGTTGTTAATTACATAAAATTAGTATAATCTAAAATAATATTTATATCAGAATAAAAATGCCGGTACAATTCTGGTCCTTTTTATATTCGTTTAGGGTTATCAATCATCCTTCAAACGTTCAATAACCGGATAAGATGATAACCGGGGGATTGCATGCAGAGCGGTGAGAGTTCTACCTAGAAGGAGCGCTCGGCTACGCTAGAGAAGGCGCAATGGCATCAGCCAGCGGATCTCTTGGCTTCGTCTCCTTGCTGCGGGCACCATCCGTCGCATCCCAGCCGTCAAACCGCCGATACGGGTCCACCATCGCCGTCTCCCGCGGAACAGGAATATATGCGAGGTTCGAGCGGCCACTGGAAGAGATCTATAACGTGCGAGTTGAGCGCGGGGTGTCGAAGGAAAAGCTGGACGACTTGGGCGTCGACCGGTGGTCAACGTGGAAGACTGGAAAGTGCCGGTTTCCATGGGACTGGCACGTCGATCAGCAGGTCTACGTCGTCTCCGGCGAGGTACGAGTGGTGCCTGTGGGAGCCAAGTCCGGCGAACGCTACATGCGCTTCGTTGCCGGAGATCTCGTCCGCTACCCTAAATGGTTCGAGGCCGACCTCTTCTTTGACGGACCCTACGAGGAGCGGTACCGCTTCCGCGCCTATGGTGATGATTGAAAGGGTTTGGTTGCCATCCGTTTCTCTAAGGTAGATAAAATGTGGCTTTTTTAATTCTGCTTTTTATGGAATAAATAGTTTCTTGGCTTCTATTGTTTCATGTGTTATTCTTGTGTTGGTTGTGCTAATTAATGGCTCCAGTCAAAAATACCGTTTTGATTTAATTTGGGCATTTGTTAAGAACTTTCATCTCAATTGTCAAGGAGGAATGCAATTCATTTGAGATACTGCTTTGCTAAAGAGTCTTCTGAATCTTTGAATTGCACAAAGATACTCTAGGTTGTACCTGTGCTTTTCCTTCAAAATACCCATGTTCATGCTCAAAAATGAGATTCTACAGCCTCTGCTCATGCCCAACGATATTTGGAAAGGCTTTAGTATGATTTGTGCTAGGCTTGTCAATGGTGCAACGATAGAAAAATTATGTGTTTGTGGGCATCGATTGTTTCTCCAAAATGGTATTTTTTTTTTAAAGTATATTGGAAGACTGTGGATGCTATCAATGTGGCAAATATATTTTCTTTGGAAGTTGTTCGACTTTATGGCATTTCAAAGTCTACCACACCCAATCATGATGAAATTTATGAGTCGCTTTTGGCGTAGTGAGAAGTTCGACACAACCAAACTCTTAGCAATGCTTATCGTTCCAAGATGGTTGGGCAAATAGAGGTCATCAATAGCATGCTTGGCTCCATGGTCAGAAGCCTCACTGATGATAAACTAGAGCAATGGGATCAAGTTCTTGCTTAAGTCAAATTTGGCTTCAACAATATGATTAATTGATTCACTGGTAGGTTTCCCTCATCCTTTGTTTGCACCAAGGTTCCATCATTAGCAGTTTACTTAGTTGAACTTTCAACTTTTGCAATGTAAAAATCAGTCGAGCAACTTGCAGAACAAGTTCACAGTATCTATGAGGAAGTGAAGCAAAAGCTGGGACAATCCAAATTATTTTTAAGGAGACTGAATATTGTCACCAGTGTCATAGAGTGTTCAAAGAAGATTACCCTTTAATAATCCATATAAACAAGCTACGGCAACTATGGGAACATTTGACAAGCTCTATGCCAGGAAGATTTGTTCATTTGCAATCAAAAGAAAACTCAGTGACTGTGCTTATATAACTGACTTGCCTGACAATTTAAATTCTGAAAAAAAAATTTAATGTCAAAGATATCTTTGAGTGCCACCCTCCAAATAAGGCTGAGATTGTCGAAATGAACTCGGAGTTGAGTTCTTCTGAAGACCAACAAGATTAATGCTGCCCCGTCAGCATCAAAGCATTGGAGCTCATCTCCATGATGTCATTTGTTATTTTGTCTCGCCTATCTCTTCGTTCACAGCATCTCTACGCCTATCATCTGCACTAAGGCACCATTCTCTTTGCCAACTCCATTGTTTCTTCTTGTGTAACTCTTCATCGCTTATGTTGTGGTATCTACCGCAGTGTCTTGACACCGTCTGTCTTTCAACTGCATCAAGCGACTCCTGTGCCATGTTACCCACTAACTTTGTTGTTTTCTCATTTTGGTAATGAAGTTGTTATTTCTTAGTAGTCTTGTTGACCTTTAACTTGTTAGTTTTTCATTTAGCTTAGGATATATTTGTTATGGCAGAGAAGAAATGATATTGTATTTTGTTTTCTCTTTGAGAGGAAAAAGAAAATTTTTCTTGGTTTCCACCATTTACTAGTCATTCACTCTCACTCTCTTCCGATCAGCCCCTTCTTCAACAATAGTTATTATTAGTCAAGCAGACGGATGATCTGATTTCAATGTACATGGGCATTTGTTCTGTAATTCCTTCAGGAAAGCTTAATTTAACTAAGCTCAACCTGTTACTATACAAGCACAGCTCTCCTTATAAAAATACATATGATACTTGTTAGATGTGCATTGTACATTTAAAAATCACGCTGAAATCTTTATGCAAAAAGGACTAGGTAGAAATGTTGACCGTGGTGATTAAAAAGGAACATTAGCAAATAATTTATGTAAAGCCTAAGAAAACCATAAGATAAAAATTTCTTTCTATTCATCATAAATGTTATAAATTATTATATTTTTAATAGTAACATTAATAACACTGACAAACTTTAAATATGTTGTGTTTCTAACCAATCTTAAGAATCATAGATAGAATATTTTTACCCAAAATAAATATCTGTAAATTATAAATTTTAGAAGAAAAAAGAAGTTAACTTATATGAAGTAAGTTTAATATAACAAGTATGAGAAACGATTTTCTCTCATGCATTGTTGTTAGACGATCTTGAATTTTTGACTTTCTAAGCATTCATCCCTTTAAGTTAGTGGGATAGTTGATGTAGGAAATCTATGGTTTAAAAAGGTTTTTGTGGCATACGCCTTGATACGCCTCAAGGTGCGCCTTGATTCAAGGTCGAGTACCTCCTCTGACTAAGTAGACCAGCAATCACGATGGCTCGGGACGATAGAATCATGGGATCTTGATCGGGTCCATCATCCATTCTCCCACCATCCGCTTTAAGTGCAAGATGGTAAAAATTTTTATTTTAAATATCAAACATTGAACCTCCAACATCCAAACTTTCCAAATTCTCAAATTCCAAATACTCATGCTGCTATTATATGTCAGATAACACATATTCTCTACGTATCTGATTGACAACTAGCCTTAATCGAAAGTTCTCTCTCGTTATCGGGAGGGGTAATTAACTATAGGGGCTTGCGCCTATAAGAAACCAGAACTCAGATCATAAAGTCCTCGCAAAATGAGGGCAAAATCTTTGGGTGGTGTCTTATCTACAAACCCATATGCCTTCCCAAAATTTTCCCCGGAACTTAATCCGTTAAAACTCCCCCGAAGAAAGAAAAGCAAAGCGGGCGGAGGCCGGGGCCGAATTTTCGGAACCCACAGTTGTTATCATGCTAGCAAAGTATTAAGAAACTGGCATACTACTAGCTTGCTAATAGTACAATATTGCTCAAAGGCTTTTATAGGTGTGAAGTAGTGGAGTGCAAGTTGTGTATAGGATAGATTATACGAAGTTGCAATATCCTTTATTTTATTCCCAAGCAGTGAGATGATCATTCATGGTATACAAACTTTAATTTTATATGTCAATTCTGTTAATATAATCTACATGCACTCTTGTATGTAATCAATGATGGTGTAACAATTTATGTTGCATTCATAACATGGAATGAAACCCGTTAAGTCTTCTTATGACTAGGCTAAGAAAAATTTCAAAATAAGGCTGACAAGCTCGCTTAATGAAGTAACTATTAGAATTAAAATCATTTGCTGACAAATGCAAAATGCAATCTTCTAGATTATGTTTCTCAAAGGTAAGGAAGGTATTTCTAGATATTTTTTTCATCAAGTAAGTTACTTTCTTAAAGAAAAATTCTGATCATATTTTAGCTGCATTGGATAAGATTTATTGCTATTGTGGTTCAGCATGTTCATTAAAATATATTAGGTAGTGAAATAGAGGTGGAAAATTAAGAACATACACTAAAATAAGTTGAACAAGTAGTGATTTAAGATTCAATGTCAGATTAGTAATCACGTTTAGCTTCAAATTCTAAAAATAACTACAATTTTTATGCTGGTAAAATGCACGAAAACATATCATTTTTGGTTGGATTGAAAACATATCATCATTATGAATTTTCTGCTAAAATAATTGAGCAGAACTTGTCAATTTAGCATAAATAAATCTCTGCATCTTTCATTAATTTGTCATGTGGTATTTAGTGAAAGTAT
The DNA here is from genome assembly GCA_016618105.1 of Dendrobium huoshanense. Classification (NCBI taxonomy): domain Eukaryota; kingdom Viridiplantae; phylum Streptophyta; class Magnoliopsida; order Asparagales; family Orchidaceae; genus Dendrobium; species Dendrobium huoshanense. The sequence goes on from CM028356.1 coordinate 17,285,314, forward strand.
TGTCTTCATCGTCTAAACATGTTAATAAAGCATTAGAATTTTGCTGACCATTAAAAGTGGAGATATAAGCCAGATAAATATAAAAATTATTAGATGGCAAAATTGTGGATATTCTTTTTTTGATATCTTTTGTTAGAGCTTGAATCAACTTTTGACATCTTTTCAATATTTCCGGTAAAATTATCACTAACTTTGGTGCTAAACCTTTTATTAAATATTCATTGACCATGATGATATTATAGTTCTACCTACATGATATGAAAATGATATGAAGATATCCCAACTAAGATGACTGACAAGATCTACAGTTTTTGTTTCATTCGAGACAACTTTCTTACTGCTTTCTAAATCAATGTTTTAGTACAAAAATTTTTAATTTAAGATATTTTTGCACTAAAAATTTATTTTAGAAAGTAGTAAGAAAGTTGTCCAAATGAAATCCTATGTGAATGCATTTAAGTTATTTTGTTGACAATGATATACTCATGTACACAACTGAATTTTTATCTACCATTAATTAAGTTAATGTGAGTGTCACGGTCACATCAAAGTCAATGAAATCTTTTAGTTATATCATATGGTTGGCAGCCTATTTACTTTGGGAAGATATTCTTCTTTTTGTGGAAATAAATGCTGTTAAACATTTGCAATAAGATTCAAATTATTTAGTGGAGGTTTCTATATTTAGACCTATGCATGATACAATATTTAAAAATAAAAAAATTATATATATCATATTGTCAAAAACAAGAGGTTTGAGAAGAAAAGCTTGCTTTATTCTATGATTTCTTCCCTATTTATAAATTATACAATAAATCTTAATACAAAAACAAATAATTACATAATAACTCTAATAGAATCCTTCCTAAATCAGCTACTCGAACATGGAAAGAATTCTGACATGAGTCATACATCCCACGGATCATGCACTGTTGCAGTTGGATCTTATCTGCGTTGAACGGCTGGATTTTAACACATCAATGTAGCCATTATCAAAATATGAATCTTAATATTCTTATGTTTCTTATCCTATTTTTAAGGTTTTAATATGTTCAGCATCTTTCAATATTTCTTGTTTAATCTATCACTAAGGTTGTTATATTATAGTTCTAGTTATATATGTTATGAAAAGGATATGAAGATATATCAAATGAGGACTAACAATATGTGCAATCTACATGAACTTTTTTGTTCTTATTTTACTTGCAATAGGATATGCTTACACAATTCACATTCTTTATGCTATCAACTAATTCATAAGAGTGTCTCTTAGTTGTTTCATACGATTGACAATATATCTCAGTGGCAAATAACACAGATAAAGGCATGCAACAATATTCAAATTATTTCATTGGAGGTTCCTATTGCTTAGACCTTCAATCCAAATGTCTTACTACCTTACTCATAATGCATCATCAAATATTGGCTTGTTGATGTCCTTAAAAGAAGATAATTCAAGTCCTTCTTGAGTATAAGAAGGATGAATGCCCTGCAAGGAGGTTTGCCTTAACCCAGTTTTCTCTTCTGTGTTATCTTTTGAGGAGACCTTTTATGTTTTTGGTGTTGCTTGTAATTAATACTGTTGTTGTATTGTTTGTCACTGTACAAGAACTGCCTAAACGTGCAGGCTTTATGTGATGCTTTTTTATTTGTTTAAGATTTAGGTCTAGGTTTTGTTTGGGACGGTTTTTTAACTATTTTCTAACGCAGCTTTAAGTACAGACATTTCTTAAACTAAAAAGCTATTTTAGAAAGCACTAAGAAAGCTGTTCCAAATGAAGTCTTAAGCTTCGTTTGAGACGACTTTTTAATGCTTCTTAAAATAGCTTTCTAGTAAAAAAATTAAAATTTGTGTTCTAAAAAGTTGTTTTAAGAAGTAATAAAAAAGTCGTCCCAAATGAACCCGTAGTTTGTGGCAGATTTTTTGTTGCTTTTTAAAATATTTTTTTAGTATAAAATTTTTTAATTTAATATAATTTTTATACTAAAAAAAAATGCGACTGCTTTACAAAAATGGTAAGATAGAAAGCACGTGCATTCATCCATAATTTCATATTTTCAATTACACCTATGAGAAATATACTTGTAGAGTAAATTGTGCCTCTCTGTGAGAGGAATGATATTATTTTTTGCTAAATAGAGCTACGCCGGAGTACTATAATATTATCAAATGTGGTCTCATTGGGGTCCTAATCCGTTTCCTTTCAGAACAGTTTTAAAATTATGAGTTATAACATGTAATTTAAAAAAAATTAAGTGAAATATTTGATTAATAGATTAAATTAAGAATTTTTATAAGAAAAAAAAAAAGATATTTGTACTTATTCTGAAAATAAATATTGAATTTAAAGATTCATCAAATTTTAAAGATACTTGGGCTCATAAATTTTTTATTTTACATTAAAAGAAACCTCTAAAGCTTAGAAAGTTAGCTATTAAAAGAGAAGCATAAAATTAAGTATTATATGGATGTGTAGCTTTATTCTTAAGAACAGAATGTGAAATGAGTATGTATGTGAAAATGTTGGAATAACTCTAATAGTTAATGAGATTACATAGAGTTGTCGTAGATGATTTGGCCATATAAAACATTGTCTTTTCAATGACTTAGATTTGTAAATATATTAGTTCCGGTTTATGTTGAGAAAGGTAGAGATAGATCTAAAAAAAAAATTGGTTAGAAAGTATTGGGAATTGCTTCTTTTTATTTGATTTAAGGTTTCATTTGGGATGACATTTTTATTGTTTTTTTTTTTAAATAGAGTTTTAGTATAAAAATTAAGGCTTTATTTGGTTAAACTTTTTAAAACTGCTGTTTGAGAAAATAGAGTATTCTAATAGAAAAATTAATATCATAAAGCTTTTGAAAATATTATAAAAATATAGTTCTCTAAAAAGCATTTCTGCAAAAATAACACATACAAACATCAGCCAAAATTTTTTTTGCCATTTTGAGAAATAAAAAATTTGAATATTAATAGTACATAATGAAGAAAAATAATTTATGTTATCGATCTCATGTACTGAGTTAAAGTCTTGATGTTATTAATGTATTACATAAATTATTAAATAAAAAAAATATTTATGCAAAAAGTAAAGATTCACGGTCGTTACAAAGTTGAGGATATGATATTTTTTAGTTACAAATAGATGATTAATTTTATTTGAAGAATTATTTATTCATAAGCAATAGTTAAGTATATCCTGACAAAACACTTTTGTTCGCTTTCAGGGCCTAAATCTGGAAGAAAGAAATGCGATCTGCACGAGCTATAATGTTCATTATAGGGAAAAGTCACTTAGTCTTATTCTTATTATCATGATGGGCTGCTAACTAACTAACACTGTAAAAACCATCTTGACGAATATTCTTGGAAATGCTCGACGTTGTAAGGTTGCAATGGCTTAAACTGTGCAAGCGGTCATTTATTGATTCTTTAATGAGGCTTCGAAAGTTCAAAAAGGAATCATGGTATAGGACTTTATGAGAGACAATGCTGTTCAAATCTTGGATTTAAGTTAGTGAATCTGCTGAGCCTCTCAAAATCTAATTGATGTTGGGAGGGAAGTAAAATCACGGAAGGAAACAAATAAGAAAGATAAATGCAATGGAAATAAAAGAACACTAGGATTTAACGTGAAAATTTTTGAAAAAGAGGAAAAGAATCACAGAATTATACCATACCAAAAAATCCATTGAAAAATTGAGAGAAATGGTGTAGATATGTATTCTCTTTCACTCTCTCATCACTTCTCTTCATCATTGTATCGTTATCACATTAGAACATACAAAAGAGATACAATTGAAACCACCCAGGAACACAACCCTAAAGAAAAACTAGGAAAAAAAATTGCTCAACTGGCCTCGCAACACTGTGGCGCCAAGTGGTAGATCCAAAACACTCACACTTTTTTATTTCAACATGTATGATAGCATCGTAGTGTTGGGATTGGAGGCCCAGAACGTTCTCTAGTAGCGTCATAACACTCCACTTCTTTGTTTTTTTCTCACCAAACTATGCAATGTCATGGAGCTCAAGTACACTATGCTGGGGTGCTCGTGTATATAGCACTGGTCATTTTGTGTTTTTTTAAACAAACTACTCCAATAGAGCACTCCAACAACATATCAACAACGATTACAATTTACATGCTACATTATATCAATTTTGTAGCGGTCTCAAAATAACAATAACTCCCAAAATATTATATAACTACTAAGCTTCAAGATAAACTTTGCCATTTTAGTTTAGATTTGTGTGGCTATTGGATATTATATATAATTTTAATCTCAGCTTAAATTTAAAAAAAAAAAAACAGAAAAAGAAAAAGAAAAAAAGATGCCCATTTTAAGGTGAATTTTACTAAGCCAGATTGATTTTTTTTTTTTTTAATTAAATTAAATTTGGCATTCACCCACTATTTAGATTAATATATAATAGCTATTTAAAAAATATATTTAGAGCCACAAATCGAAATATTTTCAATATTTTTATATTAATATCTAATAAATTTTAATTCGACCCGTTGTTCTTAATATGTTCAAATAGACAGCAAAAACATTCTTGAGTTTGAAAGATATCAGCACTTATAAGAAAGATGGTGTATTTGTCGACATTATTGTCGATGGCAAGCAACCAAGTAAATGAGTATTGGTGTTTTATGTCGATGACATAAATTGTTCTTATATGTGATGATGTGTGTTGGTATTGTTAGTCATAGCAAGTGATTAAATCGATGAACATCTGTTTTTAGGTGATAGTGTTAGAGAGATTATGGGCGACGATAGTTAAGATAGTATAGTTGAGCTATAATAGTATGGCTTATGTCACGACCCGTCCCGGGTGCTCGATCTAACGAGGCGGGTACAAAAAGTCGGACGGTAGTACATTTCCAAAAGTGGAAATTCACTCATCATCAAAACTTTTACAAAATACTGAAAAGCCACTAACAAAAGAAAATTTCTATTTTACCTGTTGTCATTTGCACCTCGCCTTCTGTAAACATGTTCTTCTCTTTCAGCCATTACTTCTCTTAGGAACTTACCTGAAACATTTAAACTAATGGTTTGAGTTTACTAAGTAAACTCAGTGGGTAACTATTTAATAATTTACATCTCTAGATAATTTCCTTCAAAACGATTTAAAACATTTTATAGCTTTAATATTTCATTCATATTTCTTTTCTTTCTATTTGCTTTGTACAGGAGCACCGTCTCAATGTACCCTAAGGTACAACCTTTTCCATTTGATTACCTTTTCCATTTCCATAGCCTTTTCCTTTTCCATAACCTTTTCCTTTTCCTTTTTCGTGCACGAGTACGGCGTCCCCAACCAGTACCATAAGGGGGTGAACTCCTGAATTATTCATATATATCCTTTTTCCTTTCTTTTACATTTATCATAACAATTTCATTCTATTTCATATGTCGTTTCTTTTCAATATCTCCTTAATACATATGATATTTGCTTTTCATTATTCAATTCATTCATTTCTTATTAGAATAATACTTACAATCATTAGGCATTTAATCTTTCAACCCTTCATATGTAGTAGTCTTTAAAATAAAACTTTGAAAGTAATATTGTAATACAGACTATTTTATCATACTAAAAGAAAATGCTAAATTTTGAATTTCATAATCATAATTACCCACTTTGAACTTTTCAGGCCTTCGACGAAGGGTGATACCTCGAACCTCTCTCCAAATCTCTATCATCAAGAAATAAAGTTTTCATGAATTTGCTTTATCAAATAAAACTCAAGAATAGATTCATGATAGAAATTTCTTACAATGGGATTTTCCAAATCTCCCAAAAATCCTTCTTCCCCTTCCAAAATTCTCTCTCTTGCTTCAATTCTCTTCCTCTACCTTTAAGAAATGTATTGTTCACTTTAAATAAAGTAAACGAGAGAAATTTATACAAAAAAAATCTGGAAGAAAAATTCTACAAACCTTTCTCCTTCTTTCTCTCGACCGTTTCTTTCGTTCTTCCAATCTCTCCCAAAATAACACTCTGATAACGATAAGAATGAAAAGGAATCGTTATTTCTTATCCTAGAAGGTAATCACTTGCTAAAATTGGAGAAAGAAGAAACCTACCTCGCTCTCGCGTGAAGCCGACCGTCCGCCCCTTTTCCTGTTCGCGCGATTCGTTCGGTTCCGCGAACTGTTCTGTTCGCGGAATTAAAAAGGGTGGGCCGGTTCGGGTGAACCGGCCGAATGAACCGGTTGTCACAGCTTAATAGAATGGGAACGAAGAGGAGGAGGATGAATGGAGCAGATAGAAAAAATGTAAATTGTATTGCTTGATGTGATAAGTTACAGGATGAAGTATATATAGAGTAGAAGACAGAATAAGTGACAGGTAATTACAAAGAAGCCTAAGATACATTATATGGATTTAACCGTTACACCTATTATCCCCCCTCAAACTGATTCGTCTGTAAAGGAAGGATGAGTTTGTCTCGTAGGAGTTGAAATCTGGTGATAGCAAGAGGCTTAGTGAAGATGTCGGTGAGCTGATCAGCAGAACATATGTGACTGATGATAATAGCTCCGTTGTCGATGTGTTGGCGAAGAAAGTGATAATCCAGTTCAATATGTTTGGTGCGAGCGTGAAAAACTGGATTTCTTGCCAGAGCGATCGCCGAGGTATTATCGCAGTAAATGGTAGTAGGAGACGACTGTGGTAGCTGAAGTTCTTGAACGAGGCGTCGCAGCCACAGGACATCGGAGACAACGGCAGAGAGAGAGCGATACTTGGCCTCAGTAGATGATTTTGCGACTGTGGTCTGCTTCTTAACAAACAAAGAGATAAGAGTATTGCCGAGATAGGTACAGAAGCCGGATACCGACTTACGATCGGATCTATCGGAAGCCCAATCGGCGTCCGCATACGTACGGAGTGAGAGATTGCCTGGGGAGATTGGTAGACCGTAGTCGAGTGAGCCTTTGATGTACTGGAGCAGGCGCTTGAGAAGCTGGAAATGGTAGTTTGTCGAAGCATGCATGTATTGACAGATTCGATTAGCTGCAAAGGCAATATCAGGGCGCGTGATTGATAAATACTGTAGAGCTCTGGCAATTTTGCGGTAGAGATGAGGATCAACAAAGAGTTCGCTGTCAGGTATCGGGGTAGGTTGATTCGGCGTCATTGGGGTTGGAACAGGACTGCAGTCGTGAAGACCGGCATCTTGAAGTATCTTAATAGCATAGTGCCGTTGATTGAGAAGATATCCAGAGGAAGTTTTAAGAATTTGAATTCCAAGGAAAAGTGATACGCTGCCAAGTTGCTTAAGAGCAAAATGCGATCGGAGATAGGTGATAAGGGATTGAATCATGGAGTGATCATTACCTGTTAAAAGAATGTTGTCGACGTAAATTAGAAAGTATAATTGAACGTTATGTTGCTGAAATATAAGTAAAGAGGGGTCGAAACGACTAAACCTGAACCCGAATTGAAGAAGAAGAGATGTGAGTTTGTGAAACCACAGTCTTGGTGCTTGCTTAAGACCGTATAAAGATTTGTGTAGCTTACATACATGTTGCGGAAATTTGGGATCGATGAAGCCAGCTGGTTGACGCATATATACCGTGTCTGTGAGATCGTCATGGAGAAAGACGTTTGAGATGTCGAGTTGAAGAATAGACCAGTGCCGATGAATAGCCAGAGTAAGAAGAACTCGGATAGTTGGCATTTTCGCAACAGGGCTGAAAGTTTTGGTGTAATTGATGCCGAGCGTTTGATTGAAGCCTTGCGCAACCAGTCGAGCTTTGTAACGCTCGATAGATCCATTTGGTAGAGTCTTAGTTTTAAACATCCACCGACAACCAAGAATAGGAGTGTTGTCAGGTGGTGGAACTAGTGACCATGTGCCTTGACGCATGAGAGCTGCGAATTCTTCTTCCATAGCTGACATCCAATGCGGGATTTTGTATGCTTGAGCACATGTAGTGGGAGTGAGCAGATTTGACTGAATAGCCGAAAGATTGTAAATATGTTTAGGTTTATGTATGCCAGATTTTGCCCTTGTCTGCATATGATGTGTTGGACGGGTAGTAGGAGAGGGTAGAGGTGGTCCAGGCGAAATTGGAGAGACCGGAGTGGGTTCGTCTGAAGGTGACATGGTATTGTTAGGAGTGTGGTGAGTTAACCGAGAGTTGTATTGAGACATAGTGTGCGGAAGTAGTGTGGGTGTGAGCATAAGTGGTGAGACAAATTGAGCGTAAGTATCACGCGATATGGAAGAGTTGTCTGTCGATTGTTGATATGGAAAAATATGTTCCTGAAAAGTAACATGACGAGAGATTAGCATTTTATTAGTGCTAGTATTAAAACACTTGTACCCTTTTTGATGAGATGAGTAACCGAGGAAAACGCAAGGTTGGGAGCGGGGCGAGAGCTTATCGGAGACATACGGACAAAGCCACGGGTAACAGAGGCAACCAAAGGTTCGTAGGTGAACATACGTCGGATTGGTACCGTAGACAAGTTTGTAGGGAATCTGATTGGAAATGGCTTTGGATGGTAGTCTATTTATTAGGTAAGTTGCTGTTGTGACGACTTCAGTCCACAGTTGTTTAGGTAGAGAAGCTTCGTGTAAGAGGGCACGGGTAAGATCTAGTAAATGACGATGCTTCCGTTCGGCGAGCCCATTTTGCTCGGGTGTATGAGGACAGCTGGTTTGATGAAGAAAGCCACGTTCTGCGAAAAACGATTTAAACTGATTGCTATTGAACTCACCGCCGCCGTCAGAGCGGAAAATTTTTGGTGTGGCGTTGAAGACGTTGTTAAGAATAGAGCAAAAATGATAAAACTTTGAAAAAGTTTCATTCTTAGAACGCATAAGGTAAAGCCAAGCAAATTTGGAGAAATCGTCAACAAAAATGACGTAGTAGTAAAAACCATTTAAAGATTGTGTGGGAGCCGGGCCCCAAACATCTGTTTTGATTAAAATATATATATATTTAAGTATGTATAGTTTTGAAAATATTTTAATTTTCTTTGGGAGATATTTAACTTTGAATTTTTTGTTTTGAAATCGAACGTAATATTAAGAACAACATATATCATCTTAAAAAGACGAGACTGTCATTCATTAATAGGTTCAGATTACAAAGCTTTAAAGGATCATTAATTTTATAATCAAAACCAGGATAATAAAATGATATATCTCTCCAAGGAAAGAGGATATCATTTACTATCAATCCTTTGAATATAACGATAATGATCGTTTAATTGAGATTTTCCAAAGAAAATTAATTAGAGGTTTTTTTTGAAAATTTTAATTTTGAAAATTAGATCTGGGTTTCTAAATCTCCTACGAGCGCAAGCCCTTGTAGTTAATTACATCGTAGGAAAATTGGAAATTTCCCTACGAAAACTCTTGATTAAAATAGCGGTGTAAATTTCATTTTGGATTTTCAAAGTTTGACATCAAAGGAAGAAAAATGGTAGAAATTTTCAAATGGGATTGGTTCAATGTTGAGCACTTATTTCTGGAGTCAAAGGAAGAAGTGTAGGAGGTGTTTTAAGATTCTGAATTACTTCAGAAACACCCCAGTCTATCCTAGTTGTTGGGCTCGAATTTGATTGAAAGAGATTTTTAATTTGAATGATCAATTTTATTAGAAATTTGAGATTCAATTCCCGAAAATTGAGGTCTTATGGCCCGAGCCAGCCTCAGAACCTAAGTCTAAATTGGGCACTAAAAGTTAGCACCCCGAACCTAGCTAGTGCAATGCGAATCTGGTCTTACCCCGGCCTGGATTGGGGAGCTAGCTAAACCACCTAAATGATTTTAAAATATGAATCCGGTCTTTTTGTAGAGTGGTAGGGACGTTAATTAGAAAATTTCAGAGGAATGAGGTCGACATCTAGAGCGGATCCTTAATTGACCTCTTAAACTTATGTTGGGTTTGATGTCTAAGTAATGCAATTAAATATTAGACTCTTTTAAATTTGTTGCTAATGCGATGCATGCTAATTGACTCGATTGAATGCATAATTTGTATGTCGCAGTTTAAAAATTTTGGCTTAGAAAATAGGTTTTTTCCTAGAGATTGCATAACATCCCCTTGACAGATCGGCACCCTCATAGGCCAGGTGGTCTGCCAGAACCCGCAGGCGGGGAGATGCCTAACAAGGTTGAGAAAGTACAATATGAATGCATGAAAAACCCTCGGCGAGTCCGAGCTTACTTCTTAAGACCGTTTAGAGTTTCTATCTTATCTTAAAAATTTTATTTAATTAAAGTAGAAGAATTTTTTGACAGACCCCTAAGAGCCTAAATTCGAATTCCAGGCTAAATCAAATGCGGCATACAAATAAAAAGACTAGAAAAGCAGGAGTTCTAATGCGAAATCAATTAAATAAATCAATTAAATATATCAAATTGAAAGTCCATATGGCAAGTGCCACTCATTATTACATCTCAAAAATTACAAGAAATAAAAGTGGCCGGGCACCACTGACTACAACCCAGATTTCTAATCCTGAATCAAATGATTTTGAGACTTAGGATTCTTCTCGTTGTCCAATCCTTCATCTTCTCACAAAAATCTCGATTCGTCGGTTCAGGATATCCAAATGGAAAGAAACTCCCCCTTGATCGGGGTGTTATCCTTCCTCTTTGGATATTTGCAAAGTATCCTAATTTGAATTCCAAATGGAAGAAGACTCTCCCCTTTAGGGATGTCTTCACCTCTTTGGAATTCAAATTGGATATTCATATCCCAATCTCAAATCATTTTAAAGAATTACAACCATATCAAATCAAATTTACATTATTAAAAAAAAGTCTAGACTCGATCCTGCAAGGTTATCCTAATAATCAACAGTTGTATATATTCCCAAGCAGTTATAATATGAAAAATTGAGATGCATTTTTTTTTAGCCACACTTGGCCATGCTCTTTTTATTTAAAGGGGGTCTTAAGCGCGGCAGGTACCTATGCAAAGAGTATATATGCATTTTTATTAACTGCCCCCTTTAATTTCAGCTCCTTGTATGAGCATGGCCACCTGCATAAGATTGCACAAGTATAATTCGCTCCTAACCTAGGGGTAAATCTAACGTACAGTCAATCACAGAATGCAGGAAGTAAGTAAATAAACACATCAATTCTACTCTAGCAAACAGCATGCAGTAAAACTCGAAAACTCGGCACACAACTGCAGAAAGTAAAACACCGGCCTATCCTAAAACTAGAGTTTGTGATCCTAGCAAACCATCTAAAGTGTGTGAGGTAGGTCGTGTGGTTTTGATGTATTCTAATTAGGATTATTAGTTGAAGTTATCTAAGGTTCGATTGGTTGGAAGGTTTAAGGAATTTAAGTTTGAATTCAAGTATTAATGGCTTGAGGTTAATTTTAAGACTTACTTAATTATTTGTTGGATATCACCTTTGTTTCACACCGAGGCCGTGAAGTTTATTTCACCTTCCTTGGGGCTAAGTTAATAGCCTCGTAGGCCTGGGTTACCCAGTGGTATCCGGTATAATTAAATATTTTAGGTTTATTAAGGCTTAAAAAATTAATGAATTTATTAGAAATGTTTGGTTACTGATTTTCAAAGTTGATTAATTTAAGTTTTCCATTAATCGATTCGTGGCGTTGTGCCACCAGGCTCGAAGAATCAGCCTCCTTAGGACACTTAGCCCCGCAGCCCGGAGTAGTCCAGCCAATAAACCAAATTAATGTAGTTAAATTAAAAGTTTTAAAAGGTTAGATAATTAATGATTAATTTATTTTTAAGGTTTGACACCCCTTGGAATCCATTCGTGGCGTTGTGCCACCAGGCTCGAGGAACCAGCCTCCTTAGGACACTTAGCCCCACAGCCCGGAGTAGTCCAGCCAATAAACTTTATCTTTGGGATGGTTGTTGTGTTTTAAAAGGTTTTTTGAATGTTTTAAACATTAAGTTAACATTTTCTGGAATTTTAAAGCAAATTTGAGTTTTATGAATTTTTGGAATATTTTAATCACTTAATTAAGGGGTTCAAAAATTGACTTTTTGATAAAAAAAGTGTTTTCTGAAAATTTAACATTTTATTAAAATACTAGAGCTTACTACGATCAGTTAGACAGTAAGTACGTTGAAATCGGATTTTTCTACATTTTATTACGAATGTTTGAAGTTTTGAACTAGTTTTGACTTAAAGTTGACCGGTTTGTTAACTTTTTGAATTTGAAAGATTTCTGGAATTTTAATATTTTTAATAAATATTAGACCCTATTAGGAGTTGAATGCAAGTGAGTTTGGTCAATTTGAATTTTTCTTGAATTAGTTATGAAGCTTTGAAGTTTGGGTAATTATTGAATTTTTGAAATTACTTAATTAGAGGGCCTTTTTGTGATTTTTCTCCAAATGAATCCCAAACTCCTTGAAATCAACTCCAAAGGTCAGAAATGACCTAAGGAGAGATTCCCAAGTGTTTGGGAAATTTTTGGAGTTTTTAATATTTTTTAATTAATTATATTGATTAAATATTCAATTTTAATTAAAATTAAATTAAGACTCAGATTGCTGTCAAATAATTTTTGTTTAATTTTTTATGGGTTGAAGATTCAAAACTGGTCAGTTAGAGGGGTCATACATATTTTTTGGATTTAAAATGGATTTATTGTATTTTCTGGAAGGTTTAATGGCTTAATTAAGACTTAATGTTGACATGCTTAAATTTCTGACCTAATGAACTCCAAATTGAGTGAAATTTGAACCTAGAGTGTAAAATGTCACTAATTTTAAGGTTCTCAAGTTTCACCCCTATTGGGTGTGTGTAGAATTTCCTAGGAGTTTTCTAAGTTGTCTAGACCTTGTCCTGGATTATTGTTCCTAGGTGGCACTAGTATTCAATTGGGTCTAAATCTTTGTTCATCTAACCCTTAGACATATACAAACATATCACAGAAATTAGGAAGCCTAATTCTACCAATTTGGAGAGTTATGAATTTTCAAAGTTTTGGGTCCAAAATGGACCCATTACTTTGTAAATTCATCCCATAGCAATCCAGTGGACATCTTGAGCTAAGAAAATTACAGGTAATGCCTAAGATGTCCAAAATTATTTCACCAAAAGTTAATCACCATTTGGCCACTGGATTGAAAGAAAATTGAGAAAATTGGATTTCAAATAAACCTAAATTTCTCAAAAACCAGTGATCAAAATAAATTTAATTTGCTTTTAATAAAAACTAGAGCTCAAGAGCTTTCCAACAAGCCCAAGAACACTAATTTTGGTGAAAAAATGGATTTACTATGAATTTTAGAAGTTCTAGGCATTTAATTTAATTTTTAATTTGATTTTAAGTCAAATCAGCCGCCGGCGCCGCCAATCCAATGATTGGTAATTATTGGCTGGACGGTGACGGGTTGCCGCGGTCGGGACACGTGGTGTAATCCCGCGTGGTTACTTAACCACGTCAGCGCAAGCCGTGGCCGTCCGATCTGATCAGATTGGATCTGATCCAAGCGCCCAAAATGAGCCACGTCGCCCGCGCGGTTTTGACCAGGAGACCCGCGTTCGATCCCCAGGGGTAGTCACGCGGTTCAGATTCGATCTGGACCGTCTGATGATCAATCGGACGGTCCAGATCTACCGAAACTAGAAAATTTTAAAAGCTTATATCTCCCAAAATACTCATCCAAAATTTGTGAAATTTGAAACATAGATTGATGGTAGCCTAAACTTACAATGTCTGAAGTTTGGAGGCTCCATACATTGTATTTTGCCTACAGTTTCAAAATGAAGTTTAAACTTAAACCTAGAATAACTTACAATCTAGCCAATGGATTTTTGATTTCCTGGGCTCTTTGGAAAGCTGGAGATGTCCTCTTCAACTTTGGTGAAGGAACCAAGAGCTATATCTGCATGTATTGAAAGTTATGATTGCAATAATGGATTCTCTCTCTAAAAACCTCTCTCTTCTCCCATTGATGTTTGGGAGTTAGGATCTGGTGGGGAAAGGCCTGGAAGGGCTGGAGGAAGGTCTGGAGAGGATTTTAGAGAGTGTTTGAATGCTGGAGGAGCTCTGGGAAAAAAAGTTTGAGTGAGAGGGTGTTGAGATGAGAATGGAGGCTCTCCTTAGGGTTTTGCCCTATTGAATGATCTTCTAATCAAATGGATGGCTGAGATCAGTTGGGAGAGCTCTTGGATGGCTGCCACATGTCTCTAGAGTGGTTGAAAAGCTGGATGCAAGGACTAGCCAAGGACATCCATGTGGAGAAGTCCCATTGGCCTCATATGGGCTTTGGGACCATTAGAGCTGTTTAGGCTTTAATCTAGGAATTAAGGCAGGTTTAAGAAGCTTCTAGATAGTGCTTAAGACTGTTGGAGTGGATTGGATTAGAGGGATTAAGTGGGATTTAAATGAAATGCATTTAATTCAATGATTTAAATCATTTAAGGGTCTTTTGAAGACTTGTTGACTGGTTTGACCAGTCAACTTGTCAAACCAGCTGATGTGGCATGTGGGAAACCCTTGAGTGCTAGTTGAGAAAGTTTGGAGAGGGTTTGATAATCGAGATTTGAGTTTTAAAGTCATAAGAGGGAGTTTGAGCCATTTTGACCAAGTCTGCAAATGTTGACTTGGTCAAAGTGACTATGACTCAACTCATGGTACACTTGGAGAAGTTCAAAGCATTGATAGGAATGATTTAAGAGCTTGGTATGAGTTTGATAGGCTTAATGAGTTGAAATAACTCATTCAGGGCCTTAAGGGACTTTGAGTCAATCATGGTTGACTTGGTCAACCAGGTGGGTCCAGGGTCTGAAAATAGGTTTGATCAATTTGAATTGACATTTGGAGACCATTGGAGATGGTCCCAAGGTCTGGGTAGGTCAATTCGGTCAAAATGCCCGTTTTGACCCTTAAGGGCCTGTTTGGTCAACCTAGGTTGACTTGGTCAACCAGGTTGACCCAGGGTCTAGATTTGGGTCAAACAGTTTGGTTTGATATTTGAAACTTGCTGGAAGTGGTTGCGTTCAATTCAGAGTTCATTTGGTTTGAAATCACCATTTGAGCCCCATAGGGGTATTTTGGTCATTTTGACCCCTGGTCAACTGGGGGTCAAAGTGGATCAACCAAAATGCAGTTTAATGTTCAACATATTAAGATTAAAGGTCTGGAAGTGACTAGAGGCTTTGGTGAAGGCTCTAAGGTCAGAATCTTTAAAGTGATAGGTCCAGTGGCATGGGCTGTAAATATTTGAAGGTTTTACAGCCTATGTGTCACGACCCGACCCGACGGGGACGGATCCCGCCCGAGCCGGATCGCGGCGAGCAGCGCAGCTAAACTTGCTTATCCAGGATCTGGCTTTGGATTAGGTTACTGAACTGATCTTCCAAATTCTTAACTCAACAGAAAGACACACAGAACAACAGAGCTACTAAAAACATCAAATGCAGCGGAACAAAACATCTATCTTTTCATTTCCTCAAAATAATCATCTACAAAACAGTACATGGCTTTCAACAGAAAGAAAGACAGAACAGGAAAGCCATGACTGTACAAAAAATCAAAAGTACAACAGTACCTAATCGGATCAGACTCTGAAACTAATCCTGGACCTCCTTGCCCTTCCCAGAACCTGAAAACCACCAGAAAGCAAGGGTGAGCTCAACAGCTCAGCAAAGCAACAAACCACCAATCAAAATTCTCAGAAACCAAAACCAAACTCATCAGACAGAAATCAGATCAGAAATCAGAACAGAATCGGAAATCAGAACTTATACGGACAGATATCAAATCAGAATCGGAGTCGTACAGATCATATCAGAACAGAACAATTCAACAGAGTCAGATTCAAAAATCAGAATCGTACGAATCATATCATATCATAATCACAATTTCGTACATAACAGAACAGATACAGAAAACAGAACAGATACATATAGCTAAATGCCCTGACACTGACGGAATCTCTACGAATTCCGGCCCCTTATACCTCCCTTCCCAGACACTGACTGAATCTCGTAGGATCCAGGCCCCTTATGTCTCCCTTTGTGCTCACGGCACCAAAACAGATGTGCTTATAGCACCAGAACAGAATTCATCGGATCCGGAACGAAACAGATATCAAAATATATATTGAGCTCATTTCAGAATTTCCCATTTCACTAACTGAATCTCATAGGATTCAGGCCCCTTATAACTCCCTTTTTATAGCTTATTCACATAGCATTTCAATTCAGAAGAAATCCGGACATTTCAGAAATTACCCGAAAATCGGGCAGCACAACGGCAGTATACAGAATTTACACAAAATTTCCTGCAAAGAAAATTTACCGAATTCGCACAGAACATAGATAACCACATTCTAGAACATTTATTCTACTGCACAGATAATTTCCAATTTCACAGAAAAATCCGGTCGACTAAAAACACAGTCGAATCAAAAATACCCGGACGAAAATCTTCAAAATATAATCAAAACGTGCACACCCGGCACGGCAACGATATACAGAAACTTACGCGGTAAAAACTGAACCAATCAAAAGATACGGACGAAAAACCGTAACGAAAACGAAATCCGGACAGAAAAATACCGCCAACCGCGACGGAACTGAAAATTTAGAAAGACGGAATGTGCCTTACCTCGAGCACAGCAAAATCCTCAACAGTCACTTCGCTCGAAAACGGCTCCGCGTCTTCCCGAAATCAACTTTTCCAATTTTCTCTTTTTCTCTCTCCTCTGAGCTGAAATCAGATATTTTTATTTTAATTTTTTTTCTCTCTCTTCAAATGAGCTGATTTGCCTTAAATTCTCTTCAGATCGGCCTGGCCGATCGTCCAGATCGTCCTGGACGATCAGACCAAATTCCCATCGTCCTGGGACGATTTTTCAGGACGATGTTTACTATTCATAGGCGATAAAAACCCCTACTCACTGACTTGTGCCATCCACTGATCGTCCCGGGACGATACCTCGATCGGCCTGGACGATCCCTACAGGAAAACACTTAGAGCAATTCTGGCAAAATCTGGAACTGAAAATACACTGATCGTCCCAGGACGATCCCAGATCGTCCTGGACGATACTGGAGCAGTTTGAAATATTACACTATGGATTTTGATTAAGTTTCTGGGGTTAGAGACCTCAGAATGGGCTCAAATTTGGAGGGTTGCCTCCAGAGACATGTCTCATCAGTATGCAACTGACAGATTCTGAATTGGAGGTCATTTAACTGGGTTTTAAAGTGTTTGAAAATTCAACGGAAAAGGCCTTTAGGACAAAATCTTTGGACCTTGGATTTGGCTTGATTGACCTAAGATCTAGGTAGATCCTAAGGTTTGAATAGATCTTAAAATTAGGAATCCAGAAGGATCCTAGAGCCTAAGAAATTCATAGAACTTGGAGTCTAGAAGGAGTTTAGGATCTAGAGTAGCTCCTAGGGTCTAAACTCTAGAAGAATCCTAGCATAGATCCTAGGGTCAGGATTCTAGGAGGATCCTAGAATTTAAATTAATTTGAAAATTAAATTGATTTAGGGTCAAGAGTAGTCCAAGTGACCTCATACAAAAATGAGGTCAACAACATCAGAGTGAATTATTTGAAAAACATGCTTATATTCAGTCAAGCTTTTATTAAATGGAAGCTTATGGCATTTTTCCATACTACAAGAATTACAATGAAAGAGATTAAAATCAAAATCAGATGCAGGTAATAGGTGTCTAAGGCTGGAGAGAGCGCCGATGTGCGGGTGACCAAGTCGAGCGTGCCAGAGACGGGTGGAATGCTGTCGGGCAAGCAGAGCAGCTGGAGACGCCGGGATGATGTTCTGCACGCTATAGAGACCATTACGCATTTGACCATGAAGAAGAGGGCGATGATCCTGTCCATCCTTAATGACGAAGCCGTTAGCGTCAAAGGAAATCGAGACATTATTGTCTCGGGTTAAAGCAGAAATCGAAAGGAGATTATGAGTAAGTAACGGAACATGTAATAATTTTCGTAAATAGAGCTTACGAGCCGAATCCGGTAGAGAAAGAATTCCTTGTCCGGCATGCTGGATAAGAAGAGAAGCACCATTAGCTGTGGAAATAGTATCTGGACCTTGATAGATTGAGTTGTTTTGAAGGTTGTTGAGGTCAGAAGTCAGATGGCTTGTTGCACCGGAATCAAGAATCCAATTCTTGGTGGAAGCCGGAGTTTGATGAGAAAGAAGAGCACGCGAATTGGTTGATGTAGGCGCGTATTTGGGATTATTCCTGTGCCAACAATTCAGGGCAATGTGACCTTGTTTGCCGCAAATTTGACACGTTGGGCGATCGGATCTGGTGGAAGATTGGTTCGAACGGGAGTAAGACGGGTCCGGCAAGTTGGAGTTGTCGGATTTCCTGTTCTTGAAATTTCTGTTTGAGCCATTTCCTTTATTGAAGACGGACCGATTAGCATAGAAAGCCGGATTATCTTGATTTGTTGCAACGTCGTTTTGATAATCCCTCTATTGAGCGATTTCCTCACTACATAGCAAGGAATACAAAGTGTTGAAAGATGTTCGGATAGACGTCTTGAAAGAATTGTAGCTGGAGGGAAGTCCGTTCAAAATGTAGATTAGGATATCCTCAGTGTCGATCTGAGATCCCGAAACGGAGATGTTATCCACCAGATTCTTGATCTGCATTAGATATTGCTGCATTGAAGAGTTGTTCATCTTGATATTGTGAAGCTCGTTCTTGAGCTGGATGACGCGAGAGAGAATATTCGGTTGCATACGCCGTTCCAAGATCTGCCATATGTCGTGAGTGTTGGAGGCGTTCAGAACGTAGGGAAGAATGGCAGAGGATATAGTGGAGAAAAGAGCCGAAATAAGATTCTTGTCAATTAGGTTCCATTTGAAGAAATCATCGCTCGAAGTGTCGGAGGGGCAAGAAGTCTCTCCGGTGAGAAAACCGGCAAACCCATTAGCGGAGAAGTGCTGAAGAATTTGAATGCGCCAAACGTGATAGTTGTCTGCCGACAAGGAGTTGGGAACAAGAGTTTTAAGATTTGAGATTAAGAATTTGAGAGGAGCGGTTGCTGTGTAGACGGAGGTGTCGCCGAAGGTGGAGCAAAGGGCGGAGGTGGGAGAAACGTCGGATTCTTGATCAGCCATCAAGCAGGAATCGCTCTGATACCATAATAGAATGGGAACGAAGAGGAGAAGAGGATGAATGGAGCAGATAGGAAAAATGTAAATTGTATTGCTTGATGTGATAAGTTACAGGATGAAGTATATATAGAGTAGAAGACAGAATAAGTGACAGGTAATTACAAAGAAGCCTAAAATACATTATATGGATTTAACCGTTACACCTATTATGGCTATGATGATTGGAATATTATAGTTGGTTAATAAAAGTCAGGAGATTATAATCAGGTGACTCCTGTTGGATGGTGGTGGTTAGGTAACGACAATTATTTGTGGCGGACATCAATTTTTATCGTCGGACAATACACTCTCTAATGTCAAGTACGGATAGGTTTAGTTAGAAGTGTGCTCTCCTTTCATATGAAGAATTAGGAGGGTTAGTAAATGACGATAATCTGATATGGACCTAGCTCAAAATATCCATTTATGGGTTCACCTGATTAAATTTTGAGCCAGGTTAAGGCCCAAAACCCTGACTTGATTAAATTTTGTATTTGGTTTAGGTTTACCCAAAAACTTGAAATTAACCTGATTAATATTTGGGTTCAAGTTATATTGGTTGCATTTAAATTAAACGGATTGTAATTGAGTAAAATGGGTTGTGCTAAAAAAAAATTGGGTTATGTTAATATAAAAAAATTGCATAATTAATATATTGAGGGTTAAATGGGTCAAGATCTAACTGGGTTTTTTTTTTATGAAAAGGTCTAGCTCAAGTCAAATATTTTGGTTCACATAATAAATGAGTTGGATTTAGATCAAATAGGTTGGACTAGTCAAAATTAAACGTCCATGCCCCGTCAACCCGAATTAACAATCCAATCAAAAATGAAATCTATTTATAAATTTTATGAGTAACATTTTGATAAATATATCAAAATTCCCAAAAGACATTTAATAAGATGGCTCATGTTATTTTTCTCAAATTACTCCTTAAGTGCTTTATTTTTTTTAATTATTTTATTTTTTATTTTATCCTGAAATTCTTTATTTATTTTATTTTATTTTTTTATCCTCAAATGCTTTAATTCATTTATCCTTAAATGATTTCCATTTTTTTTTACAATACGCCGAAATGTTCGGCGTATCCTTAAATGTTTTAATTTTTTTTACTTAAACACTTTTTTTTATTTTTTTTATTTACATAAATGCTTTATTTTTTTTTCTTCAGTAAATGCTTTAATGATATTAGAGTTGAGTGATTTTAGGTTTAGTGAATCATTCTCTTCTAGGCTGTCATTTTGATTATAAGAATGCAAGATTTAGACTTTGTTTGGGATGACTTTCTCGTTGCTTCGTGAAGCAGCTTTTTAGTACAAAAATTCTTTAATGATATTAGAGTTGAGTGATTTTAGGTTTAGTGAATCATTCTCTTCAAGGCTCTCATTTTGATTATAAGAATGCAAGATTTAGGTTTTGTTTGGGATGACTTTCTCGTTGCTTTGTGAAGCAGCTTTTTAGTACAAAAATTAAAATTTTTGTAATAAAAAACTGCTTCACGAAGCAACGAGAAAGTCATCCCAAACAAAACCTTAAAGAATCAAAGAACATTTGATCATTTAATTAATATGATGAATTTTCAATATTGCATGAGTGATTTATTTGAATTTATTTGTACTTAAACCGAAACACTTTTGATATTATTAGACATGTCTTATCAAAATGTTTAGTTTAACTCTAAATTTAATTAAATATGAATTTAAATAATCCTAAATTTAATTATATGCATTTTTAATTTAAACTAATTTTATGTTTAATATGAATTTTCTCGTGACACGACAAATTTGGGGTAAACAATTCCTCCAATAAAGACTTCTCCTGAGTAATATCACACCAATCCGGAGTTTTTCACAGAACTTAACCAAAAAATTGGAAATGACGTGCTCTTTCATGTTCATGCCCCTCACATTTGTGGTCATATAGAAGCGGTTCCCACAGACCCACTCTCTCTCTCTCTCTCTCTCTCCCTCGCTCATGGCGTCTTCAAATGAAGTTAAGAAACTGAGCAAGAACTGCATGTTGCAAGGAGTCACCTTCTTCCAAATATCTCTAACGTTCATCACAGTCCTCACCACTTTCTTCTTCATATGCACCGCCCGTTACCCTTCCACTAAGATAATTGTTCTCCAACAAACTCCTCTCCCTCTCACCAACTTCTCCTCCTCTTCATGCACTACTTCCACTTCCATTGATCTCAACGCCAACCTCATGGTCTCATCTTCTTCTTCTCCAACGCTGACCAGTGCCGAAGAGCTTCGAAGGCCGGCGACGAATAAGGGGAAGATGAAGAAGGGATGGGGAGAAAGAAGGAGGAGAAGCAGTAATGATAAGTATCAATATTGTGATCTGTTTGATGGGAGATGGGTGGAGGATGGAGAGACGATGCCTTTGTATGAGGCAGGGTCTTGCCCGTTTGTTGAAGAGGCTTTTAACTGCTTTAAGAATGGACGACCGGATTTAAACTACACCAGGCTACGGTGGCAGCCTAAGGCTTGTTCCATGCCCAGGTTCCAGATTTTAATCCTCTCTTTCCTCTTTGATTTGCATGAATATTGATCATCATGAATTAATCGCAAAAAAGAAGAAGCAAATCTTCAATTATTAAAACTTTATTCTTATAATTCATAAACGGAAACTATAATATAAACATATTATTTATAAGAATTTTCTGATTGGATTTTTGTCAATATTGATGATTAAAGCGCTGCTTCTTCGTTGTCTTCTTCTTCTTCTTCCAGATTAATGCGTTTCCTGTTAGCAAAAGTCAGGCTTTGGCAACTGTACTGATATCCTATATGGAATTCATTAAACAAATTATTATGAAAAAATTCCTTTATTTGTTGTAATTATCTAAAAATGATAGCATTTCTAAACATGGATCTCAATGTAAAAATGACTGATAATAATGTTATTCCTTTTGGTTTCTTGTTTCTATAAGAAATCCTTTGCGTGCAGTGCACCAGATTAGTAGTTTCTCTTTATTTATTTATTTTTTTTCTGTTTAAGATTTTTTAGTTAAATATGCTTAGCTGAGTTGGTTCCAAGAATCATGATTCATTAACGAAAGGCTTAATAGAAACATTTTAAAAAGTACAGCTTTAAAGCTCTCATTACTTCATACTATTTATATTTATCAATGGTAACAAATGCTTTTACAATGCGAAGTTGATATTAGCATAAAAATGCTCCAGGTCTATAAAAAGTTAATCATAATGATGAATTGGTAAGTGAAAGAGAAACAACAAGAAAGAATCTATTTTGAGAAATTCAAGAATTAGTAATTTATTTGCAATCAAATCCATCCCATGCAATATCACTGTAGAAAAATCATCAATTACCGGCGGCAATTTTCAAAGGTTTAGATTTTTTTTTCAAGAGCCGGAAATTAGTGAACTCAAAACCGTGGATTTTCGCGCCGGTATACATATTGATGCCTGACTGATCAGGAATTACTAAGCTTGAGAATTTTAACCGTTAACATAAATGAAACGATATTTCTGTAAAATATTTCCTTCATTTCCTTTTCTCAGCGCAGCTAGAAATAATCTTTGTAAGACAATTTTTTAACATTGCATATTTATTTTTTGAAAATGTCGTCTGTTTTTCAGGTTGGAAGGAAGAAAACTGCTTGAGATACTGAGAGGGAAGAGACTGGCTTTCGTCGGCGACTCGCTGAACCGAAACATGTGGGAATCATTGGTCTGCATTCTGAGAAACTCTTTGAAGAACAAAAATGGAGTATATGACATAACGGGCAAGAATGAATTCAGAAATGAGAACTACTATGCTTACAGATTCACTGTCAGCACTAAAATTGCTTTATTAGCTCTTCCAGTTAGCGAAATTTTAACTGAATATAGCATATTCTGACAGGAATACAATTGCACAATTGAATTCTTTCGAGCACCATTTCTAGTTCAAGAATGGGAGATTTGGAGCTCAGATGGCACTCGAAAGGAGACCCTTCGGCTTGATATAATGGGCAAAACTTCTTCCTTTTATAAAACAGCAGATGTGATTATATTCAACACTGCTCACTGGTGGACACATGAGAAGACTTCTAAAGGGTAAATCATGTCTAAATATAAGATTTCGTTTGGGACTACTTTTTTTGTTGGATCATAAAGCAGCATTTTAGTAAAATTTTTTATTAGAAAATTGCTATAAGAAGCAGCAAAAAGGACACCTAAGTCTCCTCCCTAATTATCTCTTTGTAAATTTTGTTAGTTGATAAAGAATACTGAGAATTGCAGGGAGGACTTCTACCAGGAAGGTGACTATGTTCATAGAAAGCTCAGTGCTGATGACGCTTATCACAAAGCCTTGACGACCTGGGGTCGGTGGCTGGATGAGCATATTGACTCTAACCGCACCACAGTCTTCTTTAGGGGTTACTCATGGTCTCACTTCAGGTAACTTTACCAAAAAACTTAAACAAAATTCTTCTTTAGATTAAAAAGAGAAACAAGAATGCAACTCTCTTGGGAAATAAATGTAATGAGTATATTAGGATGAATTAGTATGTTATTGTGGGTATTAGAGACTAGGTTTATCAAATTGTTCTTTGGTGTGTTAATGAGTCATTAGAGCCGATGGAGAAGGACTTTAGCTATGGCTTCCCCCAAATAATATTTGGCATCCTTTTGATTTCCATTCTCTTCTACCCTCACCTGATTTTAGATTTTTAGGCAAACTCAATGACACCGGGTGGATTTACCCAGATTGGTTTAGCCAATCATATCCGCCTCCTTATGATGGCCAACCGGACATCTTACTACTAGTCTGAAGTTCCTCCTCCCCCGGCAGAATGAGGCCGGAGCTGAGCTACTTAATCCTGTTAAACTTCAGACTAGTTTAATTCTATATGGTTGCTCATTATGTTTGGCGTAGCCAATTATGTTGCTACATTTGTGTATAAATAGATAGTCAATACATGTAATATGGGAGAATTGTAGATGAATAATATTTGAGTTCTTTTACTCAGTTGTTTGGGTTTCTGTATCCTGAAGTAATTTCAAGTGGTAATCCCCCTCCCAAGGAGTTCTTGGGTTATGCGTGGGCTGCCAGTTCTTGCAGCTCGCGTTTTGTATCCGTATATATTTATATTTCTGTCCCTCTGCAATTCTGCTAAGAGTCTGATAAACTCACTGTTGGTTCATCCTCCAGAGGTGGGCAATGGAACTCTGGTGGTAGCTGTGATGGAGAGACTTTACCGATCCTCGACGACAAGCATCTGGCAAAGTACCCAAACCTCTTGAACATACTCGAGTTGGCCATGTCGAAGACAAAGACACCTGTTCTCTATCTTAACATAACAAGAATGACAGATTACAGAAAGGAGGCACATCCTTCCATGTACCGCGTCCCAGAGACGAAGCGGAGAGTAGTGAAGAGCCAGGATTGTAGCCACTGGTGCCTTCCCGGGGTCCCTGACGCATGGAATGAGCTCATGTATGCTATGCTTTTGAAGAGATTGAAAAGGTGAAGAAGGATGCAATAGTAAGCGGAATCTTCAAGCCTGGAGATGAAGGAAACCACCATGAAACTTTAGATGTTACAGTCGCTGTTAGTCTCAGAGGAATGTGATCATGTAATTTATATTAGTGTTAAATAGTACTCTGGTTTTGAATTATTTAAACAGAATTAACATATCTGGAATCCCAAATTTTCTTCTAGATTAGCCAAGTTTAATGAAAGTATTCACAACTTACTATCACCAATACACCATAATTACCCAAAAAATTCCAAGTGACTAAAATACTTTCAAGCATTCTGTGCACAGAATGCTTATAAGTTCTGTCTATAACATACCTTCAATTCACAAGAAAATTTTCAGGCTGTTTCTGATGTTAAATGTGTTTCAGATGAAGATATAAGCCCATAACAGTACCATGAAATTCATGGTTTATTTGCCTTTTCAAGGGTTTTTTTTTTTATTTTTTTTTGCATTTTCAAGGGTTAATCTCTCGCTTGGAACTGTTTCAAGATTTAAGGAGACAAAAAATGTACGCTTCACTGATCTTGTTGGAACGTGCATTGAAGTATACCCCACACTGTATTGGCTGGAAAAGCAGTCCAGGAATTGGGCAATTGGTGCCAAGCAGTGGGAAAGGTTACAGTAATAGTACATCCTGTGGGAAAGAGAACCAGACAACAAGAAATTGACTCAAAACGCGACGCTGCTAGGGTTTCGGTTCCCGCGATTTTGCTTCCCCTTCCCGCCGCCTCCTCCGGCAGTGCCGGAGGCCTTTCCATCGCTATGAACTCCTCCTCCACTTATGTTACTAACTTTCCCCCACTCCCTTCGGGGAGTAGTGGAGTTCCTGCTGCTCCCCTACGTGACTGGAACAACATTTTTGCGCCTTCTGAGGTTGCGACCGACAACATCCCGCTCTCTTTTTTTCCTGAAGAACCTGAGATTGTTCCCTTCTCTGGTGAAAAGCTCTTGGCTGGAGCGCAAGGCTGGAGCTTGTGTCTTGTTGGCTACTCGTTAGGGAGGAGACCCTATTATGAAACTCTGCTTGGAGCTATCAAGAGGACTTGGTCGCTCAAGGGTTCGGTAAAACTTTTATCGCTCAGTGATGGATTTTTTTTGTTGCGATTCACTTCCTCCGAAGATTTTGACATGGTATGGAATAGAGGAGTTTGGTTTTTACTTGGTCGTCCTTTTGTCTTACAAAAATGGCATCCCCGCTTCCGTCCTATAAGGGAGAACTTCTCTAATGTTCCGATATGGGTTAAGATCCATGATTTACCCCTTGCATGTTGGAACTCTGAAGGTATTTCTAGGATAGCTAGCAAAGTGGGTATCCCTCTAGCGGTAGACACTCTTACAGCACAAAAAACTCGTCTCACGTATGCTAGGGTTTGCGTTCAGGTGGACTGTTCTGCCAAATACCCTGACGAAATTCCCATTTCACTGGATGGAGATGTTTTTAGCCTCAAAGTTCAATATGAGTGGCGTCCCACTCCTTGTGAGTTCTGTAAATCTCTGGTTCATCCATCATCTCTTTGTCCTTCCAACCCTTCCCCCTCTACAGCTAATCCTGGAAAGCCGTCTGCTTCTGCGCGGGGCAGAAGCACTAGCCGAAAGCCACAAAACAGAACTCCCAGGCCATCCCCTGCCTATACGCCCTCTAATCCTCCCTCATCCTCTTCTTTTAAGCCTTCTGCTTCCTTGCCCGATATTGCAATCCCTGTTGTTGGTACTCAGGATGCTATTGCAACTACTACCAATGACCCAGCTCCCGAACAGCGCCCCACCCCTGACCCTGTGAATGATAACTTGACCGTTCTGAACTCTTCCGAGATAATTCCCAAGCACAATCTTGAGACCATTGCTGAAGTGGAAACCCTCCCGGTTATTCCGAACTTAAATTCACCTACTGAGGATACGGCCTCAACTTCCGGTTCTTCATTCTCTCTGGCTCTTCAGACCTCTCAATCCTTCCATTCTCCAAACAAATTCTCATCTTTGCAAGACAACTTGCAGGATGATGCGTTGGGCGAGGAAGTTACAGGGCAATTTAAAACCAGTCACAAACAGTCTCCTACCTACATCAATACGGGGAAAAAGCCTGCCAAGGGGAAGGGTCGAAAACCCCCTAACAATCCAAAACACTAATGTTGGTTCCATCCATTGCGGTTTGGAACATCAGGGGATTTAACAACCCTGATAAAGTGCTTTGCTGTAGGCAATTGGCTCTCAAGTTAAAGCTGGATATGGTGTGTATTTTGGAAAACATGATCAATGCTGCTGCTCTACTAGATCCTTTTTTCAATTCTTCTCATTCTGTTCTCCCTTCTGAGGACAGTTGCAATAATTTTGACAAATCAAAATCTGGACGTATTTGGGTTAAGTGGAACTCTTCGAAATTATCTTTCACTCCTATTTTGGTCACTGATCAAAACATCTCTGGTTATGTCCAAATGGGTAATTCTACTCCTTTCTTGTTAACTGTTATATATGCTTCTAATAGTCCTTTTGAAAGGAATGCTCTTTGGGGTCACATTAGGCAAATATTGCCTACTCATCCTACTCCTTGGATTCTTATGGGAGATTTCAACTGCTGTCGCTTTGCCCACGAAAAAGCTGGAGGTGTCTTATTGACTAAAAATAATCTTTGGGAGCTCAACCATTTGTTCTTTGATCTCAAACTGTATGACCTCAACTCTGTTGGTAGTAGGTATACCTGGTTCAATCAACGACTTGATAATCCTATACATATCAAATTGGATAGGGCTATTGTTAATGAGGAATGGAAATCTTCTTTTCCTAACTCCTTTTGCTCATTCCAAAATCCGGCCTGCTCGGATCATTGCCCTATCATCCTTCATTCAGGTATTTCTACTTCTTCTAAGCACAGATTTATGTTTAAAAATTTTTGGCCAAAATTGGACAGATATTGGGACTTGGTTCTGCATATTTTTTCATCCCCAACTTCTGGAAATCCAACTTTGGACTTCTACAGCAAACTTAAACTCCTCAAAGTTAGCATCAAAAGTAAAGACTGGTCCAATTCCACTACTATTCAAAAACACATGGATGAGCTTAATCTTCTGCAATCTGATTGCCTCAACAGTCTCAACTTGGATCCTCTTGATTCAACGCTTAATGCCAACCTTAAGGCTATTAACCAGAAAATAGCTGATTTTACTCACATGTTGGCGTCCTGGACTATACAACGTGCTAAAGCTAAGTGGCTAACTCAAGGTGAAGAGGACTTGAAATTCCTTTATGCTAAAATTCGTGCCAGGCAAAGTTCAAATAAAGCTGTCCTTAATTTGGCTTCTACCTTTAGCTCCTCTTCCAGGCAAGACACTGTTAATTCTATTATTGATCACTTTAAAACTTTGTTCAACCCTCCTTCACTTGCTGTATGTGATGTTAACCATTTTCCTATGGGAAATTGTATCACTTCTATTATGTCTCATAATATTTCCCTTATTGCCACCACGGATGAAATTAAGGCAGCTGTATTCTCGGGAGCCTCTTCCTCTGCTCCTGGACCTGATGGTTACAACTTCTTCTTTTATAAATCTGGTTGGCACATTCTTGGGCCGTTAGTTTGTAAGGCTGTTAGGGGATTTTTCTCTTCTGGTTATATGCCTAGTGGGGTGAAAGCAACGGCTATTGCTCTTGTGCCTAAATCTAAACATACTGCCTCCTTTTCGGACTTTAGGCCTATAGCCCTGTGTAATGTCTTCTATAAGATAATTGCTAAAGTCTTGGCTAACAGACTAAAACCTATCATGCCTTTGATTATCAAAGACAACCAAGCTGGTTTTATAAATGGTAGAATATCCACTGAAAATATTATTCTTGCTAATGAGTTGCTCTCTCTGAAATGTCAAAGAGGTGGACATAAAATTTTTTGTGCCAAGCTGGATATTCGAAAAGCATTTGATACGGTTTCTAGAGAATTTATTCTAGCCCGCTTAGGCCAAAAAGGTTTCCCTGGAAAGTTTATTGAGTGGGTTAAGGCTTGCATCTATGATGTTAATTATTCTATTCTTATAAGCGGGGCTCTAGAAGGTTACTTTTCTTCATCAGCTGGGTTGAGGCAAGGCTGCCCCCTCAGCCCTTATCTATTTTGCTTTGTAATGGATGCTCTTTCTGAGCTTATAGACAAAGGGGATTTTGAAGGGGTGGACATTGATGGTTTCAAATTGACTCATCTTCTCTATGCAGATGACCTTCTCATATTTGGTAAAGCTACACTAGACAACTGTCAAAATCTCATTAGCATTTTGACATCTTTTGGTAAAGCCACCGGTTTATATGTGAATTTTGACAAAAGCTCTGTTATGTTTCCTAGTACGGTTGCTAATCATCAGGCGATTTGTCATGCTCTAAACATCTCCAATTATAGCCACAAAATCTCTTATTTGGGCATCCCGCTTTCATTTAAGAGACTCTTACTGGTTGATTTCATGCCCCTGATGGATAGTATCAACAAAAAATTAAATGGATGGAAAGCTAGTCTGTTATCTTTTGCTGGGCGCCTTCAATACTTGAAATTTACTATTCAAAACACTATTGCCTATTGGATAAGGGGCTCTATCATACCCAAAACTGTTATTAAGCATATTAAGAAAATCTTTTCTAGATTTCTTTTTTGTGGTGACTCTATGGCTGTTAAGAAGTTGATTATGGTATCCTGGGATAAAGTTTGTAGGCCTAAGCATTTTGGTGGTTTGGGATTGCCGTCTATCCCTGCTATTATTTTTGCCTTCAATTGTTCTATCATCAGCAGGTTTTACAATTGCTCTTCCCTCCTATCTAGCTGGTTCTCTTTGAGATATCACTCACCTTGGAAGCCTTGCTCGGACTCTGCTTCTCCTTTCTGGAAATGCTTATGCAAATCTGCTGAGTTGGCTAGATCTTCTTTTCTTTTTAAGGTCAATGCCTCTTCTAATATTTCCCTATTTTGGGACCATTGGTGTAATAACTCCTCAATTTCTAATTATATTGGTGGCAATGCTTTGTTACAAACTTTTGGCTCTAATGCCAAACTGTCGGCGCTTATTGTTGGTAACCAATGGTTCATTCCTCAATACATTCCTGATGCTACAGCTAACATCATTCGTGGCACTACCATTTTACAGTCTACTACTAGCAACATTTTCTGGGAAGACAACATTGTTGGTAAATTTTCCAAATTCCTTTTCAAATACTATCAAGACCTCCCCATATGTTCTTGGTATAAATACATTTGGCATAATAAGTATGTGCTCAGGTTCTCTACCATGGCTTGGGTATCTTTAGTTGGTGGGCTTAAAACGGCAGATGCTTTAAATTTGAGAAATATTCAGATCAGCCAAGTGTGCCCTCTTTGCCATTCACATCCTGAAAGTACCTCACATTTATTTTTTGAATGTAATTACTCGAATGAGGTCCTGTTGAGTCTTATTCCGGGCACGTCTGCCCTTTTGCTGAGGCCTAATATTTTGCATATTCTGGATTGGATATATGATATTCAAAACATTTCTAAAGACACGAAATGCTTCTACTATCTCATCATTTGTTGCTCAATTTACTATATCTGGAAGGAAAGGAATGAGAGAAGATATGCTTTCAGCAACCATTGTGCTATCTCTGTTGTTCATAAAATTAAGCATGTGGTTATTACCAAAATCACCAAATGGAAAAATGTGGAGCACCTGCTGGCACTCCTTTGAGGCGGGAACGAATGTGTTTGACAAAACCTGATGGGGATTTTCACCATGGACGATGATGTTCCCTGTAATCAGGTGCCCCTTGGATGGCTTTCGAGCAACCAGGGGCGGTGGGCTGGATATCCAAAATGACATTCTCTGCATACTGAGTCCTGGTAGCCAGTTTATCTGGACTGTTTCTGCTTTTCTGTCTACCTGTTTCCTGGTCTTGGCAGGTTCAATGGCGCTACGAAGACCTTATGCATGTGGATTTTTGACGACTGGTTGCTCTTCCTTCTGGTTGCCGTGACTTCAACGAGTTTTACTGCCTGCTGTTTGATGTCTTATGTTCAATTCCTTTTTCTATACCTATGCTAGTTGGAAGTTTTGTTTTTATTTTCCACTAGTTTTTGTTTTTTGGCCAATGGTATAGTTTTTTCTGTCCGCTCCTTTGAGCTGCCTTGTAACGGGAGGTTTTCACCTCTTTTCTACCTTCTTTAATATACGGGCTCTGCCCTTAAAATTCCCAAAAAAAAAAAAAAAGAAAGAGAACCAGCTTTTAGATAATACTACTACCACAACAACTTTAAGCCTGTGTCCGTCCGCTACAAGAATCTTTTTTCTTCATTATGCCATGTGAAAAGTCAAATCTCCATTTAAATTTAAAAAGAAATATCATTTCTAATATTTTCTAACAAAGTCATTTTAGGTCTGCCTCTATCTTTTTTAACATAAGACAAATTTAATAAATCTACTCTCATAACTAGGTGATTCGAAGGCCACCATTTTATGTGACCAATTCATCTAAGGCGACTCTCTCTCTCATCTTATCTTCCACTAGAGCTACTCGAGTCTTTTCACGAATATGCTCATTTCGTATATTGTCTCTTAGAGTAAAGCCACTCATCCACCTGAGCAACCTCATCTCTGCAACGCTTAATGACGTCGGAGCTGAGCCATTAATTGTATTAACTTCATGATAGTTTAATCTATTTGATAATTTATATGGCTACATAGGATTAGTGTTTGCATATGTTGTGTGTAGCCTAGTAGGTTGCTACCGTTGTCTATAAATATGTAGCTATTGATTGTAATAGGGGAGATTTGGAAGATGAATAATATTTGAGTAGTTACTCTTTTTGGGTTTCTTTATCCTAAAGAATTTCAGGTGGTGATCCCTCTCCCAAGAAGGAGTTCTTGGTCACTGTCACCGGATCATTGACGTGGATACGTCGAGCCCCCTCCGTCCGGTGTCATTGCTTAACTTTATGCTTATCTTTTAATGGCCAATATTCTGCTCCATAAAGCATTGCAGGTCACTCTATAAATCATTACATGTCTCACCACCATCTTATAGATTTTTCTCTTAAGTTTAAGAGGGACTTTTCTATCACACAACAAACCCGATGCATTCCTCCACTTCAACCATCCAACATGAATTCAACTAATAATATCCTCATCTATTTCACCTGTGGGCTCCGAAAAATTCCAATTTTAGGGATGTGTGATCCCGGGGGATTTTTCAGAAGGCAGATTGGGTTTGTAGATAAGACACTACCCAGAGATTTCGTCCTCATTTTGTGAGGACTTTTTGATCTGAGTTCTGGGTTTCCTATAGGCGCAAGCCCCTATAGTTAATTACCCCTCCCAATAATAGGAGAGAACTTTCGATTAAGGCTAGTCGTTCAAGTGTTCACATAGGTAATGAACCTATCGTATAATAGCAATAATTTAGGGTTTTAACTCTTGAATTTGGATTTGAATTTTGAAATTAGAAATTTGGAATTTGGAATTTATCACCATAAACTTAAAACTGGTGGTAGAGGGAATGAAGACGAGCCCGATCAAGATCCCATGGTTCCGTCGTCCCGGGCTGTCATGATACCTGGTCTACTTAGTCAGAGGAGGTAGTCGACCCAACCTGACAGAAGGCATCTTGTCGACAGCCATGGGTTGCTTCGTCCAAGAATACCTTGTAGACCTGGGTTGATATTTGTCTAAAGGGATATACATGAATCCACCTTAGCTAACAGAGGGCTTTATGCCTATTGGATATACCCTATGATCCATCGCTCAAGGGTTTGACGCCTTTAGGGAACATACGGGCTTTGGCCGTGATCGTAATATAATGGTGCCATTTTGCGGCAAAACCACCCGATCAGAGGGCACGTGCCACGTCCCTGTTGGCAAGAGACTGTTTGAGGATGAATCGTAGTGATACACCCGACATGCATTCGCTCTTTGTGAGCTGAGGTTAATTTCAAATTTATCACCCCCGACAAACGGTTGCGGGAGGTGGATGATTTTTAGTTTTGATTTTTTTTTAGATGATAGATTTTATTTCAAGAATTTAGATTGGATTTGAGATTTGGGATTTGACATTTGATATTTGAGATTTAAGATTTGAGATTTGACCCCTCCGGTTGAGATTTTCGATCAACACGGCCATCATCGGGGTGATTGGATTTGAGATTTAAGATTTGAGATTTGACCCCTCCGGTTGAGATTTTCGATCAACACGGCCATCATCGGGGTGAAATTGAGGTCACTTGTATTTTTGTAGAATTTTGGGATGTATTTTGTTATTCAAGTCATGTCAACTCCAGTCCTTTACAGGAGGAGGATGAAATTTGAATGTTTAACCCACGCAGCATTCTCGAATCGTCGGATTTAGAACTTAGATATGACGATTGGAGCACATGCGGGTTATGTCATTTGACCCTGCACAGCATTCTCGGTCATTGGTGTTTATGCTTTTAACATATTGACCGGAGCACATGTAGGGATTGATTTCAGTTTTAGAGATCATATTTAATATATAAGGGACATTTTAAAATATTTAAATATGATCCATTTGATCAAATGATTTTTGCTTAGAAAATAGCCCAAGATTTCATTTAAGGGCCTACGAACGCCTTCTGTCCGCTTGTACACATGTTGCGGATCCGGTGGCGTTGTTCTAATTCATGTTTCATTTATAGCACATAGAAGATATCCCTTTGCTGTTAATATCCCACTCAACATAGCTTATAAAACATGCTTGTTCAATGGATAGTATGAGATCATGCTAGTATTCGTAGGAGAATTATCTTGCTCGCTAGAAGCTCTCATATTCTCTCTCATAGATAGTCTAATTTGTTTGATACAAGCTCCTTATATTTGTTTGTAGGCTAGTTATTGTAGGTACTACGAATTCTCTATTCCTTCTTATAGGTGAATTGTAGTATTCATTAGAGACTGAAACGCTCTTCTTGATGGCCATTGTTGTAACAACATGATTACTAATAGTTTAATTACTTTCAACATCGAACTTTCTAAGATAGCATTGGAAAGATTTAGGAAAGTATGAAATGGAATAAATGTACTAGCGCTTAAATATTTACTAATTTAAAATGCTAGTTATGCGCACCCATTAACCTTGAAACCAACATAAGTATCTCAATGTTGATTAACATATATAGTTCTTGAAATAAAATGCCCATTATCAATCATTAATATGAAGTGAAAATGTTCATAAGCTTTGTCAAGTTGCTTGTGCAATTTATATCAGTTATGATTTAATAATGGCTTAAATAATTTTGTCATTTCTTTGAGTGCAAGACCTTAACGAAAAGTTTAATTTGAATGTATCACACATCAAATCAATTTCAAATCAAATTAAAATTGAATTATTTTGAGTTTAGGCCTAATACAATTTGATCAAATTTTCATTAAAATTGATTTTTAAATTTGAATTATGTTCAAATCAATTTTTCAATTTTGTAGTCCAAGTCCTTTATTGTTCACTGAAAATTTCAGCAGCCTCCCGGCGTCTCCTCCCCACCGAGGGAGAAATCGGGACGGCATTGCCGTAGTTCTTCCCGCCCGGATCAAAGATCGACGGCGCGAGGTCTTCAATTTGGAACCATCCTACCAGGATCAAAGATCGACTGCGTAGGGTCTTCAATTTTAAACCATCATACCCGGATCAAAGATCGACGGCGTATGGTCTTCAATTTGAAATCATCCCGGTCGGACCTAAGGTACGACGGCCGGGGTCTTCGACACCTGTTGAAAATCTTTACATTTTTCTCTCTTTTATTTTAATTTATTATATATATATTATAATATTTTATATAATATACATAATATATAATATATATCATATATAATATAATACTATATATACATATATTATATGATATATCATATAATATATGATATATACATTATTATATTATATACATATTATATTATATATTATATATTATATATATAAAATATAAACAGAGAGAGAGAGGTAGAAGGATCGGGCTAGGGCAGAGCCCGATCGGAGACTGGGAGGCGGGATCGGAGGCACGCACGGCGGAAGCAGAGGCGGGGGCTGGTTTGGCCGGAGGTAGGCGGGTCCGGCGGCGAGTCTTTGGTCGGCGGCAGGCAGGTCGGTCGATCCTTGGTTGGAGGCAGGCGGGTTCAGCGTGAAGGAGAGGTAAGTTTCTGAAATCCTTTCTTGCCTTGCGATTTTTGTGCGTGAATGTGCTTGAGAGCGGTTGAATGAGAGGGATTTTTTTTATTTTGTGAATGGCGGTGGTTGAATCGTTGCGAGGTGGGACCGACAGCGGCGGTTGTGTCGTTTGGGGCTTAAGTCGGTCGGGCTTGTCGTGCGTGAGTCACGTGCTGCAGTTACAGTCAACATCACCATCACTTAACATTTAAATACCCTCAGGATACAGTAAATCCAGATTAATAGGATTTACTAAATCCTGCTTCGAATCCAAAAAGCCCCTAATTTTAACTTTAACTGTCGACTTAGAAGATGATCAATGAGTTCAATCCAGTTATGCATTGACCGACCCATATAATGTAATGCAATCTACCGAAGTCAAACCACACAGAGCATCCTTTACTGCCTGATTGATTAACTTACCGATAGACAACGATCTTGAAGCAGCCTTGGAAGGATCTAAACCTGTACAAACAGAATAAATCCCTGTTAAAGAAAAACACAATTAAATGAAGAACTGTCATTTGAGAAAAACCAAACTTACTGATCTATTTCTTTGATTTAGATAAATAACTTGTGAAATTAAGATAGACCCAAGTACATTTGCCTTGAAAATAGATCATTATATCACAGAGATAGGGATCAAAATAGTCCCCGAAAATATAAAAATCTTAATTTAGTCCATTAAATTTTTAAATATAAACTTAAATGATCCACGGAATGATTGTTTTGATCCCCATTTAAAGAGTTATGGGACTAAATTGGTACTTTTGCATAGTTGAAATTTATTTTTATCATTGAGAAAAAATTAGAATATCAATCAATTCATTTTCTCCTATATCATATTACATAGCCTTAGTGTAGGTATCACCACTGGATCACTATTTATTTGCGACTGGATTTGCAAGTTGGTTGGTCGTTATATTTGCAATTATTAGTAATTTGTCACCGGACACCTCTGTGTTAGACCGGTCCACTGGACCGGTCCAGCCGCGGGCAAAACCGCAAAACAGCGGAGAAAGAACTCCGCCTGTGCGGGATGCCGCGCGAGCCGCGATTCCACGGGACTGTTTTAGGAAGGATTTTTGAGGAAGATTAGGAGGGAATTTGAATGTAGGGACTGTTTAGGGATTTCCTTTTGATTTGTATGCATTAAATAGTTCCTAGGGTTTGGGCATATG
Source organism: Dendrobium huoshanense (assembly GCA_016618105.1). Classification (NCBI taxonomy): domain Eukaryota; kingdom Viridiplantae; phylum Streptophyta; class Magnoliopsida; order Asparagales; family Orchidaceae; genus Dendrobium; species Dendrobium huoshanense. The sequence continues at coordinate 17,321,272 of CM028356.1, forward strand.
GAATTTGGCTGAAATTTCTTTGGGCTCTAGAGGCGTCTGGAGATTTGAGAGAGATCGATCCTCCTCTCAAATTGAGGATCAATTGTATCTTGCTATTTTATTCATCGACTAGTGGAATACAAGCTTTTCTTTGAGTTTTCTCTCAGATTTCCTTGTAGTTTTACTATTTTTTTGTTGTGGACAGCAGATTTACTGTTGTTTGCTCTTCGTTTGGTGTTAGGATTGCTTGAGAATTCAAGTTTACCCTTAGGGTTACTTGCGAACTCGAGTATTTCCTATCACTCTAGTTGCAAACATACTAGTTTAAACTGAGTTGCCCCGGGATCGAGTGTGTGGCGCAATGGTTGAAGGAAGTTAATTCCTCCCTCTAACCAAAGCTCAAATCTCATAAACTTCCTGAAAAAAAAAAAACTGAGTTGCCCTCATTTCAGCTCATTCTTTTTCTACTTCAAATCTCTAACTGCCATTATTATTATTCGCCAACACATTCAAATGTTAATCAATAAAATTCAGCAATGACAATATTATGCCATTTTTTAATATTTAACATAACGATGTCATTGTCTTCATATTATCTAATAAATTTTTTTATTACACTCCCAACTCTGCAGACTAGTATAATGTCTTTATGTAAGTATGGTTAAAGTAAACATCTACATAGATAACAAGGCAACTAAAATAATTTGATTGCAAAAGAGAGCAATTGCGAAATAATGCATTCAAATCTTGTTCATAATATGGTCGAACAATATTCAAACTTTGATTTCATTCTTGTTTGATCAAATTTTAGCCGAGTTTACAAGGTTCTAATATTGATCAAATCTTAATTGACTTGAGTGAAATATTTTCAAATCATAATTGAAGCTTCATTGATCATCTTTTGAACAATGTTCAAAAATACAAACAATATTAAAAAATGCTTCCAACAATGCTCAATTATGAACAAAAATATATTTCGATCAAAGCTAGAATAAGTTTCAATCAATGTTCAAAGCTGATTATCAAATGTCTAATATTCTTGTGGATTTCAAGTCTAAAATATGAATATCATTTTCAAATCTAGATGCTCAAATATATAACATCACCAACTTAAACAACTATTCATAAACTGATAAAACTTTCATGCAAAACCATTAGTTACAAATATGAATCACTGGAGAAAAGAAAGGCATAGAGAATAATAAGAGATGAAAAACTTCTTAATTGATAGTTTTTATAATAGCGGAGAGTACTATCAAATTAAGGAAAAATTATTCTGTGCGGATCTCAGACAACGTCCAGAAACCAACGAAAACGTGCCACGTCTTTTATATGCTCGGTACCGCTCGATACCGAGTGATGTGGCGCGTTCTTTTTTTTTTTTTTTTTTTTTTTTTTTTTTGGGACATTTAGGCCATTTAAGGCAAACTCACACACACAACGCATACACATGGACTCGAACCTTGGACCTCTTAGTTGGAAGCCTAAGCTCTCAACCAATAGGCCAAGGGGAGATGTGGCGCGTTCTAGTTAGCTTCCAAACCATCCGATATCCGCACAAAATAGTTTCTCCAAATTAAGTAGGTATTATTTACTTAAATTTGAGATATATTCATCAAATAAATAAAATAGCTCTTATTTGGGAACCAAATCCCCTTGAAAAAAAAAATTACCCGCAAAACTTCTGACAGACGAGAAATTATTCTGTGGGAAATCCGGTCGAAAAGAACCGTGCGAATTACTGTTATTTATTGAGTATTTGTTAAGTATTTATAAATATTCAATAAAATATTAAATATTTAATAAATACTTATAAAATACTCAATAATATTCATAAATCATTTACTAGCCCAGTCCCGACTCCACTCGTAATAATTTCTCCCGACAGACCCCCGACGCCCGCGAATTCAACCGCCTCTGGACCTAAGCGCCATGGTACAGCGTCGGCGATCAGCGAAGCAACGCCGCCTCCCTAACCTCCGGTTATTTTCTTCCTTCTCCCGCGCCCTCCACCTTACTCGCTTGACCTCCGCCGCCAGAGCTAGGGTTTCCAAGAATTCCCTTGCTTCCAATGCCGCATGTATGCTATCTTAATTTTCATCTATCTACAGCATCTAGGCTAAGGATTCTTCTTTTTTCATTCTACTTTGAAGCACAGAGTGATGACGCAGGTCTCAAACACCCCGCGAAGATCAAACGGGTGGGTTCATCAATTTCTTCGGATGATAACGATGAAGAAGAACATCTGCAGGAAGTTAGCTTTAAAGCGACATAATACCTTTTTTAATGCTTTTTTTGTGGATTCTTTCATCCTTATTCCACTCCATTTTGGTACGAAGGGAGCAATAGTTCAAGCGGATTTCGGGTTCTTTGACCCCAAGCCGGGGGATTTCCATGGTGTGAAGCTTCTACTCCAAAATTACCTTGATGAAAAGCCGTGGGATCTCAGTGGCTTCGTGGACCTGATTCTCGGGCAGACAACCGTAGGGACTGTCGTGAAATTGGATGGGAATGATGAAGTCGAAGAAGATGGCGACGAAGAGGATTTGTATGCTGTCATTAGCGCCCTTAACTTTGGGCGATATGGTGTAAGAGCAAAGCTGTTTATTTGCCTAGGCGTAGTTTCTGTTGTTTATGTTTTTAGAGTGTTTTGAATGCGAAGTCTTTTTCAGGGTCATCAATGCATTGGGGAGCTGAAAGAGTTTCTCGTTGGTGTTTGTGGTGATGAGAGTGTGAAAACAAAGCTGAAAGTTCTGTTGGAGCAGCAGGCAAGTGATGTGGGTCTTTTGGTTTCTCAGAGATTTGTGAACTGCCCACACCAGTTGGTACCCCCACTATATGATGCTCTGTTTGACGAGGTCTCTTGGGCAACAGAAGATGAGGTTGGATGGTGATATTCTATCTTGTTCCGTCTCTTGTATTTTGATGCCAATTTTCCAATGATAAATGGTTTAATGACTATTCTTTCTCTCTATATATATATTTTTAAAGCCAACAAAAGAACTAAGAGATTCATTCTGCTTCAAGTTCTACTTGCTGATTACCAGAATATATGAGGTATTTTATCTGCTATCAATCATCTACCTTGACTATTGAGGGAAATAATAATGTATAGATTGTTCATGAAATGAAGGAGGACAGAAACCTTATCCTTTATTTGTGAAGACTAATATTTTCTTTATACTGATGAACACCTTTCTATCAATTATAAATGTAGAATAAACATGCCAACCAATACAATGCAAAAGCAGGAAATGATTCTGATGAACCCATAATTTACCTTAAAGCTGAAGATGAACTTTTTCACGAGGTATTGCCTGTTCAATTATTTTTAGTATAAAATCTCTTGCCAATCATTTATAGACTTATCAGTGAACTTATCTTATTTCAGATGAGTTCATTTTCTTATACATTTCATCTTCATTCTTCACCATTTGTTCCACATGAGGTACGTTTATATTGCAGATTTTACCTCTCAGTTTTTTTTTTGGGGGGTAATTAGTTGGCCTTTAGAGTATTCAATCATGGTTGAATAAAATCATGAAAGATGCAAGTGTGATCATATAAAACATAATCAGTGTTTCTTGCATGAAATTTTGAGTGTGCAGCTTTTAAACTAAAAAAGGTTCTTCAAGCCGTGACCTGGTTGGGTGGTTGTTATGACGCGATGTATTTGATACTTTGTTAACCTCCTTTTGCTATGATTTCTCTTTTAGTCTATATTGTTTATACCAGTGCAAAGCTACATTAATTAACTTAGCATATTGTATAGAGTTTGCTAACCGCAAAGCAGACCTGGTTTAATTTGGCTTTGTTTGTTATTTGCGTTTGAAACATATAGTCTGAGAAGTGTTATGAATTTCTCTAAATGAAGTTATTTTATTTAAGTTATGATTAATGGCTAGCGCTCAAAAAACGAAAAGCAAAATGCTTGACCCCCAAGCAAATTGAAGGTTAAGTTTTGAAGTCTGAATTGTAAACATGAAAATTCTTAATTTACTTATATTTTGGGGTGTAGAGACCAGGGACGAGTATTATAAAGTAATGCAGAGCAAACAAGCTAGTTGTGAAATGCAAAGATAATCCGGATTTTTTTTTGGTTCCATTAGAAAGAAAAGTGGTTCTCATAGCCATGACACATCTAAATACATATAAAGAGAAGAAATTTATAGGAAAATCTTATAAGAACATTTGTTTTATATGTTGCCAGAATGATCATTTTGCTTAAAAATGCAGGATAAAATAGAGAACTTTATCCAAATGCTCCAATGAGTCTCAGAAAGGGATACAAATACTAGATCATTTCATATTATAGTTCTAGGTATGAAGTGACACTTTAGACAAATGAAATCAGGGAAGTAACGAAATGGATAATTATAATGAGAAAGTACTCATTGGCCTTGATCTTAATAGTTTGTGAGTGGAAGGGTGGCTGAAGGTCATGTTAATAATTACTTTGGAGGAAAATTTTTGAATGAGGGGCTGTTTAGGAATTTTGTATTTCTCCTTTAGTTTTAATTAGTTGCTAATGCTAGAATTAGGGTTTCATCTTGAATTTGAAAGAGATTTGGGGTTTGTTCTTCTTGGGCTCTAGGCGTTGTTAGAGATTTGGAGAGTTGTTTTTTCCTCTCGAATTGATGAAACTTGTATCTTGTATTGCTTTTCTGGTTCGCGGATTGAATAGAAGAAATTTCCTTGTGTTTCTTTCCAATTTTTCTTGAAAGTTATGCTTAATATTGCTGAAATCTCTCTGAAATCAGCAAGATTTCCCACTGTTTTCACCAATTTCTGCTAGGTTTGCTTGCGAACGCAAGTATTTTCCTTAGGGTTACTTGCGAACTCAAGTACTTCCTATCAGATGACTTGTTGGCTTTATGATTTGTGAGGTTAGTGTTTGAGGCATAACTTAAAAAATGAATATTCAGTTATTTGAAATTTTGAATATTGATAGATTATTGGATATCAGGGATTATCGGGTGTGGCAATCATGTGTGTTCGTTTGTTCCATTTTTAGTTGAATTAGAGGTACACTATGGCTAATTTCGAGGGTGTTTGAAGACAGACACGAAATTCTATTGTCTTCTATCTATTTCTTATCTATCAATAATTTTGTGGCTTATGGGATGATGAACTCGTATGCATGTTCTGCACTTTATTGGTATAAACTCTCATACTTCATCATAATATTGACTTAGAGATTAAACAAAGAAGATGAGTAGCCTTAAAATAGAATTACTTGAGGTACATAATTTCACAATTTTGGTTGAATCATTTTTTTCTTTTACTTTGCAATTTTATGGGTGCAAATTTGATGTGTGATTGCTTCGAGCATTATAAGTATAATTATTTAATTCGATCTCCTTTTATTGACAAGAATCATGGATTTCTCATTTTGATAATTTTTATGCTGATTTTTTACAAAACTTGTCATTTGCTTGCAACTGTTCTTAATTTTGTTCAAATTTGACACAGTTAAAATTCTAATTGTGGTCATTAAATTACAATTTTATGCTGAATTTATATGGCCTAAATATTTAATTGATTTCTTTTATTTTATTTGTCATTGTAATTTTGTTTTGTTTTCATTCTTGCATGTGCTATTTGGATTTCAAAAAAGCAAGTTATTAACTTAATTAATGATTTGTGAAATATGAATTTCAAGTTTTCTTGTATGATTCACATGCATGATATTGTTCTAGTTGCATAACAAAACTCCAATTCAAAATCAATTTGCGTCATTCAGCTCTCTCACTACTATGGTTACTAAAAACCATAGGCCAGGTCCTACCCCTGTCTGCTCTGATCCGCTCAATTAATTATAAACATCGCTGATTTCTTATATTTTGATAGAGATGTGGCTTCCAAGAAATACCTTTGTCGTGATTCGAATGAATGCGGTGATAAGTGCTGATTTGGTTGTGTAAATTGAGAGCATTTTGTTATACCGTTCCATTAGAATGAATATGGTGATAAGTGCTGATTTGGTTATGTAAATTGAGAGCATTTTGTTATATTGGTCTAATAGACCGGTCCTACGGGACCAGCCCGTGCATTTTGAGACGAAACTCTTCGGCCTCCAGGAAGAGCCGCACACTCCGTCAGATCCAAGGGAGCTGAATAGAAAGGATTTTTGGGGGAATTAAGTGGGAAATTTGAATGTAGGGTCTGTTTAGGAATTTCCTTTTGATTTGTATGCATTAAATAGTTTGTTTTCATCGGGTTAGGGCAGCTTGAATTTTGTTGAATTTGAGATCTCTTAGGTTTAGATTTTTGGGCCTAGTGGCGTCTAGAGATTTGGGAGAGATCAATCCTCCTCTCGAATAGAGGATCAATTGTATCTTGCTATTTTCCGTTTCCCTTTCATCAAATAATACAAAATATCCACTGTTTTTGTGGTTTTGTGCGAATTTTTGTGGAGAATTCTCGTTGTTTTCCGAAGATTGACAGGAAATACTTGAGATCTACAAGCATTTACTATCACATTTTTAAGAATCTATGATTTTGTTTTGGCTTGTTTTCGGTGAATAAAATCATTATTTTTTAGGGGATTTTGAGAAAGTTTGCTAGTTTTTGATATCAATATTCATGTCCAAATATTTACATTCAAATGATAGAAATGATAAAATTCTATCATTTGTTAAAACATTTTTTCTAATTTAAAGCAACCAAATGGACTCTCACTGATTATTTCTTTCAGAAAGGACTGAAACAACTGTTTCAGAGGACTTCTGTATTTGAAAGTGATAATAACTGAACTTTTGTTATTTCCTGCAGCTGAAGCATTATAGAGCAATGGGGTTAGTCATGGTCATAAATGCTAGTGTTATTCCAAAGTTCCGTCAAAAATTGAGGTCTCTTCTGGCTGAAAGCTAGTGCTTGAGTTCTCATCACATAAAAAAAAAATTCCTTTCAAGAGAGAAAAGAAAGCAACAGAAGGGTAAGCTACACACATATTCCTAGTACGTTTTTACATTTGTTTCTTCATCAACTTATTATGTTGTGATGGCATCGTTGTAAGGGTTTTGTGTACATTAATTATTCTTAGGACTGAAAGTTGCAACGCATTATTTGATTCTTTTGAGCTAGTCAATGCTGAAATTTTGTTTTTATACTCGAACAAGTTTTGTATTTTGTACTAATTATTAATGAGGTGGGCATGTGATCGGCATTTTCATAAGTCTCTTGTGGAAGTTGTAATCACTATCTTCTCTTCGTATTATTTTTTTTGAGATATTTAGATCAATTAAGGAAAATTCATACATACAACACATGAAAGACTCGAATTCAAGATCTTTTAGTTGGTAGTCAAAGCTCTCAACCAACAGATCAAGATGATCTACATATCTTCTCTATGTATTGAGTTGTTGTTGTTAAACACATGGAATTAAGGTTTTGTTTGGGATGGTTTTCTTACTGCTTCTTAAAATAGTTTTTTAGTTAAAAAATTAATTTTTTTATGCTAAAAGCTGTTTTAAGAAGAAATAAAAAAGCTATCTCAATCGAAGCCTAAGCAATGTTCTTCCATCAGAGTTTTCTTTTGGAGTATTTGATGCATAGTAAAATAAATTCAATTTATATCTTTTGATCTTCTTTGAGCAATTTGTAGTTCTTTTGGACGAATTTCAAATTCCTCGTTCATGTACCTCTATTGAAACCCAATGAGCACTTGGTGTGCTGTCTCGAAACCGTGGCAAATTATTTGGTGCAGAGTCCAGACGTAACGTTACGTTCGGAATTCAATTAAATTTGTACACGTGTAATACGGACATACGGATATTTACTATGCTTTTTGTAAGGAAAATTTTTTAGAAATTTAAAATGTGTAATTTGCTTCGCTTTTGCTGCACTTTTATTGTGCTTTCACTTTTGCTGCACTTTTGTTGCCCTTACATTTTTTGGTGCACTTTCACTTTGTTGCGTTTTTGCTGGGCTTTTGCGGTGCTTTTATTTTTGTTGCCTTTTGACGAAAAATAAAATGACCTAAAAAATTAAAATCCAATTAAGTCTCTATGTGGTATTACACATGTACAAATTTAATTGGAGTCCGAACATAATTCTATGTCCAGACTCAGCACCAAATAATTTGCGTGAAATAGCCCCAGCAAACTATCGCAAGGCATCCTGCAAACTGCTGATTCTGTAAAGCTTGCCCCAACGACCTACTGCAAGTCGTCGGTCCACTTATGAGTTTTTGTGGCTATTCTTCCCGTTGAAGCCATAGTTCTCCTCCCTATCAAGTTATTGTAGTGTTGCAAGGCTAGTTTTTTTTTTCCTTATCTTTAACTAAACATTAAAAAAATCACATAATTTTTAAATACATTTTTTTTTCATATTACTTTGTATGTAGAGTACAGTTGTTGTTTTTTTTTTTTTTTTGTACTTGTAAAAAATGGGCACGATTTAAATAAATTTTAAATAAAAAAATGAACCAATAGGGGGATTTAAGTACCTCAATAATTTTTTTTAATTTATTTTGTTATAAATCAAACATCTTAAATTTCAAAGCCTTTGAATTTAATTTATTATACGCTCCTAATACTTGCAATTAATGGGTCCTAAAATTGGAATATTAATGCATAAATTAACCAAAAAAATGAACAATTAATTAAGTCGCAAAATATTGATTCTTTTCTTTAAAATTCCGGTTCACCAAATTAAATCTTTTAATGTTTCTGAACTTTTACATAAAAATAATATTAAATGCAATTTTTCTTACTTATTTTGTTTATTGTTGAGCAACTTCATAATAGTCTTCCACACACACAAGATCAAGAAGGCAAGCACACTTGCATAGTATAGATAATAATATCTGATTGAAAACATGAGGAAGGCCATCAATCAAGAAGATCCACAGCTGATCTTCAGACACAACAATTACTAAAGAATAACAAGCTAAAACACAGAGAGATGAGTTTAAATATATAGATGGGAGTAGAGCAATCAAGCATCCAATAAGATGAAGAATCCAATTCAATCATAAAATAGTCGCAATCTCCTGATGCAGCTTTGAAGCTTTGCACTTGCAAATCCGTCTGTTCTTTAGCTGGAATTGTAACTTTACATGATTTGAACAATATAATATCACTTCCTTGCTGTTCTTCAAATTCAAGCTATGAAAATATGGCTGTCAAATACCAGAATTAGAAAAAAAAAATACTTCAGATAACATATAAAATTGTTTTATATATATATATATATATATATATATATATATATAAAAGGAAGAAGAAAGCAACATAAAGATTCATTCACCTCTAAATAAAACATGGTTTACATAACAGTACAGTGAGAAGCAAGAACTGAGTAATACAGGTAGTCTATGTACTTCAAAGTTTACTTCATTAGTTAAACTATTTGAAATGATCATCCCCTATAAATGGATTAAGTATTTTGTGCAGACGCCGAATGCTATCCGAAGACCAACCAGAATATTCCACGTCACCTATGTGCTCAGTATTGTGGCTTGGTACCGCTCAGTGCCACGGCTTGGTACCACTGAAGTGGCGCATTCTGGTTGGTCTCCGGATGTCGTTCGGCGTCCGATTTCCGCACAGAATAATTTCTCTTATAAATGTCTTGCTCACATTTTTCTGATGAAAAGAAACTTTTGTGGTGAAAGTAGACATAAAATAATTAAAATAACTCAAATAAATTATGAACATTATGCATTTTGTATCACAGAACAATTTAGGCGGACAGCTTTTTCATTGATTTCTAAAACAGCTTTTTAGTACAAAAATTTATAATTCAAGAAAGTTTTTAGCTACAAAAGCTATTTTAGAAAGCATTAAAAAAGTCATACCAAACTAAACCTTAGCATTCAAGAAAAAAACACTAATAGGTTTGTTCTTCTGCCAGACTCTCAGTAAACTATGCTGACTGCGCTTTATTCTTTGAGGAAACATCTAAGTATCTTCATTGAAATGAATCACTTGTTAGAAATGAGATGTCCAGTTCAAATGATTTTCTTGAAATGAATTTAGTTCAGATCTACACATAAAATGAGTAATTCTATAGCTCATAACACTAAAAAGGGAACACGAATAAATAGATAACAGCTAAAACTGCTTGTTAATACCAACCTCTCAAGTGTGGGAAAGAATAAAAGAGAGCAGAAAAATGAAAAATAGAAAGAAATCAATAACTACTCCATTAGAGGCGGATTCTTTGTCTTTACACGATGAAAGATAAATTTATGAGAAATAAAGCTGAATAAGGGAGAATATGCATTCAAGCAAAACAAAAAATCTCTCTCTCTCTCTATATAGAATGTGCATGATCCTAAGTAGTAAAATTTAGATAGAACTAAACTATAAAATAATGTAACTTATAAATTAGTGACTTCAAACTTTGAAGTGTTCTTCATGAGTTAGAAGGAGGAAATACAGATAGTGGCATAACTAGATTACTACAATATTTAAAGTCACACAAAAAGTAGAAAAAATAAACAATAAAGAAGAGAGAAGCTATACCGATGTCGATCACTCTACATAGCACTGAATCAAACACATTAAATGTAACGAAATACCAAATAGCTGGATTGCGTCGCTATCTAGATAATAATGGTATCCACATTATCGTAAACCAAATAGACTCCTAGGGGTTGCTTTGTATCCTATTTTAGGCAGGATATAAGCAAGATTTAACTTAACTATTACTAAACTGAGCATAGTGTCTGACTCTGATTGGAGGAGCACGAAGGCCTCGAAGATACTCACTTACAAGCTCAACAAAATTTGAAATTACATAAGAAACTAAAGATTCAAGGTTGTGAGAAATTATTTCACCCTAGAACTTTCCATGTAGGATACATGTTTTTAATTCTTCATAGACCTATTTTAGCCCATCGTAAAAATGATTGTAAAGTTTGAATCAACGTTAACTGGATCGTTCATCATTAAATTGGTTTAATAAATCCTGTTTCAGCCCCATTATGGATTAAATTCAGGATTTATTAAATCCCACCATTCATAGTTTAAGAGATTTAATGATTTCTCCTCTCATAAATCTTGAATTCAGAAACAAATAATCAAACAATTATCAGAATTTAGCAATATTTATACCAAACAGTTCCAAGTTTTAATCATCTTAAGATTTACCAAATCCTACCTCAGTTTAGATCCTAGCTTTAAGATGCTTGAGTTTAATCCTCTCAAGATTTATATAGTAGTAAGCCCTCCTTAGTTCTAGTTTGATTTCATCTGGGTGCTGCCCAAGCCTAGCAATATCTAAAATTTAGGCTATTTCTACATGAAACAACCACACCTTATTTGCAGAAAATATTGACTTCCTAATGGCGCAATTATCTAAATCATCTACAAAGCACAATCAAAAAGCCCCTAGGAGCTAACAGACCATTCAAACCACATGAACGTACAGGATTTCGAAGATAACTATGCAGGAACAAACTATTACCGCTAGCTATTGACAGATTCATAAAAGCTCAAATCAGTGAAGACCAAAAACGAAGTCAATAGACAAATACCTTAGATCTTGATGATCTTAGCAGCTCTTATGAGGGGGTTGGCCTTCGAGATCTCCTCCCTCCCTGCAGCCTTGTAATCAAAAGAACAATCATGCGTGTCAGAATATCGATGGCGCGAGCAAAATAGGTCGCCGCACCGGCACCGGAAACCAGAGAGGGTGATCCTTTTTCGGCAAGTCGAGCACCGGTTACCAAATTGAGCTGGAGGCTGAGATTGTCCCTCTGGCTTTGGCAGGGAAGCTACCTTGATGGCAGCAGCTTCTGAAGTTTCCAGTCTCTCCGACCTTTGAACTTGAACAACATCAAGGGGTTCCAATAATAAACAAGATGGAGATTGTTGTGGTATTGTTTGCGACGAAGCTGATGAGAGAGAAGTGCTTGATGGCTGCGGGGAAGAGGAGTTAAGGATCTCCGCTTCGTCTTTGCCAAGATTGCAGCTTTCCGGTGCCATTTGATGAGTCAGTAAAGGGCTACTTGAAACCCAGAAGATCTGATTATAGAAGCAAACAAGCTGAAGAAGCTGGATTCAACCCAGGAGAAAGATAATAAAGCAGAAATTAAGAAGGGATGGTAGCTCCAGCTGCCCACGTTGAAGCGATATTAAAAGAGATGAAAAGTAAGAAAGGGGAAGGCTTACCGATTGGAAGATTAGGGTTCTTCCAAACAGAAATTTGTTGAAAAAACAAAAGAAGTTAAAACCTTGAGCTGTGGAGCTAGAAGATGGTAGCTTTGTCAAATCTGACCTCCCAAAGTCAAAAAATTTATTTGAATCATGAGATAAATCCTAAACTTCAAAGCAAAGTAGCCCGATTTCTCGACCAAGTTGAACAATCCTATAGATCGATCAACCCGTCCGATAGTAGAAATCGAGGCAAAGATCATAAGAAACTGTGAATATATAGAAGCAGCAAAGAAAAGGGAAAGGTGGAAACTTTAGAATTTGGATTGGTTGCCAACAAAAATTAAAAAAAAAAAAAAAAATTTGTGAAAACGATTAATAGTTTATTGTTAAAGCTCGTTCACAGCCACCGATTAATAATTGTAGGGATGACGATTATTCTTTCATTATCTATAGCTTATCCAATTCCCCTGAATATTCAATTATTTGCTCGAATATTAGTATTGAATTTGATATTTAAATCATTATATTAACTAATCCGCAAGGATTTATTTTTAATTTTTGGGTATCCCAAAACCGAATATAATCAAATATTGACTGTTTTTGTTATTATTTTTTAAAATTTTACTGTGATTTGACAAAAAAACAAATAATGTTGGATTTACGTTTGATATGTATTAATATGTTTTTTTATATTTTAAGTTGTCATATGCATATAGAGAGAGAAAGAAAGAGAGAGAGAGAGAGAGAATATGATTATTATTTTAATATTTTTATGTATTTTATTGGTAACAAAGGGGTATTCGAAAACCAGCAGCAAGTGGGCACTGATGATAAATTTAATTTAGGCAGCCAGTAAGGTTCTGCTATATGGTTTTGAAACTTTAAAGACTGGTATCGTCAATTAAATATAGATGAATACGTCTGGTCGTAATAAATTGTGGTGGCATCTCTCTTTACTTGTCGCGATGTTTGTTTGAAAACCTTTTTTTTTTTTTCTAATTCGATAAATGCAATTTTAAATTATATTTATTGGCTCATTTGTGCTTGCTACTAGAAAGAATATATATTTTTAGAAAGAAAAAATTTTGTTTTGCTCATTTCAAAGTTTTCTTTGATTATTTTCGTGATTAAAATTTAAAAATAATAATTAGTAAAGATATTTTTTTTAATGTTCATTTTTAAAAAAAAATTATTTTAAAGTTTAGATGAGAAAAAAAATTAAGCTATTTCAAATAAAATTTAATTATAAAAAAAGTATTTTTCATAAGAAATATGATGTTGAAAATTAATGTTGGCATCGAAGTTTATTCAGTCAAATAATAGATTTAATAAATTATATCATATATGTGAATGATATTTGAGTTATTAATATTATTTTCATCCAAATGCCAAATTCTAAGCCAATTAGGCTATAAGCGGGTGGCTTCAACTGCTACGCACCATGCAAATGCGTCGATGAATAATGCCAACCAGCTCTTCAAGTAATTATATTCAACTTCATGCCATTCTTTCTCATATTATAGAAAAATTAAAGTTTCAAATAAAAATTTGATAAACATATCGGTTTTATCTGATTAATCTTAATTTGAAATTTCAATATATATATATATATATATATATATTATAAAACTTTTCTGAAGATGGGAAAGAATGTATTGCAAAAATAAAAAAGGACATATTTTAATGGAATAAATAAAACAAAAACTGATCAAATAAAATCAAATCAAATTCAGATTTTTTTTTTTTTTTTTTTTTTTTTTTTTTTTTGGTGTGGTAAGGCATCAATTTCAGCACTATTACAAAGCAACAAATTGCACGATTGTAAGATATTTAAAAAAGAAAATACTCCATCAGTAAATTAAGAATTGTCGAGTTTCAGAAAATGCAAACTGCCGTATACCTTAATGATGATGAACCTGAACGTAACGGAGGCCACAGTACTTGCAAACAGCCGGATCTTTCAGATCAAGGCATATGAACTCAATGGGGTGCCCAAGGGCAGGATCTGAATCTGCATCAAGAAAGCACAAAGTAAAGCTTCAAAGAGGCTATACTTCTTAAAACAAAAACTTAAAATCATTAAATTTGTTAAGATTATAAATAAATTTAATAATTTTTAACTCCATCCTTATACAAATTGTATCAGGATATCTAAAACTTTTTTTTTTTTTTCTATTTTAAAATCACAGGAATTCGATTTTTGATACCTCCTTCGCAAGCCACGATTCGACCTTCAACTTTGATTGGTGGGACTTCATTAATCAGCTCCATTGGAGATTTCTTACTGATGTCCTGCAACAAATATATTAAGTCATCATAAAGCCTGAAGTTTCGCAAATCCAATCTATTCTTTGTAATAACTAAACCCTTGTTTAGTGAACAGAACTGGCCAAATATTTTTGTATGCAACCCTGAACTCCTACTACATGTGAATTCACTTCTACGATCATGTCTTGCCCCAATTGCCGCCTTGGCCTCGCACAATTAGCACACCTCAGGGGATCTCCAACCCAAAATCTCATTTTTCACTTCAAAATGCAGTGTGACAAAAAAAATGACATGATTCATCTCCAATCAAACTCTATTTTGCGCCCAGTTAACCGTCTTTCTCCTTCGCGCGTTTCTTCGACAAATCCGGTAGAGACAGAATAATAACGCGGGTGAACACCCGCAACCAAATACTGAAAATTTTGCCGTTCATCTGGAGCTTGCCAGCGACTCCATTCATGTGTTTGGAGTTCGGTTGGAGACGCCCTCAGTCCCCCTTCTCCACAACAAAATCTTGTGCTCGCCACCGCCCACAGATCGATTTAAAGCAACCAAGATTTTGGGCATCACATATCTTTTTCTCTTGCAGCCGCTGAACCCACCAACACTTCCATTCATTCCTCTCTAGCGCAACCACTATCCTTCTTGGCAAGGAGCGCCATAAGCCCGCCTCTTGTTCTTCCACCCTTTAAGCCACCAAACGAAAGCCATCACCCTTTTATTCTTCCTTCAACGGTAAGTTTTCTTTCCCCCTCCTTCCACTCTTCCTTTTCTTTTTTACTTCAGTAAACCAGACAAAGAAATGCTCACCTCTCCATCACCATCAATCGTAAGATGACTACGAGTGTCCCTCTGCCCTTTCACTTTATTCTTCTTCATTCTCTTCTTCTAACTCATTATGTATACTTATGCTGCTTCTAAACTGTTTATTATGAGATGTGACTAACTATTATTATATTTGATTTATTATTTAAATTTGATTAGATTAGTCAAAATGGTATTTAGTTATTAGTATTTTGTATGCTTAATTCTTTTAATCATAAACCTGGTACATTATAATTAGTTTACAACTGCAAGTTTTATTTTTATAATCATCATACTTAAACTAGGTCGATGAAGAGGTATGTTGTGTAGGACCTAAGAGTTGATTTCCACATGGTGTGATTTGAGGGGATCTCAAGTAACATGCATTCTCGTACTGATCATCTTGAATTAAACAACAGTCCTTTATTAAAAGGATAGACATATCATTCTTTGTTTGGGGTGTTATTCTTGTTATTTGTATTAAATTTTTAGATATTGTTGTTTGTTTAGTCCTACTTCCAATATTCAATTACTGCTACATATGCTTTAACGGATCTTATTAATCTTCTTCATAATGAAAGTAATATTTGGTAGAAATAGTTTACTCAGATTATTGTTGCATAAATTCTTAAGTATCTGTGGGCTCCGAAAAATTCCAATTTTAGGATTGTGTGATCCCGGGGGAATTTTCAGAAGGCAGATTGGGTTTGTAGATAAGACACTACCCAGAGATTTCGCCCTCATTTGGTGAGGACTTTTTGATCTGAGTTCTGGTTTCCTATAGGCGCAAGCCCCTATAGTTAATTACCCCTCCTGATAACAGGAGAGAACTTTCGATTAAGGCTAGTCATTAAGGATGTCGAATAGGTTATAAACCTATCGTATAATAGCAATAGTTTAGGGTTTTAACTCTTGAATTTGGATTTGAATTTTGAAATTGGAAATTTGGAATTTGGAATTTATCACCATAAACTTAAAACTGGTGGTGGGGGGAATGAAGACGAGCCCGATCAAGATCCCATGGTTCCGTCGTCCCGGGCTGTCATGATCCCTGGTCTACTTAGTCAGAGGAGGTAGTCGACCCAACCTGACAGAAGGCATCTTGTCGGCAGCCATGGGTTGCTTCGTCCAAGAATACCTTGTAGACCTGGGTTGATATTTGTCTAAGGGGATATATATGAATCCACCTTAGCTAACAGAGGGCTTTATGCCTATTGGATATACCCTATGATCCATCGCTCAAGGGTTTGACGCCTTTAGGGAACATACGGGCTTTGGCCGTGATCGTAATATAATGGTGCCATTTTGCGGCGAAACCACCCGATTAGAGGGCACGTGCCACGTCCCTGTTGGCAAGAGACTGTTTGAGGATGACTCGTAGTGATACACCCGACATGCATTCGCTCTTTGTGAGCTGAGGTTAATTTCAAATTTATCACCCCCGACAAACGATTGCGGGAGGTGAATGATTTTTAGTTTTGAGTTTTTTAGATGATAGATTTTATTTCAAGAATTTAGATTGGATTTGAGATTTAAGATTTAAAATTTGACCCCTCTGGTTGAGATTTCTAATCAACACGGCCATCATCGGGGTGACATTGAGGCCACTTTTATTTTTGTAAGAATTTGGTAGGAATGGTATTTAAAAAAAAATATTTGTGAATGAACCCCTCCGGTTGATATCTTCGTTCAACACGACCATCATCGGGGTGGCATTAAGGTCACTTGTATTTTCGTAGGATTTTGGGATGCATTTTGTTATTCAAGTCGTGTCAACTCCAGTCCTTTACAGGAGGAGGATGAAACTTGAATATTTAACCCGCACAGCATTCTCGGATCGTTGGATTTGACATTTATATTTGATGATCGGAGCACATGCGGGTTATAGCATTTGACCCTGCGCAGCATTCTCGATCATTTGAGTTTGTAACTTTAATAGTTATGTCGGAGCACATGCAGGGTATATATTTAATTTAGAGGATCATATAATCAATTGGTTGAGCAAGTGCAGGAGAAGTAGTGATGTTCTTTTGCATTAACTGCATCATCACAGTCATCTGTGCCATCATTTCTGTCATCTTGCTATTCAGCTCTGATATCTCCTTATCCTTTTCCTTCATTTGAATTTTCAAACGCCTTTGTGCTTGTGCCAATGTTTCAGCAAGTACTTCTTCTTCCTGATCATCATTTTGTCCATCATCTGAAGGGACTTCTTCTTCTAACTGCTCATACTGAGCTTGATCTTCTTGAGAGGTTGTTTTAGAAGAAGTGGGTACTGCTTCAATGCGTCGTCTATAGCCACGTGTTTGATGTGGCTCATCACCATGTCCCACCATGTAGACTACCTCAACCTCCATTGTGTCTTTATCATCATCTTTTCCTTGTACAGAAATCTCAGAGCGACGTTTCCAATAGATTTCTGGCTCTTCATGTGGTATATGAACTTTTTCGATTGAAGGGGTGTGGTCAAAATTGACCTTTCTTTGAGAGGTTGAAGCTGGCTGACAATAGGATTCCTTAGAAGATTTTCTAAAGTGTCGACTATTGCCAATGTCAATAATAGGCACCTTTTCCTTGGGTACCCATTGTTGACGATTTTTATGAAAGACGGATCTCTGGGAGGCTGCACCAGATGTCACGCCCATATTAGTTCTTTTTTCATTTCCATCTTCTCTGTGAGGCTTTGGCCTCCAAATTTCTTTTCCTTTTCGCTGGGACCTTTCGACGACGGATCCCTGAACCCGAAGTTCAGGTGTCACGCCCCAATGCTCACCACGCGAGGTATGGTTTCTTTCTTTTCTTTCCGCCGCAAGGGATAGGTATTCCCTCGACGGAATTCTTCTAGCTTCAATTATTAAGGGCTGCTGATATTTCTTCTTCTTCTTCAGACCTTTCTCTTTTACGGTTTTCAGGACTCGATAGACTCGAGCTGAAAGAGTCTCGGGCTCTTTCTTCCTTGGAGGGATTGGGGCTTCAGACCGTTGATCCCAGAAAGATTGCTTTAGCTCCCCAGTAGAGCTGTTTCTTTTAACCCATTTCAAATTTGCAAACCCATTCCGGGTTGGAATGGTAGCTTCAGGCTCTTGGGCTGGTAGGTTGGAGGGATGAGTTGGCACCAGTTGCTGCTGAGCTCGGAGTTCGGCATTCTTCTTCCTTATCTGCCTCCTTGTGAGCCTTCCTCCAGATTAGGAGGCTTCAGTATCGTCTTTCCCAGGTGTAGATAACCCGGTCGGCAGAGTGGTACCCCTGGGAGGTATCACAGATATTCTTCCTCCAATTATGACTCTTTCACTGTCTAAGGCCTTATGTTGTGATAGCCTTTTGAATACCGAGGTCCTATTCTGTTGAACTACCTTTGCAGTAGCAGTTCTATCAGCTCCTGGTTGTTGCACGGAATAAGCACGTCGTGCATTAATATCAACAGAATTAGGCCTCGCAGGATGGCCTTGAACAGTCAAGCCGTGAATAGGTACGGCAGCAGCCTTTGCAGTAGCTGCAGAAAACTCTAAGCTACCAAATCGGATGGTGGCTTCAGAGTCTCCAGTGTTGATGACGGCGTTAGCTAGCTGAATGCTAGCACCTCGTCCCAGTTGGACGATAAAGGGTGTATTCTGTAGTTCCATTCTGCACAATTGAAAGGAAAGGGTTAGTATTCAGAAGTTGATACATCACCCACACTTTCAAAGTGCAGAGACTAGACAGAATAAAAATATACATATAAAATCGTATTTGATTGCATATTTTTAAACCCTAAATTTAATGAACTTATTAGAATTTTATTGCTATTATATTTTGTATATAACTAGCCAAAGATGGAAAGAGAAACCATCCCCAGCGGAGTCGCCAGAAATCTGTGGGCTCCGAAAAATTCCAATTTTAGGATTGTGTGATCCCGGGGGAATTTTCAGAAGGCAGATTGGGTTTGTAGATAAGACACTACCCAGAGATTTCGCCCTCATTTGGTGAGGACTTTTTGATCTGAGTTTTGGTTTCCTATAGGCGCAAGCCCCTATAGTTAATTACCCCTCCTGATAACAGGAGAGAACTTTCGATTAAGGCTAGTCATTAAGGATGTCGAATAGGTTATAAACCTATCGTATAATAGCAATAGTTTAGGGTTTTAACTCTTGAATTTGGATTTGAATTTTGAAATTGGAAATTTGGAATTTGGAATTTATCACCATAAACTTAAAACTGGTGGTGGGGGGAATGAAGACGAGCCCGATCAAGATCCCATGGTTCCGTCGTCCCGGGCTGTCATGATCCCTGGTCTACTTAGTCAGAGGAGGTAGTCGACCCAACCTGACAGAAGGCATCTTGTCGGCAGCCATGGGTTGCTTCGTCCAAGAATACCTTGTAGACCTGGGTTGATATTTGTCTAAGGGGATATATATGAATCCACCTTAGCTAACAGAGGGCTTTATGCCTATTGGATATACCCTATGATCCATCGCTCAAGGGTTTGACGCCTTTAGGGAACATACGGGCTTTGGCCGTGATCGTAATATAATGGTGCCATTTTGCGGCGAAACCACCCGATTAGAGGGCACGTGCCACGTCCCTGTTGGCAAGAGACTGTTTGAGGATGACTCGTAGTGATACACCCGACATGCATTCGCTCTTTGTGAGCTGAGGATAATTTCAAATTTATCACCCCCGACAAACGATTGCGGGAGGTGGATGATTTTTAGTTTTGAGTTTTTTAGATGATAGATTTTATTTCAAGAATTTAGATTGGATTTGAGATTTAAGATTTAAAATTTGACCCCTCTGGTTGAGATTTCTAATCAACACGGCCATCATCGGGGTGACATTGAGGCCACTTTTATTTTTGTAAGAATTTGGTATGAATGGTATTTAAAAAAAAATATTTGTGAATGAACCCCTCCGGTTGATATCTTCGTTCAACACGGCCATCATCGGGGTGGCATTAAGGTCACTTGTATTTTCGTAGGATTTTGGGATGCATTTTGTTATTCAAGTCGTGTCAACTCCAGTCCTTTACAGGAGGAGGATGAAACTTGAATATTTAACCCGCGCAGCATTCTCAGATCGTTGGATTTGACATTTATATTTGATGATCGGAGCACATGCGGGTTATAGCATTTGACCCTGCGCAGCATTCTCGATCATTTGAGTTTGTAACTTTAATAGTTATGTCGAAGCACATGCAGGGTATATATTTAATTTAGAGGATCATATAAAGGGCATTTTAAAATATTTAAATATGATCCATCTATGCAAATGATTTTATTTGAAAATGGCCCGGGATTTTATTTAAGGGGCCTACGAACGCCTTCTGTCCGCTTGTACACATGTTGCGGATCCGGTGGCGTGATTCAAATTCATGTTTCATTTATAGCACATAGAAGATATCCCTCTGTTGTTAATATCTCACTCAAAATATTTCACAGAGTGTTTGTTCAATAAGCATTAGGAGATCGTGCTAGTATTTATAGAAGAATTATATTGTTTGCTACAAATTCCCCTATTCTCCCTCGTAGGTGGATTGATTTGTTCGTTGCAAGTTTCTTGTCCTTGCTTGCAAATTAGTTGTTGTGGGCACTACGAATTTCCTATTCCATCTTATAGGTGAATTGTAGTATTCATTAGAGACTAAAGCGCTCTTCTCGATGACTATCATTGTATCAACATGATTACTAATAGTTCAATCACTTTCGACATCTCTGATTATTTCATTATTCTTGCAATGCTCATTTTTATCTAGGATGCAGCCATCGTCATCAATATGATTTTAGAAGTCCTCTTCCTATTAACTTGACAAGTGCAAAATTTCATCTCAGCATGAGAATCATCATGTTCTCAATGTATACATTCTTTCTCACAATTGATCAAGTACTTTTCTCAGAGTTGTTAAGTACATGACTTTGCAGAATCAACTTAAACTTATTTTCATTCTAATCGCAAGAGGAATATATCTTCATCCCATAATTTGATTTTAAACATGATGTTATCTTATTAATTAATAATTCGAGAGCTTTTAAACCAATGTTAATTTAAAATTTTGAATATTTGACAAGATAATTCAACATCAACAGAGTCTATTTAAATTTCCATAGAAATCAAGATCTTTTATGATTTGATAATGACTCAAAATATTAACTATTTCTTGGAGTGCGAGATCCTGATTAAAAGCTTATTTTGAATGTATCACGTATCCATTCAATTTTAAATCGAATTCATATTTGAGTCTAGTTCGAGTGTAGGCAAACAATATTTGATCAAAGTTTATTAAAATTGATTTTTTATATTTGAATTATGCTCAAATCAATTTTAGATTTTGTAGCCCAAGTCCTTTAAAGTTCACTGAAAATTTCGGCAGCCTCCCGACGTCTCCTCCCCACCGAGGGAGAAATCGGGACGGCACTGCCGTAGTTCTTCCCGCCCGGATCAAAGATCGACGGCGCGAGGTCTTCAATTTTAAACCATCCTACCAGGATCAAAGATCGACTGCGTAGGGTCTTCATTTTTAAATCATCATACCCGGATCAAAGATCGACGGCGTATGATCTTCGACATTTAAAATCATCATACCCGGATCAAAGATCGACGGCGTATGGTCTTCGACACCTGTTGAAAATCCTTTTTTTTTATTTATTTTTTTATTTTATTATAATAATATTTTATATAATATACACATAATATATAATATATCATATATATAATATAATACTATATACACATATATTATATGATATATCATATAATATATGATATATATATTATTATATTATATACATATTATATTATATATTATATATAATATATATATAAAACATAAAGAGAGAGGGAGAAGGATCGGGAAGAGGAGGAAGCCCGATCGGGCTAGGGCCGAAGGCAGAGCCACGCACGGGAGGAGGCTTCGATCGGAGACAGCGGCGGGCTCGGCGGCTGGTCGGCGTCGGCTCAGGCGAGTTCGGCAGGAGTCGGTGTCGGCGGCAGTCAACCCGGCGGGATGAGGAGCAGGGAAGAGGGATCGGCGTCGGAACGAGAGATAAGTCGCAAATCCCCTTTCTCTCCCTTGCGATTTTTTTTTTTTGTGCGTGTGTATGTGCGTGTTTCTGAGAGCGTGAGTGTTGTTTAACCGTTCGAATGGGGAAGGGTTTTATTTTCTGTCTTGAATGGCGGTGGTTGAATCGTCGTACCGTTTGGGTGTCGGTAGGGGAGTCGGTGCTATGCGGTTACAGTCAACAGTATCAAAATGATTCCTACAGTAAAAAGATTTACTTCCATGCATGTTCCCTTTATTAAATAACATAAAATTTATTTCTTCAAATCATCTCTTATTATGAAACTAATAATTGCCATGTTGACCATACGATATATGTTGATATATAGAGAGTGTATGCTTATGTGAAGTGATATATATGTCGGTATTCCCTTTTGTTATTGGCTAGCAGGATCGACAGACCATTAGAAAAATGATTAGATTTTCATGAAATTGGCGCCTAACTTTCATTGTTTCAAGGAGTCGTAGTAGATTGACTGTGTGGGTGCACGCATAATCAGATAATAAACTATTGTTGAGTCATATATAGATATGTAAATTATTATGCATGATATTGTATATTTTTTTATCTTTCAGACCCGAGGTGTGACACTCGTTTTCATTACATAAAATTTACTTTAAAGGTAACCATCAAATTAATAGAATACATGATGAAAATAAAGTGCTCAATGAAGCTAGATTTGCACAGATGCGTTGAGTTATGAATGTTAAGCATATTAAGCAAACCAAACACAATGCATAAGCTCATTTTTTTGGAAAAGCCAAATATGAACAAGAGGTAGCTCAATGAAATTTTGTTTGTTTGATAGTTTTAAAAGGTGAAATGCATGAAAAAAAAGGACTTTAAGATGATAAATATGTTGTCTGATCATTCTTATTTTTCACATGATTGAAGATGATAAAATCATTATCAAAATAAAAAAACTTGATTCACAAGTAATTGTCATGTTGAAGAATAAAACTAACAGTGGCCTTGAGTTTCAAGATTGTCTTGCAAAAAATGCAAAAATTAAATTTGGAGGTTAATAATTAAAGAGAGATTGTTTGAATTATAGTATATTTCATTGAGAGTTTTACACCCTAATTTATACAGCAGAATTCTATGCTATAATAGATAATTCATCCTTTTATGATAACTAATTACACTGTATAAACACCTTATTATTTGACTAGGGTAAAGAAGAAAAAAAGAAAAGATTTTTCCTAATTTTTTCTTCTTTCCCTTCTATCTTCTAACATGGCATTAGAGCTCCTTTACTACTGTAAAAAGATGGCCAATATATGTATAAAAATGCCCTGAATGGGGAAAAAAATAGGGAGATGATTGAATCTTCCTCTACTCCTCACCAAGCCTCACCACTAAATTCGAAGGAACCTCCATTGAGCATTTAGCTCTTCAAATTACTTCTAAAAAATTAAATTGTAAAAACTAAATTTTATTGGTCCTATTATGCTTCAATGATTCCTCGGAGAAGGAAAAAAATTTTATACCTTTATGATATCATTAGAAAAGTCAAGCTAAATAATACTTTTTTTCTCAACTTAAAATACCAATAATGCCCTAGTAATTTCTTGCCTAATTTACTCTATAAAAGAGCACGTTGTAACATAATATTTAGTTCACAACATAGCAAAAGTTATTTAGGAGAAGGTCAAGGTCAATATTAGAATTCAACACAATGTACGGTTGTGGGTAGTGGTGGAACCACTATATAGTTATGTATAATATAAATGCTTTGCCCTTGAATTATCTTAGGATAATGTATATTATAGAAGCCTGATCCTCCTAAATTTTGGGTAGATCATTCCACCACTCTCACTTTAAATCCTAGTTCCGCCACTAGCTTTGGGATAAAACTTGGATTCTCAAAAAAGATAGTTTAAAAAGTTATCGAGTAGTTACAACTCTAGACAAAATCCTGCAATAATTGGTCACATTTGAGGCTAACAATTATGTCAGAAATATACTAGGAAATATGTTAAACTAGTTAGAAAATAATAACTAAAATTTTTCTTGTTGGCCTCAATAAAGATTTTGATGAAGTTAATAGAAGGATACTTGGATTTTGCCATTACCCTTAATAGATGTTGAAATCAGGAGTTGAGGGGAAAAAAGCCTTAATTTTTAATATACAACATAATCATAATTATAGATCTATACAAGAGCTTTAATAAAGAAACAAATAACTATAGAATAATGAGCAATATAATCCTTTCTAAATCTACTGCCTAACCAATGAAGGTACTCAACATGAGGTGGGCTTCCCACGGATCTTTATTCGTAGCCGTAGGATTAATATGGGAATGAGAGGCTAGGATATAACACTCCCCCTCAAGCTGGGGAATATAGATCTGTAATTCCCAGCTTGGCAATCATTTTGAGAAAGGAGAAACTGTCCAATCATTTGGTAAGGATATATGTAAGTTGATCCTTTGATGATATATGGTTGATACATACTAGACCATTGTCTAATTTTTCTTTAATAAAATGCATATCCACTTATATGTGCTTAGTCCTGTCATGCTAGACTGGATTATGGGCTATGTTGATTGCTGATTTATTGTCACAATATAGCTTCATGGGATCATCCCACTTGATCCTTAGGTCTTCTAGAATTATCTTGATCCATAGTAACTCACATAATCCCAAAGCCATGGCTTTATACTCTGCTTCTGCATTAGATCTGGCCACCACATTCTGTTTCTTGCTTCTCCATGTAACTAGATTTCCTCCTAGGAATGTGTAGTATCTAGCGATAGATCTTCTGTCTACTGGTGATCCTGCATAATCAGCATAAGTGTAGGCTTCTAGGGTTATTTCATGGTCTCTTCTAAAGAGAATCTCTTTCCCTGGATTTCCCTTAAGGTAGTGCAGTATTCTGTCTATCGCTTGCATATGAGCATGTTTTGGATTATGCATAAACTGACTAACCATACTTACAGCAAATGCGCTATCTGGTCTGATGTAGGAGAGGTAGATTAATTTCCCTACGAGTCTCTAGTAAGCCACTTTATCTACATCTAGATCTTCTCTGGCTTCCCCCAGTTTATGATTTGGTTCTACAGGTGTTGGTGCTAATTTACAAGCTAGTTTACTTGTGTTTTTCATAAGATTTTTAATGTATTGCTGATGTGAAATGAATATTCCTTTGCTTGAGTGGGCTACTTCAATTCCGAGAAAATATTTTAGTCTACCAAGTTCTTTGATGTCAAAGTCTTTGGTAATACTTTTCCTTAGACAAACTTTCTCTTCTTCATTATTCTCAATCAAGATAATATCATCCCCATACACTAATAATATTGTGACTCCCCCTGAGTTTGAGTGTTTAAAGAATAGTGTATAGTCCCCTTTCCTCTGTCGATACCCACTAAAAAGCATGAATTTTGAGAATCTTTCAAACCAAACCCTGGATGATTGTTTTAGCCCATATAGGGCCTTTCTTAACCTGCACACCTTGTCACTTCTGGATTTTTCCTTAAATCCTGGAGGTATCTCCATAAATATCTCTTCATCCAAGTCCCCATGTAGGAATGCATTTTTTACATCTAGTTGTTCTAGATGATATTTGTACTTATTAGCTGCTAGTTAGAGTTAGATCTTCATAGTGTTCATTTTGTCTACAGTTGCAAAGGTTTTATGGTAGTCAATGTCATATGTTTGAGTATACCCTTTCTGATGAGGACATCGATCCAAAGTCCAAACATGTGCATCACCGATCGATGGCCACGATTCAGAGATTATTTTCCTAATTGTTTATGCATTTTTATTTTATATTTTCCTATTGTACCCTTATGATTGAGTTGAGTTATGTTAGGGCCCTGAGGGCAATTTAGTCTTTATTTATTCATGTATGCTTGAGACCTATATATATGGGTCTTTCCTCTTGTAATAGCTAATGAATATTTGAATGAAATTTGTGCTTTATTTTCTACTTCGTCTTGCATGAGTGCTTGAGGAGGAGAGCTCAAGGTGAGCATTCGCAATACCCACCAGTCGTTGGAAGCGTCCTCGACTCGTGGTTCAATTTATCTTATTGTTTTCTTGTCTAAAATTTTATTTTCCTTATCTCCACGCCAATCTCCACCCGAGATCATTCCTCCAACGAACCACTCACTCGTTTCCACCACTAGAACTCCAAAGCTCCGCTGAAAACCCCACCCAAACCCGTCGGCCATCTTCCCCCTCCTCCACTAGCCGCCGGCCATCCATCATCTCCCCCCTTGGGAATGCCATCACTCCCCCTAGTGGTTCCTTGATTGATGCCTAGCAATCAATAAGGGAGTTACTACATTTTGAATTTCAAATTTTGAAATTCAAAACTTGCCTTATTTGAAATCTTCCAAAAAAGGAAAGTTTTGAAGTTGATCCAATTCAAATTTCTCTACATGAGGAGTTACTAATTTTTCATCCTAGGTGGCAATAACCTATTTGGAAAGTGTGTAATTGCTCCCTAAACCCCTCCCCTCTCTCATAGCCGCCGGCCCCATCAAAGGGGGAATCCCCTTCAAGGCTAATTAATGACAATTAAGACTCTTGATTCAAATTTCAAATCCAATTTAACTCCCTCCAAATCTAATTGAAATCTGAAATTAACTTCAGATTTTTGTAACCTCTCCCCTCTCTCACCCATGCCGCCGGCCACCTAAGGAGGAATCCATTTTAATGCACTTAATGCATTCATTACACCCATTTCAAAATTCAAACTCCAAATATTCTCCCTCCAAATTTACTTAATCCTGAAACTAATTTCAGGATTGGGAATTAATCCCTATTCTCCCCTCTATTGGCCGCCGGCCTTGCTTGGGGTTAATGCCCATTAAATGCCACTTTAAGGCATTGATCGCATGAGGTTTGAAATTCAAATTCTAAGTAACCTCCCTCCTAATTTAATCAAAATCTGAATTAATTTCAGATTTGATTAGATCTCTCCCTCTCTCCTCATCTAAACCCAATTTCTCCTCTCATAACCCGCCGCCCCTCCCCTTCTCCCACCTTGGCCGATCCTCTCCCCATCCTCCTTGGAGTGACTTCGAAGATTACGGGTGGACTATTGAAAGCACGCCGTCCGTGTGTCCTCCACCACCGGCAACCTCTCCGTGGCTCAAGACCCTTGGCATTGCAACCTTCCTCGTGGCATCGTTTGGTGTGCTGAAAATATTCTCCCGCTAAGCCTAGTTTAGTTGAGTGGTTAATCCCCAAGGTGAACTTCTCGTTATTAAATTACGGATTGTTGTTTAATAGCTTTTGGTGTTGCTACTATCGTTGTTTATCCATGAGTTTTGGTCAATCTACGCATACTTCTTCGCCTAAGCTAGTTAATAGCACGATTTCTTTAATGATTTTCTTGCTATCTCAATAAGATATTAATTGAAATTACGTTGTCATTCACTTTTAATTTTCTTAAGAAGCTCCTTGCATGTGGTTTCACATCATCTTGGTATCAGAGCATGGTAGGCATGCATGACATGTTAGAAAAACATCCTAGGGTTTAACCGTTCGTTATAGCTTTAATTTTGCATGCATATCATTGCGTAGCTTCAAAATATTCTCTGTTTTAGCCGCTGTTTTTACATTTCCTGCACATTATCATGAGCATTTAAGTCATACTAACTAGTGTCTTATTGCTCCCATTTGGTCCGTAACATTTCTAAGTGTTTAGAGCCATTACACCTTGAATGGTAACCGCTGTCCTCACTGTTCCAGCAGCATTTAGCCATCGATTCGTGAGCTTTTAGTCTTCGTTTGGGTGCTGCCCACTCCCTCGGACCATTCCAACTCACCTAAGTGTTTAGGCCACTAACTACATTTGAAAACTTTGCTGTCCAGCACGTTTCCTGCACCATTTAGGGACTTTTAGGTGCCCTTAAACCCTTGTTAAGTTGCTGCCCCCACTCTACACTCAACCCCAAACACTTCGACAACTTACGCCATTGTGTAGGTTGCTGTCCACCGCATTCCAACAGCATATAGAGGCCTTAGGACCATCTTACCCTAGCGTTTAGGTGCTGCCCACATCCCACAATCCATCCTATACACCTAGACTTCTCACCAACTATTATGGCTTGCTGTCCACACATTTACTGCATCCAATAGTGAGTCTAAGTGAGCCTAACTTGGTGTCTAAGTAATGTATCATGCACCCATTCTTCTTTAAGCTTCACTTAGCACTTTCCAATGGACTCAATAGGATTTCAGAAGAGGTTAGACGACCTAGTTAATCTTGTAGGCTCGCTAACGAAAACCACCAATGAGGAACTTGTTGACTCCCCCCACTCTAGGTACGTGCCCCAGTCGGTCAATCATGATAGTCGGAGGATGCCCCACTTTTCTTATCAACCTAGACCTGAGTTTAAGCCACAACGACCTCACTTTGAATCGCCTTACCGTCTCCCACCCTTTGATGGTTCCTCAGACCCTTACCACTTTAGGGAATGGGCGAGACAACTAGATGACTATTTTGAATCATGTCATATCCTTGAATCCCATCAGCTTAGCATCGCTAAATATCACCTCAAAGGTCGAGCTCTTCAATTTTGGATGAAATTGGAAGATCATAGAGAGTCTCGCGGTGAGTACCTTACTTGGAAAGACATGAGAAGAGAGCTTAATTTGAAATACCAGCCCTATACTAGTGACCGTCATCTAGAGCATCACCCTACCTCTTTTGTTGGGACAAACCTTGGACATCACTATAGTCGAAACCAACCTTCATTTAATAACATCAGGATTGCTGCCCCACCTTGTAGGTCTTCACCTAACCTTAATGGCCGATCCTCTATTGGGTATTCTGATAGATCAACCTCTTATGACTCCCCAATGAGAACCATTTCTAGCAATACCTGTCAACCTTTAGCCTCCCCAGTCCCTGACCCTGCGAGTATAAGTTTAATAAAGAAAGACATTAAGAAGAAGTTCCCTGAACCTGAGACTGAGTGCATCCATTTCGTGGATGCTAGTGATATCACTAATGACGAAAATTTCTTTGAGAATGAAACAAAAGTGAAGGAATCAGACTTTCAGAATGACTTAAACCCTGAGCTAGGGAAGTTAGAACCTGTAAATGTCGACACCTTAACCCACCCTGATCCTAGTCTCCTCGAGGATCAGTCCTTGGACAAAGTAGGCCTGGACGATAGGAATATGATCTTGAAAGAAGCCAATCTGGCCTTGGACACATTGAATTTAAATTCGGAAGATCCTGATTTAGTTGTATCACCTACTAAGTCGACTTTGGGTAATTATGATGATAATAATATCGAATCGGAAGTGGTTCAACTTAACTTACTACCTGATTTAACTCACGATTTAATTAACCCTGAACCCAGTTACCCTTATTCTACTAAGAATAGTACTATGAGTTCGGGAGATAATGATTTGACTCTGAAAGCTTCGAATCCTGATTTGAACAATGAGCCTCCTCTTGGTGCATTAGAGTCTAACTTTGGAGTTGCTCATTTGGATTTATATTTGGCTGAGCGTGTCATTCCTGACTCATACATTTTGCCCGTTATAGCCTCGTCCTACCAGGATAAGGACTACTCCTACCCTAGTTGGTTGAATTTATTCGGTTATACTACTACCACTAGGAGACTGCTGTCGACCCTAACTGAAACTATCCATAGAAGTGCCCTGGTAGCTAAGAGTGTCTTCCTTCCTCCCCCTACACCGATTCCCTTAGACCGAACACTTCAGACCCATCTTTTCGTGACCCGACCACCTTTTTTCTAGCTGTGTTCGTAGGAGTTAATAAGTGTGTGTGTGTGTGTTTGTAGTATGTTGTCTTCCAAGTTATTTCTGTTTAAAACTTTTGTGTGAGCCTTGATTATTGTCATGCATATCGGTTCTTTTGTATATGCATTTGCATCTCATCTCCAGGAGCTTTGTAAAGAAATTAAAAGAAGAATTGAACAATGTAACTCCAATTATAAGCTTATTTCAGATCACAAGAAAAGATTTAAAGAATTCGAGGTTAGAAACTTTGTGATGGTACGGATCCCTCCGTGAAGAAGTTGCATGCTAGAAGCGCCGGACCTTTTAGGATAATGTCAAAGATAAATAGCAACGCTTATATGCTGGACCTTCCCAAAGGTTTTAACATTAATCCAACCTTTAATATAGAAGATTTAGTAACCTTTGAGGGACCTGAACTGAACCCTGAAAATCCACTTCAAATTGAGCATTGTGAGAACCCACCCAGTGAGATCACTAGCCTACCTCCACTCCCCAATTTATCCCATTTACCCAATGCGGAGAAGATCGATGCTATACTTAAACGATGAAATCATTTCCATGAAGAAAGGCGGGTGCTACAGGTACTTGGTTCATTGGAAAGGGAAGCCGGTGACCGAGGATACATGGATTGATCGCGAGGAGTTACAGAGATTGGATCCAGATCATTTAGAGATGTACGAGAGCTCCAGAGATTTTCACTCGACGGGGTCGAGTTTTCTCCCACCTGGGGAGAATGATGAGGACATCGATCCAAAGTCCAAACATGTGCATCACCGATCGATGGCCACGATTCAGAGATTATTTTCCTAATTGTTTATGCATTTTTATTTTATATTTTCCTATTGTACCCTTATGATTGAGTTGAGTTATGTTAGGGCCCTGAGGGCAATTTAGTCTTTATTTATTCATGTATGCTTGAGACCTATATATATGGGTCTTTCCTCTTGTAATAGCTAATGAATATTTGAATGAAATTTGTGCTTTATTTTCTACTTCGTCTTGCATGAGTGCTTGAGGAGGAGAGCTCAAGGTGAGCATTCGCAATACCCACCAGTCGTTGGAAGCGTCCTCGACTCGTGGTTCAATTTATCTTATTGTTTTCTTGTCTAAAATTTTATTTTCCTTATCTCCACGCCAATCTCCACCCGAGATCATTCCTCCAACGAACCACTCACTCGTTTCCACCACTAGAACTCCAAAGCTCCGCTGAAAACCCCACCCAAACCCGTCGGCCATCTTCCCCCTCCTCCACTAGCCGCCGGCCATCCATCATCTCCCCCCTTGGGAATGCCATCACTCCCCCTAGTGGTTCCTTGATTGATGCCTAGCAATCAATAAGGGAGTTACTACATTTTGAATTTCAAATTTTGAAATTCAAAACTTGCCTTATTTGAAATCTTCCAAAAAAGGAAAGTTTTGAAGTTGATCCAATTCAAATTTCTCTATATGAGGAGTTACTAATTTTTCATCCTAGGTGGCAATAACCTATTTGGAAAGTGTGTAATTGCTCCCTAAACCCCTCCCCTCTCTCATAGCCGCCGGCCCCATCAAAGGGGGAATCCCCTTCAAGGCTAATTAATGACAATTAAGACTCTTGATTCAAATTTCAAATCCAATTTAACTCCCTCCAAATCTAATTGAAATCTGAAATTAACTTCAGATTTTTGTAACCTCTCCCCTCTCTCACCCATGCCGCCGGCCACCTAAGGAGGAATCCATTTTAATGCACTTAATGCATTCATTACACCCATTTCAAAATTCAAACTCCAAATATTCTCCCTCCAAATTTACTTAATCCTGAAACTAATTTCAGGATTGGGAATTAATCCCTATTCTCCCCTCTATTGGCCGCCGGCCTTGCTTGGGGTTAATGCCCATTAAATGCCACTTTAAGGCATTGATCGCATGAGGTTTGAAATTCAAATTCTAAGTAACCTCCCTCCTAATTTAATCAAAATCTGAATTAATTTCAGATTTGATTAGATCTCTCCCTCTCTCCTCATCTAAACCCAATTTCTCCTCTCATAACCCGCCGCCCCTCCCCTTCTCCCACCTTGGCCGATCCTCTCCCCATCCTCCTTGGAGTGACTTCGAAGATTACGGGTGGACTATTGAAAGCACGCCGTCCGTGTGTCCTCCACCACCGGCAACCTCTCCGTGGCTCAAGACCCTTGGCATTGCAACCTTCCTCGTGGCATCGTTTGGTGTGCTGAAAATATTCTCCCGCTAAGCCTAGTTTAGTTGAGTGGTTAATCCCCAAGGTGAACTTCTCGTTATTAAATTACGGATTGTTGTTTAATAGCTTTTGGTGTTGCTACTATCGTTGTTTATCCATGAGTTTTGGTCAATCTACGCATACTTCTTCGCCTAAGCTAGTTAATAGCACGGTTTCTTTAATGATTTTCTTGCTATCTCAATAAGATATTAATTGAAATTACGTTGTCATTCACTTTTAATTTTCTTAAGAAGCTCCTTGCATGTGGTTTCACATCACTTTCGCCACTAGTCTTGCTTTGTACCTTTCTAGTGTACCATCAGCTTTGTTCTTTACAGAGAACACCCATTTGCAGCCGACTAGTTTTTTTTTTTTACTTTAGAGGGTTGATGATGTCCTAAGTTTTGTTCTTCTCTAAGGACTGCATTTCATCTTTCATGGCATATTTCCAATTTTCATTAGATAAGGCCTCATAAATATTATTAGGAATATAAATATCTTATAGTGTAACCATAAAGTTTTTGTGTGAGGATGAAAAATGATTGAAGGAATTGGAGTTAGATATAGGGTACAAATGAGATGGTGAGGTTGTATTTACCTTAATTTCATGAGATGGTTCAGATTCTTGGATCTGCTTCGGAGCATAATTTGAACTCGAGTGTAAGGTTATTATGGGCCCGAAACTCGAGTTAAAAGCAGGAAAGGATATCCATTAGAGTTCTTAGACCTAGGGCTGTAGAAGGTAGTAGGTTCATGAGGTAAGTGGCAGTTAGGAGGGCTTCCCTCCAATAGGATTTGGGTGTATTGTGGTGAACTAGGAAAGCACGATTGGAGGTTAGAAGGTGCAATTTTTCCTTTCCGCAACCCCATTTTGTTGTGGGGTGTGAACGCATGACTCATGGATAATACCTTCACTTTGGAAGTAGGAGGATAGGGTTTGGTTGAAATAGTCTTTAGTGTTGTTGGAACGAAATTTCCTTATTTTTACCTCGAATTGATTCTAGATCATTGTATGAAAAATGGGAAGAATGGTGCTTACATCGGGGATTTATTTTATAGGAGACAGATCCAAGAGACTCGACTACAATCATCAATGAACGATACAAACTATCATGCCCTAGAGATGTGGATTTTTTAGGGTCCCCATATATCGCTATGAATAAGATAGAAAGGAGTATCACAACTTGCATTTTTATTTTGGAACGAAGCTCTTTTATGTTTGGCTAACTCACAAGTTTCACAATGAAAATGTTCATTTTCTAACTTCTGAAAAAGTTTTGGATACACGTTTTAAGATATCAAAAGAGGGATGTCATAATCTATAATGATGAAGCCAGATAATGGATTACCTATCAACTAGGAATAATATAGAGTAGCTATTTTTAGATTTGTTCAGCTCTTCTAGGTAATACAGTCCAGCTCTCTCCTTGGCAAGTCTAATCTTCTTCCCCGATCTCTAGTCCTAAAATAAGCAATAAGTAGGGTTAAATATTACTTGACAATGATGGTCATTGGTAAGTTTTTGTATAGATATTAGGTTTGTGGATAATTGAGGTACGTGGAGCACATTTTTTAGGATGAGGGAGGGAGATAAGGGTATGTTACCTAGACTTGCTACTGTGGTAAGAGAACCATCGGTAGTGATAATTTTCTTATTACTTGGTCAATGAGTATAGTTGATGAAGTGGGTAGGAAAATTTGTCGTGTGATCTGTGGCTCCTGAGTCAATGATCCATAATCATTTTAAGTGATTTCTAGATGCACTTAAACCAATGAAAAGAGGAAACTTACCTGAAAGTGCAAGAGAGGAAGATGTGTTTGATTTTTTAAGGGATACCATAAGTTGTTTTAGTTCATCAATATCATCTTTATTGAGTTCTCGGAAGCTGGACTGTGTTTCTGGGTTAGACTGACTTGTTTTATTGTTGGCCTTTGATGTGCTCCTTTTTTCATTTCTTTGATTCCACTCCTTACAATAATTGCACCAAAGAGAGTCTTTATGATGTGATACCAAATGCAAGGAGCTTCGTAAGAAATTAAAATTGAGTTGGCAAAGAAATTACAACTAATAACTTATGGCGATAGCAAGAAAATCATTAAAATTTTGTAGTTATCAACTAGCTTAGGCGAAGAAGTATGTAGATTAGCCAAAACTTTCAGACAACCAAAAATAGTAGCAACACTAAAAGCTATTACAACAATCCGCCATTTAATAACGAGAAGTTCACCTTGGGGAAATAATCACTCAACTAGACTAGGCTTTGCGGGAGAGGAATTTCAGCACACCAAACGATGCCACGAGGAAGGTTGCAACGCCAATGGTCCTGAACCACGGAAAGGTTGCCGGCGGTGGATGACACACGGACGTCTTGCTTTCAATAGTCCACTCGTAGTCTTCAAATCGCTCGTCTATGATGTCGATGAGTGTGGGTAGGATGCGGTTCAAATAATCCTCCACTGTTTCGTCGTATCCGAATCCGACGTCAAAGAAGGGGAGCGGGTGGGGTGAATATGTCCTTCGTCGTCAAGCACCAATCCACTGTCAACTTCGGGATCCACCATGCATAGTGGCGAGAGGGGATCTTACTCCGGAAGAAGAAGAATATCGAGGAGAGGAGAAAACTTGAAGATGTGAAGGTGAGAGTGAGGGAGGAGGCCGGCGGGATTCCAAGGGGAGAGGGAGGGGGGGTCGGCGGGTGCAAGGGGGGAGAGCTTAGGGTTTGAAAGTTTCAATCCTAATTAGTCCCTAATCAAATCTGAAATAAATTTCAGATTTAATTAAATGTGGAGGGAAATTAATTAGGAATTGAATTAGAATTCAAATTGATGGAGCCTTAAAAGGAAAGAACAAGGGGGAAGCCAAAGAAAGGGGGCCGGCGGTCAATAGAGGGGAGAGGGATTTGAAAACTTAAAACTGAAATTAGATTTCAGTTTTAAGTAAATTAGGAGGGAAAATTAAGTGGAGTTAATTCCTAATTCAAGAGGATTCAATGCCTTAATGGAGCCTTAATGGGGCTCCACCCAAGCATGTGGCCGGCGGCTTCTAGAAGGAGGGATGGTGGTGTGGATGCTAGTGGGTGGCTTCCAAAATTGCTTGCATGAGATTTGAAAAGAATTAAAACAAAATCCATTTGAAATTTGGAATTTGTCATGAAACGAATTCAAAACTTTCCTAATTTGGAATTTCTAAAATAGGAAAGATTTTGAAATTCAAATTTTGGATTTTCAAAATCTGAATTTGAGGGGACGGGGATTGAACCGATGTTTGAAATGTCACCACCGGATGGTGGTGGTGGAGGGAGGCCGGCAGCTATGGGAAGTGGGAGGCCGGCGGGTTGGGGAAGAGGAGGGGAATCGGATGCGGGATATAGACCATGAGCCACGGACTCTTCCAATGACTGGTGGGTGTTGCGTTTCGCCCTCACCTTGGGCTTTCACTCTCCTCTCTAACTCTCCACAATGAGAAAAGAAGAAGACAAGGGAAATCAAAACAAATTTTCATAATCTTCATTAGCCTCATACAATGATACATGACCCCTATATATAGGTCATGAGATACAAGAAAATAAAAGCATAAATAATGACTAAATCGCCCTCGGGGCCCCAACATGACTCACTCACACACAAGGGTAAAACATGAATACTGAAAACTGAAAATGCATGAATAACTAAAAATATAAGCTCTGAATCGTGGCCATCGATCGGCGATGCTTCTGGCGATACACGTGTTTGAACCGTTGATTGATGACCTCATCATTCTCCCCGGGTGGGAGAGAACTCGACCCCGTCGAGTGGGAATCTCTGGAGCTCTCGTACATCTCTAAAAGATCCGGATCCAATCGCTGCAACTCCTCTCGATCGATCCATGTATCCTCTGTCACTGGCTTCCCTTTCCAATGAACCAAGTACCTATGGCGCCCACCTTCCTTCATGGAAATGATTTCATCGTCAAGTATAGCATCGATCTTCTCCGCATTGGGTAAATGGGGTAAATTGGGGAGTGGAGGTAGGCTGGGGATCTCACTGGTTGGGTTCTCACAAGGCTCAAATTGAAGTGGATTTTCAGGATTCAGCTCAGGTCCCTCAAAGGCTACTAAATCTTCTATATTAAAGGTTGGATTGATGTTAAAACCTTTAGGAAGGTCCAGCACATAAGCATTGCTATGTATCTTTGAAATTATCCTAAAAGGTCCGGCTCTTCTAGCATGTAACTTCTTCACGGAGCCCGGTGGAAAACGTTCCGGACGGATCCGTACCATCACAAAGTCTCCAACTGCGAATTCTTTAAACCTTTTCTTGTGATCTGCAATAAGTTTATAATTGAAATTACTTTGTTCAATTCTTCTTTTAATTTCTTTGTGAAACTCCTGTATATGAGATGCAAATGCATATGCTGACTCAGATGTTCTACCTAAGGGACTCATGGGGATGAAGGTCAATTGGCTGCCTAAGCGGGTATCCATACACAATTTCAGCTGGAGTCAAGTTTGTAGTTCTGTTTACAGAATTGTTGTAGGCAAATTCTACTATGGGTAACTTAGAATCCCAATCTCGAATGTTTTCTCCTACCAGTGTCCTTAGGAGGTTGCCTAGGCTTCTATTTACTACCTCAGTTTGACCATCAGTCTGCGGGTGGAAGGCTGTGGAGAATTGTAATTTGGTGCCCATGTAGTGCCAAAGGGTTTTCCAGAAATAACTAGTGAACTTAACGTCCCTGTCGGATACTATGGTCTTGGGAAGGCCGTGAAGTCTAACTATCTCGTTAAAATAAAGTTTTGCGATGTGGGAGGCGTCGAAAGTCTTGGAGCAAGGTACGAAATGAACCATCTTAGAAAATCGATCAACTACCACAAATACAGAATCGTGTTTCTTAACGGTTTTAGGTAGCCCAAGTACGAAGTCCATGCTTACATCTACCCAGGGAGAGCTAGGCACCGGGAGCGGGGTGTACAAACCAGTGTTTTGTTTTCTCTGTTTGGCTAGCTGGCAGGTGTGGCATCGTTTCACTAACTGACTGACATCTCGCTTAAGGCTAGGCCAGAAAAATCGATTTTCGAGAGCAGCAATTGTCTTGGTCTGGCCAAAGTGTCCGGCTAAACCTCCAGCATGTAACTCCCATACTAGATATTCTCGAAGGGAAGTCCTAGGGATACATAGTTTTTGTGCCTTGAATAAATATCCATCTTCCACAATAAAGTCATCGATAATTTGTTCACCCCCCGTAGTAAGTCTAGAATAGGTGTCCTTAAAGTCAGGGCAATCCAAGTAATTTTCTTTAAGTTGCTCAAACCCTATCACTTCCATCATCATTTCACGAACGACCATCAGACGTCGGCTAAGTGCATCCGCGGCTTTATTCTCCGAACCTGCTTTATGTCGAATGGTATACGTGTATTCTTGCAGGAACTCAACCCATCTACCATGTCGGGCGTTAAGCTTCTTTTGGGAGTTAATGTATCGAAGCGCTTCATGATCAGAGAAAATGACAAATTCCTGAGGCAGCAGGTAATGCCTCCAATATCTAAGGGATTGAATTATAGCATAGAATTCTTTGTCATAGGTGGAGTAGCGTTGCCGAATGTCATTTAGTTTTTCACTGAAGTAGGCAACGGGGTGGCCTTCTTGAGATAAGACTCCTATTCCTATGCCCGAAGCGTCACAAGTCACTTCAAAAACCTTAGAAAAATCAGGCAGCCGCATGACAGGTGCTTCAATCATTTTCCTTTTTATATCATCAAAAGCCTTAGAAGCAGACGCCGTCCAAAGAAATTCACCTTTCTTGAGACAATCAGTTATCGGTCCCACTACGGTGCTAAAATTCTGGATAAATCTTCTATAAAACGTGGCCAGTCCATGAAAACGCCTAACATCTCGAATATTTTTGGGTTCGGGCCACTCAGTGATCGCTCGCACTTTCTCAGGGTCTGCAAAGATTCCATGGGAAGATATGATGAATCCAAGAAAAATGACGTGATCAGTCAAAAATGTGCACTTCTTGGGGTTGGCGAACATTTGTTCTTTCCTCAACGTTTCACAGACTTGCCTTAAATGATCCAAATGTTGTTCTTCCGATTTGCTGTAAATCAGGATATCGTCAAAGTATACAACCACGAATTTTCCTAGAAAAGGTCGGAGGATTTGGGTCATAACTCTCATAAACGTGCTCGGGGCATTG
This sequence comes from Dendrobium huoshanense, assembly GCA_016618105.1. NCBI lineage: Eukaryota > Viridiplantae > Streptophyta > Magnoliopsida > Asparagales > Orchidaceae > Dendrobium > Dendrobium huoshanense. Next base: position 17,359,582 of record CM028356.1, read on the forward strand.
CTTAAACCAAAGGGCATCACAATCCATTCGTATAATCCATCTTTGGTTTTGAAAGTCGTTTTCCATTCATCTCCCGGGCGGATCCTGATCTGGTGGTACCCACTTTTGAGGTCGATCTTGGAGAATAGAGTGGCCCCCGTCATCATATCTAGCATGTCATCCAGGCGTGGGATTGGGAACCGATATTTGACCGTGATTTTGTTGATAGCGCGGCTATCGACACACATTCTCCACGATCCATCCTTCTTAGGGGTAAGAAGGGCAGGAACCGCATACGGACTGAGACTCTCCTTAATGAACCCTCGTTGAAGCAACTCGTCCACTTGTTTCTTGAGCTCTGTGTGCTCAGTTGGGTTCATACGGTAATGAGGCAGGTTGGGTAAGGAGGCTTTAGGGACTAAGTCGATGGCATGTTGGATGTCCCTAAGGGGTGGTAGTTGGTATGGCAAATCCTCAGGGAAGACATCAGAAAAAGTTTCAAGCAGTGGTTTTACTTCCTCGGGGATAGGTTCTTCATGATCTACACTTACTTCCCGAGCTACTAACGCGTAAAGAGGTGTTCCAGATCCTAGCTCAGTGTCCAAGTCTTTGGCAATTAGAAGGTTCAGGCCCGTGTTGGGTTTAAGAGAATTTGGCTTGATGTCGTCCCTTGTTGATTTGGGTTGGGTGGGGAGGAGTTTGATCTTCTTGCCCTCGTGTTCAAACACGCAGGTGTTTGAACGACCATAGATGTGTACATCATTGTCAAAAAGCCAGGGGCGGCCAAGGATGATTTGGCCCACATCCATAGTTAAAACATCGCACCAGATTTTGTCCTTGTACCCGATGAATTCAATAGGAATGAGACTCCTATCTTTCACTTCCAAAGTCGTTGAGTTAATCCAGGCGACTTTATAAGGGCTGGGGTGGGGTGTGGTCTTCAACTGAAGTCTAGAGATCATGGCTGAGGATACAGCGTTAATACAACTTCCACTATCTATTATAACCTTACAGTTCTTGTCGCCGATCTTAGTGAAAGTGTAAAAGATCGCAGTTCTTCTCCAGTCATCACTAGGTTTGGGTTGAGAGAAGGCACACCTTACAACTTGCAGATCTAAGCGATCCACCTTTTGGAGACAGTGGACCACAGGAGTATCGTCCTCATCGAAATATTCCTCATCGTCGTCCATGTGGTGGACAAGCTCAACGTCAGGTCCGCCCTCTTCGCCTGCCACTTCTTCGATGATTGTGACTTTAAACGGGCTGGAGCACTGAGAAGCGATGTGTCCATACCCATGGCACCTAAAGCACTTAGTGCCGGCAGTGGGCTTGGGTGTTTCACGTTCTGTTGTCTTCCCTTTATAGTCGAGGCGGGGTTGAGTCTGGTTAGCGGGTGGTCGACTACTCAGGGATCCGCTGGGTTTGTTATAGGGTTGGTTCGTAGTGGATTTAAACGGATTTGGTCGAAAGTCTTGGGTCCTATGGCTCCTGGATTCTTCTAAGTCTAACACCAGGCTACAGGCAGCTTCATAGGTGTTCACTCCTCTGGCAAACAGCTCATTTCGAAGGTCTTCTCTCAGTCCGGCTCGAAACATTGACAGGAGTTGTGTTGGGGTGGTGGTCTCTTCTCCGTTACAACGAATCAAGAAGTCATCAAATGTCGAGATATATTCCTTGACTGTCTTGCTTCCTTGGGTTAACCTATTCCACCGATCTAAGAGTCTCGGGTAGTATGAGGGAGGGAGGTATTTCCTTTTCAGCTCCTGTTTCATTGTTCCCCAGTCAGCAATGGGGTATTCGCCTCGAGTCTCCCTCATGTGCTCTACATTGGTCCAGTACTGATTCGCCCTACCAGTCAACTTCATCTCAGCGAATTTAACTTTCTTATCTTCCGAAATATTGTACCACTTGAAGTAGCTATCCATTCCCTTAATCCAGTCAAGAAAGGGTTGAGGCTCTAACGTACCGTCAAACGTCGGGGCGTCTACCTTAATACTTTTGAGGAGTAGGGCATCGTTGTCTCTCCAAGGGGCTTCTCGTCCTACCTGATCATGGTTGGGTCGGTGGTTAGGTCGGTAAAAGTCTCGATGGTGCCCGTAATCCGTTCGATTATCATCGTCGTAAGGAGATTGTGGACGGGAGGGAGTGTAGAGAGCGGGGTGACCTATTCATTCAATGTTGTCTAGTCTTTCTCCCGTATGACGTTTGAGTTCAGCTACGCTTGTTTGGGTATCCTTCATTTGTTGCGTAAGTGTTCCTAATTGGCCCATAATCATGTCTAAAGTTGCTTGCATGTGAGTTGGGTCCATGGTTAGGTGCTAACGATCACTTGGGAGGTGTTTTAAGCTAGGGCAAAAATAAATTCCACTGAGACGCTTGCTGGAAAGTAATTCCAGCAGCTAAAACGTTTAAGGCAGCAAGTACAAACGATGGGGAATGTCTTCTAAGAGTTCCGGCTAGGGTCCGGGGCAGGGGCAGCACCTAAATAGTGACTCTAGGTTCGCTAACGGCTACTAAACAGCTGCAGGAAACAGAGGACAGCAAACTACAAACGCTTGGAAGTCCGCCCAACGTCACAAACTAGTGCAGGAAAGTGGATGGCAGCAAGGGTTTAATGTCCTACACTAATATGGATGCGAATGCAATGAGGACAGCACTTTAAACACCTTTATATGAGCATGTAAAATGAATAGTTCATGCATAAAATTCAGGACAGCAAACTAAAACAGTAGCCAATGCTAATTAGATGATGTTAAGCATACCGAAATAAGCTAAATGGGTATTCCTAGGATGCACCTAGCATGAGCAAAGCATGCAAGCCATGCTCTGATACCAAATATGATGTGATACCAAATGCAAGGAGCTTCGTAAGAAATTAAAATTGAGTTGGCAAAGAAATTACAACTAATAACTTATGGCGATAGCAAGAAAATCATTAAAATTTCGTAGTTATCAACTAGCTTAGGCGAAGAAGTATGTAGATTAGCCAAAACTTTCAGACAACCAAAAATAGTAGCAACACTAAAAGCTATTACAACAATCCGCCATTTAATAACGAGAAGTTCACCTTGGGGAAATAATCACTCAACTAGACTAGGCTTTGCGGGAGAGGAATTTCAGCACACCAAACAATGCCACGAGGAAGGCTGCAACGCCAATGGTCTTGAACCACGAAAAGGTTGCCGGCGGTGGATGACACACGGACGTCTTGCTTTCAATAGTCCACTCATAGTCTTCAAATCGCTCGTCTATGATGTCGATGAGTGTGGGTAGGATGCGGTTCAAATAATCCTCCACTGTTTCGTCGTATCCGAATCCGACGTCAAAGAAGGGGAGCGGGTGGGGTGAATATGTCCTTCGTCGTCAAGCACCAATCCACTGTCAACTTCGGGATCCGCCATGCATAGTGGCGTGAGGGAATCTTACTCCGGAAGAAGAAGAATATCGAGGAGAGGAGAAAACTTGAAGATGTGAAGGTGAGAGTGAGGGAGGAGGCCGGCGGGATTCCAAGTGGAGAGGGAGGGGGTCGGCGGGTGCAAGGGGGGAGAGCTTAGGGTTTGAAAGTTTCAATCCTAATTAGTCCCTAATCAAATCTGAAATAAATTTCAGATTTAATTAAATGTGGAGGGAAATTAATTAGGAATTGAATTAGAATTCAAATTGATGGAGCCTTAAAAGGAAAGAACAAAGGGGAAGCCAAAGAAAGGGGGCCGGCGGTCAATAGAGGGGAGAGGGATTTGAAAACTTAAAACTGAAATTAGATTTCAGTTTTAAGTAAATTAGGAGGGAAAATTAAGTGGAGTTAATTCCTAATTCAAGAGGATTCAATGCCTTAATGGAGCCTTAATGGGGCTCCACCCAAGCATGTGGCCGGTGGCTTCTAGAAGGAGGGATGCGGTGTGGATGCTATTGGGTGGCTCCCAAAATTGCTTGCATGAGATTTGAAAAGAACTAAAACAAAATCCATTTGAAATTTGGAATTTGTCATGAAACGAATTCAAAACTTTCCTAATTTGGAATTTCTAAAATAGGAAAGATTTTGAAATTCAAATTTTGGATTTTCAAAATCTGAATTTGAGGGGACGGGGATTGAACCGATGTTTGAAATGTCACCACCGGATGGTGGTGGTGGAGGGAGGCCGGCGGCTATGGGAAGTGGGAGGCCGGCGGGTTGGGGAAGAGGAGGGGAATCGGATGCGGGATATAGACCACAAGCCACGGACTCTTCCAATGACTGGTGGGTGTTGCGTTTCGCCCTCACCTTGGGCTTTCACTCTCCTCTCTAACTCTCCACAATGAGAAAAGAAGAAGACAAGGGAAATCAAAACAAATTTTCATAATCTTCATTAGCCTCATACAATGATACATGACCCCTATATATAGGTCATGAGATACAAGAAAATAAAAGTATAAATAATGACTAAATCGCCCTCAGGGCCCCAACATGACTCACTCACACACAAGGGTAAAACAGGAATACTGAAAACTGAAAATGCATGAATAACTAAAAATATAAGCTCTGAATCGTGGCCATCGATCGGCGATGCTTCCGGCGATACACGTGTCTGAACCGTTGATTGATGACCTCATCACTTTATCTTTAAATTTTAAGGAGTCTTTACCTTTTTTTTTCTTCCATTGTACATCTCTGGTCATCACCATTGTACTTTCAACAACCTTTGGCTCTAACATTATTTCTCATTGGCTTTCTTCAACATGAATCATTTTTCTCCATTATGTCATGTTAAAAGTCAAATTCTTGATTAAATCTAATAAAGAAATATCATTTCTAATATTTTTCTAACCAAGTCTTTTTAGGTTTACCTCTACCTTTCTTAACACAAGTCAAATCTAATACCTCTACTTTCCTAACCGGGTTATCAGAAGGCCGCCGCTTTATGTGACCAAACCATCTAAGGCGAATCTCTCTAATCTTATACATCATACTCCCTATTTATAGATCTATACAAGAGCTTTAATAAAGAAACAAATAATTACATAATAATAAGCAAAAAAATCCTTCCTAAATATGTTGCCTAACTCAGGTACCCAATGTGAGCATATCATCCCATGGATCTCTATTCGTAGCTGTAGGATTAATATGAGAATGAGAGGCTAGGATTTAACAATAATCATACCCGTTTATATTGGATCTATATACTGAAAGACAAAAATGATGCCAGATTAACTTTCAAAACTTCCAAATACTCTGCAAATATCCAAAACCTACACTTTTATGAAAGCATGGGAACCAAATTTTAGAAAACTACTAGAATCAAGAGCCCTTGTTCCAACAGCTACAACAAAATGACATAACTGAAAGAAAAATTGAAACCTTTAGAAAGAGTTCAGATTCATCATATTCACAATCTTATACAAGATAACTCATGATACTCTAATATATTTGTGCTTTATCTTGGGAGAATGTATTTTCAAGAAAAACAAAAGTATTTTTGAAGATTTGCGGTAGAAAGTAGTTTTTTTATGAAGATCTGGAGTGTATTTGGATAGCTTTTCTAAGAAGATTTCAAGTGAACTTGACGTAGGTTCTCCATAAACAATTCTTAATTCAATCCTTTAATACGTGCAGATGATGAAATATCATTTTAATTCATAAACCATAAAAGAGACATACAGAAATCATCACTTTATGTATCATATTAAGAGGCCCTGTCTTGTCTCTTAAAATTCTAAACTTTGCGCTTCTATAAATGCCCTTGTAATAGAAAAAGTACATAAAGGAAAGCTCGTGACTGGGACTATTATTAGAAAGGGAGAATCTCAAGAAATTGAAGCTTTTTTCTGGTGCAAACTAGGTTAGCTATATGATTGATACAGAATCTACATATGGGTATTGCCTTTATTTATAGGGCAACCTTCTGACTTGGACAATCAAAAAAGCAAAATATTGTTGCTAAGAGTAATGCTGAAGTTGAACTCAAATATCTGATAAATGGGATTAGAGATTTGATTTAATTAAATAACTTACATAAGAACATAATGAAAGTTCAATAGTTAACTGTAAAATCAATTTTAACTCAACTCAGATTGCAAACAAATAAATATGCTGGGAAGTAAAACTGCATAAAGTAAATACGAAAATAAAAAGAACGTAAACTGATTTTCATACTGGTTGAATCAACTTGATCAACGTCTACTCCCCAAAGTTCCTTTCTTCCAGATATGGATCTGTCATTCCCAGTTTGGCAATCATTTTGAGAAAGGCGGAGCTATCCAATCCTTTGGTAAGGATATATGCAAGTTGATCCTTTGATATTACATGGTTGATACATATTAGACCATTGTCTATTTTTTCTTTAATAAAATGTTTGTTCACCTCTACGTGCTTAGTCCTATCATGCTGGACTAGATTGCGCGCAATGTTGATTGCTGATTTATTGTCACAATGTAGTTTCATGGGTTCATCCCACTTGTTCCTTATGTCTTCTAGAATCATCTTTATCCATAGTAACTCACATATTCCCAAAGTTATAGTTCTATACTCTGCTTATGCACTAGATCTTGCTACCACATTATTTTTCTTGCTTCTACATGTAACTAGGTTTCCTCCTAGAAATGTGCAGTATCCAAAGGTAGATCTTCTGCTTACTAGTGATCCTGCATAATCCGCATATGCTTCTAGAGTTATTTTGTGGTCTCTTCTAAAGAGAATCCATTTCCCTGGATTTTCCTTCAGGTAGTGAAGCATTCTGTCTACAGCTTGCATATAAGCATGTTTTGGATTCTGCGTAAATTGATTGACCATACTTACTTACAGCAAATGCGATATTTGGTCTGGTGTCGGAGAGGTAAATTAATTTCCCTACTAATCTTTGGTAAGCCCATTTATCTACATCTAGATCTTCCTTGGCTTCCCCCAGTTTAAGATTTGGTTCAACAAGTGTTTATGCTCGTTTACAATCTAGTTTGCATGTTACTTTTAGAAGATTTTTTAATGTATTTTTGCTGCGAAATGAAGCTTACTTTGTTGGAGTGGGCTACTTTGATTCTGAGAAAGTATTTTAGTCTACCAAATTCTTTGATATCGAATTCTTTGGTAAGACTTTTCCTTAGACTAATTTCTCTTCTTCATTATACCTAGTCAATGATATATATACCAACATTAAGGTGATTTTCATAGGGTGAATGCATGAACTGATTTGCCAGACTAATAACAAACGCATTGTCTGGCCTAGTGTGAGATAATATCTTTGTCAAGAGGAGTGCCAATGTTTTGATTACTCAACTCAATATTAGGATCAACAAGAGTATTAAAAGGTTTGCATGAAAGTAAATCCATTTCCTTTAAGAGATCAATAATATATTTTCTTTGGCCCTTTTGGGATGTGATAAGAATAGATTTATTTTTGGGACTTCCATATCAAGAAAGTATCTCAGGGGATCAAAATCATTAATTTTAAAATTCCTAGCAAGTTTTTTCTATAAGGAGCTTATTTTTGAATCTTGCTGATCAGATAGGATGATATCAACATAGATTATTGCTACTTTTGAATCATCTTTTTTATTTGTAGAATAAAGTATGGCCTGATTGGACTTGTCTGAATCCTTGTTAACACAGAGACTTGTCAAAGCTTTTGAACCAAGCTCTGGTAGACTATTTAAGGCTATAAATAAGTTTTTTATTTGTATACTTTTCCTGAATTCGCAGGCCTCCAGAAAGTTCCATATAAATTTCTAATTTAATCTCCATTAAGAAATACAGCCTTGGCATTTTGTTGTAGTGGTTAGTCAATATTTGCAGCTATGAATATAAGCACTTGAATTGTATTCAATATGCAACTAGTGCAAATGTCTCGTAATATTCAACTAGTGCAAATGTCACATTTCAACTCCTCCATCGGGCGGAGACACCGAAATCTTTTTCACATCCTCGGTGTGGTGGAATAGCCAAAATCCCTTTCACCTCCTCGTTGTGGCGGAGTAGTTGAAATCCCTTTCATCTTCTCAATGTTACGGAGTAGCTGAAATCCTGTTCACCTCCTCGATGCGGAAGAGCCGTCAACCTTTGATACCAAAGGCTTCTTTATAGAGCTTCCCTCAAGGCAAACACAGACACACCCGGAGGAACTCAGGTGCAAGTTGGCTAAAGCAACTGTGTGAAAGCTCCTCTCATACTCCCTTGAATCCCACAAGGCTCTTCTCACTCTCACGCATCCACACCATTTATCTCATTCGCTTAATGCTCTCTCTTCAACACTCACAGAAGAAACAGACATTTGACTGTCAAAAGACTCTCTCAAAGTTATAACATGAGTTTAAATAGAGGACTTAAAAAAAATCTAATTTTTCAATTATGTAACTTATGTTTGTATAGTATGATACTCGTATCGTATAGTACAAATAGTTCATCCTCAGTTGTACGATCCGAAGATCATCCAATACGATTAGTTCAATCGAATGCAATTCATAAAGGACAAATCCGAGACGATTAGTTATCATATAGAGGATCATTATGTCGATAGACCAGTATGTTCCAAATTGTATCATACGATCATCAATATTATTTAATCATGATTTGATTGTTTAATCATAAGGATTAAATTAGATAATATTTTAAAAATTGTACATTACGAACAAATTCATATAGTACAATTGAAACAATTTCAAAATTCAAATTATTCCCTCATTTAGATCACGGTGAGGGATACCAAATATAGCTGATCATCATGTATGATGTGGTCGTATAGTACGATTAGTTATAGCTTTTAACAAATTAATCTCATTTAATTAAATATTTTAATTGCTGACCCCACAGTGAGATAAAAACTTGATGTTGTTGTTGTTGTAATTAAATATTTTAATTATTTTTTCTAGCACGAATCATATAGTATGATCAAGAACGTTTGGTACAATATTTAAAAAAATTTATTGATTACACTCCTCTTTTGTGTGTGCACGGTTGTTAACCCAACATGCACCTATTACAAATATTGACTCAAGAAAAATAAAAATTAGAGACTCTTTGAGACAGGTTGACTCACACACACTTTCTTGAGCTATGATTTTTTGACAATAATTTATGCATATTAAACATGAAATATTAGTAGTGCACAAGAAACATATATGTAATATAAAGCAGGAGAAAATAAAATAAACATTCAATAAAATTTGTAATTATCAAAATACAAGGTCGAGCTCCCGAATTGCAACACATAATACTATCAATAATTCTCTGAATATATATTGTGATAATCAAGTTTCCATCGGTGCAGTTGATAATTACATCATGATCGAACTAATGTTACCATAAGAGTGCTCTTCCATAGTGTTAATAAGTTGAAATATTAATAGGGTATTATTAGTAAAACTAAGTTTAGAAAAAATGATCATTTGGCTCAAGTTGTGTACTGGTGTAATAATGGTAGATAATTTTTCTCCTTATCTAAATAAGTAAATAACCAATTAAAAAAAAAACATATCACTGAAAAAAAAATCTTATTAGTTAATTTGTATGAAGTAACTTGGTGAGGATTAGTAAGGAGGAAGATCCAAACTTCTCCTTGTCTTTGATTAACCCAATCAGGGCCTTCTTATACCCATCGACCATATTTCATTAACAATAATTGAATTTTAATATCATATAAGAAGGTAGAAGAAACAAAAAAGGAAATATTAATTCAATTCTGACTTAGCCCTATTGAATAATAGGGTATTTATATAGCTTGTTTACAATATTCTTAAGGAAGGATATACTGATGTGAAACATAATTGCATGGATGAATTGCTTAAGGAATTTACACGCTTAATTTTAGAGATATCTTTATAATGATTTGAACGACGAGATAAAACACAAAGAGTGGTAAAACAAGCTTAGGCTAAATCACATGCATAAGAGTTAAGACCGTAAAATAACCAATTAATCCAACGTTGCATACATGGATGATTTTCAACAAGAGATCTCTAGATTAACAATAAGAATAGCCACAATGCAAGGATCCATAACTTAACTCTCAAGCTTACTAAGTTTTAGCGGAGGATAATTAACGTGATCTTCATGAATCCAAAATAACCACAAGCGAGAAGTGGACTAAGAAAATAAGAGATTTGGAGGGAGAGTTTACCCAATGGGAAGACAACATGGACCTCTTGATTGCTATTAGATAGCAGCCGACCCTTCTCGGGTGGGCTGGACAGCACAATACTTTGTTGAAATGTTCTAGATTGCAAGCCAAAATATCTGGACAGCACCCACAGAAAGTCTGGACAGCAGGTTTTGGGTCTTGGAAGTTCTGGACAGCAACTTGTAGGCTTATGGATAGCAGCTTTCAAGGCTCCAATACTCAGGATAACATATGGCGCCTGTCCAAGAATCTGGACAGCAAACTGGGCTGGTTCTTTGGGCTGCAAGCAGAAATCTTTGGTCAACTGGACAACAACTTTGGCTCCGGAATTCTGCTGGACAGTAAGGAGACAAGAAGGAATAGTCTGGAAAGCCTCCAAACAATGCCCAGAAAATCTGGACAGCAGCTCCCTATGTTCGATAGAAATTTGGACAGCTTTGATAGGGTGTTGGGAGCCTTTGGACAGCAATCTCTGGCCTTCAGCAGTGCATAACAGCAAACCAATATGGCTGGAATATGGGGACAGCCAGCAGAAATCTCTGGGGAGGGAGGAAAACGTGAGAAGAGTTTTGGGAGGAGGCAGCTAAGGCTGAGAATTGGAAGGGGAATTAATGAGAGGAGAGAGAGGTGGAATTGGAAAACTGAAATTAATTTCAGCTTAAGTGGATTTGGAGGGAAAATGTTTTGAAATTAAATTCAAATTTCAAATAAGGTTGAGGGATTAAATGAGCATTTAATGGGGGGAAGCCCATCATGGGGCCGGCGGCATCATGAGGGGAGGAAAATATGGGAGTTTCCAAATAGGCGATGAAGATTAGGAAAGGGAATAATAAATCCAATTTGATTTATTTTGAAATTGAATTTATGATTGATACTTTCCTAATTTAGAATTCCTTATATGGAAAGAATTTGAAATTCGAATTTGAATTTCAAATGAATTTAAATTTTCCCTCTCATGCTTGAGCTAAATTAGGAAGTCATTATGGTGATTGAAATCATCATAATGAGGAGGGGGAAATTATGAGAGGGCCGACAGCAAAGGGGGAAGGGGCGGCTAGGTGGCAGGTTGTGGCTAGGTTGGTGGGTGGGATTTAGGTGGTGGAGCTAAAAGATGAATTGGGTGGGGGAGGTTGAAAGTGGCCGGCAATTGACTTGGAGAAAGTAGATGAAAGAAAATACAAATAAGATAAAAGTAAATAACCACGAGCCGTGGACTCTTCCAACGACTGGTGGGTATTGCACTTGCTCACCTTGAGCTCTCTCTCGCTTCTCTCTAGTGCACTCACAAGAAGAAGAAGAAGAAGAAGAAGAAGAAACACATGAAATTTCATTATCAAATCATCATCCCAAAGTATAAAACAACTAGCCTATAAATAGGTCTCATAAAAAGAAAAGAAATAAAAGACTAAATTGCCCTTCAGGCTACAATACTACATGACCACCCGTAAGGATATAAAGGGAAAAACAACAGTATAAAATAAACTAGCACATAAAACATATAAATAAATAACTCAAGATTGTAGCCGTTGATCTCCGATGTCCTCATCATATACACATTAAATATTTATAATTCTTTGAGAGAAATAACTCAAACTTACTATATGAATGAATTAAAAGACAACCAAAACATGCTAAATTAGAACACATGATCAAGAAAAATATGTAGCAATTGATACATGATTTTAATACAATTAACATCCCCCCCCCCCCACCTCTCTCTCTCCATATAAATTAGGCGGACAATGGCAAGTAGACAACAAACTTTTCATCGTCTTTGCTCGACATGTAAGCTTATAGAACTCCTTATAATCACAGAAACAAGCTTTTTTTCATATATGCTACTCTATGTTATGAATTAGCAAATTGAAAATTTAGTCAAAAAAATGATTCCATAGGAGGCTTTGAGAGTGATAAGTGTGGAACATAATTATAATTAAAATAATTTTTACACCAAGTCTATTATAAATCACTCTAGAGTTGGTTATGCTCTCCAAGTTCTTTGCTTCATTTGCATTTTATTGGCTTTTTTGTTCTTTATCTTAGTACCAAATAATAGTTTTGACAAACTTGACGTGACCAACACATATATTTGCTTGTGGCTTCTATATGCCTCAATATTATAGATATCAATATACTCATATTCTCAAAAAGAATGGTGATATCCTCCCTCAATATAGAGAATCTAAATAATTGGAGGGTGTTTCTTATTAAGTGCATTGTAAAAAATAAATAGGTGTGACATAAGCGAATGTATTTATCGGTAAAGATGTCATAGCTGAATCTACTCAATAATTACTTAAGATTTATGCACCAAAGAAGCTCCTAGACAAATGATACGGAACTGGGTTCCAAAAAAGCTTTAGCTTAGTATATGAAACAATTTATGTACAAGAGATCTTCAATCTTCCATCTTATGGATGATGCAATTAGCACTGATAAAACAAGAGTTTATGGATATCATTACTTCTTATCAGTAAAGATATTCATCAAAAAAGGAATTCAATAAATAAGCGGGTAACCTCTTTGATAAGTAAGAGCCACAGTTATTATCCTGACAGAAATTCAACTTTTTGAAGATTTATCACTTAATCAACTAGTTCTGATAAGACACATCACCACCAAACTTTGCTTCCACTAGAAATTAAAATCTTTATATTTTCAATATCCTAATCAAATAGAGATGGAAATAAAGGAAAACAAATTAGGATGAGCAAAGATAAAGAGATTAGAGATTGAAGCATTTAAATACTTATCAAACTACGGGGTGCACATGGTGCTGATGCAACCAGAGATGATATTTGTATGAGAATAAGCTTGGTGTCATTCTGAAAAGCTTTTGATGATATAATTCAATTCATTTGTAGGAGTGGTGATAGTTGTCACTTGGTGTACAAAAAGTCAAAGTTAAGGAGGTATGTAAAGAGATAATGGCTACTCCATTAGAGCATATTAATGATATATCCTTGTTTGTGATTGCACGAGTGCTTATTCATCTGAAACTTGTTATAGAGGAAGAAGGAGAATGGTAATTCATAACCACAATAAAGATGGAGCTTCTGATGAAAGGATAAAAAATTCAAGGGCAAACACACATGTGAACCAACTAAGTAGGGGATGCAAACTCCTAACTTGCATATAGCTTTCCAGCAAGCATGTGAGGGCATGGGCATAAGATGTATTTAATGTTATAGTTGATATGACCGGTGATCAGATCAAAGCAATCGCACATCTCTTATCTAAGAATGAACTTCACTTGAATAAGTAGAATCAATATTGATGTGTATCAACCATCTTAATTTATTATTTTTTATTATATTTGATTTTAATTAGTTGATATCTAAACTTTTTAAAAAGCATAATATATTATTTTAATATCATAATTATTTATTAATTAAAATAAATTTTATTATTTATTTAATTAAAGCCAACATGAATTCTACTAGTATAAGTAAAGTTCAATCTCAGATAAAAAATATGCAGCCTCCTCAATCTAATCACCTGTTATGTCAACTACAACATTAAATACACCATATCATTATGTGCTTGTCAGAAGCTCGCTTTCTCTATTTATTGCTTCATATACATATGTTCCCTTAAATTTCTCGCATTTTCATTAGGAACTCCACTTATATTGTAATCATGATGTGATATCTCTCTTCCTCCCTAATAACAAGCATCACATAAGCAAGCACTCATGCTATAACAAGCAAATAAATATCATTTGTCCACTCTAATGAAGTAGCCATCATCTTCCTACACACCTTAATTTTTGAATTTGGCATCAATAAGTAATGACCATCTCCACTCTTATCTATTAATCAAATCATATTATCAAAAGCTTTCTAGAATGTCAGATTCGCTACTCTTATGTAAACATCATCTATAGTCACATTAACACCATGTACCATATAATTTAATAGGTAGTTAGGTACTTTCAAGCTTTTTATCTATGAACTTTTTGTCTTTGCTCATGATCTTCTTTTTCTTTATGTTCATCTCTTCTTGTTGAGGATGCAAGAGAAGTAAAGACTCTAGCTTCCAATGAAAGGAAATCTTTATGACAATGTGTCACACTATAACTTATTAATCAAGTGACAACCCCTCTCTAAAAGTCAAATTAATGTTGACATAGCATAATCAATAAGTTATTATTTGCAGGAGAGCAAAAAGGTATGTCTATTTGTTGAATTCCTCAAATGATAATTTTTTTTTTGCACATCATAAGTAATGATCATCTTACTCCTGGGTTACTAATGCTCACATAAGCATCCATAAGATATAAATTTAAAGCTACTCATACTAATGAGAAATGTTTTCTCCTATAAAAGCTTAGCTTTTCTATAATCCAATTCATCATCCTAAATTAAGGACCTTATTTAATATAGAAATCATAAAGAAATTACTGAATAAAATTAACTATGACATCTGAAACCACTAATATTTTCTCGTATGCTGCGCCTTTCTAATTATAGTACGCCTTTCTAATTATAGTAAGCACACAATGAGCAATACACCTTAATTGCTCAAAATTTAGATTTTAAAAAGAAAAAATCATCATTCTTCCTGAGAACGTAAGCATGTTAGTAACCACGATGTTGAGGTATATAAAGACCACATTCAGAATATAGTTGATGGCCCCGTCAAGCTTGTCAAAAGAATTGATTAAAATCAAGACAAGAGCAAAGAATCTAAATATCAAGAAAACCAACAAATTGCAAATAGAGCAAATAATCTAAAAAATGTATTCAACTCTAGAGTAATTTACAACAGCCTTGGTATAAAGCTTATCATAAACAAAATGAAGCACTATACTCATCACCACAAAACCTCCTATATTATCATCTCATTGAAGCAATGTCCAATTTTATAGAACACCTCATAGCATACAATACCAACAATAAAGAAAGTTTGCATGTATGATTATAAGGAAATCTATAAGCTTGCATGACAACAAAATATTATTTAAACCCTATTGTCCATCAATTTGTTGATGTTTTCCTACTTCATATTGAGGGCTGAATTGCGTATAAATCATGTCATTATTTTAAGGTTGTGATTCATTTTACTTTTGTAGTTACAATTTTCGTATATTTGAGTTAATTTTGTCATTGAATTGTGTTTTTTTTTTTTTTTAAGAATTGCACCTTTCATATCGGCTCTTCCTACTAGGAGTCTAAAGTTAGCTTAAGGAATCAATCATCTCAAGGACTCAAGCCATGCAAACAAAGGCAATATGTGGTGTGATGTCAATAAACAAATCAATCATACAAAAGAGACCTGCTAGGAACTACATTGCAGAATCACACACCAGACAACTCAATTCAATATGGAAACCAACACAAAGATACATGTGCCTACCAAGAAAAAGCTGATGCCTTAATCTAAAAGCAAGAGACAACCTATAGGACGCATTCTCTAGGGAAATAACAACCTGACATTCTCTTACTCACACCAAAGAAAACAGCTAGCAACTCTCTAATTACCTAAAAAGGTAATTATCTAACAGCTCTAACATGTACAAAGGAAGGGAAGGAATTCTGGATCATTAGCTTAGGAGCTTCAAATCACTTGACAATTTTTGCTCAATTTCTTCATAAACTCCAACAACTAGTCATGTTAAAGTTTGAACTATAGATGGATCCTGATCTCCCATTGCTGGAGTGGGCACAATTAAAATTAAGAATGGACATGTCCCAAAATTCATCTTATATATTCCCAAACTTCCTTGCAATCTAATAATTGTAAGCAAAATATTTATAGATTGTGAATTTAGAGTTATTTTCTCACCAAATAATGGTAAATTTTAGAAACAAAATTTGGCGAGAGGATTGGCAATGCTAGTGATTTTGGATGACTACTAATTTGAGGAAAAACCCAAAGAGATCAAACAAGCCTTCATTATGAAAGGGGAATTATCAACTCTTAAAAGAAGACGAATAATAATATAGTGGCATTTTAGGTTGGGTCACCCTAGCTTTTCATATCTCAAATTGCCAACAACAAAATAAAGGTGCATTTTAATGTAAAGTAAATCAACTTTCAAACACCTATTTTTAAATCTAAACCTTATAAAATTAAGTCTTTAGTACATAGTGACACTTGAGGCCACCTAAGATTCCACTTTCATTGGTGTTGGATCAACATATTAAAAGACAAAAATGTTGCCAAATTAACTTTCAAAAATTTCCACAATATAGTTAATACTCAACACTCTGCCAATAACCAAAACTTGCACTCTTCTAGAGGCACATGATATTTCTACCAAATTTTAGAAGTTGCTTAAATAAAAATGGCATTATTTCTCAAAGCCTTGTTTCAATGCTTCACAATAAAATGACAGAGCTGAAAGAAAAAATTATCACCCTTAGAAAGTCTCCAGATTCATCATGTTCACAACCTGATACAAGATACCTCATGTTATTCAAATATACTCGTACATTATCTTATGAGAAAATGTATTTCATACAAAATAAAACTATTGTTAAAAATTTAGAGTGGACTTTAAGTAGCTTCTTCAAGAGAATTTGAAGTGTACTTGATTTAGCTTTTCCAAGAAAAATTGGTGCAAACGTGAAGTTGTTCCTTCGTCAAGACTCGTTAATTCAACCCTTTAATATGAGAAGATGATGAAACAACATTTACAATGCATGAACAATAAAAGATGAAAAATCAAGAATATGAAAAGAAGAGACATGCACTAAAAGTTGACGCTAGATATTTGGGAGAGCCAGATCCTCCTCTCCAATTGAGGACCATATTTTATCTTATTTTTCTTTGCATCTTATTTTAATAAAAATATTTTGTGAGTGTTCTTCTTCCAAATTTCTCTTGTGTGTTGTCCGCTGATTTTACAAGAAGTGTATACGTTTCCTGACAGTGATTTACATAAATACAATAGAATTCATGCCTATCTATATATCTAACATTCAAAAACTTCTTATTTCCTCGCATACCACCAAAAATGCCTCAAAATGATCACCCTCACTCATCATCATCATTAACATTATCCCAAACTTTTATGTCAGCAAATTACCATCTTGACTAATATAAGTAACCACTCTGCCTTCTCCAACATTAACCCTTACGCATGTGAATCCCTCTCCAAAAATGCTAGATGACCAATGAGTTTCATTGTTCCTAGCATCCCCCTCGATTTGACATATGTCCATCATGATATTTTCTCCAAAACAATAGCATCCCATGAGATCATCACATGTTCCTGGTGATCCCTTCTTCGTCAATCAATGCCCTTGGTAATTTTACAAAACAATTTTGTTTTCCTGCTAATGCTCCTTTTTTTTAGTTACAATTTTTAAATAGGACAACCCTAGAATGTTCTTCTTGTTCATTTTTATATGCTCTTTTCATTCTTCTTATTCTCTATTCTGTATAGCACCATCACAAATATTAATTGTCCTTCAACTGTTCCTGCCTGTTTTACCAAAACCCTCATATTGTTCCAAAAGGAACACTATTTTAGATTAGGCATCCAAGTTCACTAAGTTCTTTAGCTCAACTAATTTCACCATGTTATTTTTATCCTAATGCGACTCTTCTTAAATCACAATCCTATGATTTAATAACAGGGAATTTAGCTTGGAGACAAAGGTGAAGAGCATTTTGTTTGCACATTAAACCGAACCATACAGTAACGTGATAGTACATGAGGGTAGCAAAGTAATTACCTTCGATGCATTTAAAGGAAATTGATGGTATGAGGAATCACACTGAGTTTTGACTGTTATCTAAATAGATATGAACTTCATGAATGCCACACCCCACCCATGCCACCCCACCTTTTTTACAAAGTGAAGATCATGAATCATATGGAACGCTGCATTGAGACTTGCTTACTGATTATAAACAACAATATACTATTAGGTTGGTAAATCTTTAGTATACAATGATCCGCCAGAAGTTCTTTCCCGCTACAACAGATTCTTTTAAAAATTTTAAATTTTCAAATGTCACATTTCAAATATGAGTATGCATCATACTTGCTGCTCTCTGCAAGCACCAATGTGGGTGTGTTGAGGGAGAGAAAGAAATAAGAGAAGTTTTTCAATGATGTACCATCCTTCAAGATTAAATAAAAAAGAATAAGAGGTAAAAGAAATCTAAATGCAACATCACTAAATAAGCAAGCTTATGCACCAAAATGAAGTGGGGGCAAGAATGATCTAGTTTCAAGCTGATTCAAGTCCAGCCCGAACATAGCTTGAATCGATTCGATCTCTAGCCGACTCAACTTGAATCAGCTCGATTTTGGGCCGGCTCAAAATTGAATCAAGCCAACACAAAGGCAGTATTATTTCTTCCTCTTTCATATATATATACATTGGGCCCATCATGAGCAGGCTCTATCTATTCTAAGACTGACTCAAAATCACCTCAAAAATCAGTTTGGCCTGATAATCTCTCTACTCAAATGTGAAGCAACCCAAAATAT
The DNA here is from genome assembly GCA_016618105.1 of Dendrobium huoshanense. Classification (NCBI taxonomy): domain Eukaryota; kingdom Viridiplantae; phylum Streptophyta; class Magnoliopsida; order Asparagales; family Orchidaceae; genus Dendrobium; species Dendrobium huoshanense. Next base: position 17,378,092 of record CM028356.1, read on the forward strand.
AGCAAATCAAACTTTATATATAAATTTAATTGCATTACTAATTATTTAATTAATTTATATTAATTATGCTAAATTAGATTATTAGATGGAGGCCCTCTAGGGTTTGCTTTTCAGCTGTTAGCCTGTTGCCATTTCTTCGTTGCTGCTTCGGCCTCACCAGCTTCGCGTGAAGCAGTGTGTTGAAAGAGACGCTAAAGAAGCTTCTCTTGGCATCCTCCTTCGACGACGTCGGATCGGAAGTCACGTCGGGAGCTCGCTCGCTGCGAAGGTAACCATCTTCACCTCCTCCTCCTTCAAGACGGGAGCTCGCTCGCTCGCCGAGGGAGAACTTCGCAAATCCGTAAATCCCGGATTTCCGCCGAACGACGGGATTTACGCCCGCGCAAACCGTTTGGAAAGATTTACAACAAATCTGGCGTAAATCTTGCTTAAACCCCGCTACCAAACAGCCCAAGAGAGAACAATTCCAGAAAGTAACAAACATAATCGAATACGATATAGGTCTTCTTACAAATTAGCTGGCACCCACAAACCATTATATTCTACCTTTTAACCTTAAAAAACTGCCATAAGACGAACACATGGATCTCAAACAAACCTAAATTCCCCTTGGAAACCAACACACCCTTTAAAAAGAAGGCATCCACGCACCAGATTATTGGCCTTTTTGAAGCAAAATCAAGATAAGAAAAGGGTGTCTAAGCCATAAGGAATACCCTATAGGCGTAGGTGAGGAGTGATGTTACGAACAATACCTGCATCCATTTGACCGTGTGTTCGCTAACGAGAGTGTTGAGGCTTCTGGCGCACTGCACTTCGTGGGGGAGATGATGGGGCCCAGCGTTTTGAGGAGGCCGGTGAGTCTCCTGGCGGCCATGATGCAACTACCACAAGAGCGAGCGAAACAAGGTCGGGCCAACCGATGTACTTTTTCGATCTTCCATCGTAAAACTAAACAAAGATATTTATAGGAAAATCGCATTAAGCTTTTTTTTTTTTCCCAAGGGAATTGATTTTATGTATCTATAATCTATAATTAATTAAATACATATGATATTTATCTTTTATGTAAATATATACAAAAATTTATGCGTGATCAAAATAATCACTCTTTTTAATTTTTATCATAATTTATTTATTTAAAATCTAAAGTGAACAATTTTCATTCAAATATTAGAATTTGGACAATTTATGAACCTGTTTTGAATTAGCTTTGAACCTTATTAAAAAAAAAATTGAACTTAAATAGTTTTAAATTTTTTATTACGAACAACTCGATTATGTGTTATATCGTTGACACGTCACAGACTCCACTGAAAATACAACAAATTACACGCATTAGCCTATATTTGATAATATTTTATTTTTATTTTTATTTTTTGTTGAATTTTTAAATAGCTTACCATATAGCTAACTTGGGAACCACATCCATGCTAACCCTCCAAGGAAGCATTTGAAAAAATTAACCCATTATTGCCTATGAGATCAATGTTGGACTGCAATAGGAGTCATAGTTATATAACACCATGATTTGTAAGTAGTGAGATCTTACATATAATTCAATATATTTGTTCAAGTTCATTGAAAAATATATGAGCTCTTCATCAACCCTTTTTGGGAAATTTTTCTTCTCTCAAACGACGAACATTAGGATTTCTACAAATCACTAAGAGCCCTTCCTTTTTTAACTTGTTGTGTGTGTAGAGAGAGAGCTATATTATAATAAAAATTTATTTTTTTATCATGATTGAAGAGGGAACTATTTACAAAATAACATAAACTTAGGCTTCGTTTGGGATGGCTTTTTTACTGCTTTCTAAAACGGAGTTTTAGTACAAAATTTTTTATTTTTGTACTAAAACTCCGTTTTAGAAAGCAATAAAAAAGCCGTCCCAAACGAAGCCTTAGTCTCCACATGTCATCCTCTGCAGTGCACTACGTGAATGCTTTCTCCATGTCAACATTGTTGATGTTCGAACAGTTAACCATTAGCATATATAAAACTTGTGCTCATCTTCTCAAATTCCTTCTCACATATAAATTCTCAAAGCAGACACCAAATTATCAGAAAAATTCAACAATTTTAAATTTTCAATTTTTTCTTTCAATGTTAAATGTAATGAAGTATCCCTCATCCTCTACATCATTTACCATTAGTAATAATTGATGGATGATGGCCCTATAGAACTACAATTCATGAGATTTAATGAATTGAATAAAGAGGGGTCTCTCAACCTTGATAATAAGATTATTGAACTCAAATTATCTAGCCACTTGTTTCTATCAAATATTGAACTGTATATGTGAATTGAGCAGTATAATACTTCTTTGCAAATATGATTAGAGTAAATATCTAAAAATATTTTAAAATGATTCAATTTCATAAAAAAAACATAATGAGGGTAAAATAAAATGGCTTGAATCATGACCAATTCATAATAGGATCATGTTAAAGTCATTACTGAGCCATATTCAAACCATGCTCGAACCTTACCTTAAAATTGCATCAACTATTATTGAACCACATTTAAACCTTACAAAACAGTACATCTTGGTAATGTTATTGGCAGGTGTGAGGGTTCACAAAGTTGATGTCATCATCATCACATATAATGGAGGTCACCACATCACCATTTGCAAGTTCGAGGGTTCATATAATCAAGGTATTCATCTTCTACTACGAGTGTTGCATAGTTATGTAATGTTTGTTGTTCACGCATTTGAGGTTTGAAAAACAACATGGCAACATAGTGTATTTTGAATTCGCTCAATTTTGATGAATTTGAAATATAATAAAATTGAATAGCGGGGTGTGTTCCAAATTCCTCAATAAAATACTTAGCATTTATTTTTCTTTCAATCATACAATTTAAATTTAAAAATCCTTGCATATGGTATACATTAGAAAACAAATAGGATATTTGATTGCTATAAAATAAAAATTAGTTAATCATCTTTTTGATATTTGAGTGGCAGTAAATTAAACTCTCGAGATCTTACGGGTAGGCATAAGAATAACAATTGTGACAATGAGTTTTGCGCATAATCTCCAAGTTGATGATGGTGCGGATGTTGAGGAACATGTGTGATCAATGCATCGGTGTTGATGGGAGATTTTTCTGAGTTTTGTGTAAATTATTATGTAAAGGAGAGTAACTTCCTTTTTTTTTGTTAGTCTCTAATCCTAATTACTCGTTTCCATGTTCTCATGAACTTCTATCTACTTCTAGGGTTTCCGCCTTCTCTTTCTCTGTTCTTGGTCATTGTGGTTGAGTTATGTGAAGGTATATAGGCATAAAATATCTTGCATCGTTTTGACCTATTATTATAAAAAGGATAAACACTTGGGGTGTTGATAATACGAGCTCTAATGGAGGACATGTACGTGGTTGGTAGTTATGTATAAATATCTACAATTCATCGAAAATGGTAGAGTTCCAATATTTTGTCGTTAAAGATGAAATGCTTCAATTAGTTAGGAGCGCAATGGCATGCTTTAAGAATAAGCAAATTTTTTATTACACTCCTTGAGTTAAGATAAATTCTTAAGAGTATCATAAATAAGTATGCTACATGAATTCTAAGTCGATATGGCATCTTATTCATATGAAGGAAAGAAGCACGCGACCATTAAACGGTATTCATTCATTAAGAAAAGTTCATAACAACCAAACAAGCAAATCAAACTCCACATCTCAATCAAATTAACTTATACGTGTTACAATTGACTTGATACAACCTATAAACAAAATGAGTCATACCGTGTCATATGGTGACATGATAGAATCTCAATGATATAATTGGAGAGAATTGTAAATTTTCAAATAATTTACAGACTATGGAGACACTAATTTTTCAATTAAACATACAAATGCTCATCATCAAAAGTTTTTTCGTTCATCTCATAAATACTTACAATCACAATAATTATGTACAAACGGTACATGGCATAAAAAATATATATCAAAGGGAAAGAGTCATGACTGTAAATCCGGTTCTTGCAATGGCATGTTCTTGATTCACTGAATAATCAAGTTATTCATGGTATCAGACGGATCTTAAAGATCTCTGGGAATAATGGAGTCATCTACTACCTCCACGCTCGCCGAACGCTCCGATACTTCTTCTTCCACTATTCCGGTCCTTTCTTCATCCCTCAAATTCGTTCTATCCAATCTCAAAAATATTGTGCAAAACCCGCTTTCTCCGGACAACTATCCCCTTTGGAGCTCACAGATTTTGAAAATCTGCATAGCAAATGGTCTAGATTCTCTTCTTGATCCTTCATTTCCCGTTCCAAACAAATTGATCCACAAAGCTGACGGAACTACCGTCCCTGATCCCTCTTACGCTCAATGGGTCTTGAACGACCAAAATCTAGCCGCCTCCCTATGCTCCACCATTTCTTCCTCCATCCTACCTTATGTCCTCAATCTTGACACCACATCGGCCATTTGGACAACCCTTCAAACTCGGTTCCAATCAACAAACCGATCCAGAGTCATTCAATTAAAGAATGCTTTGCACAGCGTTTCGCTCAAGAACCTGACTATGGTTCAATATCTAAATGAGGTAAAAACACTCGTCGACCAAATCTCTGCAGCAGGTGGTCACATTGAAGAAGAAGACATTATTCTATATATACTTTGTGGGTTACCTCCCATCTATAATTCCTTCAAAACGTCCATTCGAACAATGACCCAACCGCTTAATATTGATCAGTTATACTCTTTTCTCATCACGGAAGAGATTCATATGGCTGCCGATCTTTCCAATCCTGTCGTTCCCGATACGTTCAACACGGCTCTGTTCTCCAGTCGCGGCCGTGGAAGAAGGACTCGAGGCCGATCCTACAGCAATGCTACCACTACAAAAGATTCTTCTACACTGCTCCCGATTTGTCAAATTTGCCTGAAAAGGGGGCACACCGCCAACGACTGCTGGCACCGAATGAATGCACAGTTTGTTCCAAAACAACAATTCTCAAATAAAGCTCTGATGGCGGATCATTCCTCAGACTACACGGATTGGTATCTTGATTCGGGTGCCTCCTCTCACCTGACAAAATCATTGAACAATCTTTCTATCTCAAATCCTTACACCGGTAATGAAGGTATCACCATCGGCGATGGGAGTTCGGTAAGCATCGCAAACTCCGACAAAGGTTTGCTACCGACTCCCTCTCGTAAGCTCGTCATATCTCAAATCTTTCATTCTCCTGCATTTCATTATAATTTACTTTCTATCTCTCAACTCACAAAGGACAATAATATTGCAATTATCTTTAATCCTTCCGGCTTCCTGTTTAAGGATCTGACGACGCACCGAACAATTTTTCAAGGACCTTGTCGTGAAGGGCTGTACCAGATCCGGACTCCAACTCCTATCAAGACTCATGCTCTGCATTCTACCAATCGCATCAGCGATCTTTGGCATAATCGGACGGGCCATCCCAGCCAACGGACACTTCACAGCATTTCTTCTTCTAATCCTCATCTCAATATTAAAGCTCTTTCCAATAATTGTCACACATGTACTAAGGCAAAAACGCATAAATTGCCATTTGATTCATCTCACCATAGATCTACTTTTCCTCTCGAATTACTGCATTCTGATGTGTGGGGTCCTGCTCCCATAATTTCTAATTCCGGTTTTCTTTACTACGTGTTGTTTACTAATGACTATACGAGGTTTACATGGTTATTTCCCTTAAAACATAAATATGAAGTTACAACTGTTTTTCAATCTTTTAAAACTTTCATCGAAAATGCTTTGTCTTGTAAAATTAAATGCCTCCGGACAGACGGTGGGGGCGAATATCTAAATAACGCTTTCACCAGTCTTCTTCAGCAGAACGGTATATCTCATCAAATTTCTTGCCCCTACACACCTGAACAAAACGAGGTTGCCGAACGCAAACACATGCATCTCTTAGAGACCACCTGGGCTCTCCTCTACACGGCGTCTATTCCTAATTCCTACTGGCCCGATGCTATTCTAACGGCTAACTACTTGGTAAACCGAATGCCATCTCCTAACACTCATAACAGGTCGCCGTATGAACTTCTCTATCAACAAAAGCCGTCTTACGATCATCTATGAACCTTTGGATGCGCTTGCTTTCCGCTCACTCCTTCACAGCTTCGAAACAAATTTCAACCAAAGTCTCAACTGTGTGTCTTCTTGGGATACTCGGAGAAATATAAAGGCTATAAGTGTTTAGATATTTCTGCTCAAAAGATATTATTGTCTAGACATGTTACTTTTGATGAAAATTATTTTCCATTTCTCACAACACAGAACGATTCTACCTAAGAACCCAGTGACAATTTATCATTCAATTTCCTCACTCCAACTTCGGTGGTCCAGAAAAACAATGCAGCAACCAACACTCATCCTGAAGAGCCTAATATTCATCCTCTGCCATCGCAACCAGCTCTTACAATGCCTCCACCAACGGCTGATGACTCGTACATCCCGACCAGTTCACCCGAACCTCTCCACACTCAGTCCACAAACCATCAAATGATTACAAGATCCAAGACGGGGTCACTAAAACCCATCACTCGCCTAAATCTGCTCCATAACAACAGCAATATATCTAACCCGATCACTCCATCCTCCTACACCGAAGCCAGCAAACATGCCGAATGGCGCAAAGCAATGGCCGATGAGTTTCTTGCACTTCAACTTCAAGGTACATGGCGTCTCGTTCCTCGACCACCTAACTCGTCTGTCTTAGGATGCAACTGGACCTACCGTACCAAACTTCACGCGGATGGCTCACTAGCCAAATATAAGGCTAGACTGGTGGCGCTAGGAATCCATTAGGAGTACGGACTAGATTACTCCGAAACGTTTAGTCCGGTTGCCAAACTACCCACCATTAGGATTCTGTTGGCTATTGCACTTCAGAACAATTGGCCGGTAAAGCAAATGGATGTCTCTAATGCCTTCCTTCATGGCTCGCTTTCAGAGACAGTATATATGCGCCAACCACAAGGATTTGAGGACACTATTAATCCAGATCATGTGTGTCTTCTTAACAAAGCGATTTATGGACTTAAACAGGCTCCGAGACTCTGGTATAACACTTTCACATCGTTTCTTGTCTCAATTGGTTTCACTCACAGTAAATCTGATCCCTCTTTGCTTGTGCTTCATAAAGATAATATTGTTGTATATTTACTCGTATATGTGGATGATATTTTAATTACGGGTAACAATGCAGATGAAATAAACAATATTATCAAACATCTTAACGATCGATTTGCAATGAAACAGCTGAGCGAAGCAACATCCTTTCTTGGCTTACAAATAACCAAAGACAATGACATCTACTTCATCTCTCAAGCTCTATACGCACAGTCTATTTTACAAACCGTTCTCACTCACTGTAATCCTGTTTCGAACCCTATATGTACCAAAATGCCAAAGGATTTTCCGCCCGATCCAATACTGACCGAACCATCCATGTACCGACGACTCACCGGCTCATTACAGTATCTTTGTCTTACCAGACCCAACATTGCATATAGCGTCAATCTTATCTCCCAACACATGCATCAACCGCCACCTGAGCACGCTTTTCTTCTAAAAAGGCTGCTACGATACATAAAAGGTACGATCGATTACGGTATTCCTATATCTAAATCTGATTTTTTCCTCACTTCTTTTTCAAACGGTGACTGGGCGGGTGATCCAATTTCCCGTAAATCAACTTTCGGTTACTGTTCTTTCCTCGTCAAATCCCTCATCTCATGGACAATCAAGAAGCAGACTACAGTATCTCGGTCATCAACTGAATCGGAGTATCGTTCGTTGGCAGCACTCACGGCGGACATTATTTGGCTACGTCGGCTACTTCTTGATTTCGGCATCCATCAAGATAAACCCACCGAAATATTTTGTGACAATACGTCAGCAATCGCACTAGCTAACAATCCTGTGTTTCATGCCAGAACGAAACACATTGAAACAGATCATCGATTCGTTCGGGATCATATTCACCAACAAAATATACGTATTTATCCCATCAGTACTATTGATCAGACGGCGGATATTCTAACCAAATCTTTATCCACACCACGTTTTCAATTTCTTCGTAACAAACTGACTGTCTCTAAAGTACCCTCAGTTTGAGGGGAGTATTAGAGCACTTAATAGGGTCTTATTTCTATGTACCTGTATTTCCTCTTATGTAGCTTCTATTTACAAGCTAGCCTAGTCCGGCTATAAATAGGTGTTTGTACTTACCTTTCTAGACACTAATAATAGTCTTCTTTATTTCCTTTACTCATTGGTTCTCTCTGGGTTCCGGTTCTTGCAATGGCATGTTCTTGATTCACTGAATAATCAAGTTCTTCACTTACAAAATAAATGTTGAATGTGCCATAGTTTATTAGAAAATTCATCACTTCTAGAAAAAATACCACACAAATACAGATATCTCAAGAAATAATAAACACAAATTATCAAAGCCTCGATCAAAATACAAATATGAATGGCCACCTCCGGCCTGATTCCCAGCTTCCAACTCGCGCGTTTCTTCTCATGCCGGCCACCATTTCCAGCTGCCTCGAAGACCTGACTGCCGGCAAGCTTCCGGTCCTCGTCGTCCTTCTTGCTCGGTCTCACGCGGCAAGCAACTCTTAATACTATGCTCATGACTGCTGCCCCTTCTCCAAAACAACCAAGTTCAGTAACTCCACTGCTGCTGTTTGGTAATGGAAAAGTACTTTTTGAACGTCGAGATTGCGAAGAAGGAAAGGTCGGCATCGTTCCACGTCGTCAATTGCAATATCCTCATCGATTCTCCATTCCCGGCTAAGAGAACGGTGGGTGCCCGTAAGGTGTTCGATAAAATGCTTGCCAGCGTTTCACTCCCCGATTCAATGAAAGGCACTGGCACTGGCACGGCACTTTTGGTCACCTGATGGTATGAGGTTCAAGCATCCGACAGTTTGCGTGCGTTTGTGTCAATCGCGGATACCCAAGAAATCCGCGGGGAAATCGCTTCGCAGCCCGGAGTTGGATAGTGCTGGGAAACTCCTCCTTCGGTTTTCTGAGATTGTTAAACAGTTCTCCAAGCGACAACCTGTCTGTTCTCCAGTGATTGACGCCAGGCCTCGTCATCCCCACAGGTTCGAGTATAGCAAGCTCATGAAGGAATTTAAACAGGCAGGCCAGGTTGATCAAGTTCTTAGCCTTTTTCAGGAGATGAAATACTTCAACTTGTGGCCAGACATGGTCTGCTACACCATCGTTATTGACAGTTTGGTGATGGAGAATCGCCCTGAACAGGCATTGGCTGTTTTTCAAGAGATGATCACTGCTGGTTTAGCTCCCGACACAGCTTGCTGCACTGTACTCGTGAAGTTGTATTCTTTTTGTTTAAAACAGTTTGATTCTGCTTTTGAGATTATCTTGTGGATGAAGAAATTTGGTTGTAGTCCGGATACCTTCACCTACTCGACGTTGATCGCTGGTCTTTGCTGGGATGAGAGAGTGGAGGAGGCATTTGGGGTGTTGGATTGCATGCTAGATGATGAATGTCCACCGAATGTGTATACTTACACCCCAATTGTTAACGCTTATTGCTCTATGGGAAAACTTAATGAGGCCAAGAATTTGGTTAAGACTATGGAGAACACAGGTTGCTTACCTAACAGTGTGACCTATAACGTATTGATCAAAGCCTTTTGTAAGATTGGAGCATTTGATGAGGTTGATGAGGTTTTAGAAAAAAGTGGACTAAATGGTTGGAAGCCAGATGAGGTAACTTATAGCACTTACATGAATGGTCTCTGCAAGTGGGGCAAGGTGGATTGTACATTCCAATTACTAGAAATTATGCTTGCTAATGGGTTAGTTCCTAATGCAGTTACAGTGAATATCCTTCTTGATTGCCTTTGTAGTGGTTCCATGGCTTGGGAGGCCAAATGCTTGTTGGAGAGGAGTGCCGAATTAGACTGGGATGCTGATGTTATTAATTATAATACCGTCATGAGCCGACTTTGTGATGAGGGTAGTTACAGGGCTGTTCTTAAGCTCTTCACTGATATGCTAAAGAAGGGTATCACTGCAAATGCTTGGACGTTGAGCATTGTGATTCATAGTCTTTGCAAAGCTGGAAAGCCTCATGAGGCACAATGCCTATTAGATAGTGAAGGTTTAGTTGCTAATGTAGTAACATATGCCACTCTAATTCATTACTTCTATTCAGCAGGGAAGGTCCATGAAGTTTCACTTTTGTTTTCTTAGATGGTGAAGGCTAACATTGCCCCAAAATTTTCCGCGTACAGTAGTATGATTGATTGTTTTTTTCAAGAAGGAAACTATTGGCAAGCTATCTATTGTTTCCTCATATCTCTTGGACAGCAGTCATCACTAAGGCTTTGTTTGGGACGGTAAAGTAGCTTCGTAGTACAAAAATTAAAATTTTTTTACGAGAAAGCTGCTTTAAGAAGCAGCAAGAAAACCGTCCCAAACGAAGCCTAAATATTTTTGCGCGGCTAATTTGTTAGTTGATAAAGGGGGGAGAGTTAGATTTGTAAGGTGTTTAATTGAACAAATATTGGAACAGGGTATTGTTGGATTTGTGCATATATCATTGGTTTATCAAGGCATTTTGTAAGATGGGTTATTGTTGAAGAAGAGGAGTTTACATCATCTGTTACATTTTGGATATAATGCTGAGCATTAGATAACTTCAACTGCAACCCTTGTTTTAAGTGTGATTTGCATATCATTGAGGATGCAGAACTTCACGAGCGTGGTAATTTTCTTCGACAGTTATATTATGCATACATTTTCTGCTACTAATTAAGTACAGTAAGTTTGAATTGATTCTGCTTAGATGATCATTTAGTTATTGCCTAATGTTCATCTGAATTTCCAGAATTTAAATGGTCTTCTTAGTGCGATAGCTTACGTAAGATGACCCTGTATTTTATGAAGAACACACGTAATTAGATTTTATGTTTGGATGCTCTCGATACTGTTTTGGCATTTTCTGCTGGCAAGGTACTCCCCATCAACGTATTTTAGATTATACCTCATGTTTTTTATGCACGATGTAGTGATCATCTTCTGGGACTAGAAATTTCTAATGCGTGAGTCAAAGAAAATTTGAAAAGAGAAAAGCATCTATGCTGGGGAACTCAGGCCTCTTTAAGTGCAGTATTTATCTTGAAGATTTAAAGATGGACTTGCTTGACTTTAATATTTTAGAGCTGTAATTGAGAAATTTCTAACTGTTTTTACTTGTCCCTAACTTGTAAGTATCGAGGCTAAGTATAAGACCAATATTTTGGAATAGAATTATATCATAATTATCAGATTAAAACCAACTGCAACTCTGAACTTAATTAATGGCAAAGTTATATGGAAAGATATAGTGAACATTGCTCTTCCCTCTTTCTTTTTTTATTTTGTTGAGGAGAACTCATATGGGAGGCTCCATACTTGCTTGTACTCTTTGTACTCTTTTTTTTGTTTTTTATATTAATGCAATATGCAACTTTCAAAGAATTAATGGCAAAGTTATATTCTTAAATGGCATATGATGGTGGTGAAGGAAGATCAAAAGTGTGCTGCGATGCAATTATGCGCTGCTTTCAAAATGATCGAATAATGCACCTTTATGAGCCATTCAAATAACATGCAATCTTAGGTAGAAAACAAAACTTACATGTGTACTATTTGTGTAAAATATGGTATACCAGTTATTCCTTTAATGGTCATGATATTAATGACTTGTTGTTTTTTGGTATTTGAATTTTAGTTTAGTCAATATTTAGTGGAGTTTCAGCTTCTTCCTTGTGTGACAGCTTGCATGTTTAAGCAGCTCTATACTTTTACTAAAAAGTGGCTTGATATTTCACTAAAGAACAATCTTTTGATCATTCATTTCATAAAATTAATCTAATTCATTTGTTTCTCATATACGGTACTTATATATACTTTTTTATTTTGGGAGAGGCCTTTCATCTTCCCTTTTTTTTCTCTCCACTCGCTGTTCATCATCTCACTCATTTCTGCCATGATTTCAGAACACCCTATCTCCTCTTCCTACTGCTATTCCTCCTTCACCTGGCTTATCATAGATGTCAGCAATCAGAATTTTGATGTTGGATATGAAGACAAGGCCACTGGCTCAGCGCCACTTCAAATGTGGGCCTCCTACCTATTGATCTCTTCCTGGTAAGTAACATCTTTTTAATTCTCTTCTTCCATTCAATAGTTTTGCAAGCTTTTGTTGCACGGTTGGTGGGTTTCCATTGCTTGAATTATGCGCGGTGTTAACATTCATTTCTGTAGAGGGATGTGATTATGCATCCGAGCATGAGAGTTAATAGGATATCTGGTAAATTTTAAGAAGAGAGAATCCTTTGCATATAGGATATTTATTTTCCTCATGACCATCCATCTAGACAGTTATTTTAGTTTCTGATATTTGAAGCGTATGAGTAACATATAATCTGTGATAGCAGTCATAATTATTATAGCTAAAGGAATCTCAAAAGCTGCTACAACATATCTCCACTACCTCATCCTGATTTCATGTCGGCCTAAAATCTTTGAATGTAGCTGTAATCTTGATCATTCAGTTATAGCCGATTCTTCTATTCAGTTAAACAGTGCTGTAGCCTTCTCTATATAAGACTTCAGAGTTTTTATGAAGATCACTGTTTCATCTCATTTTCCATTGGCAATTTTTTCTCTCTCCATTTCTACTTGTAAACAATCCGCTTACATCTCCTGCTAATTCGAGTGAACAAAGACTTCCTTGCTGACCAAAAAGTAGGCCTTTTTATAAGAAGCTCGTTGTTGGTACTTTAAAATATTTTGACTGTTTATAGAGAATATAGTCAACTTTTTACCATGCATTTCCATAGAAGAATTGTCTAGTTTACATATATTGAAAATTTTGTTTTATAGATATCGAGATGATTTTAGTAATGGAAGGCTTGCATAACATATTAGGGAAACGATAATAGTTTGTTTATTGGCTTTAGGTGATGTTGCACTAATTTTGGGGTGCATTTTCTTTACAAGGTGAGTATTATATCTTTTATTTTTGTTGGTGTATGTTGTAACTTTTTTTGTCAAACTTATGGAAGACTGTAATGGTTCGTGATTTTGCTTCTTATGGTGTAAGCATATTGTTTGGTGGTGCATGGCAGCTCGGGGCTAGTGTGAGGTAATTGAAGGTGTTGAAGGAAGATTTTTTTTGTAGGGGAAAAGTGTTATATCACTGCATATGTACACAATATAGTATTGGAAAGTGATAGCTACCTTTCATCCGTCTCACGTGTTGTATCAGTTTCTTTTTCTGTAATTAGAGATTTAGAATGCATAGCTATCCTACAAAGTCATTGATTCATTTTGACTACTATTTGAGCAAGTCTACTTAGACTGGCATGAGATCTGGATCATCAATTGTTTAATTTTTATCTTCACTTAGAGACAAAATATGAAATGAGTACATACATGAAAATGTTGGAGTAACTCTAGTGATAGATAAGATTAGAGAGAATTGCTTTAAAACATCGGCCTTCCGATGACACAATTAGGGGAGCAGATGTATTAGATCCGGCCTATGTTAAGAAAGGTAGAGGTAAACCTAAAAAGATTTGGTTAGAAAATATTAAAAATAACATTTTTTATTTGATTTAAATAAGAATTTAACTCTTAATAGGACACAAGTAGAAAAAGGATTAATGTAACTGACCCATGTAGTGGGATAAATGCTTTATGTTGTGTTGTTTTTGTTTCTCTATCAACTTGTTTAGCAATGAGTGTTTGTGATTGAAGTTTTTTCAACTATGATCATGCCAAATTCCTTTTTTGTAGTGTGAATCTTGGTCAACACTAAATTTTTATATTTAATCTCATTTTTTGTTGTGAAATTTAAAAATTTATCGATTTTAAATTATCTTTTGGAATAGAATAAATTTTTTTTTATTGATTTTTGTATCAAAAGTAACTACTATTTGCTTGAATTTAAAGTTGGTAATCATCGAATCATTTTTTTTTTGTTTCTTTGTGGATTAAATCTTATATTTGTATTAGTGATGCCTGGACTCCTAAGCATCATGTATCAAGTTGATATAAGAGTTTATGGTTGCATTGTCATGTCAATTAAAAGCATGACACGATAAACGGGTCAATTAGAAAAATAATAAAAGATGAAGTCTAAATAAAATTTGATAAGTTGTTTTAAACAAACACGTTGTATCTATTATGATCGAAATTACATTCATACATTACCAGGAAGCATAATCTATAGGAGTTTTCTAAATAATCATTGATTTAGTACACTTCATTGGGTATTACTATCAAAATACAAAATAAAAAAATGTATCTAAATTAGTGTATCACACTTAGTCTTTTCATAAAGTATTAAAGTGAATTAAAAGGCATGTGGGATGACCCAAGGTATAAACTTAGGAATGATGTATGTTATTTGATGATTATATAGATCATTATATGATCGAGTATTGTAGTCAAAGTGAATGTAACTTGGATGAATATAATTACAAATTTTTGTGAGTCTTGTAGATACAACTTATTTGGCTTGAGATTACTTTCGGTACAGGTCTTATCAGATTATGAGTGAACTAAGCTATAATTTTTCAAAAATACTAAACTAGGTTAAAACCACACATTTGAATGTCAAGGCATATTATGAGAGTTATGTTAGGGCTTCAACACATATAATTAAAGTTATTGAAGGGAAATAATTATCTTTTTCTCTTGAGCATGATATCTATTGAGTAGAAGTATGACTCAACATCACGGTCAATTAATATATCAGCAAAGAGTAGAGGTTTTAATTGCAAAGAATTCAAACAAAATAAGAACAATTGATCAATGAATGCCCTTATAGCAGACATGCAACGACAAAAGAATAATGTGTAATGACATATGATCCCATCGGTTCATAAGCACTCTATCTATGATAAATGAGATGTAAAAAAAGATTTACCATTGTAATATGAATTTGCATTTGATTGTCTTGAATATGAATCTATACCTATATTAGATATGACTATAAATTTAACTTATACTTTAAGAATCTTTAGTTAAATAATTAGATTTATAAAAACTTATACTTTAAGAGGAATTTAAAATGGAATTAGGCATGACTATGATATTACATGTGAATTAGACTTCGATTATGGCATGAACTCTTGAATTATATATAAATTTGAACCTTCGAGAGAAAGTGAGGGTTCGTTTAAGGTGATAGTAGCTGTATGTTGAGGGTTCGTTAAAGTAATTGTTGAAATGTTGTGAGAAAATAAATTTTTGAAAGTCATTTGGGTATTAGATTTTTTCCTTTTCTTTAAAAAAATCCAACAATAACTTTCTTAGTGTTAACACATTCTTACAAATCTAATTGAAGATAACTTATTCCCACAATAGAATTTATAAGAAGCAGCAAGAAAGTTATTCTCAAATAGAACTGTTATATTTATCTATGAGCAAAGCTACAAAAAAGCTGCCTCAAATAACCCTAAATTATCACGGCATCTCTCTTTTTGCCTTGGTTGTGAATCTTCTGAAATATTGAGCCCTATTTCTGCTCCAACTCTTTATGAAAGGTTCTCTTCTCTTCATCCTTTGCCTTTGACTTGGTTGAAAGCTCCGCCCTTCCCCTCCAGCACCCATTCCCACCCTTGAACACTTTCCTTTTTGGTCATGAGAAAATCTCCTTGTCAAATCCTATCAATGCTTCTTAATGTTTCAAACTTCTCTTCTCCATAAGCCCTCCTTTTTAAAATCCTTGAAATGCCTTAAAACTCTCCTAGACTATCTAATGCAATATTATTCTTTCTTCTTGCTATTTCCTCACCTCCCTACTCACTCCTCAAACATTGGACCATCCTTGCTTTGTCCTAAATCATTCTCTTTAATCCCAACTTTTCTTTCCTTTGTCACCTCTATTTATGTTTTCATATATTTCTGTTGGTCAATGCTAACTTCATTCACTTATTGTGCGAGCTTAATTAGCATACACCAGAGTTGATTTCACATATCCTCAGTCTGGTTAAATTTCCTCAAATCAAACTCTCCATGCTCTCTAGATTAGTTTAATGGAATTTGGATCTTTCAACCTCCTAATGTTAACTCGACATCTTAGAGTCGTTGACCACACACTGGAAGTTTCACAGTGCATGACCTTCAAATATTTCAGCATGCATTTATATATAATATTGTATCTCTACATTGCAAAAGTAATGACTCCTAAACCACGTACATTTAGAATGACTTTAATTTCACTTTCTATGATCATTTAAGCTTTATTGATCAACTGAATGTTTGAATAATTTGCTCTTAATATCTTAATAGATGTTGATATCTATGATGGGAGTGTGAAAGGAGTTTACTGAACTTGTTGTGCTCATTCTTTGGGTTTTCTGATTTTTCAGGAAAAGGAAAAATGCCCATCTTGATAAGAGTTGATAAGGGCGTAAGTGATAGGATTCAGACTTATGAGATATTATTTTATATTCCTATATTATTTCTTTTGATGAATAGATCTCATGTAAGCAGGATTATCGTACATAAATTTTGAGAAATGAAATTAAATGGTGTTTAGGCTAATGGTTGAGGAAAAAAATTAGGTTTAGAGATTTAATCCTTTCATTAGATCTCGGGGAATGACTCTATTGACCATAACTTTCTCCTTTATTAGATGTTGAAAAATGTTTAGAGAGCCCATCAAGTATATCTCATGGGACTTCAACTCTCTAGTCCCATTAATTTTTTCATGATAAACAAATTTAGATTCTCCCTATGCTAGAAGGTAATATTTTTGATACCGTCCTCAATTCTAAGTCTCATAATATTAACATATTTTTTTTTCTCATTCCTTCAACCTTAAGGCTAGTTGAGCCATCCCAATGGCTAAAGCAAAATGGCTTGCTAATGGTATATGTGATCCCAAATTCCTAGATAACTTAAGCAGACAGCTGCAAACTCTTGATGAAGCCTTAGCAATTTCCAATTGGCAAACTTTCAGCAACTTTTTAACAGATCTTATGACCAACTAGCGTAGTCACTGTGCTTTTTAATGCCAAAAAACCACCACGCATGGTCTTAATGGCTTCCCTGCCAAAATTTTCTCTTCTTACTAAGATGAGACTGTCAACAAGTTCTTATTGCTAAGATGATAGAATTCGCTCCTTCTTAGGAATTGTTTGCATGAATTTTATGAACTAATAGGCCTAAACTTTAATAAATCAAAGTGCTCCATCTTTTTTTTTTCTTAAAACACGAAGGCTATCAATGCGATTTTAATGTACTTGCCTTTTATTTACTTATATGAGACTTTTGCTTCATTTGAGATTGTTTTCTTACTGCTTTCTAAAGTATATTTTAAGAATAAAAAATTCTTGAAATTTTTTTTTAAAACTAAAAAACTGCTTTAGAAAGTAGTTAAAAAGTTATTCCAAACGAAACCTTATGTCATTTATGATTAAATTCAATCTAAGGATTGTTAGAACTTTATTGATAACTTTTAAATTCTCATTGGTTCGCGTTCATCATATTGAAGGTAGATTATGCTTACTAGTTGCTCTATTTGAGCTCTAATTATAAGTTAGATCCTTATTTTTTCCACCAATATCATTAGTAAATAAAGAGTCTTTATTTAAAATTTGTTCATGGCGGCTAAGAAATAAAATTACATCTCTTTGAACAACACTTGCAAGCTGGAAAATAACAAGGCTATTAATGGGAGCTAGCCTATGTTCAAGAATTAGACAACATTTTATTTTTTATGATAAAATGTATACTAATTATGATTTGGCCTTTTTATTAGATATGATATGCTATGAATTATTTTGAAATAATGATCATAATTTATATAATTATTTTTTTGGATAATAATCCTAATTTTCAGACATAAATAATTAAGGTAAAAAAATATAAACGTTAAAGCTTCATTTAAAATTCAGTTCTGTAAATAAATCCTTAAAAGCCAAAGCGTTTTCGATTTTTCTACGAATTTTGTCTGTGTCGCCATCTCTCACTTAACCCTTACATCCATGTTAGCACGCGAAATGTGTGTTTCGGGTTCTACTACCCAGTTCCGAATTCCCAAAGAATCGCAACATTCCACCGTACAGCGCCGCATAATCCTCTGGCAACATGGAAGACACTCCCGCGCGAGCGAAACCGCACCAACCTTCATCGCCGACGAAGGCCTGGGATGAAACAGAAGCAGAAGAGAAGCCGGAAGCTGAGGCTCGCCGACTCAAATCCCTAGCAGAGCAAAAGATCAAGTCTTCGTCCCTCAAATCTGCTCTCAAGTATGCCAGACGAGCCCAACATTTATGGCCTGAACTGGACGGCATCTCGACCATGGTTATGGCCATTAAGGTCCTCCGCGCATTCCCCACCGATCACTACAAGATTCTCCGCGTCGAACCCTTTTCCCATATCAACGCTATCAAGAAGCAATACAAAGCTCTCGCCCTCGTCCTCCATCCTGACAAGGCAGGATCCCCCATCCCCGCAGCCGAAGACGCTTTCAAGCGCGTCGCCGACTCCTTTCGCTTTCTGTCCGATCGCTCCCGCAAGCGGGATTATGACACCAGCCTCCGCCTTGCACTTGCAGACGCCAGTAGTCGCCCAGCGGTAGAGACGTTCTGGACTGCGTGCTTGACTTGCCGCCTCTTGCATGAGTTCGATCGAAGGTACATTGGTTACCGCCTGGTTTGCCCTAATTGTCGCAAAAGCTTTCGTGCTGTGGAGGTGCCATCGGATGGCAATGGCGGGGACAAGGAAGAAATGGAGGCTATGGTCAGGCCTAGAGTTACGGCTGCTCGGTCGAGGACGAAGTCAAGACCTAGGGTTCCGGCAGGGTGGGAGACCTCTGATAAAAAGAAAAGGCCGGTTGTTTCTTCCTTCCCCGATTTAAAGAGTTGTAAGCAGAATAAGGAGGAAACATTGGCGGAAATGCAAATGGAACTCATCAGGACCAATGATAAAGGAAAAACGAAGATGGAAGAGGACTTAAGCCTGATGGCCGTGGAGGATTCTGACTTTTATGATTTTGACAATGACAGGACTGAGAAGTGTTTCGCCAAGGGTCAAATTTGGGCAATTTATGACGACGACGATGGGATGCCGAGGCATTATGGACTGATTGATGAAGTTATTTCTTCCAGCCCATTTAGAGTGAAGATGTGCTGGTTAGATGCACTGGTTGATGGGGATGAATCGCTGTTGCTTTGGGAGAAGTCTGGACGTCACATTTCTTTTGGGAGGTTTAAGATTGGGAGAAAGGTTGAAATGGATTCAGTAAACTTGTTCTCACATATAGTGGAAAGTGAAAAGGCGGCCAAGGAACTTTTCAGGATTTATCCGAAGAAAGGTTCAGTTTGGGCACTTTATGGCGAGATGAATTATGGGAGAGAGCAGAGGTCCTATGATATCGCAGTTTTCCTTACTTCTTATAGCGAGATGTTTGGTTTGAGCATGGGATATCTTGAGAAGGTGGAAGGGTACAAGACGATATTCAAGAGGACGCAGATTGGTCCCCATGCTGTTAGATGGCTTGAAAAGGATGATATTATGCTGTTTTCCCATCAAATTCCAGCACGGAAACTTGCAGAAACTGATGGGTTGAATCTTCCTGGAGATTGCTGGGAACTTGATCCAGCTTCACTTC
The DNA here is from genome assembly GCA_016618105.1 of Dendrobium huoshanense. Classification (NCBI taxonomy): domain Eukaryota; kingdom Viridiplantae; phylum Streptophyta; class Magnoliopsida; order Asparagales; family Orchidaceae; genus Dendrobium; species Dendrobium huoshanense. Next base: position 17,397,779 of record CM028356.1, read on the forward strand.
CTGCTGACTTGCTTCAAATTGTCCGGTAAAGTTCATTATCGTATTTGTTGCTCATTTATTTGTTGAAGAAAATGCTATGGAACTGTCCTGTTGTGTGTGTATACGACCGTGGTTCCAGGTATGTCGTATTCTTGTCCACTTCACAAGTAAAGGACAGTTTCTTGTTAATTGTGGGAAGAGTTTTTGCTTCCATGCATCAACTCTTCTGTTCATAAAATTCTTTCCAAATTTTTAGATTTTTGGTTCATCCTATATGTTGCATGCTTGAATATTTGCGGTGCCAGAATGTGAGTTTATTGCCTTAATATTACTAAAAAAAGTTAGCATACTCACAAATGTTCACCCTTCTTTACCATTGGAGAAAGCGGCATTACAATGCATTGTAATGAACGCTGGCGTCAGTTAGCGATTAATGATGAAAATGTCGGATTTTAGCATACTTTGATGGAAGACAATGATGGAAGATGGATTTCGACGTAGTTTGTCTATAGTCGATGGTTGGCATTGATGAGGGACATCAATTGCAGTTGATAATGAATGTTGCTTGTTTGCATGCAGAGCTGTGGAAATCTCTAAGTCGTATAATTTTCTTCTTTGGAATATTCATTAAAGTGAATAAGCATGACCTAATTATAGATTCTCAAGAGGACATCATGGTCAATTTTATAATAATCTTGATACTCCTAGTTAGCATGGGAAGATTTCTATTGTTCATTATATTTTTTTCAATCACTAGTGCTTTAATAATCTAGGAATTGAACGATCTTAGGATTCGTCTTGTCGAAATGCTAGCTCCTACTATTAGCATGTGAAAATCAGTGATGATTAAATGTTCTCGCAAAGTTTTGAATTATACTAATAAGTGTTTGATTTTGGCTTATGTGGACTCGGATCAAAACATCCTTCGTATTGTTAGGTTTGTTTGGTTGAGCGACCTAATTTGAATAGAAATTTGTTGAAAATAGAGTTTGGATGATCAAATCAATTCTCAAAGTCTTTGAGCTTAAATGTTCATATGCTTTAATAATTATAAATAGTGTCGAGATTTGTGTTTGATAAGATGCATTTTTTGGTGACATAATAATTGCCCATATTTTTAAAGATCCAAATTGGCCTGTTTAAAAATAAATTGGGTTTTCAAAATTTTTAGATGCAAAATCACAATCTCAGGAAAAAAAGGTTCAACCAATTCCTTGATGCCATTGTGGATCTCCAGTCAGGGCCTTGAATCATTTAATTCCCTATAGATGATAGTTTTACCACCTAGATTGATCTCCTGGCTCTGCAAAGAAAGGTATATAGCCGTAGTTGGCTTGTTTCTATATTTTGCTAGCTAATCTTCAAAAGCTAACATATCTTTTGTATTAGTATTTTACCACCATTTATATTTGTCTTCAAGATATTTAATCTTCACAAATTCTATGTTCAACGCCAATATACATTCTTTTCAGCATTTGAAACAAGCACATATTTGTGCGAGCAAAATGTAAAAAGAGAAAGAAGAAAGAGCAAAAATTAACTCACCAATTTATCAGTTGCATATATAGTTCATCACCTTCTTTGGAATATATAATTTCAAATGAATTTAATAAAGAAGAATTCTTGCAGCTTTTACCATCGGTTGATACCGCCAAAGCTTCATCCCTTTTCTTCTCTGAATGGGATATTTCATCATTATTTTGTAAATGTTGTTTGGATAAAGCTTTTGAAATTTGAGTTCTTATCTCACATTTTTAACAGTAGAGCATGAGATATTTCTGTAGGATTAGAAAGTCCATCTTTGAATAAAAGTTCTCGTTCACATATCTATCTAGGTAATGTATCTCATATTGAAGATTTTTAATATTGAAAATATTGATAATCCTCAATATGTCTGCTTCTCCAACATGAAGTTGAATAGCGGCTATTTTAATCTTCCCCATTTTTCAACAAGACCCCAATCATTTGTCAAGAAAAAAATCTATTCGACCAGTTATTTAAGTGATTTCTCATTTGAATGTCCTGCTATTTACTCTCAAGGGACGCACCTTGAGTGTCACATGTAAATCTACCTATTTTTGCAAAATATGTTAGTGTCAGCATCACATCACAATTTTTTGAAGACAATCGATCCAATAACAATTTTCATGGCCATGCATGAAAATTGGGTTAGGCTAACCTTGCTTGTTGTCGAAACATTGGTTAATTTAGGAGTTGTGGAAATTGTAAACTTGTATAGAAACTTATCTGATAAATTATAAGATGTCCCAATGGTGGAGATTAGGGGTGTAAACGAGTCGAGTCAAGCTCGAGTTAGAGAGTGTTCGAGCTCGACTCGCGAGTTGAATATTGAGCTCGAACTCGAGTTGAGCTCAAAAGTTGAGCTCGAGCTCAACTCGCGACAGTATAACGAGCTCATCGAGTCGCTCGGTTTTCCAGTTTCCCGCCCGGTTATGCTTTTTTCGCCCGATTTTGAAGGTGCGGCTTGGGGAAAGATGAAAAACCCTGTAGATCTCCTCTAACATAATATATGCTACCGTTTTATGATAGATCTTTTAAATTAATTAATTATATATATATATATATATATATATATATATATATATATATATATATATATATATATATATATATATATATATATATATATATATATATATATATATATATATATGAAAATTTTATTGTTCTAGTAATGATTAAAGCAGCATCATTTAATATCATTGATATTCTCGCCTAGTTTTTGTTTACCCGCCTAGCTAGTGAAGTTTTGAACTTATTTTTTTTTAAATTTTTAAATGTAATAAAAAAATTAAACAGTAGTTTGAGTCGGCTCACGAGCCGAGTCTTATCAAGTTCGAACTCAAACTCGTTTACTAAACGAGCTCGTGTTTGAGCTCGAGCTCGACTCGTGAGCTCGATAATCTCGGCTCGCGAGCCCATAAACGAGTCGAGCTCAAGCCGGCTCGGTTCACTTACACCCCTAGTGGAGATTGGGCCAAATTAGATCTTCACTGCAGGAATTGTTTCGAGCAAGAAAACATGACTTTCGTGTGAATGAGCTGATGGAAGAACAAAGCGGTGAGTTAAGGGCTCTTACCGACAGATTTCCGGTGAAAATTTTTCGCCATAAATTCTATCATAAATTTTCGACGAATTTTTATCCGGTAATTCTGTCGCTGCTTCTGACGAGGAATATTCCGCCGGAAAAATTGCCGAGAATTCCTTTTTTACTATAGTGCTTCTAAGAGGTAAAAGCATCAAATAATTCAGAAAATAAATTTGTTTGCAGAAGATTATCAAAGCATTGCCAATAATGATATATTTCACATCATCAGCCAATGACGCTTCATCTAATGTCCTTGATCATCTTTTTGTATAAGAATCAGTTGGGTTTCTTTCAGCATTAGAATTATACACACCGTATATTCATGAAAATATTATATTGGAGCCTTCGAAGGGAATTATATATGACCTAGACAAGATAGTGGGAAAATTTTTCAAGAAAAAAAATTCAGGGAGAGAATTGAGAGGTGTGAACTTTTCTCTCTGAGGTGATATTTATCCTTAAAGAAGAGATTGGAAGATTGAATATATATATATTGATTTGTAGGAGGCAATGTAGGCACCTTGTGGGCATCCTATGCGAAGAGATGTGGACCTAGGTGTGAAGCCATTTTTCCTTCCAGGATCGTCCGGGACGAAGTTGGATCGTCCGGGATGATCAGTACAAAATCTGTGGACGGACGGAGAGGTTCGTCCGTATGAAATTTGGTTCGACCGTACGAAATTTGGTTCGACCGTATGAAATTTGGTTCGTCCGTACAAAATTTGTCCAGAGAGCAAGTCGTCCAGGAACGAATACACTTCGTCTGAATGAAATTTGTCCAGAGGGCAAATCGTCCCGTACGATATGCATGTGTATATATTGGATTGAGATCTTTTTGAAGAGAGAGAGAGAGAAAAGCCAGGAGAGAAAAACGATGGAAAAAAGAGAAAAAGAGGATTTTGGGCAACTTCGGTCCGTTTTTCATCCGTCGCCGTAGTTGGAAAAGTTGACCGACTCGAGGTAAGGCACATTCCGCTTTTCTAAATTTTCAGAAATGTGGATTTTGACTATTTTTCTGTTCCGAATTTTATTTCCGTTAGCGAAAATCTGGTGTTATTTCGTACTGATAAATGTTTTACCGCGTAGCTTTTGATATGCTTCTGAGATGATGTTTTTGCACGTTTTAAGTATTTTCTGAAAGATTTTCACCGGGTATTCTGCGGAGTTTTTATCGAATAGCGAATTATCTGGATGTTGAAAATATTTGCTTCAGTACAATGAAAGTCTTGGAATGATGTTTTCTGCTATCTATGGTAATTTGGTAAATTTTTGAAATTGTGAATTCTGTGGAATTTCCGTATATTGCCGTTACCGCTGACGATTTTTCTAACGAAATTTGATTTCTGAATTTGAATGTTTTGATGTGTTGTGATATCAGAAGGGAGTTATAAGGGGTCGGAATCCTTTGTGATTCCGTTGTCTGGGTCCGGGAATCTGAAAATAAGTTCTGTTTTGAAAATTCTGTATATCTGATCTGTTCTGGTGCTGTAAGCACAAAGGGAGGCATAAGGGGTCAGAATCTGTTGAGATACTGTCAGGGTTAGGGAAGGGAGGCATAAGGGGCCAGAATTCGTTGAGATTCTATTAGGGTCAGGGAAGGGAGGCATAAGGGGCCATAATCCGTTGAGATTCTGTCAGGGTCAGGGATATGTGATATTTGATATGTGATCTTATCTGTGATGACGTCTGATTTGAATGTTTTTTCTGAAATATGTTCTGATCTTTGATTTGTATGATTCTGTGATCTATGATTAATCAGATTTGAATAATTCTGTTGGGGAGGCATAAGGGGTCAGAATCCGTTTAGATTCTGTCAGAGTCAGGGAAGGGAGGCATAAGGGGCCAGAATCCGTTGAGATTCTGTCAGGGTCAGGGATATGTGATATCTGATATGTGATCTTATCTGTGATGAAGTCTGATTTGAATGTTTTTTTGAAATCTGTTCTGATCTTTGATTTGTACGATTCTGTGATCTGTGATTAATCAGATTTGAATAATTCTGTTGTGTGAAATGAACTCAGTTATTCTGCATCAGTTATTTGATTTCTGTTTGATTTCTGTTCTGTCTGATTTTCTGTATGATTATCTGAATTCTGTATGGCTACTATTCTGATGTGTTTTCTGATGTGAGTTTCTGGAGATTTTGATTGGACTGGTGTAGTCTTGTTGAGCTGTTAGCTCATTCTTGTTATCTGCATGGTTTTCAGGTTCTGTGAAAGGGAATGAAGTCTTGTACTGGCCGTTCTGTGTCTGATCTGAGTTTAGGTACTTTTGTACTTTTGATTTTTGTACGGTCATGACTATTATGTTCTTCTGTTATGTTCTTTATGTTTATAGCCATGTACTGTATTGTACATGATTATTTTGAAGAATGAGAATAAAGAAAATGTTAGATGAATTTCTGTATATTGGAAGTTTATAGTAGCTCTGTGTTTTCTGTGTGCCTGTTTATTTGAAAGAAAGTCTGAAAGCAAATTCCAAAGCTAGATCCTGGATGTTTTCTTCGTCGCGACCCGATGCGATGGGATTCGTTCCGGTCGGGTTGGGTCGTGACACCAGGTGCTTAATGGCGCCAATGGTGGCTGACTTCTGTCCAATCCGACATCGTTTTCATGCATAAATAGGTTAAATCGAACGTTTTTTTGTATGTGGGATTATGTTTTGGACTCAATTTTGATAGTTTTGATGCCCAACAAAGACTTTATGATCAAATTCAAATAAATTTAAACATTCTAGAGCAAATGTTTCCAACAATTTTGATTCCAATTGATGTGCCAAATTCAAGAAATGTAGAAATTGTGATTTAAGATAATTTACTTCTTTTACACGTTGTGGGAAGGACCAGGTTGACAACTAAGGAGTGGTTTTAATTTTTTTTTAATTGTTAATTAACTCCGCTGAGTTTTTCTAAGATTGAAATGATACTTTTGGATGATATTGGTTTCAACGTTTGAATATAAGGGGCAAATGCTACATCTCTAGAAAATTTATTTGATAGGCATGAATCTCGAGTATAATATTTGAATTATACTTTTTTGGAATTAAATTCAAGGCCATATACTCTCCAATTTTAATAAACTTATTGATGTATTAAATGATATATGAATATTACAAGTTTATAGTCAAATTGAGCGTTTTGACTAGTCGAATTCAATAAGCCCAAGATCATTCAAGTATGATGTTATTAAGGCACTCAATTGCTGAGTAAATGATCTATAGCCATGGGAAATTATTGGGCCGTTTTATGGACAGTTTTTTATTCTAACCAAATATATTAAAACAACCCTCATGTATAAGATCCTTATTTTCTACATGAAGGAGGTTATGGAGTTGAGAGATGTCAAGAGCTCTTGTGCATAAATGTTAATGTCGCAAAATAGCACGCACATGGCACGACACGGCGGGGTGTAGCCACGGCTCGATCTGTATGGTTCGACACATGGAGTTTAAAAAGTTCGCGCGCTATTTGCGCTGTGTATGCGCAATGGTGCATGACACAAATAGTGCGTACAATTGAGGGAAAGAGCAAATTCTTATATCTTTAATTATATAGTTAACTATTTTAATTGGGTCATGCCTTATGATATTTTCCTTTTTTGGATTTTCCATGTAAAAAAATATGTCTCTTGAAATTTCTATTTTTGCATGTGTTGAATTTTTATACAAAGTTAATATATTAAATACTTTTCATATCACCTTCAATTTTCTAGTACATAATAGTTTGATGTATTTGTGGAAAGTATATTCCAATATCCTTATAAGATTATTTCAATAACTGATATGAGTAATACTAGTTGTAGTAATTTTGTTTTTTTAACACTCCTTAGGCCAAGAATCTGCTTGATAACCATGGACATTGTAATAAGCCAAGAATGGGCTCCGAAAACCCATCCCTAGAGGATCGAATATGCAATGTCTAGGAGGAAGCAAATCTAAATCCTTCAATTATTGCAGGCGGCTGGCCAATAGACTGCGATATATTGGAACTTGCCAGCCACAAAATCAACATTATAAAGAGATGGACAATTTTAAGATGCCCAAGGAGGATACCCTTGTCGTCATATTGTAGTTTCTCCTCCACCACAATCTCTAACCTAGAACTTATTGACACTGTTAGTTCAACTCATTCTTCTCGTGTTAGCTCAACCAATGTGGAATCCTCCACTAGCCTTAGTGGACTTTACACGTGATCTCGCCTTATGGATACTTCTTGTGCATCACCTTATGGATACTTCTTGTGCTATTATACGAGATAAATTATAATGTCTTATTTAAAAAAAAATTATAAAGGATACCTAGTTTATTGGAGTCCTTATAATAGATGAAATTCTTTGGCATCCCATTTCAGTGGGGTTCAAGCTGCTTGTTATTGACCTATTGAATGGACTTAATCTCTTTTTTATGTGATGAGGCCCTACTCAAAGGCTTGATAGTTTCCATCCATATTTGACAAGCTACAAACTTCTTAATTATTGGAGATAAATAGTATAAAAGACTATTTATGGAAATATTTTTGAAGTGTCTTCCACTATTGGAGGCCAATTATGCTCTTTGAGAAGCTCATTTAGGAATTTGTACAGTACAGTTGGGCGTCAGTGCATCCACTCATAAAACCTTAGGATATGGATTCTACTTGCTTACAATAAAACACAATGTATTAGATTTTCTTCAAAAGTACAAGAACTGTCAAATGAATTATAATCTCACTCATGTTCCACTAATATAAGTTTTCTCTCTCCAAGGCCCTTGCCCCTTTGCTCAGGGAGGGATTGACCTCGTCTTACTTTTTCTCATAGCCCTAGGATAATGGAAGTTCATTATTCTGATTGTTGGATACTTCACAAATTGGGTGAAAGCTGTGCCACTCGCAAAAAAAAAAGAAAAAGCAAATGTGAAGCAGTTTGTATAGAAGAATATTATTTATTGCTTAAGCCTTCCCACAAAAATTATCTATGTTGAAATCCAATGCACTGGAAATATGTTTACATCTTTTGCAAAGATTTTCATAGTAAATTGGTTAACACAACTGTCACACATTCTGAAATATATAGACAAATAGGAGTAACTTTGAATCATTTTCAAAGGATTAGAGACACGCCTTGAAAAGGCTGAGAGCCAATGGGCTGAAGTAGGGGTGTCAATTTCGGGTCACGGGTCGGGTTCGGGTCGAACCCGGAATTGACCCGGCACTATTTGGGTTCGGGTCAACCCGACCCGACCCGCTTCGGGTTCGGTCATTCAACATTTTCTGCACAGGCTGCGACTCACGGGAGAGGGCAGCGGTCGCCAGCGGTGCAGGAAACGCGGGGTAGGCGCCAGACGGCGACGCGACTCGCGCAGGCGGCGACGTGACTCAGGCAGGCAACACGCATCATGCGGGCAGGCGACCGCAGCGCGAATCCGTCTCGGGCAGGCTACGCGCAGTCACGCAGGCAGGCGACCGCGACGTGACTTCGCCTTGGGCAGGCAAAGTGGGGCATCCGGGGCAGTTTCCGGGTCAACTTGAACCCGACCCGGTTTTGCAGACAGGTTGATTTTCCGGACTTGAACCCGACCCGCTTCTGATTCGGGTCAACCCAAACCCGAAATTTTCGGGTCAGGTTTTCGGGTCGGGTCCAATATTGACACCCCTAGGCTTAAAAGCTTTTCAATACACTTTCGGCTTTTGCCATGACAATCAGAACCAAAATAGAAGAAGTACCTTATAATCTATATTTTGGCACAGACAGGATCTAAACTTTTGATGTGGCCAGTAATGAGGATAATCTCTGTTATTATCTTAACCTTCTTCTAAAACACCTCATGCAACTTCATTCAAAAGTTCTTCCTATCCACCAACAAGTAGCTTGTTACTTTAATCTAAGGGTAAAACCCCTATCTATATATGTTGGAGATATATGCTTCGTTTGTGAAGATTTTTTTATTACTTCTTAATGTAGCTTTATAGTATAAAAATTTAAAATTTTTGTATTTGGAAGCTGCTTTAAGGAGCAGTAAGAAGGTCATACCAAATGAAGTCATAATCTTACAAAGCCTTGAAGTTATTGGGAGGTATCTCAGCATAATCAACCTTTTTGGGAGGGAACTTATGTGGTGGTTGCCATTGTCAAGCCTAGAACATTCAAACTTAATGATTCAAATGGGAATATTCTACCTCAAACTTGGAATGCTCAAATTCAGAGGTATTATCAATAACCCTTAGTAACCATCATATACAGTTCCTAGTTAGATTTCTACAACATTGGTAAGGTCATGTTAGATCCGAAAGAGCATTAACAGTCTAAAGATTGATCAATCTTCAGCTTTGATTTGGGATATGCTTGGTATTCGGCTCACCCGAAGCAAAGTACAATCGATACCTGAGGGATTCAATTCAACATCTTCTACATAAATTACTATCATCGAATAATATTCTAACAAGCAACCTCGGATTGGTAAATAATTATTGTTGAATTTCTTTCAACATTTTCCATCATAGGTTAAGGTTTATAGCAACATTGCATATAGGAGTAAATTTATTAAAATTATAATATTCATGAGCTGAGCATAAAATGTCATTTTTTATTTATATATAAATAAATAAAATACTTTCATATGCATCTATACTACCACCAGTGGTTGAAGCATTTTTCGCATCATCTTCTATATTTAAAAAGTTTCCTCAGATGCATGACTTGGTGATCTTCGATGTTTGTTCCTGTCCTACTATACACCAATCGAGTTCCTTTTAAAAAGCCTGGAAAGAAACCTTCTTCAAGGCATTGATGTTTTAAACACTTCATCTCCACATTCTATATATGTTCACAAGCCTTTTGAAGTGATCTTGAATCATGCTCTTACAGGCCTTTTTTTCTTATAATTTTTTTTGTCTTTAAGTGCAATAATCTAACTTTAACCTTAGCCTCTAATAAAGTTTCCTTTGATAGCTCAGCTTATTTTTTCTCCTCAAGAGTATCTATCTTCGCTTTAATAGTTTTCAAACTCTTTATTTCCTGACTAATTTTCACTCGTGTATCCACCAATCATCTTGGGTCCGATCGATCTTTGGCACTACAAAGAAAGAGAAATATCTATACTTGATATCTTGATTGTACATTATGTTGGCCGATCTTCTAAGGCTATCACATCTTTAGCAGTAGCATTATACCTCTATTTATATTCTCTTTGAATATATTAAGAGTAAAAGCTCAAAATAGTACTCTTACTATTAATAAATGCCTAATTTAGTTCCATAGTTTCACATGGCCCTAATTTAATCTATCAACTATTAAAAATTGATCCAATTTAATCTCAGGGCCTAAAATATGAGTTAAATTTAACTCCAAAGTTAAATATGAGGGTATTTAAGGTAGTGTAAGTGTATGTGAGATTATATTGTTTATTTTGCTCTATTTTATCATTTAATAAATTATAATTCATATAAATATCTGAATGAAAGTTAATCTACTAAATAATAAAAATGAATAACTAGTAAAAAATTATATGTTTTAAAGCAAGCAAATGGTTCCTAACATTACAAATTATTTTTATCTTGCTAAACAAATAATTCCTAAGAATAAAAATATCAAAATCATATGCATGGGGATATTAGGAAGATAAGCAAATCTATCATCAACTCTGTCTCCTTGTGGATGTCACACATTGCTCAACGTCACCATCTCTAGATGTTTAAGAGCATTGTGGTTGCTCGCGGTTGCCGCAGCAGCACATCGCTCCCAATGTTCATCCCCATGGGATTATACTAAAATGATAACATGTCGCCTCGCTCGCAGCACATCAAAGCTTGCTCATAGCAGCACAGCGTTCCATCTCCTATGGAATTATACCGGCTCACGCTCGCGGTCTTTATCCATGAAGATCTCGGCCTTCCATGCCATGTCACCACGAGATCTTAGATCTTGCACATCATAAGTTTGTTGTTCATACTACATGTGCAAAGAAGACACATTTGGCTCTTTATAGTGTTAACCCGATACCATTTATGCAAAAGTGAAGATTTTTTATTTTATGTTATATGCATATGATAATGTTAGAAGTTTCTATGCTATTCTAAGGTTATTCTCAATCTTCCCCAGTGTGCGGCTCTTTTGTGCATGCCATCATGGTGCGTCTAAATCTTATGAAGTCCAGTGTATTCTGTTATATAATCCTTTTAATTGAAAGGTAACGCTTTTTGTCCGACTCTTCGAAATTTTAGCCGTCTTATTTTTGTTAAGTTTTAAAAGTCCTCCATTTGGTTTGTTTTAAGGTAATGGCTAAACAAAAGGAATGTATTTCTCTTGATATTGTAGAATTGCCTTACAGCTACTGATGCTCGTCACATATTTGTTTGGCTTCACTTTCCGACACTCTAAGTAGGAGTTTTCGGAAGAAAATTAGGAATTTGGGAGGAGAGAAAAAGAAAAGAAGTCATGTTGATTCTTTCTTCCTAATCGTGAGTTCTGTGCTTTAAGAAAAAAGATTCATTTTCTTTTTGACTGAGTATTGAAAAGAGAGAAGAATTTTTTTTTTTTTTTGCTTTTAGTACTCCTTCCTCTCTTACTTGGTTCTCTCAATTTTTGTTGGATTGGTGAAGGACAAATTACAAAGTATGTTGTTCAAATTTAAGATTTTGAAGAAATAACCTTCTCCTCCAACTATGGGCCGTGTTTCGTTCATATTCTCTCTCTTTCTCCCTTCGGTTCGCTCCCTTCATTTCTTTCTTTTCTAAATGAGGCGTCTGAGCACCAAGCTCTTCCTTTTTACTTAGCCTCCTAAATCAACCTTCATATCTCCTAAATTAAGTTTGACTAAAATCTGAGAGTCTCAATGCAACAGGCCTCTCAACAACAAGCCACTTGCAGAGCGGCTGGAGCAGTGGTACTCCACATCTGATGATATAGACCTCAACTCCGCTGACACCCTACGGTTTCGTTTGGGGCGACTTTCTAACTGCTTCTTAAAGCAACTTTCAAGTAAAATTTTTAGTTTTTTACTTAAAAAGCTGCTTTATGAAGCAGTAAGAAACCCGTCCCAAACGAAACCTTAATTCCAGTATCAAATGACCTGAAACTCTACGAAACGAACTCGATCCAAAGTTCCAAACCCACAATCCCTCAAACAAGTGATCTAGATGCTGCTTTAATACGTAGTACCAAAGCATTTTTTGAAATTAAGAAAAAACTTGTTTCAATATGGTATGTGGACTTTGGGTTTTTTAGCCTTGGGTTTCTAAATAGCAATTTTAAGAATTTTGTTTTTTATAAATTACTAAGGCTGCTAGCAGCAATTGTGGAGCTCTGCTCTGAATCTAACATCCGTTATTTAAAGTTTCTATTATAGTTAATTCAGCAACCGTTGGGAATTGCTTAACGTTTTTAAAATCTGAAGTGCTACCTGCAGAATTTCGTTCTTAAAGCCTTATTTAATCCATGGTAATCATGTGGTCAGTCTGCAGAATAGTTTTAATGGCTGTTACTTTTATGCTTCTGAATATAATCTACTTTCAGAGGATCTGAATTTTGAGAATATTTATAAATTTTTAAAACATATTTTTTTCTTAGATTTTCATCATGGATTGAATAAAGGTTTGAATGAAGTTTACCAGGTTTACCCAAGTTTTGGTTGGTTCATTGAGGAAAAAGTAAATGAGGGTTGTGTGTTAAGCTACTTAGCTTTCTAATGAAGAGGTTGTTTGATCATTAAAGGAGAACATCTCTAAGAGAGATGAGAGGAGATGTCAAACTTATATATTAAGTGAGTCACTTTAGGGAATACCAATATTATTACATCCACTACAGGGAAGAGAAAAATAGTCCAGATACGACATCACCAAGCTCTCACTTTCACCCAGCTACACAATTATAAATATGAGTTATATCTCAATGGTCTGTAAATATCCTCCAAAAGGCAAGGATGATATATTTATAATTATCATCATTATGTGCGGATGTCGAACGTCATCTAGAGACCAATCAGAATGTGTTACGTCACATCTTCGTTGTGTACCGTGGCTCGGTACTGTTGATGTGGTTGCACCTGATTCTCCTCCAGACGTAGAGCTACGTTCGGCCTCCGCATAGAATTACTACGTGTGGACCATGAGCGATAATATTCGGCGCATCATTGGCAGCGTTCCACTTGACAAGCTTGGAGATGATTAGGTTTCAAGTGTTGGATATTTGATACTTAAATATTCTTTACAGTGGTCATTGTTCCGTATCGGTAGTAGTTAGATTGAGAGGTGAAAGTTGCAAATGCATCAAGGCTAGAAGAAGAAATCTCTGGGGTTCCAGAAATGGAAGAGGTCGGGGCTACAGGAAATATGTGCTGCACTTCACTTAACGTGCATTTGGCAACTAAACTGACAGAGAATCCAATAGTTCTGTAAGCTATGCATGTGGTACGACATGGTCCATGATGCCAAATGTGAATTTTCAAAAAAAAAAAAAAAAATTTGTTGGGCTTCTTATGAATATAATACTGAAAATTTTGAATTGCTTGAATATTTTTATGGTGTTATAAAATATAAGCCTGGTTACTTTTTCAGTGCCAAATGGAGTCACTGGCTTGTTCTGGAAGTGGAGCAAAATCTGCGTTAGGTTTCGTTTGGGACGCTTTTTTTACTGCTTCTTAAAGCAGTTTTTTAGTACAAAAATGTTAATTTTTGTACTAGAAAGTAGCTTTAAGAAGCAGCAAGAAAGCCGTCCCAAACGAAGCCTTAGTCTCATAGTAAAAAGAAGAGAAAAAAAGTCAATATATCAACCAAATATGATTAGCCTGGAATTTTCTATTAAAATCAGTTGATTTCAAAGCTTCTGTCCCCAATCATAGCCATAATTTTCTTATTGTTTAAAAAATCAGTTAGAATAGATTGAAGTGTTCTCCAAAGAAATTAATAACATAGTAAGAAGCTAAAATATTGTACTATAGACTTTCAAAAAATTAGTAGAAAATTTGTTTGTTTTTATTTATTTGTTGACCAGGTTAAAAGAAAGAGTATTTGTGACACTTGACACTTGGAAGGAAAACACCATTCTCTGAAACTAATTAGCATTTCTTAAGATGTCATTAACATTAGTAGGTTGTTAAAACTTGAATACCATCTTTCATTGTGTTGCCAAAACATAGTTTAGTTTTATAAAACTTAAACCGTTATTTTAGGTTTTGTTTGGGATTACTTTCTTACTGCTTTTTAAACAATTTTCTAGTATAAAAATTTTCGCTTTTAAAAACTGTTTTAGAAAACAGTTAAAGCTGTTCCAAATGAAGTCTTAATTTTAAACTGAATTGGATGATAGTTGACATCATTTACTGATGGTGAGTTAATTAAGCTACTCTTTTAAAAACTTTGCTATATCATACTTTTTTGCTTTATTTTGGTTTAAAAAGGTTTCAAAAGAACTAAAGGATAGGTCTAATATGTCTATGTATACAAAAATGAATTTACTTTTATCACATGCTAAATAGGGGTGTCAATTTTTGACTACCCGAAATACGACCCGGGAAAATCCGAGTTCGAGTCAACCCCAACCCGAAATGGGTCGGGTTCGGTTTCAACAAATCAATCCGTTTTGAAAATCGGGTCGGGTTCGGGTTGACCCAGCAACCCGAAATTGACTTGAAAGTGACACGAAAACTCATATTTGATCCGAAAGTATGAGATTGACCCGTTTTTTACCCGAAAATCGAATATTAACCCGATTTTATATTCAAAAACTAGCAATTTTGGGTCAACCCCGTGTCATTCGTGTCGGGTCGGGTTCGGGTTGATCGGAATTCAGTTCCGGATTCGACCCGAATTGACACCCTATTGCTAAATAATTCAACATAATATCAGATAATGAAGTCTAGACTACACGTCCCAATTGTCATTAAGGCTTCGTTCGGGTCTCTTTTTCATACTTTGCTTTTTAAATCTCTATCATAATTTATATTTGGCTATTGCTTTTTTATTGTGCTAAGAAGCAATTTTTAAGAACAGTTTTTTAAAAAGTCATTTTTATATAGCAGTTTTATAATTGATACATCATCGCAAAATCATCTGATCGGGCACGAATATCGAGGCAAAAACTAGTTAGAAACTTCAAAAAATAATTTCGGTAGCATATGAACTCCGATTTCAACGAGCTTATAGTCAAACTGAGCGTCTCGGAAATACGAACCCAACGACACCAAGATCAACCTAATCCGAGCCCAAATGAGTCCGGATCAAGTGTTTGAAGCGCTGTTGGAAGGTTCAAACCGCAATTTGAGTTACCAAACAGTCTCCAATTTTGATGAGCTTATACTCGAATCGAACGGCTCGACGAGACGAATCCAACGAGCCCAAGATCATCAAATTCCGACTTCATTAAGGCCTTCAAATGTCCAACGAACGGTGCATGATCAAAGGATTCGATATCGGCCGTCCATTCAAACCACTCCCTGTTCGCCCTTGATCTCACGCCTATTTACGGACTATGCCACTCCAGAAAAACTATAAATAGAGCCCTCATTTTACACCAAGGGAACTCAAGTGAAGAGAGAGAAGAAGAAAAGAAGGAGAAGGAGAAAGGGGAATAGGAGATTCCTCACCTCCTCGACCACCGCCGCCGGAGTTTTTCCTGCCGCCTGAAGACGCCGGAGCTCTGCCGGATTTTTAGGAAACGCAGGGAATTCGCAGGATTTTGTGAATTTCGTAGAAGAAACAAGTTGTATTTGGATTATCCCGAC
The DNA here is from genome assembly GCA_016618105.1 of Dendrobium huoshanense. Lineage (NCBI taxonomy): Eukaryota > Viridiplantae > Streptophyta > Magnoliopsida > Asparagales > Orchidaceae > Dendrobium > Dendrobium huoshanense. Next base: position 17,413,560 of record CM028356.1, read on the forward strand.
TTGTGGGACGAAATCCGTCATTTGTAATCTACGAAAATACTAGTGGAAATTTGCAACTGGGCGAGGCCCCGTGGTTTTTTCCCTTTTTGGGTTTTCCACGTAAAAACTCTTGGTGTTCACTTTCTCTTTTTTGTCTGTGTGCGAAATACCCGTGCAACGCTAGGATGCGAATTTACAAACTCTATCGCCGCGTATATTCTCGCACGCAACAGTTTGGCGCCGTCTGTGGGAAACAACATTCCCACTACTTCGAGTACTGCTACGATGGTGAATATGTGCAGCAGTCGTTTGGTTGGAGCTTCTCGCTCCAATTCTCGTCAGTCCAGAAACTCGTCCATTAACCATAGACGACCAATCTCAGTATCTTTGCACCCCGGGGGGCAAAATTCTGCCGGTGAAAGGACCCCAGGACCTTCATTGGAAGAAAGGATTCGGAAGATGGAAGAATCTCAGAACGAGATTCTTCAACTCCTACGAGACGATCGACAGCCGACGTTGGAAGAGACCATTCGCCCTCGGGATCCACCAAGGGTTGAAGATGTTCAATTCGAGCAGCGTCAAGAAGAAATTCACTTTCCTCCACCTAGGGGACATCCTCAATCACAACAGGAAGATGAACTTGCCGATACAGCGAGTTCAACACATCCTCATATTTTTTCGCTTCCAGAAGGCTCTCTCCAACCACACATTGCAGGACTCCCTCACAATGTCCTACGTCGCGAACTGCGAAAATTGGTACGGGAAGAGTTCCCCCGATGAGATGTGAGGCATGCTCTCCGACAGAGGAATTTCCAGGAATCATCACCTCTAACGGAAGCCATTCTTCAGCACCCCATTCCGGTAGGATTCAAAGTGCCAAATGTTGAATCCTACAACGGGACGACCGACCCATATGAGCATATCGACTACTACAGAACCATCATGCATATTCAACGAGCATCAGACGCGCTCCTCTGCCAGGTCTTTCCCACCACCCTTAAAGGATATGCCCGAACATGGTTCTACTCGCTTCCACCTGGAACGATCTCCTCTTTTGTCAAATTGGCAAAAGTATTCGTCGAACAATTTGTGGCCAATCGAAGAATTGCTAAGGATTCTTCCCACCTCTCCGGGATTCGCCAAAATGAGGGAGAATCGTTGAAGGAGTATTTTCAACGATTTTCCACTGAAGCATGACAGATTCCAGGAGTAGACCCTGAATTACTCAGAGGGGTCTTTCTTGGAGGTCTTCGTCCTGGCCCCTTCTATTCGGCCCTTATGCGAGACACCGTCCATTCGTACGCTGACTTGATCCATCGCGTGGAGGCACAAATCTCTGCGGATGAAGCTATAAATGCTCACAGGAAACAGTTTGAGCAAATCAGCGGGAAGCGCAAAGGTGCACCTGGGATGGATAATTCTTTCTCACAGTAGAAAAAGTATGAGAAGAATAATCTACCTCATAGGTCTCCGTCACCACGACGAGGACCTCACCAAGAAAAGGAGTACACACCACTTAATACATCCCAATCAAATGTATTAATGGCCATCCGGGATCAGGAGAATATGAAATGGCCACACCCTTTGAAGCCCAATGTCGAAAACAAGGAGCATTATTGCCACTTCCACCGTAGCCGTGGGCACACTACTGAAGCATGTTGGCAGCTCAAGGAAGAAGTTGAGAGACTGATCCGACAAGGATATCTCCGACAATTCATCAAGAATACACCAACCCGAGATGAAGTTGGTCCGACTGGGGGGCAGAATCAACAACAAAGACAACCATTGAATAATGTTCAAATGGTTGGAGAGATTGAATGATCACGCACTTCGTGTATTTGTATTAGCAAATATTACTTGTCTTGTTCTCACTTTTATGTTGAGTTGAGTGTCACTTTGATATCTCTAATATCTTCTTTCAAGTTAAATGTTGTCGTATTGTCACCGTACGAAGATCTTGTGTGTTGAGTACTTTGTAATTTGTAAGTCATACCAGGGAACTATTGTACTATGCTTACGTAATGCAGTAATAGAATGTTCATGTTGTTGTGATATGATTTTTCCTCTTATGAAAGATAAGAAAAAAACTTCTCAAACTCTTTCTCCGTGATTCGAGGAATACACAATCAATATTGTATCTCAATCACCGGACGATCAATCCCAGGGGGATTTGATCCTGACCTCATCCACACAGGTTAACGTCGTCGAGCAGGGCTCCGACATACAACCTCGGATAGGTCTTACATCTTTGGTGGATTCTCTCGACCTCTTCCACACAGGTTAATGTCGTCGAGCAGGGCTCCGACATACAACCTCGGATAGGTCTTACATCCTTGGTGGATTCTCCTGACCTCATCCACACAGGTTAACGTCGTCGAGCAGGGCTCCGACAAATAACCTCGGATAGGTCTTACATCCTTGGTGGATTCTCTCAACCTCTTCCACACAGGTCAATATCATCCTTGGTGGATTCTCTCAACTGATACATCATCGCAAAATCATCTTGATCGGGCACGAATATCGAGGCAAAAACTAGTTAGAAACTTCAAAAAATAATTTCGGGAGCATATGAACTCCGATTTCAACGAGCTTATAGTCAAACTGTGCGTCTCGGAAATACGAACCCAACGACGCCAAGATCAACCTAATCCGAGCCCAAATGAGTCCAGATCAAGTGTTCGAAGCGCTGTTGGAAGGTTCAAACCGCAATTTGAGTTACCAAACGGTCTCCGATTTTGATGGGCTTATACTCGAATCGAACGGCTCGACGAGACGAATCCAACGAGCCCAAGATCGTCAAATTCCGACTTCATTAAGGCCTTCAAATGTCCAACGAACGGTGCATGATCAAAGGATTCGATATCGGCCGTCCATTCAAACCACTCCCTGTTCGCCCTTGATCTCACGCCTATTTACGGGCTATGCCACTCCAGAGAAACTATAAATAGAGCCCTCATTTTACTTCAAGGGGACTCAAGTGAAGAGAGAGTAGAAGAAGAGAAGGAGAAGGAGAAAGGGGAATAGGAGATTCCTCACCTCCTCGACCACCGCCGCCGGAGTTTTTCCTGCCGCCTGAAGACGCCGGAGCTCTGCCGGATTTTCAGGAAATGCAGGGAATTCGCAGGATTTTGTGAATTTCGTGGAAGAAACAAGTTGTATTTGGATTATCCCGACATGTGGGACGAAATCCGCCATTTGTAATCTACGAAAACACTAGTGAAAATTTGCAACTGGGCGAGGCCCCGTGGTTTTTTCCCTTTTTGGGTTTTCCACGTAAAAACTCTTGGTGTTCACTTTCTCTTTTCTGTCTGTGTGCGAAATACCCGTGCAACGCTAGGACGTGAATTTACAAACTCTACCGCCGCGTATATTCTCGCACGCAACAATAATCACTTTTATAAAAAATTATAATTATCTGAAATGGATCCTTGTATTCGACTTACTATTTAAATCAAAAAAATAATATTGCAGGAGCAAAATCTCCATTTTGCTACAAGGAGAAAAAGTCCAACTCTATCTACCCATTACTAGGGAGATTATTATATATGCACTGCATTTAATATATCTCCATATAATTTGTTTAATTAAGTTTACAAAAAGTTATTAAAAAAACTTCTCAATCACATATCGTTTAGAGAGAGAAAGTGAGAGAGAGAGAGTTACTCGGGTGTTTCATCCTTGGAGAGAGGAGAAATTATTTTGTCTTCCTATCGAGGCTGTGAGTGTACGCATTGTGTACAAAATTTTGATACATATTGTATAAATTTGTACACAGTGTATACACTCACATATCCGAATGATTCTTTCTGTCAGGACTATGCACAGAATAATTTTTTTGTAGAGAGAGACTAAGGACTTCTATGTACATTTTACAAAGAAGTGATTGTTGAGAGCTGAAAAACCTACTGGCATTACATGGACAACAAAGAAAGAATATTGTTATATTGATATATCCAGCAGTTGTAAAACAGAGAAACTTACTGATTTCTGTCAAATCAAAAATATAGTTAGCCTGCTTAAGAAATATCAGCTTTAACTATCATTACTGTAAGGTAAAACAATTATCAAAGCTCTGAATAATGAAAAATTATTAGGTGCGAAGTGTGCACCGTCCGCACAAACATGGGTACCTAGCGGTACCCAACGGTACCAAACTGTACCGAGTACCAGTACCTAGCGCGGAATAAGGCTTGTGCGGACGGTTCTCCCTGTCCGCACTCCGCACCTAATAATCTTTACTGAACAATACGGATCATAAAACATAAAATGCATAATTGTGTAGTGTTTAGATCTCACAACAATATAATTTTTGCTCAGCCAAGTTGTTCCCAGTTCTATGATCAACATACTGTCTTCATCAATATATATTTCTCTCTATTTGTTTCATCTGCAGAATAATTGGATACTCTGTAATTAAGGTATTAAAAAAAACCATTTTTCTTATCCTTATAGTTTTTCTTTTTTTGAAAGCTTCAATCATAAAAAAAATTGTTGATTGATTAAATTAAAGTTTGACATATAATAAAACATTTAAAAGAAAATTCAATTTAAGCATTGGAATTAACTATTTTATTTTTAGTTTATTTTGTTATAAGCATCTAATAGGAATGTACTGTGCATCATAATCAAGTTACAGTGAACCAAAGAATGGGCTCTAAATTATTTCTTTAACGTCTTTACTCTTTGGCAAATTATTGCATCAGGTCACCTGACGGAAATATCCGTTCGGATCCTCTCTGTCTACAGTAAAGCGCAGGTCACTGTAGCAGCTGCTACAGTGACCTGCGTTTTACTGTAGACAGAGCGGATCCTCTCTGTTCGGTGACCTGATGCAATAATTTGCCTCTTTAGGATTTGATCTTATACAAAAAAGAAACACAGAGTAAGTTAACATTTTGTTCTTTGGGTTACTAAATTCTTCTTAATTTAAGCTCTTGTCAAATGATGGAAGTGTGGGAAGCCTACAATCCTCTACACGTGGCAGCCAGTGAAACTTACACCCAAGTCCACAATTTTAACAATAATTACATCTCATAAACTATTCTGGAAATTGGGCTGAATTTTTAATAAAAAGATAGTAGTAAATAAGAAAAGAAATCTTAGAGGGCACATTGTTTTATTGTGAAAGGCCTCATTGCCATGGATCTACCCCGAGATTAGTGTTATGCATTATATCCAACACTTCCACTAATTTCAGTATAAATTCAACTAACATTAAAGCCCGTTCTTATGTGAATTCTATCAAAATATTTTCATGTCTGCCTGACAATTACAAAAATGAGCATAATTGATTAGTTCTCACGCGTTTAATTTAGGTCTTCATATGAAACTAAGGCTTCATTTGGGACGGTTGTCTTTCTGCTTCTTAAAGCGGCTTTTTAGTAAAAAAAATTTAATTTTGTACAAAAAAGCTGCTTTAAGAAGCAGGAAGAAAGCCGTCCCAAACGAAGCCTAAGGCTTCGTTTGTAACGGATTTCTTACTGCATGCTTCTTAAAACAACTTTTTAGTACAATTTTTTTAATTTTTATATTAAAAACCTACTTTAAGAATTAAGTAATAATAAAGTCGTCCCAAGGCTTTGTTTGGAACAATTTTTTTAATGTTTCTTAAATCAAATTTTTAGCAAAGAATTTAAAATTTTTACTCTACAAAGCTGCTTTAAGAAGTAATAAGAAAGCCGTCCCAAACGAAACCTAAGACTTTATTGGGGAAAGCTTTATTACTGTTTTGATTTTCAGATTTCAACCATAATTTTTATTTGCTCACTCTTTTTTCATTAGGGTTTAGAAAAATTGTTTTAAAAATCTATTTTCTTTAACGACATCAAAAAATTAATTTCTCTACAACAACTTTATAAATCAGGAAAAAAATCGTTCCAAACACAGCTTAAAATTGCTCCAATTTTATATTGGGATCTGAATTTCTGAAGCTACAAATGTTCCTCAAAACCTCAGAGAAACTGAGAAAGCAAAGCATCTTTATATGTTTGGGCGAACGATATTTATTTATTTTTTGTCTAATAAGAAAATAATAATAATAATAAAGAATCTTATTTCTTGTCCTTAAAAAACTAACAATTTTTAATAAATTTCATTTATGTATTTAGTTGTTTAATTGGAGAAATTATTACTTGCAGAGTAATAAATTTTCTTTTAATTGAGCGAAAGTTTCATATATAAAAAGATATTTACGTGCAAACTAATCAATTTTTAACATTTGATTTCAGATAGAGTTCATTTTTATATTTGGGATTATTCAATTTTAAGTACTTAAGATTTATGTATTTTAAGAATATTTTGTAAATTAAATCTAATGAATTTTGATTTTCTTAAGATTATTTTGTTCAAAAGCTATCCCAAACGGAGCTTATATCAGTACTTAAAATTTAAATTTTATATGATCTTTTAATACTTACTACAATTCATTTGTTATGATCATATACATATGAAAATGAGTATACTGATTTTTCTTATAAATACCACTACTCATGATTTATATCTACATTTTATATATGCTAGAATTGTGCAGTGAGTTGAACATTGAGCATAATATACTGTGAAGTATGTATATGTAAGAGGTTAGTTAAAATGATTGGATGATTCATGTTAGATGGAGACATGTCATCATGTAAAGGATGAGTGGGCCAACAGACTTATCTTTAAAATAAGATTTATAGTGTAATCATAAATAATATGAAAATGGATGCATAATGAGATAAATTGATATGACATGTTACGGCAATGATCAAGAAGTGATGACTTCTGATATGAAATTTCTCTGATCTAAATGACTTGTGATATGATTGATTCTTAATTTGAAATATGAATGATATGATTGAGACCTGTTCTTATAAAATTTGTCTACGTGATTGAGTATAGGAAAAATGTCACAGATAGATGAATGTCTTGTCTTGCTTACAGTACTTGCATATGCTAATAGGAATATATATATGATACTGACATGATATGATTTGCATAGATATTTGATATAATTGATAAAAGTATATGATAAGACCGATAAAGCTAATACAAAGATATTTGATATATATGAATCAGATTATTTACATAATATATATGCACAAGATAGACACTATATGATATGGTTATGAATATGACAGATATATAGATTTCCAGAATTGAGAAAGATAAAAATAATTTTATATCTAATGAGTATATAAATGATAGAGTTTATTGACCATTTGTGTATGATTACTGGTTACTAATCACAGCTCTTAAGATATACAGTTGTACTGATGCTTACTGATCATATGACTTATTACTGCTTCATTAATTCTTACATGTTTTTACATTTATATGTTCACATTGATAGTGATTGAATGCTTATATGCATACTATTTTTAATGCTTTGCATTGATTTTGGTTGTATGTTTTGATAACTTACTGAGCTGTTAGCTAAATCTATGCTTTTACATATTTTCAGGAAGGTGTTGGGATCCAGTGGAGTGAGGACAAATCATGTTTCATTTTATTTTTTTATTTTTAATTTTCATTCATTATTTGTAATTGTTATGGAAAGATGTTATATGTAGCCTACAATCTACACTAGTGAAATTATTTTAACAAGGACATATCCCAAAAAAAATTTCCTTTTCTGAGTTATGTACAACTTTAAAATTTTCGTCTCCTTTGCATTAATCTCGACATTGGTTAAAATTCATTGGATCATAGCAAGATCAAATTATAGGCTAACTTAGGCTTCGTTTGGGACGGCTTTTTTATTGCTTTTGAAAACGGAGTTTTAGTACAAAAATTAAAAAATTTGTACTACAACTCCGTTTTAAAAAGCAATAAAAATGCATCCCAAACGGAGCCTTAATTTAATCTCAAGTCAAAAAGAAACATTTATCTTTAAATTTTGTTGAAGCTAAAAAGAACACAATCTCAATCAATTTTTGATGTCCTAATTAATTTAATGACAAAATAAATTATAAGAATTTTTGTACGCAAAATAAATTAACTTTTATATTGTATTTATTTCAAAATAAATCTATAGACTAAAAAATCCATCAATATCAAAACATAGTATGAAGATTTTATACTTTTTTTTTTCAAAAAAAATCAGAGAAAAATCCTTTGATTAATTGAAGAGTGGATAAAGAAAAACATCCTCATAAAAAAGAAAATTCTTTAACAAGATTAGGCAAAGACAACCATTCTCAATTTAGGTAAGTAGTCTTCTCATGCAACTAAAGTTCAAACATGTACAACAAATTGAGTTTAATCTTAAAGTTAAAAATGAATAAAATAAAATAAAATACAAATTTCAAACTTTATAACAAAATAAAATTCTTCATTATATGAAATTCTATGCCATCAATAAACAGCATAAATAAATGTAAACAATGATTGCAACAGTTTCTTTTACACTTTCTCAACAACATCAATTTTGTTGTTCGACTAACATTTCTTCACAAGCAAAAGAACAAACGGCTAGCGCGCAATTCATTTTATGAACATTCATGCGGGTAAAAAGCACGATAGGCGCTGAAGGAGAGATATCATGCACAGATTAGCTAAGGAAACGAGAAGGAGCCACCAATCTGTGAATTTGCCGACGAAGGAGGGTTGATTGCAATCCACAGCAACGAAATAGTGATGGCGAGAAGCCCCGCCCACACATAAATAATGGTGGGCGTCCTTCTCCTCCTCCCCATCAATCCTTTCACAAACGGATACATATGAGCAAGCACCCAGAAGCTAAAGAAAACACCCCCAAGCAGCTTGCTCCACTGTGGGATAGTCGCATAAATTGTCCGGCTTACCCCCACGGCAATGGCAATAAGGTTGACAAAGATGATTGTAAGGGGCGGGATCATGAGAGATGTCCATTTCACAATGTAGAGATCAGCGAAATCGTCATCTTCATCGTCGCCGGCGGATTTGGAGGTGAGAGTGAAGGAGATCTCGATGCCGGCAATGACTTTAAGGAGGCCTTGGATAACGGCGGCAAGATGAGCGGAGGTGCCGCCGATTAGCCAAAACTGCTCGTTGCGCCACCACTCTTCGAGCTGGATGCCGGACCACTTTATCTCGAGAACGGCGAGGAGGACGAGCGTGCAAGTAATGATGAGGAGATAGGCCAGGAAACTGACGTTAAGAGTTTGTACGATGAATTGACCGGAGAAGAGGGAAAGAGCCGGGAGGAAGCAGTAGACGATGAGGAAGATGGAGGTGAAGGGATAGATGCCGACGTTGAGGTAGGCCATACGCTGCAGAAATTTCAACTTAGGGCCGGCGAACAGAGCGTTGTTGCGGGAGAAGAAGATCTCTACGGACCCGGTTGCCCAACGCAGCACCTGGTGAAGGGAAAATTGAGAATGGTTGGATTATCTAAGGAAAAATATTGGATTAAGGCATTTTCTTAATTAAATTTAATGAAATTTAAATAGATACCACAAAAATTTTAATTTCTAATGCAAAAATTTTATATTTATTAATATAACATTAAAATTTAAATACATACCACAAAAATTTTAATATCTGATAGATATAAAAAATATATATTTATTAATATAACATTAAAATTTTTACATATCATTACTATTAACTTTTTTTATAAGACAGTTTTCTTATTAATTTTTTAAATAATTTTTTTAATAAAAATTTCCGTTTTATAAAGCAAAAAAAAAGTCGTCCCAAACGAAGCCTAACTCTTATATTTCATTTGAGATGGCTTTTTTATTGCTCCTAAAAGTCATTTTTTAGTGCTAAAATTAAAATTTTGTACTAAAAATCTACTTTAGAAAGTAGTAAAAAAGTCGTCCCAAACAGGGCGAATTATTACATCCGGTCATCGGACGTCCGGACATCCAATCCAGATGCGCCACATCACCCAAACACATTGGGATCCGGTGTATTTTGATGAAGTGACGCTTCTGTATTGATGTCCGGACAAATCGGGACACTTGAGGTAATAATTTGCCCCCAAAATGAGCCTTATAATTTTTTAACTGATTTCTAAACAGCTTTTTTAGTGCCGCAATTAATTACCTGGTGGAGGCGATCCGTCAGATTGATAGGCGCCGTCCCCCGGAAGGCGTCGCGCTTCGTCACACAGTAAATCGACCGCCACCCTCTATTATGCATCCTGTATCCCGTCACCACATCCTCCGTCACCGACCCGTAAATCCACCCCACCCGTGTCCCCCACTCCGTCTTATCCTCATACCAACACGACACCACGCTCACCGCCTCCGCCACTGCCGATGCATCCAACGGTTCCCGCGGCATAATCAACGCACCCGGCGGCCTCCCATTCTTCACCGACGGATGATCCGCCAACGGCCTCCCTTGAAACTCCGCCACCGCAATCGAATCAATCAAATAACTCGAGTTCCCAAACTTCCTCGGAAACGAATACAGGTTCATTCCATCATCGTCCTCCATGCGTAGCGCGTGAGTCTCCACGTCGTGCTCGCGATGGCTGACGCCGTGCCGGCGGGGGAAGCAGCAGCTGCAGCATCCTCTAGCCGAGCCCAGCGGTACCCGCGGAGGGTCGAAGCCGTAGAGGGCGATGCGGCGGAAGAGACATCCGGTGCCGACGTAGACAGGCCCCTGCAGGTTGAGATGTCATAAGAAATTAAGCTTCATAATTATTTTTCATCTCGTTTATTAAAGAAAAGTTTTAATACAAAAAAACTTCCCTATGTGAAGTACATAAACATTCTTCTAATAATTTTATGATTAAGTTAATATTAATAATATTTAATTTGATCTAAAGACTTAGTTTTTATAAAATTAAATATAAAAAATTAGATATTAAATATGAAAAAAAATATAAAAATTTGTGGTAAGTAAATCCCCAAATTTCTTAAAAGTACAGCAGCCTCCAATATAAAAGATGGGCTTCAAATTCATTTAAAATTTACTTTGCAATTAATATGAAATGTTTATATTCTAATATTTTTTAAATCCTTACTGATAATATTTTATTTTGAAATTTTTGAACTTAATAAAAAATTTCTTGAGAACGCAGTGCACTGTCCAGAGACCAATCAGAATGACAGCGGCATCAAGCGCGGTACCGAACAGTACCGAAAAGGGGTGACGTGGCACATTTTGATTGATCTCCGATGATAAAGAATCATCCGGATATGAGTGTACATATTATTTGTATATAATATGTATAAAAAAAAAAAATTAAGTATAAAATTATACTCACTATAGACTCACATCCGGATTTCTCCACACTTGGAGGTTCGCTGCACGGTAATAGAATTTTTATCACTGTAGCTGTAGTTTTTACCTACTCATTACGTTTGAAAAGCAAACAGAATTTTGTTAAGAGTAGGCCGTTAACCTGCAGGCCGTCGAGAGCTCGCATGTTGACGTCGAAGAAGACGGTATTGTGGTTGGCGTAACGATCGGAGGGATCGATGCCTTCGAAGCGCTGGGGGAATTGCACGTAGCAGATGCGGTCGCCGCCGCGGTCCATCATGAAACACATGCCTTCGCGGAGGGCTTGAGAGTTGTAGATGTAGTGGTCGCAGTCGAGGTTCAGCATGAAAGGGCCGTTGGACAAGATGGCGGAGGCGCGGACAAGGGCGTTCATGGCGCCGGCCTTTTTATTGTGGTCGTACCCTGGCCGCTTTTCGCGGGACATGTACACAAGCATTGGGAGACGGATGTCCACCTCGCTGAGGTCCAGGACGGTGGTGGTGGGGCCGCCGCCGCCGCCGCCGCCGTCGTCTTCAGTGTTGCTGCTGGTGTCGTCGGCGCTGGTGCCGAAGATGGGTTCTTCTGCGGGGGGTTTCAACATCACCTGAATCATATATCACGAGAAAAAAAAGGGAAATTTGTTTACCGCTAATTTATACGGAAAATTTGAAAAATATAATAATAATAATAATAATAATAATAATAATAATAATAATAGTTATTTAAAAGAAATTCTTAAAATCAACCGCTAACCTGAATGATGCCGGCGTGGTCGCCGCGGGAGTGATCAGAAGCAGAGTGAATCCAAGTACCAGGCCAGTGAGTGCCATCAGCCATCCATGTTGCCTTCGGTATCTTAATAGGCTCGAGTAGTGCCTCATCGCCGGCGACCGCCGCCGCCGTGGCTTCCTGTCTCTGCAACCTCGCGGCCTTCAACTCCTCGCGTGCATGGAAAGCATCAGAACGCCGCCGTATGGCTTCAGGAAGAGCGTTAATCCGAACCTTAAACTCATCATACTCTCTCTTCATCCGCCGCCGATCCCGCACAAAATCGGCCCGAACCTTATTCTTGTACGGGTCCCGCTTCAGCCCGAAATAGCTCTCCGGATTGCGTGGTTCGATCGCGTGCTTGCGACAGAACGGAACCCACACTGCGGCGAAGGATGCGGCCTCAGCCATGGCCTCGAAGGTGAGAAGCGCGCCGCCGTCGTCAGAGAGGTAGCAAGCGAGCTTTTCGATAGGGTAGTCGGCGGCGAGGATGGAGAGGATGGTGTTTGCGGTGACAAGAGGAGGTTCTTTTTCAGGGTCGGCGGTGGAGACGAAGACGTCGAGTCCGGGGAGATCGGATTTTCCGGTGGGGTTGGTAGGGGAGGGGGTTTCGAATTTTTCCTTGAGGACTTTGAGGTCTGTGACACGGTTCACAGGGGAGAGCTTGGGGAGCTGGTCTAGTAGCCATGAGAAGGCGAACCATATCTCGCAGACGACGGACATACCCCATAGCCAGATAGCGTCGTGATTCTTGTGGGTGATGCGCCATGTGAGGAACAGGCCGAGGACCCCCATGCGAACTAAGATTAACAGCCTGTATGTTCGTAAGCAAAATTTCAACTTTACGTATATACATTCAAGCAATTGAAACAGAGCGCGGCTCAGGAAGAAGAAGAAGAAGAAGAAGAAATATACATTAATTCATTTAGAATGTTCTTATGCAGAGGAGAAGCAGGAGCCATTTGGTTTTTTTGCGAGCTTAGGTGAAAACTGACAAAATTTATGAATTCAAAGTCAATTCCCGATTAATAGAAGCAACGGCAACAGTAAAATTATTAAGTTTATTATAAGATAGTCTCATCGGAAACACTTCCAACACCAACTCCAACGGTCCAATTTTAATTCAAGCTGACCACCACAATAATGTTTTAAATGAATCTACAAAGCAAACTCATAAAAATACTAAATTGAATAAATTATTCTTTTATAGAATTAGCTATTTCATCATAAAATAATGTGTAATCAGATATCTTAAAGCAAGTTCTAATCCAGATACCAATACGGAAGAATTAGGATTACATCTTCTAAAAGGTTGATTTGATACGAAAGAATTATATAGTATAATATTCAAAATTGTTGGTTTCTATCATTTGTCTTATTAAATTGTTCTGCGCGTTGAATCGTTTGGAGTTCTTCAAATGCTATATTTCCTCTCTACTTTGTTCTCCACGTCAAGAAAATTAACAAAAACAAAACAACAGAAAACCAAATAGCCGTATTAGAAAAAGGAGCACACAAACGTTCGTAAAATAATATAACTATGGCTCATCTCTCCCGTCCCAAAAAAAAAAAAAGTTATCATGTATAATTATTATCTTATTAATTAAAAGGCTCTACAAGTGCCAATAGAGTAATTCCAGAGAATTGATCGAGGACCTCTAGGAAAGAAAATAAATTTTCAATCTGGGTCATTAAACAAGTTAGATGCTGAATAATTGAAGTAAATTTTGATGCTTTGATAACAATCAATCAATAACGTTGAAGAGAGAATTGAATCAAAGAACCTGAAAACAAAGCACAATCTCACCGGTAGGGACTAAGAATGGCAGCTGGAATTCTAAGCTTTCTAGTTAGAGGCCGCCACGCCTTATTCCAGAGCTCCTTGGCCGGCGCTCTCTCCGAGCCCCCTTCATCACCGCCACCTCCCCCGCCGCTGCTTTCGTCGCTTACGACAGCTTCCTCCGGCCAAATTGCATTCCCATACCCGTATGTCCCCTTCGTCTCAAATAGCCACCGATTATTATCAAAGTCCGAACTTTTTGCCGATCTTATCACCGACAGCCTCCTATCAGTCGTCGCCTCATCCTTTGGCGGAGGCGCAGGCAACCGACGCACGGCGATCCCCTTCTTCTCCCTCGCGATCCTCACCACCTCAGCTAAATCCGTTGCCTTGTATGGCTCCTTGCATCCGGGACACATACTCCCTCCGTTCTTCACCGCGTCGTCGAAGCACTCGCGGCAAATCTTGTACTCGCATTCGCAGGGGAGAAGCTCCTCACCACGCTCGTCGTACATCAACTTGCCGTCGCAGCCTTCGACGGAGCAAGTTGGCGACTTGGCTGCGCCGTCGGCGGCGGCAGTGTCTGAATCGGTTCTCTTGTCCATGAGGTGGGCGCGTGTGACGCTGTTGAAGCCTCCGGTGAAGAGCGAGCTCGAGACGTAGTGCTCCTCAATCTTGGAAGAGACCAACGGGTGGATTGGCTCCATGGAGACTGATAGGGGCCCGTTGTCCGGAGTCATGGGGAACTGGACCCGGTAATTTCGAAAGTCAACGCTGCTCACGTCGTTCTCCACTTCGCCGAAAGGCATCCTAGGTGGCGGTGCCCTCTGCTTCTTGCCGGAAAACATCCTTACCGACGCAACTGTTGCGTCTTTGCGAATTCTCCTTCGACGGATTCGCAAAAATCAGAACTTTTTTAAGATTACGCTGGGTAAGAAGAATGGGAAGGAATTCTCAGAGTATACATTTCTTTCTGAAGTGAAAGCAGGGGATGGGGAGAGCGTACGTGGGGATCAATCGTAGCAGAGAAGGACTATATATCTAAGAGAGGTGACCTATTTCGAATAGGAAGAGAGTACCTTCTCTTGATCGCAAGGGAAAGAGTTCTGAGGGGACGGAGAAATACATCTTAATGTAGTGCAGCTGGAAAGAGCAGACTGGGTCCAAGAGCCGGATAGTTTATAGCTATCGAATGGACGTCATCAAGATGGGTCCTTTTTAATTGGTTTTATCGAAGCGGCGGGTTTGGAAGACGACAAGTTCTTCACGGTGGAGAAGAAGACTCGAAGATGATTCACGCCGGCGCTTCAAGAACCGCACCGGGGTTCAGGTATAGAAAGGGGTAACAAGTGTAGATTTTTTTTTTTTATGTTTTCCTATTTTGATTGTTAAAATCCTTGTTCTGCAAATATAAAAATAAGTAGACCGTTTATTTATGGATTTTTTTTAACTTTAATTTTAAAGTTTGGGTTTTAGAATTTATCATCATATTAATTCATATAAATATTTACTAAAATGTAAATGTAAGGATTTTAAAACTCATTTTGATCTACTATATAATAAAATATTTTAAAATTATTTTCTCATTAAAATATATTTATTTTAAATGAAATAAAATTAAAACAAAATGAAAAAAAAGCAAATTAAAATATATGGCCTAAAGTATCAAATGTGTTTATTAGTCATTCTTAGAATAAATAAAATAAAATACATAAAAATTGCACAACAACCAATAAAGGGTCACTTTATGTTTTTTTTTTTTATATCTTATAAGTATTTTATTTTATTCATATTTGACATAAAATGAAATTTAATCAATATCTTAAACATATATTATTTTGCATTTTATTAAATTTAAATAACTTTATTTTTACGGTCGTTGCGAAAACTAGCAGGATGACATTGATAGTCGTTAAGATAATAACGGTGGCCGACGAGACATTGGTGATAGTTGCCGACGAGAACGCGGGGCTAGTTGCTAACTACGGCAATGGTGGCCAATGATAATGGTGGCAACGGCCAATGATGGAGGTGACGAATTGTTGACAATAGCAGTTGACCGTGACATGTATTTTCATATATATTAATTTATTTTAAAAAATAAAAGAATAAATCACTTGAACATACTTGCTATAGCACAGGCTGATGTAAGTCTAGCTGAAGGTTATGACCAGACCTGATCCAAATTCTCAAACAAGCTGCCAGCCCCATTCAATTGGAGCCTTTGCTCACTTCATAAAAGTATAAGCACAAAAACATTGCTGTGGAAAGCATAACTTTTATTTCAATGATAGTGTGCCATATGGCTTAAAGGAACCCGCCCTTCCCTTCTCAATAACTTAGAGGTGAAAATGGTCAAATGATCATATTCAAAATTTTATTAATGGGAACTTGAAGTCAAATATTGGTGAATGAGCAACTAAATAATAAATTTTTAACATGTTAATTTATAATATTAACAACTGTCTGTCATAATACTATGACTTTGTTTGAGATGACTTTCTTACTACTTTTTAAAACGACTTTTTAGTTTAAAATTTTAAATTTTTAAACTAGAAAGTTATCTTAAAAAGCAATAAAAAACCGTCACAAACGAAGTCTAAAAGTACATTTTAGATTTCAATTATTAAAATTACAACAGAGATACTATTATGTATGCAAAACCCTATCCTTGCCCTCCTCTAACAAAGCCCTCTAATGAACACAAAAAAATGTAAATTTTCAATGACTATAAAAACTAATCATTATTGGGCTGAAAAAGGCATCCGGAGATCTTGGCATGGCCGAATTGGGTCGAGACTTATGTGAACTAATTTGCATACGTTAGGAGACAACAACTAATATCTTAAGAAATACAATAGATTATTTTCAATTCAAATTATATCATAGAATATATGAAATTATATGTAAAAAGCTAAGTGAATTAAATGAAATATTGTTAAGCCAAATTTCATTTATTATAATATAGTTGTCTCATCAATCTTAATTATTGTGTACAAGAAAATTCATGGATTTTGCATCCTAACTAGATACACAATGACTGCAAAGGTTTACACATTCACTAAATTAGAGGAGGGTTACATGGGTATGAGTTGTTGGCTTATTCTACTATGAGTGGAGGAAAAATATTAGTGAGGATGTGATAGATGGTTGTGGTTAGATGGTTTTGGTATGATTGTGGCCTTCTAAGGGTGGTGGTCTAAAGATCGTAGTCGCGCAACAACAATCGAATGATGGATTTGGGCTATTGCAATCTAGCAATGGAGATCAAGCGGCATTGGCCCAATGACACTAGTTGCGTCATTATAGGAAAGTCATGTATTTCCTGCGGAATTTTCGGCGGAAAATTCTGAAGTTTCTAGCAGATATCGAAATTTTCCGGCGGATTTCCGACGAAAACATTTTCGACGGTAAATCGAGCATTGGAAAACTTTTCCTTCGATAAAAATCCACAGGAAAAAAATTTAATTCCGCCGAAACTTTTTCCCGCCGGAAAAGAACCGTCGGAATAAATAAAAATGTTTAAAAAAAAAATTCACACTCTGGGCCTGCATTCCATGGACATAATCCAGCCCGCTCCCGCAATTCCCACCCAGCCCGCTTCCGCAACCCGCGTGAGCTCGCTCCCGTGCTCGCAACCCACGTAGGGGTGCCCGCCCGCTCCCGCGCCCGTGACCCGCGCAGGTGAGCCCGCACTCGCTCACGTGACCCGCCCGCCTGCTCCCGCGACCCGCGTCTGGGCGCCTGTCCACCCTGAGATTCGAACCAAAGACCTCTCCCCCACAATTGGCCCGCCCTGCGCGCCTAACCTCTATGCCATTCCTGCCAATTTGCTTTAATAGATATTTTTTTTATTTATATTAAAAACTACATAATATTATAATTAAAACTAATTAAATTAAGTTTATTATTATAATTAATAATCAAGATAATTTATAAGAAACAATTAATTAAATTATGTTATTAAATTAATAATTAAATAAAATATAGTATTAAATTAATAAGAAATTAAAAAATTATTAATGAATTAAATTACAAAAATTATATTTTTTAATATTTTTAGATTTCGTTATAAAGTCCGCCAGAAAATCTGCTTCAAAATTTGTCGGAAATATATCTAAATAATCCGTCGGAATTCCTTTCGTCAGAAATCTACCAAACATTCTACCGTAATGAACAATTTTCTTGTAGTGAGTGACAATAATTTGACTATGGAGGTCAAATATATAGCAACCAACCAACCATCCACCAGTGGCAATGCAACAGTGGAGGTTAGGTACTTGGGCGACATTGGCCCAATGTTTAGATGTTAATAATGTAATGATAATAATAATTGAATGTGTCATGCACTCTTATATTAAAATGTTTAGAATCATATTAACTTGAAGCAAACTCTTTAATATCACCGATATATCATCAGAAAATTATCTTGATCGGGCACGAATCTCGAGGCAAAAATCAAGCCGGAAACTTAAAAAATTAAATTCGGGATCACCTGAACTCTGATTTCAACAATCTTACAGTCAAACTGAGCGTCTCATAACTACAAAACCAACGACATCAAATTCAACTCAACCCGAGCCCAAATGAGTCTCAATAAAGGACCCGAAGTGTTGTTGGAAGGTTCAAACCACAATTTGGATTACCAAAAGGTTTCCAAACATCATATTCTTATAGTCGAATCGAGCGGCTCAATGAGACAAATCCAACGAGCCTAAGATCTCCGAATTTCGATATCATTAAGACCTTCAAATGTATGATGAACGGTCCATGAACAAAAGGATTCAATATCGGCCGTCCATCCGAACCACTCCACATTCGCCCTTGATCCTCATTCTATTTACGGGCCATGTCACTTCAGAAATCTATAAATAGACCCTTCATTTCTCTTGAGGGGGGACGAAAGCAAGAGGAATTGAGAAGAAGGAGAAGAGAAGAGAATAAGATTAGGAGGGAAGAACTCCTCCTCGACCACCGCCGTCAAAATTCTGTCCGAACGACGCCGGAATTCTGCCAGACCTCCAAGTGACAGCAGAATTCATCCCGACATCCAAGTGGCGCCAGAATTCCGCCCGACCTCCAAGTGACACCGGGGTTTCACCTGAACTCCAAGTGATGCCGGAGTTCTGCCAGAATACGATCTAACGTCGTATTTCTCCTCGACCACCAACTGACATTGGACTTCTACCGAACGTCGGACCTCCGCTCGTCGCCAAGTTTCTACCCAACGTCGGACTTCTACCTGATGTCAGATTTTTGCCAGACATATATTTGATGCTAGATTTCTGTCCATTGCTGGATTCTACTTGACACAATCCTTCCGACCTCCGTCACCAGCCGACTACGGTCCTTCTAACTTACGTCGCTGACTGAGTACAGTCCTTCCGACCTCCGATGTCAGCCGACTATGATCCTCCTGACTTACGTCACCCACCGACTACAGTCCTTCCAACAAAGCACCCCTAAGGAAGAACCTCATTTGTAATTGACTGCAAATAATAGTGGATTCATTCAAACTAGGCTAGGCCCCATGCTTTTTCCCCATTTCATGGTTTTTCCACGTAAAAGTCTTGGTGCCTCTAGTGAATGTTAGACCCTCTCTCTTTATCTGTGTATGTGTTGGATCTTCGTACAACGCTAAGACATTAAACTTTATATTTCTCTACTACAACGAATACTCCAAGTTCGCATGGCACGCTCGCTCGCATCGCGGGCGGCGAGCGGCGGCCGGCCGTCCACACTTGTCCGGGCTCAATTTTTTTGCCCGGATGGTCCAAATCAGACGTTTTTTAGGTCCCCGGACACATTTTTTTCGAAGTTTCGAACTCAATTTTGACACTTTCGGAGCTCAAAAGGGCCTCTATGATCTAGTTTGAGCAAGATTATAATTTTTGAAACGTAAATTTTTATGATTCAGCCAATGTAAAATGCTACTACATATATTTTCAGACTCCTGGAGCTTTGACGTCTGAAAATAAATTGATATATCATCAAAAAATTATCTTGATCGTGCACGAGTCTCGAGGCAAAAATCAAGCCGGAAATTTAAAAAATAAAAAACAAGATAATCTGAACTCCGATTTCAACAAACTTATAGTCAAACTGAGCGTCTTGTAAATACGAACCCAACGACACCAAATTCAACTCAATCCGAGCCCAAATGAGTCACAATCAAGGACCCAAAGCACTATTGGAAAGTTCAAACCACAATTTGGATTACCAAACGCTTTTCAAACATCTTATGCTTATAATCAAATCGAGCGGCTCAACGATACAAATCCAACAAGCCTAAGATCGTAGAATTCCGATATCATTAAGACCTTCAAATGTCTGATGAACGGTCCATGATCAAAAGATTCAATATCGGCCGTCCATCCAAACCACTCCACATTCACCCTTTATCCTCTTCCTATTTACGGGCCATGCCACTTCAAAAATCTATAAATAGACCCCTCATTTCTCTTGAGAGGGGGGGGGGGGGGACTGAAGTAAGAGGAAGAGAGAAGAAAAGAAGATTAGGAGAGAAGAACTCCTCGACCATCGCCGCCGGAATTCTGTCGGAATGACGCAGGAATTCTTCCCGACCTCCAAGTGATGAAGTAATTCATCCCGACGTCCAAGTGGCACCGGGATTCCGCCCGACCTCCAACCGACGCCGCAGTTTCACATTAACTCCAAGTGACACCGGAGTTCTTCCCGAATACCATCTAACGCCATAGTTCTCCTTAGCCTTCAACTAACGTTGGACTTCTACCCGACGTCGGACCTCTGCTCGTCGCCATGTTTCTACTCGATGTCAGACTTCTACCTGATGTCAGATTTTTGCCAGACATATATCTGATGCTGGATTTCTGTCTATTGCTGGATTCTACCTGACATAGTCCTTCCGACCTCTGTCGCGAGACAACGGTCCTTCCGACCTCCGTCGCCAGCCGACTACGGTCCTTCTGACTTACGTCACTCACCGACTACAGTCCTTCCAACCTCTGTCGCCAGCCGACTACGATCCTCCTGGCTTACGTCGCCCACCGACTACAGTCCTTCCAATAAAGCAAACCCATAAATAGTGACTCTTTGCATTCACAACATGTAATGTACTTCATATAATGTACATCAAGCCCAGGTCTTCCCCCTAAGAAATGACCTAATTTGTAATCGATTGCAAATAATAGTGGATTCATTCAAACTAGGCTAGGCCCCGTGGTTTTTCCCCCTTTTAGGGGTTTCCACGTAAAAGTCTTGGTGTCTTGAGTGAATGCTAGACCCTCTCTCATTATCTGTGTGTGTGCTGAATCTTCGTACAATGCTAAGACTTTATACTTTATATTTCTCTACCGCCGCGAATACTCCAAGATGCAACAATCACTTTTCGACCGTCAATTTTATTTTCACTCTCTTCTTCTTCTTATCAGAAGAAGTTTCTTCTTGCTTTGGTATATTGAAAATGCTTATAACTATATCATATTTAAAAATATAGATTTAATATTAAAAAAATTTGTCCTTTTCAATGAAAGATGATAGCAGTGCTCACTTTATAACCTAAAAATTTATGAAAAAATAAATTAATTTGAAAATATGAAAATTCTAAGCTACAACACAGTGTGGTTTAGCGGCGCTCTGCTCTCTATTTTACAGTAACCAAGATTTATGCATGTAGCACATCAACGCTATGGCCTGTGACGCCACGGTGCCAGTTATTAAATTATATAATTCACCACATAAGTCCCCCCCCCCCCCCCCCCCCCTCGATTCATTTGCCATCTTGCAGGGGAAGAAAAAGAAATGATAAAAGAGGAGAGGAGGGAGAGCGAAGAAAGTTCTTTCAGGTAGGGGTGTCAATTTTTGACCCAACCTGGACCTGACCCTGAAAAATTTGGGTTCGGATCAACCCGTTTGTGAAATGGGTAGTGTCCGGGTTCAGATTTCCAACCCATTTGAAAAACGGGTCGGGTTCGGGTTCGACCCGAGAACCCTCGGGTCGACCCGAATTGACCCGTTTATATTTTGTAATCCCGAATTTTCCATTCCCGTGTGACTTTCCCGTGTCTGTCTCTCTGTCCATCGCTGTCAACCCATCTCATCAGTCATTTCGTTGTGTTTTTCCATCACAAGCAACTCATCAGTCATCACGCTGCCAGTCTGGGCCAGTCGGCACTCGGCGGTCGCGTCCGAGCTTGCGCGGCGTTCCCGATTCTGCGCCACTCCGCCAAACGCTAAGCGCCGAGTCGCGTCCATCCGATCGTCCTCGTCACTATGCCTATTCGTCAACATCCAACTGCTCCGTCCGTTTCTAACACAACGGCACGACCTCTGCGGCTTGCAGGCAGCAGGTTGATGCTGGCCTGACTCCCGTCGTGCCGCCGATGCTGCCTAGCCTGATTCGCCCAGTTTTTGAATTAAACGGGTTCACAGGTCGAGTCGGGTCAACTCGGCAACCCGTGCAGGTCAGGTTCAGATTTATTTTTTGATCCATTTATTTAAACGGGTCAGGTTCGGGTTGACCCGTTTACACCCAGGTCAAGTCGGGTTCGACCCGAACCCGACCCGTCGACCCGAATTGACACCCCTACTTTCAGGGCTTCTGCTTCTATGTATGTTGGTTCTTTTACAATAATTATTTTAGTCGTAGTAAGTGATCTCTATTTTACATTTGTTTTCATTTATTTTAAATTTAGTCCATTTCTCTCTCTTGATATTAGCAAAAATATAATATCCCTTTTAAAAAAAAAAAATTATTGTGTAACTTTTGATATATGGTAAAAATCTTTATTTTGAACTTTTTGATTGATTTATATTAAAATTATACCTATATAACATATATTTTGACATAATACATACATATTGATTAGTATATATGACGGAACGACCTCTGCGGCTTGCAGGCAGCAGGTTGATGCTGGCCTGACTCCCGCCGTGCCGCCGATGCTGCCTAGCCTGATTCGCCCAGTTTTTGAATTAAACGGGTTCACAGGTCGAGTCGGGTCGACTCAGCAACCCGTGCAGGTCAGGTTCAGGTTTTTTTTTTATCCATTTATTTAAACGGGTCGGCTTCGGGTTGACCCGTTTACACCCAGGTCAAGTCGGGTTCGACCCGAACCCGACCCGTCGACTCGAATTGACACCCCTACTTTCAGGGCTTCTGCTTCTATGTATGTTGGTTCTTTTACAACAATTATTCTGGTCGTAGTAAGTGATCTCTATTTTACATTTGTTTTCATTTAATTTAAATTTAGTCCATTTTCTCTCTCTTGATATTAGCAAAAATATAATATCCCTTTTTTAAAAAAAAAAATTATTGAGTAACTTTTGATATATGGTAGAAATCTTTATTTTCAACGTTTTGACTGATTTATATTAAAATTATACCTGTTAGTTTTGCATTTATGATAATTTATTTGAAATGTGTAGATTAAGAATGTATGAAAATGATGAGTTCATGTACTAAATATAGATATGAGATGCATGACATGCACTTGGTTGTTGTCCATCTGATATAACATATATTTTGACATAATACATACATATTGATGAGTATACATGATATGTTTACATGTTATGATTATTGTAAACGATTTGTAAAAAACATCGTTTATCATAATGCACATGATATGAAATGTATATAAAATCAAGTAAGATGAAACAACAGACATGTGAGATGAGACAAATGAGAGTGATGATTGATATAACTGATAAGACTAATAACTGATATATGGCTGATTGTATTGATGATTACAAATGTTAAGATTGAGGATTAGTTAGACTGATGGTATAAGTGCTGATGATTGATAAGATTGATGATTGATCAAACTGATGACATGAGATACTTATGAGAATGATTCTTGGTGGGTTGACCACAAGACTAGTATGACTAATTCCAGTTAGGTTGGCCCCAGGACAGATGATATAATATACAATAGATATAAGAGATATTGATATATGATATGATTGATTGTCTGATGAGATTGATTGCCTAATTGAACGATACAATAAACATGACTAATGTACAACAATATTGATATGAATACATAATGTATGATTGAAGACACATGATATGCGACACATCTCATACCATTGGTTCACTTGATATATAAAATGACAATAATTGATATGATATATTGTTGTTTCTATGAATATGATTTCTCATATATTATTCTTGTTTTTGCAATGATTTTAATTGTAAATTTTGATAGCTTGCTGGGCTTTAGTGTGCTGATTATATGATTTTTGCATATTTTCATATAAGGATGAGGAACTAGTGGAGTGAGGCTGATACAAGTTTAGGTTTCTTTTTGTTTCTGCAAGTTCTTCGTTTTGTGGTTATGATGCATGGACAGTGAAGAATTGTTTTTTTTTTTATTGAACATCACTACTATTGTATATATTATTTTTTTATATGAAATAACATGAAGATATTGAATGAATAGTTGGTATTTGTGTTTTCCGCTGTTTATATTATTTTGACAAAATTAGTAAGCTCTAATAAATATTTAGTAGAGAAAATTTATAATTCTTTCCAATTTAAAGCTTGGGGCGTCAAAGCTTGAAGGCAAGGAAGGGATACTGAAGGAACGCTTGAATAAGAAATAATAATCTCATGTTTATAGGCTTAATATTAGATGGCATGGACTAAATGATAATGTTAGAAATCAATATCAAATTGAATGAATTTTATTTAACATTAAAATATATATTTATTAGAGTTCTATGAAAAGTGAAAATGAAAAAAAAAAATCTATTGTTATTTTCGCACTAAAATTTTTATGATATAATGAATTACTGTGAAGGGTTTAGCTTTTCCTCGCTCTTTTTGCGCAATGGAAATGCTACAATCGCGTACTCATGACAGTGCACCAAATCAAATCAATATTGTGTATATTCAGCTCTTTTCTCCGCTTGCCTACTAAAGTTAAAATTGAAAGCCTAAAGCGGCTTAAAGCTGATAGTTTTAGTGGCTTAATAGAGCAACAAGTTCGCCAACGAGAAAATCTGCTCTAATTTTTGTAATTCTTCCTTTTAAAGTTATTTATTAATCCAGAGAAGCCACCAATATTTTTTTTCTGGACACATGAAAAGCATCAATGGTTTGTTTTTCTCTTTACTTCTCTCTTGGGACTCACGAGTTACAACCTTGAGCACGGCTTTCGTTAGGCCCCCCCCCCCCCCCCCCCCTGAACAAAATTTATGGCTCCGCCACTGACGACCAGTATCATCAATCATCACCAAATTATTGTCATTAGACTATTGTTGCTTGAGTATTAACATTTAGTCTTGTTGTTGGGTTTTAACGGTCCACTTGTGGACAACTAATTTATGTAATCCATATAACAAAATTAATCAGATAATTATATTCAACTATGTATAGTTCTCATTTGAGACGGCTTAATTTTATATTTTTCATTTCAAAATGTTTTATTTCTACTTTTTCACTGTTTGAATTGATAACCTTGTTAGCCTTTAGGCGATAGGTTCTAATCATAGCACAAAGAAACAATCCAGAGAGAAAAGTGATAAAGTAATAGATTGTATTATTCTACGTCTGTATCTACAGAGTACATGGCTTTATATAGGGAATAAAGGAAACAGCCTCCGTACAGTTCTACGACTTATTTATATGGAGAAAATACGTTGTGCAAAGTTTTATTCATATCTGTTAATATACCCCCTCAAACTGAAGTCGTTGTGTCGACGATCAGTTTGCTGGAGAGATAGTTGAAACGAGATATGGATAAATGTTTAGTAAAAATATCGGCTAATTGATCTTTGGTCGATATGTGATGAATCTGTATGGAGTTGTTTTTGATGTGATCCCGGATGAAGTGACAATCGACCTCAATATGTTTAGTCCGAGCATGGTATACCGGATTGTTGGCAAGTGCTATCGCTGAGATGTTGTCACAGAAGATGGTTGTAGGGCCGTTTTGAGGAATATCGAGTTCCTTCAGGAGCTGTCTTAGCCAAAGAGTTTCGGTTGTAGTAGTAGCTATTGCATGATATTCCGCTTCCGTCGAGGATCGCGCAGTCGTGTTCTGCTTCTTCGCACACCATGAGATCAATGTGGATCCCAGAAAATTACAGTACCCGGTAGTCGACTTCCACTACAGGAAAAATGGCCTATACCGGCGGTTTTGACCGGCGGTTTATAGCCCGTCGGTAATACCGACGGCTCCGCCGGTAGTTACGCCGTCGGACTCTAACGACGGCCAAATCGAAGGCTTAGCTACGATACACCGTCGGTATTACCGACGGTCTCTAAACCGCCGGAAAACCGCCGGATATCAACGTGAACCGGCGGTTTTCCGGCGGTATGAACCGCCGACCCCATTCCGACCGCCGCCGACCCCAGTCCGACCGTCGCCGTCCCCAGTCCGACCGCCGCCGACGAGCTTACTCCGACGCCCGACCGCCGACCGATTCCGACCCCAAACAAACCGATTTCTCTTTTAAGGTTATTTTTTATGATTTTTCTTTGATTATTTGTTGATATTATCTTGTTAGTTAATGTTTTATACTTTAAAAATGTGGGAGAGAGTTATGGTGCATAGGTTTAGGTGTGCTTGGATTAATACTTATAATGTTTCTCAAAATCAATTTGGATTAATGCTTGGTTGTGATGCAATGGAAGTCATACATTTTTTTAGAGGTTTGATGGAGAAATATAATGAGAATAATGAGGTCCTATTGTGAAAATGTACACATATTTTTGTAGTTTAGATTGTATTTTAGTTTTATTAAAATCATTGTAATCTAGATTATTTTGAATATCGTATATACTCTGTAGATGAGCATTCTTTATGGTTTGAGATGATAGCTTGCTCTGGTGAAATAATAAATTACAAGAGTATTAGCAAGTAAATAAAAAAAGTAGGTTTAAATTTCTCATTTAGATCATGGGGCGTTACAATACACTTGTGTGGCTGATTTATAATCCTCTTTATGTGTAGGATAAATGAGTTGACTTTTACTTGGTGTTATTGGTCGAATCTCAAATAAATTTGGAGTTCATGTCGCTCACTTAAGAATAACTATTATTTACTATGTTTATGAGTTAAATATATCCTTCTATCGTAGAGATGTAATTCATATTACCTTTATTAAGTTATTAGATATTTGGTAGAATTTTGAGTCTTCATTGTTATTCAGCTATTTATTTATGCTGCTTGTATATCTCTTTTATTGATCATAAGAAAATATCACATAGTGTAGGCACTTTTGCCTTGTTATGTTGTATAATTCTTGTGCTTTGGAAAAACCTATTTCCTTGGGCATTATATATATTTAATATAATATTTATTTCTTTCAAAATTCATATTTTATTATGAGAAGAACACTATTAATATAGATTTTAATATGAATGAGAATAAGGAGGACCAAGTCAACCAGGGTTGACCACCTTGCCCCTTTAGGCCCCAAGTCAAATAAATGCAACATATGGATAAGCTTTTGTTCTTTTAGAGCATGATTAAGTCATTCAAAGCATAAAAATCTATTTCGATGTATAACAGATTATTTATGCCTCCAACATGTAGGGTACATTTACTTCAACGTGCAAATGACTATCCAAGAAGAGAGATATTGGATGTATAATAGATTGTTCCCGGGTCAAAAAGGATTGACAATTGAATTTATACAGGGAGTTGAAACTTTCATTCAAGTTGCATCTCAACTGCCTTCCTTTCAGCTTGATAAAATGTTTAGATGTCCGTGTTCGAAGCATAAAAATCTAGCATTCCTAAAGCCCGATGATGTGAAACTTGATTTATATCGTAGGGGATTTCTTCCAAACTATTGGATTTGGACATCACATGGCGAGTACGAGCCACATAGAGATGCTCATGCTGGTTCATCTACAGCTTATGAAACATTTGATGAAGATCAAATGAGTAGACCCTATGAAGACCTTATTTTTGATGTAGCAGGTTATAATTTAAGGTCTAATGTGGAAGAGCCACCAAATGCAGAGACACAAAAATTCTTTGAGTTATTACATTCAGCTCAAAAGCCAATTTGGGAAGGTTGCAGTACGCATTCGGAATTATCCATTGCAGTGAGGATGCTAAGTATTAAAACTGAGTATAATATTCCCCGTGAGTGTTTTAATGACGTTATTGGTCTTATGAAGGAAACTAATCCGGCTGACAATATAATTCCCTCAGACTTGTACCGAACAAAGAAATTAGTATCCAAGCTGGGTCTCACTGCTACAAAGATTGATTGTTGTATCAATGGATGTATGTTATACTATAAGGATGATGCAGCAAAAGTTATTTGTCGCAGCTGCAATGCTCCTCGTTTTAAGCAGAACTCGGGAAAACAACGTCGTCCAAAGAAAGATGTGTCATATTCCCGTTTGTTTTATTTACCAATCATTCCAAGACTTCAGCGGCTCTATGCATCAATGAGTTCAGCAGGCCATATGAGATGGCATAAGGAGAAAATAGCAAAAAGTGATGTTCTTTCTCATCCATCAGATGCAGAAGCGTGGAAACATTTTGATTGAGTGCAACCTTCATTTGCTGCTGAACCCCGCAACATAAGATTGGGATTATGTACTGATGGTTTTACTCCTTATAGTCAAACAGCTACACCGTATTCTTGTTGGCCAGTTATATTAACACCATACAACCTGCCACCAGAGATGTGTATGACTACTCCGTTCATGTTCTTAACTCTGATTATACCTGGACCACATAATCTGAAGGCTAAGATTGATATCTATTTGCAACCATTAATTGATGACCTTAAATTATTATGGGAAGAAGGAGTGCTCACATATGACATATCAATAAAAAAAAATTTTCTCCTTCGAGCTGCTTTGCTGTGGACTATCGGTGATTTTCCAGCTTATGATATGTTGTCTGGTTGGAGCACAACAGGGAAATTAGCATGTCCTTACTGCATGGAGAACATTAAAGCTTTCACATTAAAACATGGAGGGAAAAATACTTGGTTTGATTGTCATCGTATGTTTCTAAATGCTAATCATCAGTTCCGAAGAAATAAAGAAGCATTTGTTAAAAACAGAATTGAGCGATCACCTCCTCCACCCAGATTAAGTGGTGATGAGATACTACAGAGACTATCCAACATTCCAACAATTATTGATTATCCAATGCTATCAGAATCTAAATTTCCGGGTTATGGTGTTCAACATAATTGGATTAAAAAAAGTATTTTCTGGACATTACCTTATTAGAGAACTAATTTGATAAGACATAACTTGGATGTTATGCACATTGAGAAGAACTTTCTGGATAATATTTTTAATACAATTATGGATGTTAAAGGCAAGAGTAAAGATAATGTCAAAGTAAGGATGGACATTAAAGAGTTTTGTCGGCGAAAAAATTTGGAGTTGGTAACAACAACTGACGGTAAACTAATGAAGCCCAAAGCTCCTTACTCTTTCACGTTAGAGCAAAAAAGAATGATATGTCAGTGGTTTAAAGGTTTAAAAATGCCGGATGGTTATGGATCAAATATAAGCCGATGTGTTGACTTGAAATCTGCAAGGTTATTTGGACTCAAAAGTCATGATTGTCACATAATTATGGAGGTTCTTCTTCCGATCATAGTCAGTATGTTACCCGATTACATATCAAATCCGTTGATTGAGCTTAGCATTTTCTTCAAAGATTTATGTTCATCTAAACTAAGTGAAAATGCTTTACGGAGGTACGAGGATAACATACCAATCATCCTATGCAAGTTAGAGAAGATATTTCCCCCGGGTTTTTTTGATTCTATGGAACATCTTCCAGTCCATCTACCTTACGAAGCTAGAGTTGGTGGACCTGTACAATATCGTTGGATGTATCCTTTCGAAAGGTAAATGTGTTAAGATTTTTATTAATTACTCAATATTTTTGAATCAGTTAAGATAACATATTTTTATTTGATTAATAGATATCTGAACAAGTTGAAGAAATATGTTAAGAATAAAGCACGACCAGAAGGATCGATATGTGAAGCATATTTATCTGAAGAAACAACTCACTTTTGCTCCTACTATTTCGAGCCACATGTAAGGAGTACAAGAAAAAAAATGGGTCGTAACATGGACTTCGATGTAGAAGAACAATCACATGCTACACTAACAGTATTTAGAAGGCAAGGAAAGCCTAGTGGCAAATGTGTTGAAAGATATCTCAACGATTTAGAAATAAATACAGCAAATTTGTATATACTACTGAACTGTGAAGAAGTTGAGCCAATCTTAGAGTAAGTTCTTACATAATGTTAATAATAAATTAGTAATGTTTATTTAAAATACTTATGTATTATTTGTCACCAGGTATTTCGTAAGCAATTTGCCTTTGACAGATTCAAGGGAAATTGAGCAAGCTGTTGCAAATGAATTTCCAACTTGGTTCAGATCATATGTGAGTACATTTTTTTTTATAAATTTAAATCTTATTTATTATCAAAAATACTAAAATTTGAAAATATTTTTAGGTACAAAATCCTGATAACAAATGTTTCGATAAAGGTTTGCAAGCATTAGCATGGGGTCCAATGCGAAAAGTAAAAACTTGGCCAATATATATAGTGAATGGGTTCAGATTTCATATCAAATCGTGGAGTGAATGAAGAAAAACTGAAAATTGTGGAGTATGTGTTAGAGGAAACACTCATGAAGAAGATGAGTGTGATTATTATGGTATTTTGAATGAGGTCCTTGACTTGGAATACCCAGGCGAAGATGAAAACTTTGTATGCTTATTTAACTGTCAGTGGTATGATCCAGTACAAAATAGAGGCACAAGGGTTCATCCTGTGTATGGTTTAGTAGATGTTAAACATAGTAGAAGATACGGAAAGTTTGATCCATTTGTGTTAGCAAGCCAAACTATTCAAGTTTATTTCAGCAAATATCCCAGTGGTCGCAGAGACAAACAAGATTGGCTAGCTGTCATAAAAACAAAAGCACGGGGAATAATTGATCAACAATACATTGTAGCAACTGCACATCAAGAGGATGAGATGTCAAGTTATATGCCTGTTGAAATTGAGGATATGCCAACTACAACCTCTACTATTGAAATGGAGTTAGAAGATATCAATAGTTCAACTAGTTCAGAAGAAGAAGAGAACCAGGATGAAAGTAAAGATACTCTTGAGAGTGATGAAAATAGTTTTGATGATTCTGATTAGTTTCTGTAATTTAGAATTGTAGAATTTAAATGTTTTGTAATTTTTATTACTGCTTAGAAATGATATTGTATTTTGCCACCTTGTCTTTTATTAACTGCTTTCTTAACTGCTTCTCGTAATTCATTACCTGCTTCATTAACTGCTTCATTAACTGTTTTATTAACTGCTTTATTAACTGTTTTATTAACTATTTCTCAATTTTTTTTTTTTTAATATTGCAGATGGCTTCAGGCGACGATCCTCCTCGTAAATCATTTGCCTCAAAGTTCCGCCGGAAGAAGATTACGACTAGCAGAGTACCCACACAGACTGAGGTAGGTAAGGGGCCTTCAGTTGCACCAGATCTACCTACACCACCACCGCCACCACCTGCCAGAAGCCAGCAGCCTTCACCAGAGCAGGGTCAGGGACAGTTAGATCCACCTCTTGTTGTACCTCCATACTTCCCTGGCCACTTCCCTCCCAGCTCGACGAGTCCTCGCTTCCCCTCTCCAGATCAGACACATGTTTCTCCATTCTATCCATATTATCCCCCACCATCATCACAGGCTGCTGGTCCATCCACTGGTCCTCACCCTCCTTACCCTTACCCATATTACTACCCCTATCCGGTGCAGCATGAACAGGGTGGACCATCACGACCACCAGAGGTTGGCGTTACCGATCCTGCAACAGCAACAGATAAGCGTCAATACATCGAGCCTGACGGCGATAAGTAAGTTCAATTTAAGTTATTCAGTTGTTTTTATTTTGATATATTACATGTTATTGATAAACAAAGTCACTTGCAGCTTCAATCCTTCAAGGCCACCTATACATATGATCCGGGATATAATAAAGAATAAGTATGATGCTCCTTATTTATCCTGGAAGAAGATCCCAAAGCCAGTTAGAGATATGTGGTTTGGAGAATTTCAGGTAATTTTTTTTTGGTATGATTTCAAATATATGATTTAATTTGTACTAATCTTTTTGATATTGCCTAAATTTGTACAGAAAGAATTTAGGTGGTTGCCTGAGTACAGCACGAGGATCAGATCAAATTTTGAGAGGAGAGGAGCGACCCGTCTCAGAGACATGTTCACGGACATTAGAAAGTCCGGGCAGAGGCCTAATTGGATTGGAGAGGGCGTTTGGGCAGATTTGAGTAGTGCTTGGGCTACCCCGGAGTTTATAAAAATGAGAGAGCAGAATAAACAGAACAGAGCCTCTGACAGCGGCGGTTTAGGAAGCTCTCTTCATACTGGTGGATCTGTACCTCATACAGAACATAGGCGGCGACTGGTAAGTGTTTTGAATTGGTTTATTACATATATTTATGTTAGTATAACTAAGCATCAATTTTGCAGAAAGAGCACCTGGGTCGGGAGCCAACATCATTGGAGCTGCATACAAGAACTCATCAACATCAAGCTGACCACCAGTGGGTTGATGAGAAGTCTAAGAAGGCTCATGTGAGTAAAATTTTTTGGATTTTTAGAATAAAAATTTATTTTAATAAAACTATTTATATCTCGCAGGATGATTTCTTACGAGCTAGAGAAAGTCGGCAGTCCACTGGCGAGGGATCATCTTCTGGATCGGCCCATATTTCTGAGTATCAGACATGGTCAGAAGTTGTTGGTGGAAGATAGAGGGGGAGGGTATATGGCATGGGTTCACAGGCTTTTGCTATTGAGGGCAGTTCATACACCTCTGCATTTCATGATCCAAGTGGAGCTGAAGAATCTGTAAGTGAGAGGGTTGCAGCACTTACTAGAGAGATTGAAGAGATGAAAATGGTTCAAGCTAAAGAGATTGAAGAAATGAGGAAGGCTCAGAATGAAATGCAAGCACGGTTGCAATCCTACACAGCTGGAAAACAAAGGAAGAAGGACCAACAGGAGCAGCCATCTGCAGACAGTGAGGATACCGATGATGATTAGATGTTTATTATGTTTGATGAATGTATTAATTAGAACTTGGAAACTTCTGAACTTGTGATTGTAACATTATCATGAACTATCTTGTGAATTTGTGATTGTAATGTTGTGATGAATTTTGTATTTTATGGTTGTGATGAATATAGCGGCGTATTGCCCAACATATATATACTTTTTCTGCAGGTTTAGACTTTAGGGTGAACCTCCCTCAAATAGAGGGGATGCTGTTAATTTTTTTTTTCAGGTGCTACAGGTTTCCGGCGGCTAACCGGCGGTTTAGCCGCCGGAAACTACGATACCGGACGAACAAGATAAAGCCGCCGGTTATATTATTAAACCGCTGGTACGTACCGGCGGCTTACCGACGGCCATCGGCGGTTATACGATGGACGCACGACGGTTTAAACCGTCGGTAATACCGACGGCTATAACCGCCGTCAACCGCCGGTACTTTACCGGCGGTCTAACAGCGCCGTCCGGCGGTCTAATGAACTAGACGACGCCAGGTTTAACCGCCGGAAAACCGCCGGTACTTTGACCGGCGGTTTGCCGGCGGTTACAATACCGGCGGCCAAACCGCCGGAATACCGACGGTTAAAATTCCGGTGTTCACCGGCGGTATTTGCCGCCGGAAAACCGCCGTAAAAATAAATCACCGGTAAAAAGCCGTCGGAATTGGTTTCCTACGCCGTTTTTACCGGCGGTTACCAAACCGCCGTTAGACCGCCGGTAACGTAAAAAACCGCCGGTAATTCTACACTAACCGCCGGAAAAAACCGCCGGTTTTCAGCGTTTTCCCTGTAGTGTTCCGATCCTGTACATCTCCAGCCCAGTCCGAGTCGGTGTAAGTGTTGAGTTGAAGATTACCGGGCGAGATGATTATGCCATGGTGTATTGATCCTTGCAGGTAACGCAGGATTCTTTTCAGTTTTTCAAAGTGGTCGACCGATGGTTGGTGCATGTATTGACAGGCCCGATTCACTGCATAGGTGAGATCAGGTCTGGTGAGAGTAAGATATTGTAGAGCGCCAACGATCTGACGATAGAGTTTGGGATTATCAAAGTCCTTTGAGGAAGCGGCCGTGGTTGATTTTGTTGTTGTAGGAGTCGACAGTGGTTTGCAGTTAAGCATTCCCACCCGTTGCAGTATTTGTTCGGCATAAGTAGATTGGTGCAGGATAAGCTCGGTTCTTGTCGGTTTAGCTGCAATGCCAAGAAATTGGGTGACAGTGCCAAGATTTTTCATTCGAAAGCATTGATGTAGTTGAGTCAGTAAAGAGTTTAGTGAGGGAGAGTTGTTACCAGTCAGTATTATGTCGTCTACATAAATTAGAAAGTATATGAAAATACCGTTCTTGTGATAAATAAGAAGAGAAGTATCGGACTGACTGGTAGTAAAGCCTAGTTCATGAAGAAAGCCAGTTAGAGTTTCAAACCATTTTCTTGGAGCTTGTTTGAGGTTATAGATGGCCTTTTTGAGCTTGCACACATGTGTCGGAAAGTTGTCATCAAGGAAACCGGGAGGTTGCTTCATATGTACCGATTCCGTCAGAGATCCGTGAAGAAATGCGTAGGAGACGTCCAGTTGATGTAATGGCTAGTTATGGTGTAGAGCTAAGACATGAAGAATTCGTACCGTTGGCATTTTGGCGACCGGGCTGAAAGTGTCGAGGTAATCAATGCCAAATTCTTGGTTGCAGCCTAAGGCTACAAGCCTGGCTTTGTAGCGGGCCACGGTACCATCAGAGTTTCATTTGGTTTTAAATGTCCAGTTGCACCCCAACGTGTTCTGAGTTGGCGAGGGTGGGACCAGTTCCCAGGTAGCTTGGGATTGAAGAGCTTGAAACTCTTGCGACATGGCTTGGCGCCAGTGAGCATGCTTCACTGCTTGAGAGTAGGAGGTAGGGTCTGCCTCCGTTATCTGATGTGTTAAATCAAAAATGCATCTTGGTTTTAAATTTCTTGTTTGAAAGCGGGTACGCATAGGATGTTTGGATATTGCAGGGGGTGGCAGATTCTGTGAGGGATTTTGATTTGTGTTAGGGAGCTTGAATGTTCGGGTGATAGTACAGCGTGAGTGGGTTGAGTAGAGTTGTGAGTGGTGCTGTTATAAGGCTGAGAGGTGTGAAGTAAGGTGGACGGGACAAGCAGTAATGGGGGAACAAAGTTGTGTTTGTGAGTTTCACCGGTAGTGTGAGTGACCTGATTCTGCTGAAATGGGAAGATACTCTCGTTAAAAATGACGTGCCGTGAGGTATAAACTTTTCTTGTAGCCATGTCCATACATCTGTAGCCTTTCTGATTTAAAGCATAGCCTATAAAATGCATGGACGAGACAGAGGAGCGAGTTTGGAGTGAACGTATGGGCGAAGCCAGGGATAACACAAGCACCCGAAGATCTTCAAGTGAGAATAGGTGGGGTTACGGTTGTATAATTGGTGAAATGGTGTATTGTTGTTGAGGGTGCGGGTAGGAAGACGATTAATGAGGTATATTGCTGTGTGCAGCGCATCTACCCAGAGGTGAGACGGGGCGTGACTGTGAATGAGAAGGCTTCGGACAGTCTCAAGAATGTGTCTGTTCTTTCGCTCCGCAACGCCATTTTGTTGCGGAGTGTAGGGGCATGTAAACTGGTGCTGGATGCCCCAATGTCTGCAATAGTTGGTGAAGGAGTTGTTGGCGTATTCGCCTCCACCGTCAGTACGAATCATTTTAATAGTGGTTGAAAATTGGCAGTTAATAAATTTATGAAAGAGAACAAATGTAACTTCCAATTTTTGAAACATGGGAAAAATCCAATAGTATTTGGAAAAATCATCTATGAAAGAGACAAAGTATCTATGGCCTTGAAGTGAGGCAATTGGGGAAGGTCCCCAAACGTCGGAATGCACAATTTGAAATAACGCGATAGTTTTAGACGTAGAAGTAGTAAAAGGAAGGCGTCGGCTCTTGGCCAGACAACAGGTGTTACAATTATTGTGTGTGGTTGTGCGAATCGTAGGATATGTTTTAGCTAAGCGTTGTAGAACCGGAGAAGCAAGGTGACTAAGACGACTGTGCCATAAGTCCGGGACGATTTTAGCCGAGAGCAGAGCTAAATGCTGATTTCGAGCCTTGGAGGGGACTCGGTACAGACCATTATGGCAGGGCCCTTGAAGCAGAAGACGATGCATCTTCAAGTCCTTTATTTGGTAACCATGAGCAGAGAAAGAAACCACACAATTGTTATCTGTTGTTAGCTGGTGAACCGAAAGTAAATTGAAAGAGAGATTCGGAACGTGATGAATCTTGTTAAGGCAAAGTTTACCTGTGGGAGTTGGGAGAAGGCCTTTACCTGTATTCTGTATGGAAAGAGATTGGCCGTTTCCCAAGATTACCTGAGAGTTGCCGTAGTATGGTTCAGTTGCAGATAGCTGGGATTGATCCGCGGTGAGGTGAGATGAAGCTCCACTGTCCAAGAACCAATCAGTTGAGCGGTTGTTATCAGGGGCCGAGAATAATGCAGACGTATTTGAGTTATCTGAGTAGGCGGGATCGTTGCGATACCAGCAACGAATCGCAGAGTGTCCCGTCTTCGAGCAGATCTGACAGGTGGTGTTTCTGTGTGGATTCTTGTCGCCTCTTCCCGTGGGAGTGGATTGTCTGCGACCTTGGTTACCTCTGTAGTTATTATTCCGGCCGCGAACACGGCCTCGATAAGCAGCCAAGGCAGTGGAAGAGTCAGTGAGCTGCATGGTTTGCAAATCTTTGGTGGCTTCTTGAAGTAGAAGCTGTTCTTCACTGCAAAGTAGACTGTAAAGGTCATCAAGAGAGAGGGGTTGGAGGTTTGTTCGAATAGCGGTCTTAAATGATTGGTAGGATGACGGTAAGCCGTTGAGCGTGTATAGTATCACATCCTCCGAATCAATGGTGTGACCTGTAGCTTGAATAGCATCAACCTTGGATTTGATATCCATAAGATATTGGGTCATGGATTTATCGCCTTTGGATAGATGATGTAGGTCATTTTTTAACTGGATGATTCTTGATCGGGTGGTGGCTTGAAGGCGATGAGCTAGAGTGGACCAAATTTCGTGACAGTGAGTTAGATTAAGAACATAAGGTAATATGGAGGGGGTGATGACTGAATATAGAGCGGCATCAAGATGTTGATCGGTGAGATTCCAGAGTTCAAGCTCCGATGGATTGCCGGAAGTGGACAATCCGGTTGTCGTTGCAGAGGTCAGAGGACACGGAGTAGTTCCGTCAAGAAAGCCTTTGAAGCCGCTGGCTGTGAAGACCTTTTTGGTTTGAGATTTCCAGAGCGGATAGTTGTCCGCCGCGAGGGAGGTGGGGATCAGGTTCTTGATGTTGTTCATCAAGAATTTGAGTTGAGGTGAAATCGTCAGGGATAAGAAGGAGTTTGCAGAAGGAGAAGAAACAGAGGATTCAGCCATGGTGAGAAACCTGAGAGGAAAGGAAGAAGACAAACCAGTTGAATGGCTAGTCTTATACCATGATAACCTTGTTAGCCTTTAGGCGATAGGTTCTAATCATAGCACAAAGAAACAATCCAGAGAGAAAAGTGATAAAGTAATAGATTGTATTATTCTATGTCTGTATCTACAGAGTACATGGCTTTATATAGGGAATAAAGGAAACAGCCTCCGTGCAGTTCTACGACTTATTTATATGGAGAAAATACGTTGTGCAAAGTTTTATTCATATCTGTTAATATGAATGTGACACATGTTTTTTTGGAAACTTCATTTTTTTATTATTTCGAGAAGCGTTATGGTAGTAGCTTCTCCGTTTAAAACATT